>JAUPFN010000012.1:34064300-34682789 GCA_036924255.1 Apodemia mormo | reverse complement strand
GTCCGTCTTGCCCTGCATAATCATGTGCCTATCCCAACGATATTGTATATTGTATGAAAGTGAGAGTTCGGTATGTTAGAAGGACATGAAAGTATAATCAACGTAATCGATGAAACAAATAGCAATGAAAAATATGTCGCGTAACTCTCGCGGACTGGGTTCGTAATGTTGAAGTGAGAGAGAAGTTATGCTTGAAAGAAAGTGTTGGTGTAAAGATGACAAAGGGCATGCTCTGTTAGTTCGGACATGTAGAAAGAATGGTAGGTGAAAGATTAACAAAACAGATATACAATGCGAGAGATGCCATACTTTATTATTTATTTTTCTATACATTAAAAGATTATAGACTTTATTATTATAAATAAAGTCTATACATTAAAAGATGTAATTCTCATAAAAACACTTTTCTAACAATAATCTAATTCTAGAAAATTCTAACTAGATAGTATAACTTTGCGAGCCCTTACAAAGCTCTGATTTTTGCTACTTTAAATAAGTATGATATTTGGCCTTATATTTGGATATTGTCGTATTTCATAACTCACCGATCTGATAACGGTTATCGACTATTTCTAAGGATAATCGGGACCGACGGTTTTACGTGCCCATCCGAGGTACGTAAGTTGTAAGAGATCACTTGCCAGGCTCCGAGCTGCTTCTGACATTATGGAATTTAAGAAAAACTTCGAAATAACCTCAACACTAACCCGTCCCGACGATCGAACTTGGCACCTCATGATCCGAGTCGAATAGTGTAACTCCTAAACCACGAGGCAGTCGAACAGTTTGTTTCATTACCCATAAAGCTTAAGAATTATACAAAAAAAGTATGTGTGTGTATAAGAATTATACAAAAAAAGTATGTACACACGTAAGAATTTATACTTCCTTGGCGTAACAAGATACAATCTTTTTAAAACATTTATTCTTCGCGTTATCCTATGTTTGTAGAGAAACCGACACTATCTGTGTGTGTGTGTGTGTGTGTGTCTGTGTGTGTAACTCCCCGCACGCGCACGCACACGCACACGCATATGCACACGCACACGCATACGCACACGCACACGCACACTCACATGCACACGCACACGCACACGCACACGCACACGCAAACGCAAACGCACACGCACACGCACACGCACACGCACACGCACACGCACACGCACACACACAACACACCTACATACATACTGACGTCATCGTGAAAATAGCCGGAAAAGGTTCCTAGCACTTCAAAACGTGGAGGTCTGGTGAATATTCGATTTTCGAAAATCGGGGCAGAAACAGTACCTAACCTCCTTATCTACCTACGTAGCGGGAAGTTGAAAAGGTATTTAATACATTGAAAGAAGGTTTTATTGTAACGCGTTATCTAGTTAAATAAAATAAATTTAAATATCAATAAAGACTTATCTGTATATAATTTAAAAAATGTACAATTTTTTTTGAGAAAATAAAATATTGACTAGTTAATTTAAAGATGTCGGTTTTTCTTGACGGTGCGTGCGCGCGTATCGTAAACATTTACTCATAATTTTCTTCCCTAACCCGCCAAAAGAAATTTAACTTCAAAAAAAGATTAAAAGATTAAAAAGTAAGCTGCTGTTTATGTTCTTTATATTTATATATTTTCTTGTATGACCTGTGAATAAAATGTTTCACAAAAATTATAACCGAAAAGATAGGGGGAACATAATAATGGAGGTCTGAGAACGACTTTCGTTGAAATTGACTCGACCAATTCCTTACGCAATGCACATTCGTCACTAAGGTAAGGGATGGGAGGATAGATAGATAAATCTATGAATATTCCGTGTAAACTCAACCCCTGAGGGGAAAATTGAATTAAACACGACCAAAGCGGCGAGCAACAGTTAGTTGCCAATGCCCCCGTTACTTGAAAGGTGTTAGGCATTTTTTCTTTAGTTACACAATATATTGCCAGAATCAGGGAGAAAAGGCGCATCATATATTTTTTTAACTTTTGTATCGGTTCCATTGCGATTATATTACAACAATATATTACAATTATTACAACAAAAAATGCGTCTAAAAAGTGAAGAGAAAGGCTGTCTACACTTTTTTATATGCGGTTGAAGATAAAAAAAACTCATTTACCTTAGACTAATAATTAAAAAATATTTATAAACGAATAATATAAAATGACTAGCTGACGGCAAACGTTGGTTTGCCCGTATTTGCTCCGTGGTTTGCCCTATAAATTATTAAATTAAAAAATAGGGGTTGATCGTAGAGGGCAGTAGATGGTTGAAAATTTAGAGTTGTATATAGTTTTTAATGCTGTACCATAAGAAATAAATACAAAAAATTGTATTTCAAAAATAAAAAATAAATGAAGGGTGGACTACAATTAACATTTATGCATGTGACATTAGACCTCGCCACAAAATAGGGGGGTGAAAAACATTTAGGAGGATGAAAAATAGACGTTGTTCGATTCTCAGATCTACTCGATATACTCACAAAATTTCAAGAGAATTGGTCAAGCCGTTTCGGAGGTGTTTGACTACAAACACCGCGACTGAATTTTTATGTATTAGATTAGAACTTTAGTGGTCCAAATTTTTCGGGCGCTAATTTCAGTTTTCAGTATACAATTATTATCCGAAACTTAAGAACAGCACACAATTACCCGTTTTAATTCGCTTGGGACTTTTTTACTCCGTTTTAACTTCTTGTAAGATGCGTCTTTTTAACAAACGGAGGCAGAATAAATTGGGTTTGTAATTTGTTTTATTTATTCTGTTTGTTTTGTTTGTTATCTTAATATAGTATATAATACATATAATAAAATCGTAGGAAAGTCAATGTATGTCTGAGGTAAACTGAAAAAGTACAGCATGGATTTACTTCAAATTTTGCATGAATATTACTAACAGGTCGGGTCAACATATAGGCTACATATTATCACGCTATCACCTACGGGGGAGGAGCAATGCGGAGTAAACGAAGTCCGTGCGGATGAAGTCGCGGGCAACAGCTAGTACTAGTATAAAAATAGGTGTAAGAAATATGAGAAACGGCTCCCGATTTACGACTTTTGTGTGGTTCTTTTCTTCTCGAGCGATTTTCCCGTGATTGCACAGAGGTCTTTAATGGTGTATGGCGCGCCGCGCCGTCGAGTCATCCCGTGTAAAATAGATTTGCTATTATTCCGGGCAACGCGCGGCAGTCTTGCTCGAAACTTTACTACAGGCGCTTGTGTTTTTTATCAAAATTGTTCTTCAAGTTTCGCTAATGTTACAAATTTAATTAAAAATCAGTCAAATCGAAGTGTTATTATAAATGAAACTATAATGTGAAATTGTCTAAGAAGTAAGTGGTAGATTCAAAACATTTTTGAAGTTCATTA
The DNA here is from genome assembly GCA_036924255.1 of Apodemia mormo. Lineage (NCBI taxonomy): Eukaryota > Metazoa > Arthropoda > Insecta > Lepidoptera > Riodinidae > Apodemia > Apodemia mormo. The sequence continues at coordinate 34,679,416 of JAUPFN010000012.1, read as the reverse complement.
GAGTGAATAACTGAGAGTAGGTAAAACTGCTTAAGAATTTATAAATTCCACGGTCCCAAAGCCTTGTTACTTGTAATCTAATTACGTACGATAGCTGATATTTTGTGATTTAAGTGAACTGTGTGAGATAGTTGAGGTTAACGAATCAATTTATAAGACAACTACTTGTGATGTTAGATCAAAGGACAGCTCTTATTTAAGGTAAGCAAAACTAACTTATATCAGCGGCTGATCTACACATTTGCTGCCAGCAGGCTATTAACATTTTGCCACCACTTCTGAACTCTAGAAGTGTCAGTTCTTATTTTTCGATCGAACAATTTTATTAAAAAAATATGTCATAGAAAAGAAAACAAGCAGGCGACTCTCCTGACGGAAAGAGCCTATAATCACCAAAGATATTGACTGTGGTTGCTATCCGTGTGGTGAAATAGTAATAGGTAGGTACCACCATATCGTTTATTTAGTGGAACATCGGCGAAAATGTATTTTATTTATAAATCGAAGTAAATATGACAGATTGTAGATTTATTAATTACTAGCTGTTGCCAGCGACTTCGTCCGCGCGGACTTCGTTTACTCCGCACTGCTCCTCCCCCGTAGGTGATAGCGTGATAATATGTAGCTTATATGTTGACCCGACCTGTTAGTAATATTCACACAAAATTTGAAGTAAATTCATGCAGTACTTTTTGAGTTTACCCCGGACATACATACAGACAAACAGACAAAAATTCTAAAAACTATATTTTTGTATCGATTGTAGATCACGCCCCAAGTATTCTTTTAAAAAAATATTCAAGGTACAGTTTTGACTTTACTACGATTTTATTATATGTACAGATGATAAAAAAGTTAAGTTTTAATAATACTAAAATACTATTACTATTGTTTAAATAAAAAAAAACAAGCATGAATTGCCGTAATAAGACCATAAACTTATTTAAAAAATATATCCTGTAAAATACGTAAATCAGTAAATACGCCAATGTTCCACCAAATGAGCGATATACTTAATCATACCAGTCACTACGCCCAAAACTGGACTTACGTATATTTATTTACCTGTTTAAAATATCTGTTCTTATATTTTCACTAAGATATCTAAAAATTGCGTATTCACGTGCAGTGTGTTATTTTTGCGATACTATTAGTTGAACAACCAGTTTTTAAATGTCTGTAAAAACGTGAACAAAGTCACGAGTAATAGCAAGTTTAAAATAAATAAGACTATATAAATAAAAATGAATCGCCAAAATTTTAGTACGATCATTACTTCAGAATAAATGCACCAAATTGAATAATTCCCCGTGTTGGTCCCGAGCTCTTTTGAAGAATAGGCCAACTGTCGTTCTGCCAGGCAGGTCGTAACAGGTGACCGAGTGGCTATGCGCGTTACTACCATTGTGACTACTAGGTGGTAGAGTTCTGCATCGGCTCGACCGGGTCTGGTATCACCACCTTACCTATTCCTGCCGCAATAGCATCAGTGCTAGTCATTGTCGTGTTCCGGTTTGGAGGGTAAGGTAGCCGGTAAACTTATGCATATGGCATTAGACCTCGCCACAAGATAGCAACGCACCATTAACATCTTTGGTGTCTATAGGCGATGGTTGACTCTTTCCATAACGAATATAACATATTCGTTATAGTCAGGATAAGAATTGTATAAAAAGAGAATGTTAAAAATCACAGACCACATGAATACTTACTAAGAGACACGACATTGGGAAGGGAACGTGTCGCCGTGCATATGAGCAAACCCGAATCACTGTCAAAAATGTCATACAATTGTAGATATTATGAAAAATAGAAATAAGCTGTGTTGTATTATTTTATCGTACCGAACGAGATTACAAGGTTTTAAAATTACCCTTTTTTTCGTCACTAAGTACTATAACTCTGTATTACTGAGGTGAAATGACAAAGGGTGTCTTTTTAGAGAAAAACACGCAAAGCTGTGTCTACTTGGGGTTAAAAGTGACCAGGTTTTGACGACCCCACTTCGGACACAAGCTTGTTTCGGCTCTCTTCGACGTGTTCCCGAGAAATACCGCTTCGGCCGGAGTATGTAGCATCACCAGTACTGTCATCTGCATAGCAATGTATGTTGCGAATTCGCATCATGTCATTGATATGCAGAAGGAACAGTGTCGGTAATAGCACGCAGCCTTGTGGAACACCAGCATTGATAGATTTAAGGTCAGAGCAGAGCAGCAGAGCAGAGAGAAGGCAGCTTCGCCAGAAGCGCTTTGTGCCATACCTTATCAAAGGCCTTCGCTATGTCTAAACTAACTGCCAATGCCTCCCCCTTGGACTCAACTGCTTCCGCCCACCACCCTTTCCATCAGGAGACCCATCTGCTTGTTTGCTATCTTATGATATAAAAAAGACAAAATAAAATGATGACATAATATAAAAATCAAATGGTTGCCTTAGTGGTCTATCGGTACTGATATCAGATATATGCAAAAATAAATATTATCAGGCTGTACCGGTTAACCGCGATCAGTGAATCGCGGTTAACCGGTACAGCCTGATACCGGGCAGATTGACGATTTACGAGATGTGTGGCGATTCTCATTACCGTAATCGAAACGAATAGTTACATCCCTTATTTCCATACCATAAATATTAATTTAAAAAAAGTCGCCTCTGTGGTCTAGTGGTCCAGCGTTGGCGTCGACCACGTGAGGTCCCGGGTTCGATTCCCGGGTCGGACACATTAAAAAAGTATTTTTTCAGTTTTCCGAGAAACACAAAGTTGCCCGGGATTGGAAAGTGCCCGGTTGACGATAGGCTTGCCACCTATCACATTTGTGGGATCAAGTATCTTCGGCTAATCGTGGGTGCACTTGTTGTACCTCTTCGGGGATATGGGCGTGAAGATAAATATTAATATATTTTACAATATGGAATTCCTATTTGGGGAAACTCAGTAGAATTTATAGGAATTTTTAGAGCACATAAGAAATGTATTAGAGTAATTTTTGGTGTCAATCAGCAACATTCATGTAAACCACTTTCAAATTACTTAAGAGGGTGACAAGACCTAATTTGTTGAAAATAGGCGATGATTAACTCTTTCCATCAAGAGACCCATCTGCTTGTTTACTCTCTTCACTACATAGTATAAAACAAAGTCGCTTTCTCTGTCTGTCCCTATGTTCCTATGTATGCTTAAATCTTTAAAACTACTCAACGGATTTTGATGCGTTTCTTTTAATGGATAGATTGATTCTTGGGAAAGGTTTTAGTATATAAACCTTTCCGATATTCCCACGGGAACAAAAGCTACGCGGGTGAAATCGCGGACAGGTCGCTAGTATGATATAAAAAAAATCATTTCAATCAAGTGGAAGGTTGTAACTCAGCTATATTATTGCACAAATAGTGTTGCCCTAATTTGTAACAGTTAAAAGATAAGTAGTATATTTGCCGCCAGAACACTATGTACCCGACCTGGGACCCGGCTCCTGCCGATTAGCTTTTAGCTTCCCGCTAAGGAGTTATGGCCAATTGCACTAAAAATGTTTTAGCTTAGGACAATCCTAAATAGTTTTTTTCTTATATCATAAGATAGCAAACAAACAGATGGGTCTCCTGATGGAAAGAGTCAACCATCGCCTGTAGACACCAAAGATGTAAATGGTGCGTTGCTATCTTGTGGCGAGGTCTAATGCCACATGCATAAGGCTACCTTACCCTCCAAACGGGAATACGACAGTGACAAGCATTGACGCTGTTGCGGCAGGAATAGATAAGGCGGTGGTAACAGACCCGGGCGAGACAATGAACTCTACCACCTAGTAGCCACGATGTTAGTGACTAGCGTAGCCAATCAGTCGCCTTTTACGACCTGCCTGGTAGAACCGCAGTTGGCCTATTCAACAAAGGAGCCTGGGACCAACACGGTGTATGCTGTCACATTCTTTTCATTTAAGACAAGAAGTCACAGCATACTATATAGGATTGTCCTAAGCGAAAACAATGTTAGTGCATTTGGCCATTAATGTCTTCACTTTTGTTTTTCGAAAATTGAGTAGGTACCTAGGTATTCATCAGATCTAGATGTTTTTAAACGCCTTTATTACCTTCGGTCCTATGTTTGTATGTTAATAAGTATGTAACGGAAACTTTAAACATGGATTTGAAGTACATTTAAACGTCGGATTAATTTGAAACTTGGCTGTCTTATCAAGGAACGATGACAATGAAATAATATAATAAATAGTTAGCCCTGTTATCCCTACCGAGATCTTCAGGATTAGCGATTTGTTTTTCTTTAACCGCGGGGCTATCACTTATCTCGCAGTGCGCAATTACCTTAATTGTGTAGTTACCGCAAGACACATAATAGCCATACATATTAGTGGCAGTCTAAAATCACGTTTTTGTAGAAAATCGAACTTAGAAATAAAAAATAAATAGTAATTAAAAAAAAACTAAAACACACATTTGTAGAAAATCGAACTAAAAAATTAAAAATAAATAATAGTTTAAAAAGCTAAATACACGCTTTAATCGAACTAAAAATAAATTAAAATTAAGAATAGTGTAAGTTCATGAAAATATTTAATGCATTGTATATATATATATATATATATATATATATATATATATATATATATATATATATATATATATATATATATATATATATATATATATATATATATATATATATATATATATATATATATATATATATATATATATATATATATATATATATGTATGAGCCCGTTCTTGAGTTATAAAATTACAACGAAAAGTTGCATTGATTTTTATATACTTATATAGATTTTTTTTATTTAAAGTTACTGATCTAACCCCCAAGTAAGCAAATTATTTGCTTGTGTTATGGGTGTTAGCCAACGATACTATAAATGCGAAAGTTTGGATGTTTGGATGAATGGATGGATGTTTGTTACTTAATCACGCAAAAACTGCTGAACAGATTTGAATGTAATTTAGCACACAGGTATATGATGAATGTATGAATTGGATTAATATCTGCCTAAGATGATCTATTTAGGCTTTAAAGCACTTGTATGTGTCGCCTTTGTGGTCTAGTGGTCCAGCGTTGGCGTTGACCACATGAGGTCCCGGGTTCGATTCCCGGGTCGGGCACATTAAAAAAAAGTGTTTTTTCAGTTTTCTGAGAAACACAAAGTTGCCCGGGATTGGAAAGTGCCCGGTTGGCGATAGGCTTGCCACCTATCACATTTGTGGGATCAAGTATCTTCGGCTAGTCGTGGGTGCACTTGTTGTACCTCTGCCTACCTCTTCGGGGATATGGGCGTGAAGATACTTTTTTTTTGTATGTTCATATGTTTGTATATTATATGTTTGTCTGGGCAAACATACAACATTTCTATATTTCTCTCTTCACGAGTTTCTCGGAAACTAAAAAACATATCGAGATCGCCCTACCTATTCCTGACGCAACAGCGTTAGTGAATGTCACTGTTGTGTTCCGGTTTGGAGGGTAAGGTAGCCGGTAAACTTATGCATGTGGCATTAGATAGGTCTAGGATAGGTTAGATAGTGTCTATAGGCGATGGTTTCTCTTTCCATCAGGAGACCCATCTGCTTGTTTGCTATTTTATGATTTATGATATAAAAAAACCACAAGACAGTTTATACACTTTTTTACGTTTGTTCCGACACATTGAAAGAATGGTAGTTAAACAATTGACAAAACAGATATACAAATGTGGATGGATGTAGGTAATGGGGGTGACCAAGACTGACGTAGAATGATCAAATCGGTCAGGTGTTATCCGAAGGTGGTGTCAAGAGTCTACGAAACCGGCGTGTTTGCATGAAGACAGTTATGAATGTGCAGGAAGCAAGGCAAGTCTGTCTGGATATGTCACGGCATATGGCACTTAATTCTCCCTCCTTACTTCGTAAGGGATTTGACATGAAGATATGATGATGATGACGTATATGCAATCGTTCGGCTTTTATAAAAAGACAGCCAGAATGACAGAAGATCTGTTCTTCGAAATGCCTGAACTAACACGCTTAAAAACTATAAGAAATAAGCGCGGTATGCGCTACATTGTGTACAAAAATAAATATAGATTGAGCCGAACCTCAGAACAGAGAAAGCCGAATGGAATGAAAATTTAACGCGATTAAATTTGTGGGCAACAGCTGTAAATAAATAAAATGTTTATATTTAGACTGCCTTGTAGTTAAATTCACAAACACAAAGTCCCTGGTTCGAGTCGAAAAGTATTATAAGGTTAATGTACTTATACTAGGTTAATGTACCTATGATAGCATCAGTGCTAGTGACTACCATCGTGGCTACTAGGTGGCAGAGTTCTGCATTGTCTCGCCCGGGTCTGGTACCACCGCATATGGCATTAGACCTCGCCACAAGACAGCAACGCACCATTAACACCTTTGGTGTCTATAGGCGATGGTTGACTCTTTCCATCAGAAGACCCATCTGCTTGTTTGCTATCTGATGATATATATATATATATATATATATATATATATATATACATATATATATATATATATATATATATATATATATATATATATATATATATATATATATATATATATATATATATATATATATATATATATATATATATATATATATATATATATATATATATATATATATATATAAAAGATGACATACAGCTATTATATAATGTTTAAATTACTAATAGTTATTTAGATTCAATTTTTGTAAATAGTATTTCTGCTGGAAATGTGCTCATTAAAAATTTAAGTTAGAAATATTAAAACGAATCAGATGAGTTTACTTTTTATTTTTTATTATTAATTAACGGATAATTAATAGCACAAATCGTACATATCTAATACCTTTAAACGAGCAATTGGAATCTTGGAATCGGCTCCAACGATTTTCATGAAACTCACAAATTAGGGGTTTTTCGGGTCAAGGAATCGATGGGTATGTGTATGTGTGTGTGAAAAACCGAGCAAAGTTCGGTCAACCAGATACAGAAAAAAATTATATATCCTATAGGAATCGATTTATCAAGGTTCAAGGTCCAAGAAAAGATCGGTTCCAAAAATATGTGAAAAACCGAGCGAAGCTCGGTCAACCAGATGTTACTTCTTTAATTAAAAAAATTGCACCCGATTCAATAAAAAATAATATGAGGATTAGGTCAAAAATCTTTATAGATGAATCTGGAAGAAAAGGAGCGGGATTGGCCTTTCTGGACCCTTATCTTAATGTTGGAACGAAACTTAGTTTTGACTCAGTTATTTTTGTCATGCTCATATATTTGATTGCCATAGCAGAGACCCTATCGTATATCATGTCTATTAATTTTGGACAGTTCGTAATTTTCTGCGAATTTTTAAAAGTGCACTGCAACACTTGGCTCGCTGTATCTCTCATTCGACAGCCCAAGAGAGGCATGCCGGTAGCCTCAGTATTGGAACCGATTCTGAGGTTGCAGATCTCTAACAAAAAAGTAGTTCTACAATAGATCCCATCACTTATTAATATAAAAAAGAAAGATGAAGTAGAAATACTTGCTAAGCAAGCAACTGTAGATGAAGCATCTTTAGATGCGTTGCCTAATTATTCCGACCATATTAATGGAGTTAAGAAGCAGTGCAAAGAAATGTGGCAAGAATACCTGAACCTAAGATCACGTGAAAATGTCATTGATATAGAACGTAGAGCGGTTCGAATCGTCGACGATCAGGTTCTTTCTAATCGGCTTGACTCTTTGGCGTTACGCAGAGATGTAGGTTCGCTCTGCATCTTTTACCGTATGTATCATGGGGAGTGTTCCAAAGAGTTATTCGGACTAATTCCTGCAGCTAAATTCCATCATCGGACATCGCGTCAAAATTTAAAGTTCCATCCTCACCACCTCGATGTCTGGAAATCCACAACCGTGTGCTTTTGTCGGCACTTTTTGCCTCGCACTACTCCATTGTGGAATCAATTACCCTCTGGGGTGTTTCCAAATGGATACGACTTCGGGACCTTTAAGAAACGAGCTTATTCATTCTTAAAAGGCCGGCAACGCAGCTGCAAGACCTCCGGTATTGCAGTTGTCCATGGGCGGCTGTGATCACTTATCATCAGATGCACCACCTGCTCGTTTGTCCCCTCTGCTATAAAAAAAAAACCATAAACCACACATACCACAAGTTATACTCTTGAGTAGAACAAAATATGCTTTGTAGAAATATAACTGAGATGGCTCTCAGGTTGTGCTTGGGACACATCATATCAAAGAAATTTGGTTATTTAATGAAAAAGTTCCACCATGTGTGTGACGTAGTAAAGATGTGCAACATATTCTGATGGAGTATGCTCGGAGCACGACTTTTAGAAGAAAGTTATTTAGCGGTCAAGATTTTCATGTCGGGTTCGCAGACACTGTCTTAGCTAAGGCGTTATCCGACAAAGCTAGGATACTTTTTGGTTTAACTGACGTGGTACTAAGAAACAAATAACTATGTGTGTATCTTAAGTAAGAAAAATGCCTTAAAGGATGATGTGGTCCTTACATTAAATAAATGAAAGAAAAATTCATTAGACCAACCCCAAAATTTTTTTTGCAATTCTAAATTTTCCCTAAAGAAGTATAAGAAAAAATTATACGTCGTGTGTTTTTGTTTTTGAATGGATTTGATCTGGACTCTGGCACATTAACAGGGAAAGAAAAAATAGGGAAAATGAATTCTGAAAAACAAATTGGACAAACAGTTCGCCAGATTAATGGATTTTTTTTTATGGTTTTTTATGGTGGTAGAGTTTTGCAATGTCTCGCCCGGGTCTGGTACCACTGCCTTACCTATTCCTGCCGCAATAGCGTCAGTGCTTGTCATTGTCGTCTTCCGGTTTGGAGGGTAAGGTATCCGGTAAACTTATGCATGTGGCATTACCATCCCGCCACGTGGATAGCAACGCACCGCTAACATCTTAGGAGTCTATAGGCGATATGCAAATAAGTTTGATGCAATTTATGCATTAGACGTAGTTTTTTGAGGAATAGAGCTGATTAGTTTTTGTACTCAATCAGAACGTTAATCTAGAAGTTATGTTAAAAAAATACTGTTTTGCCAAACATTTTTTGGGGTTTTTTTTCAAAATTTCTCAAAATCTCCTAGGCCGATGTAGTTTAAATTTCAGGAAGTCTAAGTTGAGCGGAATCCAATCGAATGCTATCAACCGCGTTTCGATCGGTCCAGTCGCTCAAAATGTTTGAGATGGTTATATACACTCATACACACAGACACACACACATGTGAGTGACGTGTGTGTGTACACACGTCACTCACATACATACAGACATACTGACATTATCGTGAAAATAGTCGAAAAAGGTTCCTAGGACCTCAAAACGTGGAGATCTGGTGAAAACTCGATTTTCGAAAATCGGGGCAAAATCAGAACTTAACTCCCTTATCTACATACGTAGCGGGAAGTTAAAAAACTGGGTTTGGGATATTTCAGTATTTATATTATATGTATTTCATATATTTGTATCGTTGACACCCATATTTTCACGACCACAAGGACTTTTCCGACCTGCCTGGCAGAACCACACAAGGTCTATTCTTTAAGAGAGAGCCCGGAACATTACGGGTATGTGTCAAAATTATTATGTTTCTTAGATTAAAAGGTGAAATGAATTAAATTTGCTATTCTCTGCGAACGATTCGATATTACCTCCGCGATGCCACTGAAAAAAAGGACGCTGGTTTAATGAATTGGTGGTATTGCGGAGGTCACATAGAACAGTTCGCGGAGAATAAAAATTAATTTCACAGGAATTCCTCAAAGTAACGCCTGAATTAATATTTTTTTCGGGTTACTTTTGTGTATGGTTTTAGAATATTAATCTCAAGATACTGTATCATTTAAGCAAATACCTTATCTAGTAATTGCTTTTGGCAAAGATATTCAGAGCATGTGTGTCCATATCGCCAAAGGGTACGGTCGAAATATATACAAGTATATTCTAACGAACGCCTGCTAACCGAACCGTAAGTTTAATCATCGACGATATTAAAATCTTTTGTAAGTTTGACATAGACTCTCACCATAAACAATTTTGTTTATGTTTATGGTGAGAGTATTTATACTATTTCGTATATTTGTGTGAATATTAAGATGTGTGTCAAATGCGTGGTAGCATGTATAATATATTTTTTTATTTAATGTGTTTAAAATGCATATTATATAAAAGTATCTTCACGCTTGTATCCCCGAAGATGTAGCAGAGGTACAATCGTAAAAACAACGTTGCCTGAGATTGGATTAGTGCCCGGTTGACGATAAGCTTGCCACCTATCACATTGTAGGTCTAAATATCTTCGGCTAATCGTGTGCACTATTTGTACCTCTGCCTACTTCTTTGGGGATGTGGGCGTGAAGACACATTTAGCTCTTTAGTGTCCTAATCTTTTTAAAAGAAAGTTTATCATACAAAATTCAATATGATATGGTTTATATTACACATAAGAGATTTACTAGCGTATCCAACTAAATTTCCGTTGATCGTTAGCTTTGAGATAGGATATCCATTGTACGTATGAATACCGCCTAGGGATCTATATTCTGTAATAATCTGTCCGATCGTTAATGAAAAAATTTGGCTTTAAATTTTATGTACCTATATTATATACTGATAGTTACATTTTTAAGACATTTGCTTGATTTAAGGAGAAGTTTAAAATACGTTTTTAGGGTTCCGAAGTAAACTAGGAACACTTAAGTTTCGCTATGTCGGAACGTCTATTCGTCCGTCCGTACGATTCCTCAGAGATTCTTACTACTAGAAAGCATTAATTTGGCATGAATATACATATTAGTTACGTCAACAAAATAGTAACATAAAATCTTGAAATTTTTTTTTTTCAGGGCAGCTCCCCTACATGCAAGTGGGAATGTTAATTTTTTCTCCCATTTACCCCATTGCATGGGGTATCGTTGGATAGGTTTTTAAAAAATATTGTATGGTTGGTTTTGGAGATGGCAAAAAAATCATAATAGTGGCAAATATAGTGAAATTAAAAGGAAAACTATTACGGCTTAGATGGCATTACATGTTTTTGAATGATAGTCGACCAACTTATAAAACGTACTTAGAGTAGTTTTTGTAGACGGTGAACCTGTGATGCGGACTGCGGATATTATGTATTTGTCATTAACTTTGAATAGTTTAAATGTTCATAGTATGAAATTATAAAAGCCCTTTTATTAGTCCGCATTATTGTGATTGGCAACTTCAGAACACTATACTGCGCGAGGCCCGACACGCACTTCACCATTTTTTTTATTTTAATAAAAATATTTTTTTTGATAATGTCATTGACCTACCATTTTATACATGAAGGAAGAATTATAACTTTGGACCCTTTTTCAGACAATTGAGGGAGCAGTGGTAAATGAAATTTGATATGAGTGAAATTTACATTTCCGAGGACTGTAGAATTCTGATATTTTTAAATAAAATGCATTAGAAATACATTAAATTAATAAAAATAAACATAACACACTACATTCATGTGACGTACATTACAATAATATACACACATAGATACAATGCTATTTATTTTCTTTACGTCTAAAGTTAGTTGTCGCATTTAAAAGAAATCTAATTGTTTAGTCTATAGTCGAATTTCGGCTATTTAAACGATCGCTAGTAGTGTTAAAACGCCTAAATATATACCGCATACATACTATGCGTTCCAAATAAGAATAGGATCGTGCTATTCGATCAGAAATGTACAAGATTCAGCGTTCCATACAAACGCAGCACAAAAATATGGCTTGAGTTTTTAGTAAACAATATCACAACGTCATAAAAGTATCTTAATAATAATCAACCTTGTTTCTGTACGTTATGATTTAGTTTCGACTACTGCTCTGCTTTACCGACAAGAGCTCGTAAAATTTTAGTAACTTACGCAATGGGCTCTACCAACGAAAAATGGAGGTTATCATTTTGACAGGTATGTATGTAATATTGTTGGAATTGGATAACATATGAGAATAATGATCTATTTAGGCGTCCAAACACGTGTACTAAATTTCGTAAGTGTATGTATGTTTCTAAGTTTTAATATTCGTCCACGAATTTCTATAACCATATTTAGACAATTGATCTTGATTTACAATCAGATATATTTCAATTCAGAGAATTAGAGGTCAGTCTAAGTTTTATCAAATTCGGTTAAGTAGTTATTTATTTATTTAACACTTTATTGTACACAAAAACAGTTACAGTAAACATTAAAATGATATATATTAAGACAAAAGGTGAGCTTATCTCATATTGACATTTCTTCCAGGTAACCCGTATGAAGAAATAAATAAATAAACACAGACAGTAGTTTTTAAGATATGAGTATATATGTATATAGATATAGATAGATATTTGAAGTCGGTTTATTTTTTAAATAACTTTTATAGTATGGCTTATTATGTACCTACAATAAAAACTCAAAATAATAATGAAAAGGCTATTTTAATAACTGATAATGCTTATTTTTATCCTAAATCCTTTTATCATGTATTATATTTATAATGTTACCGTGACCACATTGCATAAAAAAGATTCGCCATCTTGTTTTCACGCGCATTACCTCCTTAAATTAGTCCTAAAAATAAACCCGGGAATACACAAATTGTGTTCATTTCATTTTATTCTCTTCCTTAATTATACGTTGACTTTGATGGCTGTTTCTATTTGACATAATATTTTATTTCAACATTTTGTGAACCTTTCTATATTTTTATTGGTCGTAAATTCCTGGCTTATGAGATCTAGCATTGTTTTGGTCTCCATTAGAATTCCATTTTTAGGGTTCTGAAGTAAACAAGGAATCCTTGTAGTTTCGCTATGTTCATCTGTCCATCCGTCCGTCCGTACGATAGCTCAGAGATTCTTATTACTAGAAAGCTGAGTGCTAAGTGTGAGTTTTTCTTTTCGCATTCGATCGTGAGCGCGTTCCGAGTTTACTAGGAATTTGTATGTGATTTGTACAGCGCCACCTAGTGGTAAACTGGTTTCTCACGTTTACCACTAGGTGGCGCTGTACAAATCACATACAAATTGCTAGTAAACTTCAAACGCGCTCACGATCGAATGCGAAAAGAAAAACTCACACTTAGCACTCTGTAATTTGGCACGAATATACATATTAATCACGTCAACAAAGCGGTAAAATAAAGTTTTAAAAATATTTTTTTCAGGGTAGCTCCCCTACATGTAAAGTGGGGATGTTATTTTTTTTCTCACGTACTCCATTGTCTAGGGTATCATTGGATAGGTTTTTAAAAAATATTGCACGTTTGCGAAAACAAGTTTTTGATAAAGGGACTCGTTTGTAAAATATAAGCTTTTAAGTGCTAATTTTTGTTAGAGGCACATGCCCCCCCCCCCATTTTGCAGGCTAAACGGTTGGTTTTGGGGTGGGAAAAAAAATTGTGTGTGTCAGCTCCTACGCACGACTGGAGTTTACTCCTTAAGTACGATTGTCAAAACAGACGCAAAAAAACGCACGATCTAGCTGCACTGCTCACACACACAAACACAAAAACGTAACGAGGTATTTGTTCAGTAGATTTTACTTCTCACATTTTTCTCATACCGGGCGCCTTATATTAAAAAACCGATTCTTAAGGAGTAAACTCCAACAAGTCACAGTAGTAGTAAATATAATGAAGTTAAAAGGAAAACTATCACGGTTTAAAAGGCTTTTCAAGTTTTTGAGTAATAGTCGACCAACTTATAAAATGCACTTAGAGAAGTTTTTATAGGCGGTGAACCTGTGGTGCGGATATATGTGTGTCATTGACGTTGACTAGCTTAAATTCATAGTATGAAACTTAAAAGACCTCTTCTTAGTCCGCATTATTGTGGTGGGCAACTTCGGAACCCTACAATAACCTGTGGCAGCTATCACAACAAATTTTTAATTCGAAATTTTCGTTTAAGACATCAGAGCTTTGACACAATCAGACATATAGACAAATAGCGGAGGCGTATGAATAATTCTGCAGCGCATCAGATATGTTCGCCGAGGCGCAACTATATATTAGTCATTAACGTTATGAATAGCTAAATAGTTCATAGTATGAAACTATAAAAGCCATCTTCTTAGTCCGCATTATTGTGATAAGCAACTTTGGAAGCCTAAATTGCGATTAATGTCATTTTTAGGGTTTTAGTTCTCTTAGTACTAGACATACTAGTTTTTAAATGATGAATACTTACATGAAACTTAATTCTTGAGCGGTCCGAGTCATAAAAGTCATAGACAGAAAGTTCGAAGACTCAGAGTACTGAGTCTACGAACTTTCTATCTATGACTTTTTCCATATTCCATATGCGATTTTGAATGAATGAATGAATGAATACACTTTATCCCGCACCAATATATGCGTTATTTTCATCCGACGAAAAAATGAAGGATTTTCTCAATTCCACGCGTATATAATTTTTATGTTAGACCACTTGTTACAGAGTGGTCCGATTTCAATAATTCTTCTTTTATTGTATAGACGTTATTCCGATCTTGTTACCTTGAAGGATTTACCCTAGGGTAAATTCCGGGAAACATATGTCCTAAAATTTACCCTATGCTAGATTAAAAAATGGAATTTACTTTGGATTCTTATTGCGATTTTTTACCCTAAGTACAGCCAGTGTGTCTATTTATAATATATTTATGATTTTTATAGCATAAATTGATTGTTGTCGTTATATTTTGAACCCGGTTAAACGGTGCGCAATATCACAATAAAACAAACAAAAGAACAGATTTTTTTCACTACATATATTTTTCTATTACATTTACAACTTCAACTCAAAATTGACCAAAAGTTTGTACAGTTACTCCTATTAAAATTTTCGTATTGCTCATGGTTGGTGCCTTGGACATAAGCAATCATCATTAATGACTAATAAATTCATCAGGTCGACGATAATTATTGTTTTTATGTGTGCTCTATATCGAGTGTATTAGAAAATCTTTAGTCAAGTGTATATTATCGAGGTGATAAATAGGAAGTGACTATAGATAAAAAATCCTATTATTCACCCAGTTTAAGGTAAATTCTCAGACATACGTTTCCCCGAATTCACCCTAGGGTAAATTCTCTAGGGTAAAGGATCGGATGAACCGTAATATATTCCAAGGGTTATCCCATATACTTTTTAAAAAAAAGTCCGCCTAAAAAGGTACAAAAACAGAGGATGATTAATTTTATTTACTCACTGATTTCTTCGAATACGGGACTTCTTTAAATAGGTATTCAAAAAATATGTTAGTTGTCCCACACTATGGGGTACACTAGAAAAAAAAAATAACAACAAACGAACGGCGTTGTGTCTAACACAATAAATTAACAGAAATTAATTTCCATACGTAAAGAAAATCCAAATAAAATCAATGAAAACTGCTACTTTAATATATGAAATAAACTGGCTTATAAACTTTACTTACAAGGGCCATTACAAAGCTACAATATAACTAGGTAGTAAATTACGACATTAAGCTCAATAGAACTTGTAATTAAACCACATACTCTGTTCGTTCTCGTAGCCGTGTACACAATCTTAAAATACGTTCAGTCTACTTAGAATAAACACCGTGTGATAGTCTGGTCGTTTCTTGTGTTAGTCCGGGATCTTTTTGAGGAACAACCTATTTGACATTCTGCCAGGCAGTTCGTAAAATATAAACTACTAGCTGCTGCGTGCAGTCCACTGCATTATAAAATTTTTGGTGAATCCCGCGGGATTGCCTAATTTTTCCGAGATAAAAGTAGCCTATGTGCTATTCCAGGTTAATATCTACCTGTGTGTCAAATTTCATTTAAATCCGTTCAGTAGTTTTTGCGTGATTGAGTAACAAACATCCATCCAAACATCTATCCAAACGTCGCGTCGATTCAAACATCCAAACTTTCGCATTTATAATATTATTAAGTAATTAAGTAATTAATATTAATTAATTAATTAATATTAATTAATTAATTAAGTAATTAATATTAATTAATTAATTATGTAATTAATATTAATTAATTAATTAATATTAATAATTAATTTAGATTAGCTATTCGTGTCACTACTATCGTGGCTATTATGCGACACATTTGTGCAACGAATTGTTTCGAAAGTGTTGCGAAACAGAAATCCTGCGATATGGCCGTATATGACCTATCGTTCTGAAACAACGCAGCAAGGAAGAAAAGCGTATAAGTTTTTCAAATTTTGATCATGATCATTTATATTTTTTACTAGGTGGTAGAGTTCTGCAGTGGCTCGCGCGGGTCTGGTACCACCGTCTTGCCTATTCCTGCCGCAATAGCGTCAGTGCTAGTAACTGTCGTGTTCCGGTTTGGAGGGTAAGGTAGCCGGTAAACTTAAGAGTGTGGTATTAGACCTCGCTTCAAGATAGCAACGCACCATTAACACCTTCGGTGTCTATAAAAAAAATTAACAAAAAATCACACCGACGAAAAGTTATGCGTCGTCATACATTAAAATCACTGAGTGAATAAAATTAACGAAAACAGAGGGTTTTCGTACCCTTTTAGACGGACTCTTTTTTTAAAAAAAGTATATGGGATAACCCTTGGTATATATTCTATTCAATAAAAGAATTATTGAAATCGGATCACTCTGTAACAAGTTGTCTAACATAAAAAATATATACTCGTTGAATTGAGATACTCCTTCATTTTTTCATTAGATGATAATAACGCATATATTGGCGCGGAATAAAGTGTATTCATTCATTCATTCATTTGAAATCGCATATGGAATATGGAAATGGTCATAGATAGAAAGTTCGTAGACTCAGAGTAATTTGGACCGCTCAAGAAGTAAGTTTCATGTAAGTATCATCATTTAAAAATTAGTATGTCTACTACTTAAGAGAACTAAACCCCTAAAAATGACATCAAAAAATGGTAGAGTGCGTGTCGGGCCACGTGCAATTTAGGGTTCCAAAGTTGCTTATCACAATAATGCAGACTAAGTAGAGGGCTTTTATAGTTTCATACTATGAACTTTTTAGCTATTCAACGTCAATGAAAAATATATAGTTGCGCCTCGGCGAACATCTTTTCATCGAATTATTCATACGCCTGCGCTATTTGTCCATATGTCTGATTGTGTCAAAACTCTTAAACAAAAATTTCGAATTAAAAATTTGTTGTGATAGCTGCCACAGGTTATTGTAGGGTTCCGAAGTTGCCCACCACAATAATGCGGACTAAGAAGAGGTCTTTTATAGTTTCATACTATGAAAATTTAAGCTAGTCAACGTCAATGACAAACATATATCCGCACCACAGGTTCACCGCCTACAAAAACTTCTCTAAGTGCATTTTATAAGTTGGTCGACTATTACTCAAAAACTTGGAAAGCCTTTTAAGCCGTGATAGTTTTCCTTTTAACTTCATTATATTTACTACTACCGTGACTTTTTTCCCACCCCAAAACCCACCGTTTAGCCTGCAGAATGGGGGGGGGGGACATTTGACTCTAACAAAAATTAGCACTTAAAAGATTAATATTTTACAAACGAGTCCCTTTATCAAAAACTTGTTTTCGCACCTACAATATTTTTTTAAATACCTATCCAATATCCTAGACAATGGGGTACGTGAGAAAACAAATAACATCCCCCCTTTCCTTGTAGGGGAGCTATTTGAGTGATTGAGAGCATTTGAGTGAGTTAAATTATATATATATATATATATATATATATATATATATATATATATATATATATATATATATATATATATATATATATATATATATATATATATATATATATATATATATATATATATATATATATATATATATATATATATATATATATATATATATATATATATATATATATAGTAAACTACAAAATTTTTGTGGATATCTGGATATTTTTGTGTCTAACACAATATTTAAACAGACATTAATTTGTATAGGTACGTAGATTAAGGATAAACAAAAGATTGCGATAGATTTGATTCTTCTGAATAATAAACACCGAAAATGTATAATGGATACAAAGGCCTACAGAGCTATTGTATGGAACCGACAGCAGGCTGCAGGGTATGTTAGCAAGGGCATGAAAGCTGAATTAACACGGTTAAAACAAGAGAGTTCTGAAAAATCGGTGGTTTAGCACTTGTGAATCGCATTCGTTATATTGAAGTGAGAGAGAGTTTCGGTTTGAAAAATTATTTTGGAGCAAAAATGAAAAAAAAAATACTCCGGTGGTTCGGTTATGTTGAAAAAAATGTATATGAACAATGAACAAAACTATATACAATGCTAGTGTCAGCTAAACAGGTATCAGGGATGATCAAGATTGACCCAGTATAACCAAATGAATCGGGTGCTGTTCGAAAGTGGAGTCAAAAGTCTCAAAAACCTGCATATTTGTATGAAGAGAGGTATTAATGTGTCTCTACTCATTCTTAAAAGGCCGGCAACGCAACTGCAAGACCTCTGGTATTGCAGATGTCCATGGGCGGCGGTGATCACTTACCATCAGGTGCACCTCTTGCTCGTTTGCCCCCTCTTCTATAAAAAAAAAAAATAATGTGTAGGAAACATGACAAATCTGTCTTGCCTGTCCTCTTAATTTCATGAATGAAAATTTTATGAATGAATTAGTACACTTTATTGCGCACTAATAACTACATCTATATATTGGCTAATTTTAGTTTTGAATTAATTGGTTCAGAGAAGGTTTAAAAGGTGAGAAAATATAGAAAAAAAAGAGTAGTTAAAAAGGCAGAACAACGTTTGCCGGGTCAGCTAGTCTATAATAAATATTTCATAATCATACCAAGTAGGTACACGGGTACTTAAAGGCGGTCTTATCGCTACCGAGCGATCTCTGCCAGACGACCTTTAGGCAAAGGAGATTTTTTAAATTTTTTATATCGATAGGGAAGCGCTTGACCACGATCTCGTCTGATGGTAAGCTAAGATGCGGCCTAAAATGGAACGCGCTTCCCTAGAAGGTACCTGTTCACGCTTCTCTTGAAGTTCCCTAGATTGTACTCGGCGGGGAACACAGACTCAGGAAGCATGTTCCAGTCCCTTGCGGTTCGAATGAAAAATGTGGAGTCGAACTTCTTGGTCCGGGTACGTGGAACGTCCACCATATGGCGATGCCTAGAATCTGTGCACCTCGACGATCGATAGAAAAACGGCTATGGCGGAATCAAGTCGTGAAATTCCGCAGCGCACTCTCCAAAGTGTATCCGATAAAAACCGATAAACTAGCCACTCTGCGGCGATGAACGAGGCTCTGGAGTTTTTTGCCTACCAGATCATCGTCTCTTGGAGGATCATAAACGACGATGCCTCTCTATCGCCTCAAGTGTCTCTAGCTGGTATTTGGCAAATCCATCCCAGAGGTGACAGCATTATTCCATGCACGAACGGACTTGTACTTGATAATGGTTGAGCAACTGTCCCGGTTGAAATCCCAGGCTGAAGTCCCGGGCTGAAATACTGTTTCACCTTCGCCAGCATACCAAGCTTTTTTGAGGCAACTTGGGCTTTAGATTCGATGTACGAACCAAAGTTAAGAGTATGCGTTAAGGTGATACCAAGGATATCGAGGTGGTCAGTTATCGGCACTGACACACCCTGGAAAGACGGGTATAGGTGAAATGGACTCAGTTTAGCAGAGAATAGAGACGCCTGGGTCTTAGTCACATTAAACTTGACCAGATTGGCATCGCCCCAATCAGAGACTGCTTATAAGGACAGGTTCAAACGATTGACCATCGCCTTCCTGAGAGACCGGATCTATGCCGTACTGGCTCGCGCGCTGGATGCATAACTCTCCACAATGGTGCTATCGTCTGCGTATTCATAGATACCGGGCTTCAGCAGGTTGTTAATGTGTAGCAAGAATAGAGTTGCGGAGAGAACTGATCCCTGAGGGACTCCGGCATTTATTGTCATTTGGTCCGACGAGCAACCGTCGACCACTACTCTAATCGACCGCCCACTCAGAAAATCTGCGATCCAGACGCAGAGACCTGTAGGCAGACCATACGATGGAAGCTTGCCAATAAGACTATCGTACCACACCATGGAACATTGAACAAGGGGAAGTGAAGAGTGGACGTGCCGCGTGCGTCACTATTATGCGCTTTTACTTTAAATTGCCTTAGTGATACTTACCATATCATTAGGAGATAGTCGTCGTGCGAAAATCTATTATACACTGAATTATGCCGTATTGTGCCATCCTTGAATGCAGAAATGATAGTAGAATACAGATGATTAAAAATGGAGATATTTCATATCATTCGAAAGTACAATTTTCATTTTATTTTAATTAAATTCCTGATTTAATATAATCTCTAATGATATAATAGAGTGTCAAGCTAAAATCAGCCGTACACCTTACATATAAAGTTCATTTTAGGTTGACCCAAGTTTTCTAGAAAGATATACGTAATGACAGTCGTTACGTATATCGTTCTAGAAAGTTCTCTATTCAAATATGATCAACTGAAAACTACGGAAAAATCAATACTGCCATCTATTGTAGAATAGCGAAACTATTAAGATCTTAAGTTTCACTATTGTACAAATAGATGAGTCTATTTTGAATAGACTACAAAAGGCCGTAAATACTCTTTTTTTTGTAGCAAAATAAAATTTATTGTAACGCAGTTTGGTATATTGTTAAATGTTCTGTTTGTGTTTCGGATTATTGTTGTTTAAAATGAAAACGACCAATGAAACAATGTTTGCATTAGTAGTTTATATGCAATAATGCTTATTTTATGTGCGAATATGGCGATCGCGGTCCTGATACAAATGTTTGTACTTGCTAATTCCGCTTGTTCTATGTTCCATGTACCAGACCCTGTCAAAGGCCTTCGAGATATCAAGGGAGACAGCTAGTGCTTCACCATGATTCTCGATGGCCGGGCTCAAGATGTAGGTGGCATACGCTAGAAGATTTCCAGTGGACCGATTCGGCGAAACCCGTATTGGCGGTCATTGAGTAGATCATTCGCTTTTAGGTGTGCTGTGAGCCTGCTGTTCAGTACACGCCCCATAGTCTTGCAAAGTATGGACGTGACTGAAATTTGTCTATAGTTCAAGGGGTCGGCACGATTGGGCACAGGCTGCACGTTGGCAAGCTTCCATGATTTCGGTACTTTTCCAGTCGTCATCGGAAGGCGAAAGTGACGTATCAACACAGAAGCGAGTTCAGGTGCACAGGTTTTGAGTTCTATGGCTGGAATCCCATCAGAGCCACTGGCTTTGTTCACGTCCAGATTCCACAGCGGTTTAAGAACCTCAGTCTGAAGGATGCGAATTTCTGGCATTTTCACCTCGCATCCAGGTAGACTGGGTGGTTTCGCGTTGGTGGGATCTAGACGCAAATAGAGTAGCGAATAGGTGTGTGAGCCAGCGTCCCGTCCAGTTTCAGCAGTGAAGGAAGTGAGGGGTGGCAGAAATTCTATTCAACCGACTTTGCCAGGGACCAAAACGCTTTACTACCTGAAGGGTTTGAAGCCAGAAGCGGAGACGCCGAAAGCAGTTGTCGTCACGGTCGTACGCGCACATACCTGACTGAACTTTAAAATTATGCTCCAGGGTGTAGTCGCGATAGCTTAAGTACACCAAATAAGACGGGCATCTTATTTGTGTCTCCGTGAGGAACAAGATATATGGTTTATGAGTCTTCAGGTGGAAATGGACTGCAGCGAGATTAGAATGTAGAAATCTGATGTTGGTGAGATCTACTTTCATCGAGAGGGAGTGCTGCCGCTGTACAACGTTATTCCTGTACCTTTCATTTAATAGAGTGAGTGAAGTAGGTGTGAAGACGGCAGTGAATCAAAAAGTATAGCACTTCCGGACTTGAGACACACAACTCGAAGTTACACTGTTGGGGACTAGTCTGGAGACTGCAGGGAGGCCCGAGCCCCCCCCCCACCCAAGAATGTCCATAGGGCTCTCTCATCCAGTCGCCAAATGGCACTATGGCGCATTTTGGAATTTTTCGATAGTTGGCGGAGCAGCCTTTCACATATGGCTAGCACTCTACTTGGGTCCCCTATTGACTAGCGGTCGGCCAGCGGTGCACCGTGCCTCGAATCCCGCTACCCTCCATGACAAGTCTCCAGATGCATCAACGTCAGTGGGTATCAGATCGTCCAGAATGTATAGGCGCATCTGATTCGACCCGTCTTCACTAAAGCTACATCAGCGTTAACGTGACGAAAGACAAACGCTTGGCGCCACGACTTCAGCTGATGGGTGGTCCTTATAGCCTCGACATAATATGTCTCTCACCATATCATCTGATTAGCACCACCCAGGGGCCACGTGTAGAGATGCAGAATTCCAGATGTTCTTCTACGGACGAAGGTGATTCAGCCCCATAATTAAAAGATATTTTCGTGATATTTATAATTTTTGGTATATATTTACTAGGTGGTAGAGTTCTGCATCGGCTCGACCGGATCTGGTACCACCGTCTTACCTATTCCTGCCACAATAGCATCAGTGCTAGTCACTGTCTTGTTCCGGTTTGGAGGGTAAGGTAGCCGGTAAACTTATGCATTTGGCATTAGACTTCGCCACAAGATAGCAGCGCACCATTAACATCTTTGGTGTCTATAGGCGATGGTTGCCTCTTTCCATCAGGAGACCCATCTGCTTGTTTGCTATCTTATGATAAAAATCAATAAATATGGTGCTACCAAAATGAATAGAGTAACTTTAGTAGAGATTTAGCGGCAGGATTATGAACAAATATAATATTAATTCATATTATTATTAAAATTATATTATATTATTAATATTATTAAAACATATTATTAAAATAATCGCCTCTGTGGTCTAGTGGTCCGCTGTTGGTGTTGACCACATGAGGTCCTAGGTTCGATTCCCTAATCGAGTAATTGAAAATTTTCAGTTTTCTGTTAAAAACTACGTTGCCAGGGATTAGATAAGTTGTATTGGGTTTTGCAAGCACCTATCGTGCTTGTAAGATATTCATCTTGCGAAACACAACTCACTTGTGAACTGTACTTGGCCAAAGTGGGAAGGATTTTTGACTAGTAGCGAGTGCTTTAGCTACTAATCTCTCCATTAGACTAAAATACTTACATAGTGTAGACTACACTTTAGAACCCCGATATTGCGATTGCAATATTGGGGTTTAGTATTTCAAACATGGTCAACAGATTTGTTGACCATGTTTGAAATACTAACGTAGTGCAGACAAGGCTTTAGAACCCCAATATTGCAATCTGTTGACCAGGTTCGAAATACTAACGTAGTGCAAACTAGGCTTTAAAACCCCAATATTGCAATCTGTTGACCAGGTTCGAAATACTAACGTAGTGCAGACTAGGCTTTACAACCCCAATATTGCAATCTGTTGAGTTCGAAATAGATTTTACACTTTCAATCGTCGGCACTTGGTGAAATTCCATCATTTTTAGTTGAAACTAGTTTATCACTCACTTGTACTTTTATTTCACTATTATTATACACTAAATTATATAATTTTATCGACCGGTTTCGCTTTTTAAAGCATCTTCACGACGTAATATTCTTTAAAGAATATTCAGGACGTAAAATTCTTTTAAGAAACTAGTTTATCACTCACTTGTACTTTTATTTCACTATTATTATACACTAAATTATATAATTTTATCGACCGGTTCCGCTTTTTAAAGCATCTTCAGGACGTAATATTCTTTAAAGAATATTAAGAATATTCTTATAAATTAATTCTTAGAAATTATTCTTTAAAGAATATTAAGAAATTAAGAATAATATTCTTTAAAGAATATTACGTCCTGAAGATGCTTTAAAAAGCGAAACCGGTCGATAAAATTATATAATTTAGTGTATAATAATAGTGAAATAAAAGTACAAGTGAGTGATAAACTAGTTTCAACTAAAAAAGAGTTCGAAATACTAACGTAACGCAGACTAGGTTTTAGAACCCCAATATTGCAATCTGTTGACCAGGTTCAAAATACTAACGTAGTGCAGACTAGGCTTTAGAACTCCAATATTGCAATCCGTTGACCAGGTTTGAAATACTTCGACAGTGACAAGCACTGACGCTATTGCAGCAATAATAGGTAAGGCGGTGCTACCAGACGCGGGCGAGACAATGCAGAATTCTACCACCTAGTAGCCACGATTGTAGTGACTCTCACAGCTAAGCCTTTTACGACCTGCCTGGTAGAACGGTAGTTGGCCTATTCTTCAAAGGAGCTCGGGACCAACACGGGGAGAAACACTTCCCACACTTCCCGAACTCAAATCGCCCGTAATTTATTATTCCTCTTATTTCGACTTTATTTTCTTCCTTTTTCAATGGGTATCATCCATACTAATATTATAAATGCGAAAGTAACTCTGTCTGTCTGTCTGTCTGTCTGTTACGCTTTCACGCTTAAACCACTGGACCGATTTTGATGAAATTTGGCATAAACATAGATAAGACGTCGAGAACGGACATAGGCTACTTTTTATCGCGGGAAAATATTTCGTTCCCACAGGAAATAAAATTAATCGAAAAAAAGCGGAGCATAAAGCGTAACGTAGAGCACATTAACTAGATGTCGCTGCACGAAAATATATCGCGCTAACGTATTGAAACACATACATGTAATTAAATCGTTGAGTTTAGAATTATCTTTATTATGATACTAGCTGTGCCAGCAACTTCGTTCGCGTGGAAAAAATTCTAAAATAAAAACCCGCATAGATCCCGTTCCCGTGGGATTTCCGGGATAAGAACTATCCTATGTCCTTTCTTGGGTTTCAAACTATATTTGTACCAAATTTTATCCAAATCGAAAGCGTAACAGACAGAGTTACTTTCGCATTTATAATATTAGTATGGATGATATGATACGAGTATTTTAACGTTTGTTTGTTCATTGAATGCGCTAAATGCTAATTCCTGGAACTACAAGTCGGATTGAAAAAATTTTATGTGTATGTTTAATGATAGCTACATTCATGAGGATTACGTTACAATTATTCTTAGCGTAGTTAAAATATCGATATTTGTAAAATAAGTCGGAAGAAAAAGCGGTATCGAACGGCTGTATCCGCGTGCGCTTGCTGGCATAATGCTTAAGTACACGTAAGTACAATGTACTACAAATATATTGGTTTTTAGTAGATGCACAAAAAAGTCCACGACACTATATATATATATATATATCTCTTATAACAACAACACAATAAGGAATTTTGAGTCGAAAAATTATAGAAAATTAATAGGTGAATTTTAATCCTTATCATATTAATCCTTACTAACGAAAAGTACTTCATCAACACGAAGATCTTAGGAAGACAAACTTTGGCTCTTATACCACGTTATTTAGATGCATAGTTTAAAAAAATGTAAAACGAAAATAACTCAACATACCTATTACCTAGGTACTATCTAGGTATTAACCGAAAGGCTGTGTGCAGTGTGCACGATGCGGCGATACGATACGATGCGCACTACTCTGACCGCCGAACGAGAACCGAACATTGCCGAGAAGAGCCGAACTGTGAGAGCGTTGGCTTTACTATCCTTTTTTAAGGTTCCCTACTCAAAGTTTAAAACGGGACCCCATTCCTAAGGCACCACTGTCCGTCCGTGCGTTTGTACGTCTATCTATCTGTCCGTCACCAGGCTGTATCTCATGAACCATGATAGTTGAAATTTTCACAGATGATGTAGGTATTTATGTTGCCGCTATAATAACTAAAACAAAAAAAAAGAATAAAATAAATATTTAAGGGTGACTACCATACAACAAACGTGTTTTTTGCATAAACTCCCTTTTGCATTTGCATAAAATCACTTCAAAAATAAATAATTAAAATAAAATAAATATTAAGAAGGCTCCCATTCAACAAACGTGATTGTTTGCCGTTTTTTTATAGATTATGGTACGGAACCCTTAATGCGCGAGTTCGACTCGCAATTAGCCGGTTTTTTTAAGGTACATGAGTGGAATCATATACCTTTAACCTCTGCGGCCCGTGCGGAGTAGACATGTGACCGTCTCCTTTCGCAATAGACTTCTTTGATACGGAACGTTGGATTTTCCTTGTTTGAAAAAAATCACTTTACTTTGTAGTAGTTGAATATTCGATCTATTTTGTGTATTTTATGGTGTTGTTGAGGGATACATCATCGTTCGCTTTGGCCTGATATGTGTCTAATTCGTTAGTAAGTAGGTGTAAGTACTGTATTTGTATAGCTACTTAATAAGGATTTGTAGTTATGATATTATTAAATCTTGCTTTAAATCTTCCCCATTGTGGAAAACTGTTTAATTTTTGAAGCTGTAGGTATACCAACATGAGCAATCATTTAGGTAGAAGAAGCACAAATTTTCCAAACAAGATCATATTGATTGGTTAGTGGTTACTTAGGGGAAAGTTCCTGAATCAGGCTACAAAAAAATTTTACATAGGTAAAGACCTTCGTGAAATCGTAACCAACATTAAAGACTTGATATTTAAAGTGTACCCGGAATTCGGATATGATAGATTTACCAAAAAAAAAATCAATTGATGTGTGTAAGGGCAATTTTATCTGCAAGAAATGCAAGCGTTGACGCCATCTATACAAATAAATAAAATTGGGGTGTCTGTTTGTAATATTAAAATAACCGTTTTTACTAAATGCATATGGATGTATACACGGTACGTATACCAAAATAACATTGTTTAGAATTTTTGTCTGTCTGTCTGTTTGTTCCGGCTAATCTCTGGAACGACTGGACCGATTTTGACGGGACTTTCACTGAAAGATAGCTGATATGATAGCGAGTACCTTAGGCTATTTTTTTTTAATTTTTCCAGAGCCCAGTCGCGGGCTCACCTAGTACTACTATAATTTTCTTTCATTTTTAATTAATTTCAGAGGCATTGCCCCTGGTCAAAATTCTTATGCGTGTTTAAAAAAATGATCACTCCTTTCCTTCAAGAGAGTTATTCCTGCCGCAATAGCGTCAGTGCTGGTCACTGTCATGTTCCGGTTTGGAGGGTAAAGTAGCATGTAAACTTATGCATGTGGCATTAGACCTCGCCACAAGATAGCAACGCACCATTAACATCTTTGGTGTCTATAGGCGATGGTTGACTCTTTCCATCAGGAGACTCATTTGCCTGTTTACTATCTTATGATATAAAAAAGAGTCTATTGTTTGCAATAATGTGATATGAAAAAACCTTGTGGACCAACAAGGGCACTGAAGTAAAAGATATTATGAAGTAAATATCCAAGCCCTTCTAATTTTATGCGAAAATGTTCTTATTGAATTAATATAGGTCAGGTACGATCTCGTTGTGAACTTCGTAAGGTTATTCAAGGCTCTGAATATTTTTACTCTCCACATCGATGCTCACTGCTTCAATGTAAAGAATGTAAAATTTTAAAGGTTAACTAAGTTAAAATTTAAAAATTAAGAGGGGGTTGAAATCCATATTCCATATAAATATTATAAACTAGCTGACCCCTGCAGCTTCGCCCGCGATATATTTTATCATACAAATATCCCTTTAGATGTTGATTTTTGAAAAAAACAATCAGCCTATGTTTGATCCCGAAACTTCAACTATTTCCATGCCAAATTGCATAAAATCTGTCCAAAGCATTTATAATATTAGTATGGAATATGGATGTGAAAGCTCGCTGTACGAATTTTGATTTATTTTGGTATGGAGATAAATGCAGATTCAAGGTCAATTAGGAGTCACTGTAGCGTCTCACGCCAAATACACTTTTAACATAATAAATGTGTGTGGAAAATTGTAGGTGTGAGACTGCAGTTTATATTCTCAAATGAATGGAGATTTCAGGTCAAATGTTGCATTTTTTTTACAAAAACCAACGTCTTAGCGGTTGAGATAAGGGATAAATGTTTTATATTAAAATTATATCACTGACATGTTCTATTTGCGTGGGAAGATCAGCTAATAACCTTTTTTTAATATTTTAAATGCAAAAGTTTGCATGTTTTGATGTATGACCTTTCATATTTCATATATGCAAACATGCATGGATGGATGTTTGTTACTCTATCATGTTAGGATATTTTTAATAACTGTGTGTAAATGCGTATGATTTATTATGTAAATATATTAACTAATATTTTAATAATAACAGATGTTTAAATTTCAACGGTAAAGCAGTTAAAATTTAAACTAAACCGCGCCAATTGTCACCCGTTGGTGGCGTGATTAGAATCCCGCCTTAACCTAATGGTTGGCGGGAGTAAGGCATTCATTTTTACCATTCTATATCGGACAGTTCACGAGAACGGTTCTATATTTGATACTTATCGAAATATTAAGTCATTATGTTGAATGTAATGTAATGCAATGGATAAGAATATGTGATTATGTTGAAAATATCGAAAACTACTTAAAATGAGAATTGAGAATAATCGCATGTAAATGGAGGATGTTATATATAAGAATCAATGTAATAAATGATAATACGACACTAATGTGTTTTTCTGGACTAAAAGCTAGTAGTAGAAAGTAAAAAAAGAAGTTGCTAGTATTATACACAATCTAAAGAATACCAGTTCTTCGGGTGCTGATAATATAGGGACATATTTTATCAAAAAATTTGCCGGAATTCTGGTCAAACCTATTGCACATTTGTGTAATCTTAGCTTTCAGAGTGGTATATTTCCGAATACCTTGAAAAAGTCTATAATTATTCCTATTTATAAATCGGGGGATAAATCAACTCCATCTAATTATAGACCAATTGCTTTATTAAGTGTGATCTCTAAAATATTAGAAAAGATTATGAATAAGCGACTTATATCATTTTTAGAGAAAAATTGTTTACTGACTGACAACCAATATGGATTTAGATCTAATCGGTCCACAGAAGATGCGGTATTGAACTTGACTAATCTGACAACTTCTTACTTAGACAAAGGAAATAAGTGTTTAGGAGTTTTCCTTGATTTACAGAAGGCATTTGATACTGTGTCAATACCAATACTACTTGCCCGATTACATAACCTAGGTATACGTGGGATTCCTTACGAATGGTTTAAAAACTACCTTACTAGACGCACTCAACAAGTACGGATAGGTAAACTGTATAGTGATAACTCAGTGTGCTCATTTGGTGTTCCTCAAGGAAGTACGCTAGGACCTACGCTCTTCCTGATATATCTTAATGACCTTTGCAAAATAAAAATAAACAAAGCTCACCTGCTTATGTTTGCTGATGATACAGTTGCACTTTTTTATGGGTCTTCTTGGAGCGAAGTTTTTAAATCGGCTGAAGCAGGTTTGATTAGCATAGCTACATGGCTTGAGGATAATCTTTTATCTCTAAATATTAGTAAAACCAAATATATGCGTTTTGGTCTAAAACATGAACCAAATAAAAATTATGCATTACGAATGCACACATATCCCTGCAAGGGCAGCAACTCGAACACTGTAAGCCATTGTAGTTGTGAGCATCTAACTCAAGTAGACAAACTAAGATATTTGGGGGTTAAAATAGATAACAGGTTGACTTGGACGTATCATATTTCAGATATTGCTAAACGAACAAGAAAATTAATACCTTTATTGAAACAACTACGAAATTTTGCAAATCATCAACTGTTATTAACTATTTATAAAGCATTAGCTCAAAATTTGATATATTATTGTATTACAGCCTGGGGTGGTGCATCAAAAACGCATATATTAGAGCTAGAAAGAACGCAGAGAGCACTTTTAAAAACAATTATGTTTTTGCCAATTCGTACACCTACATCAAAAGTTTACGAAATGACAAATGTATTAAGTGTAAGGAAGCTTTTTGTATACAAATGTGTTCTCCACTACTTGATGGAAAAGGACAAATTCCTTTCATTGGATCAAAAAAGGACAATTAGATATCCCATACCCACTTTTAAAAAGACATTTTTCAAGAAACACTACCAATTTCTAGCACCGTATCTATCAAATTTATTAAGACGCTCTATGCCTTTATACAAAATAAATATTAATAAACTTAAGACACAAATTTTAAAATGGCTTCAGCTAATTGATTATTATACTTTGGAAAACATTATTTATGCACTTGTGTAGCCTTTGGGGGCATTATTCTCACGCAACACACACAGATGCATATACACACACTCTCTCGCGCACAAACACACACACAAACATACACACACACACTCATACACATACTACCAAAAAAAAAACACACTTACACACATACTATACAAGGATAGCAACTATGTATTATAATGTTACACTTTTTTGTATTTAAGTAACTGCATGTGGAATAAATGTATGTGAGATTACTAATGTACTTCGAAATTAGTTATTAAAACTGTTGAACCTTAGGGAAGGATCTAACTTCTATAACACGGGTTATCCTAGTATAGAGGTTAGAGCTCCACAATGATTTTTTCATATACTGTGCAATAAATAAATAAATAAATAAATAAATAAATAAATAAAAGGTAACAATCACGCAAAAACGGCTGAATCGATTTGAATGAAATTTGCGACATATGTAATTGATGACCCGGAATAGCACCTAGGATACGTGGAGGAAAAATGAGTTGTTCCCGCGGGATTCACCAAAAATTTTTCTAATGCAGGGGTGTGCAGGTGCAGTTGGAATTATAAATATGAAAGTCTCCAAGTCTGTATGGCTATCTGTTACGCTTTCATGGCTAAACTGCTGAACCAATATGTGATGAAATTTGGCATAGAGATAGTGGAAGATCCTAGGTCAAATATCCTTTTTTTTTAATTCCGGCCTCTAAGGGGCTGAAAAATGGGATGGATATTTGTATGAAAAAATGTATAAACGACATGCTTATCTAGTTGCGGGTAATGCAGCCCGGGTTAGCAAGTGTTATCAACCGCGCTTGACGACAACTACTAGCCGGCCAGATGTGCGGCACACCTGTGTTATGACGTCATAATAAAATAGATAACGAATGGTATAAATAAGCGGGGACATCATGTTTTCGATTCATTGTAATTCTATCGCTTGTTGAGGGCATTACTCTGCCCAAAATTATACTGTGCGTGTAAAAGTGATTCAAGTGTTATATTCGGCCAAACTGCTTCATGTTAATACAAGTAATAAATAATTATCGCTAGACAAATTACACGAATTGATGTAACACAAAATTAAGCAAACTGTACGCTTGTGGTAAGCGTGCTTGTGGTAGACAACGATATCAATCTTCTATACAAAGTGTAGGGACGGTCTACTGAAATTTTAACCGAAATTCGTGAAGCCCCCTTTTTAAGACAATTGCGACAAACCACACGAGTGGTGGACTCGAAATTTGGCACACTTAAGTTTGCATTGCGAAGGAATGCAGAAACTTAATAGTTTTAAATAATACGCATTAGAAATACATTATAAACTAATAGAAATAAATATTAGAAACGTTGATGCATGCAATGGCAGCAAATCTTTGTTTTCAAATAAATAACTTCGATGTTTATATGTTTGCCACAAATCCAAAAAAGTCACATCAAGGTTAATGTAACTTCTAGTTTCTTAATTTATAATTTTTGGAATTTTTCATTATTTTATAGAAACTTTTCACGATTAAAAACCTGTTCCAATTTATTGTTAAAACTCAAACAAACGTTACCTTACTGTCAAGCTTTACTTAGAGTAACCCCTTTAGTTGCTCGTGGGCTGCAACATTGTATTTTTATTGCATTACTAGCTGTGTCCGCCACTTCGTTCGGGTGGAAAAAATTCTAAAATAAAAACTCGCACATTTCCCGTTCCCGTGGGATTTCCGGGATAAAAACTATCCTATGTCCTTTCTTGGGTCTCAAACTATATTTGTACCAAATTTTATCCAAATCGGTTCAGCGGTTTAGCCGAGAAAGCGTAACAGACAGACAGACAGACAGAGTTACTTTCGCATTTATAATATGAGTATGGATTATCGGTTGAAAGAAAATGTATCGACCTCAACCAACTTCAATCACACTCAGTATTAAATTCACACCCTAATTCGATATAAAAATTATAAAATTATAAATAACAACCTTATTTCTTCAAATTCTGTATAACTTTAATTCTTAAAAGAGAGTTTATTACTCTAAAAAATCTTGTTGAAAAAAATATTAATGGCCGTCAGCAATGACCTTTTGTAGTCTTTGGCCTTCAGTTGATTATTTTATGTCTGTAAACACGAAATAGGTTAATTGGCTTTATGAGTTCACTTTATTTTATGCTCAATATTATCTAATCCACGCAGAGTAGATCCTTATTGAAAATCTTTTCATTCGGATCGGTTTTTTTATAATAAATAATTAAAAAAGGAAACGTTGCGGCGTGCCTTTTTGGATTTTCCAAACTTTATTTAATTCTAAGGTAAATTTTCAACCGACGAAAACAATAAGGTTATCAGTTAACATTCTCTCCTTAAATTATTTAATTTTATGCTACTGTTTACTGTATTTCAATCGCCCAAAGATTACGAACCTGTCATGATAATCCTTCGTAAACATGAAAATTCATATCGCCGTGTGTTATCATGGAACAAAATAAAATAGCATACGTCGATATACTGCGTCAATATTAAAATACGGCTTATACCACATGAACTTACCTAAATATATGTATGCGGGTGAATTATAGTTTGCTATTATTATTGTTGTTTATCGTAATTATATTATAGTTTCTTTGTCGTGAGCCGCACAAATATTACCCGGGGACGCACAATTATTACGGGGGATAAATGACGCATCATTTCAATACATTGGTTGTGGTGCGGTACTTCGCCGTAGGCCAATATGTGTAGCCGCGCTCTAAACCGGAACACGACAATGACAATAGTATTGACGCAGTTGATAGCATGCTCCTCTATTCCTCTAGCTGCGCGAGTCAGAGAAAAAGTATCTTTACGCCCGTATCTCTAAAGAGGTAGACGGAGGTACAATCAGTGCACCCACGATTAGCCGAAGACACTACGGTCGGTTTCCGAAACGCGAATTAATTTTACCAAGCAATCAATCTGTATTTAACATAATTTTTACAAGTAAATTATCTGATAGATACAGATTAATTGCTAATTAAAATTAGTTTGCGTTTCGGAAACCGGCCGTTAGTCCCACAATGTGATAGGTGGCATGTCTATCGCCGATCGGGCGCCCATCCAATTATGGGCAACGTGGTTTTTATCAGAAAACTGAAAAAAACACATTTTTGATTTGACCGAGCCGGAAATGCGGCATCAGAACCCCAGACCACAGAGGCAAATGTCAGTAAGTATATTTGTAACTTTAATCTTGAACTATCTTAAGCTTGGATAAAAAACGTAATAGAGCGTGGTCCAGGGAACAATCTTTTATTTGATTAATAACGAACATATAACGTGCTAATTTTTCGTGAACAGCTTAGTTTTGACGGGACAACCATCTTTTCTACCTTTGAAAAATCTTGAATCGGGTAACTAATAAAGCTATGGGGATTTTAAAATTTTGATTCGGTGAAGGAAAAATATTTATTAATAACTACTAGCTGACCCGGCAAACGTGCTTCTGCCTTTTTAACTACTCTTATTTTTTTCTATATTTTCTGACCTTTTAAACCTTCCCTGGACTACAACAATTAATCAGAATCAAAATTAGCCAAATCGGTTTAGCCGTTCTCGAGTTTTAGCGAGACTAACGAACAGCAATTGATTTTTATATATATAGATAATTAATATTTTTCGACTTTAATCGCTTGAGTATATTATGAAAAACACGATAAAACTTTTGTTCTACACGTCCGATGAATTATTGACGAGTCCTCCAACCTAAAGTTTCGGAATTATGAGATTATTAAATTTATATTAATCAATTTAGAAACAACCTAATTTTCACAACACATTCACAACAGCTTGTTAATTATTATTGTAATTTAAGGGTTGTTTATACATTGTGCTACACGTAAAGTGGAAACTTTTCTTAGTTCGACACTCTGAACTTTTCTTTTTATCTATCTTTATTAGTTACCCGATTCGATTTTTCGAAGATAAAAGAGACGATTGTCTCTTTTATCTTCGAAAAATCTCGAATCGGGAAGAAAGAGAGACGTCAAAACGGAGCTGTTCACAAAAATTAAGCTTAAGTTTGTTTGTGGGACCACGGTCTATAATGGCTGTTATCAGTTGATAGAGCTCGTAGGTTGATAAGAAGATTCATGCTAAAGTATAAACGGATTATGTTGTTCCAAAAAATGTTCCGCGATCTTTGCACTTATATATTAAACGAAAATTGTTCACTGATTGATCTACATACATACTCAAAGAATGACATGGACATTATCCTTCCAGATCATTCTGTGTTGGCCCGGCTTTTCTTAAAGAATAGACTGTTCTGCCAGACAGGTCGTATAAAGCAACCGATTGGCAATACGTGTCACTACCGTTGTGACTACTAGGTGGTAGAGTTTCGCAACGTCCCGCCCGGGTATATGATACTACCACCTTACATATTTCTGCTGTAATAGCGTCCATGATTGTTATTATTGTGTTCCGGTTTGGAGGATAAAGTAGCTGGTAAACTTGCATGGTAACATTGCTTATAGTCACCAAAGATGTATGCACCATATACATCTTTGGTGACTATAGGCAATGGTTGTCTTTTGAATCAGGAGAGCTATCTACTTGTTAGCTATTTAGTCGCTAAGAAAAATATGTGGTGTGACACTCGCGGACCGGGTTCGTAATGTTGAAGTGAGAGAGGGGTTTCAAAGAAAGTGTCTGTGTAAAGATGAGAAAGGGCATGCTCCGTTGGTTCGGACATGTAGAAAGAATGGTAGACGAAAGGTTAACAAAACAGATATACAACGCGAATGTGGAAGGATGTAGGTACCGGGGAAGATCAAGACTGACATACCACGATCAGATTGATCGAGTATTGTCCGGAGGTGGTGTCAAGATTCTTCGCAACCGGCGTGTGTGTATAAAGAGAGTGATGAATGTGGAGGAAGCGAGACAAGCCTGCAAGGATCGTGATGTATGGCACTCGGTTCTCTCTGCCTACCCCGTAAGGGATCTGGCGTGAAGATACGTATGTATATATGTAGCTATTTAGTGATATAAAAAATGAACTCAAGTCGTTGAAATAAACCAGATTAAGACTTTATCAAAATCATTATACTCATCCGCAGATAACAAGCTTAATGAAACCATCAAAAGGCATTAACTTAATTATCTACATTAATGAGCTTTATTAAACTTGTAGCTGTTACTTACAACTTCGTTAACGTGACACAAAATCATGACTTTATTTTCGTCACTCGGGTAAAAAGGTAGCCTAAGTTACGGTTGAATAGTGTAGGTTTCTAATGGTAAAAGAAATTTTAATATCGGTCACGTAGTTTTTGAATTCCCCGTGTTGGTCCCGGGCTCCTTTGAAGAATAGGCTAACTACTGTTCTGCTAGGCAGGTCGTAAAAGGCGACTGAGTGGCTATTCGCGTCACTACTAGGTGGTAGAATTCTGTATCGGCTCGACCGGGTCTGGTACCACCGCCTTACCTATTCCTGCCGCAATAGTGTCAGTGCTAGTCGCTGTCGTGTTCCGGTTTGGAGGGTAAGGTAGCCGGTAAACTTATGCATGTGGCATTAGACCTCGCCACAAGATAGCAACGCACCATTAACACCTTTGGTGTCTATAGGCGATGGTTGACTCTTTCCATCAGGAGACCCATCTGCTTGTTTGCTATCTTACGATATAAAAAAAACATAGCAGCGCACCTTTAATATCATTGGTGTCTATAGGCGATGGTTGACTCTTTCCATCAGGAGACCCATCTGCTTGTTTGCTATCTTATAAGTTTATTCGTTACAAACATACAAAGGTGCAAATGTTTTCTCTGTTTAATATTAGTTTAGAAAATAAAAGTATCATTCCCAGTCATAGTAAATTGGAGTTCTATAGACAATCTAGTTCACTACGATTCACCGTTTTGTCGGTTACTAAAATGAGTGGTGAGGCCCATTGCCGTATTTTACCGACCTGATAACGATTACGACTTGGTATTTGTCCAGGAAAGTGGTTATGGATGTCCTGACCCCCCCTAAGCAGTGGTTTAGGTATGGATTTATTGCAAACAAATAAGGATAAGGTAGGATAAGAGCCTACTTTGACTGCATCTCAAATATTTGACTCCCCCTGACCCGAAGGCTGGATCCGTCCTTGGTCTAGCGATAATCGACAGCGACAACTTTATGGGCTCAACCAAAGTACGAGCGTTGTAAGACACCACCCACGACTACCAGGCACCAAGCTGCTACTGAAATTTCGATTTTCGAGAAAAACTTAGAAAATAATCTGATTTACTCTTTCGTTCGACTTCGCGATCGAATCCAAAATATCATATTTTGTTTATTTAAATGTTTGAATGAGTCAATATCTGGATGGGCTAGTAAATTCAAAAAAAAAATGATGTATATAATAGCCATATTCATGAGAAAGACTATAGGCTATGTTTTACCCAATTGATCAAACGGAAGTAATGTTTTTGTGTAACACGAAAAATTCGCGGGTAACTTCTATTTAATTATAAAAGTGATGTTAATAACGTAATATGATCACCTTAACGACAAAAACAGAAAAAAACAGTTACATATTTTTTGCATAAAATAAATTATGTTCAGTAAGAAATGCTGAACATAATTGATTTACTCCCATGCGCGTCGTGTTTTCTAAGAAAGAAGAAAAGTTAATTTTGATGTTTTCAAATCTCGGAGATCAATGTACAATTTGATCAAAGTTTACCTTTGTTCTTTAACCCGGCCTTTGTGGTACCGTTGTTCATTGTAATAAAGATAAAATCTTATTAACGATCCTCTTAAAGCTCCTTAAATAAAAATTCCGGTGTTAGTATGAAGTGCACTTGTAAATTAAGTAAAATAAATATTTATTTACTCTTTCTCAGAAACTGAAAATTACAGTAGAAGAGCATTAATACGGTGCAGTTAGAGGTTTAATACATATTATAAGTCTAAGGCGAATAACTATCTTGTCGATTTAGTAAAACTATTAGGCCAGCAGGCCTACTCTTGAAAACAATATAAATCTTAAACCAATATTTATAAAAACAATAAGTTTCGAATGTCGTCAAAAAACGGTACTCTTGAAACCAATATTGCCCACATTGATTCAGTATAGTAACGACCTAATTATTAGAAAATATGCCATCGTTACACGTCAAGCTAGGGTTACAAGTGGAAATTTTAAGTACCGTTTTAAACAAAATGACGAATAAAAGCAATAATGAGTAGTTTAAACAATTTTATCCAGCTAGAAAGGCTAAATACCCCTATGCGCGGCAAGTGAATCTAGGATCAAAAAAAAAATAAACTTAAATGTTTTCAATTCGTCAAAGAGTATTAGAAAGTTTGTATAAAGTTTGCTTTGTCCTTAAACGTGGTTTTTGTTATAATATCATTCATTAAAATAATGATAAAATCCTATTGAATTATTATACTCTTAAAGCGTTTATATTACAGGTTTTATTTGGAGTAAACTTGCAAATTATATATAGTAAAACGTTATTTAAAATTTGTGAAAAATGGAAATTACAGAAATTGAGCATAACCCACTTACATATTCAATCCATAATATCCATACTTAATAACATAATAATATTATAAATGCAAATGTCCATCTGCATGCCTGTTACGCTTTTACTCCTAAACCTCGGAAACGATTTCGATGAAATTTAGCATATATTTGAAGAATTGGGGTTAAACATAGGCTATTTTTTTTAATAACAACCCCTAAAAGGCTGACATAGGGTATAAAAATTTGTATCAAAAACTATACAGCATGTAAGGGACTGTACTGAAAATCGAAACCATAGATGGGGATCAAGATTCTAAGATGAAATTTGTGTGGGAATTTTTAAAATTTTTGTTTTTTTTTCTTAACTTTGTATGATTTGTTTTTTCAAATAATTGTGTTTTTTTCTAAAAAAATAATAAAATGTAAGAAAATACACAAGATAAGCAATGTATTATGCACATCCAAAATAAAACAGCTCGAGAGTTTCACTGGCGCGACGTGTCCAAGCAATGTACCTACGATTTTAATTAAATTTCAATTTTAATAAGAATTTCCCCGTGCTGGTTCCGGGCTCCCTTGAAGAATAGACCAACTGCCGTTCTACCAGGCAGGTCGTAAAAGACGACCGATTGGCTCTGCAAGTCACTACCATCGTGACTACTAGGTAGTAGAGTTCTGCATTGTCTCGCCCGGGTCTGGTATCACCGCCTTACCTATTCTTGCCGCAATAGCGTCAGTGCTTGTCACTGTCGTATTTCGGTTTGGAGGGTAAGGTAGCCGGTAAACTTATGCATGTGACATTAGACCTCGCCACAAGATAGCAACGCACTATTAACATCTTTGGTGTCTATAGGTGATGGTTGATTCTTACCATCAGGAGACCCATCTGCTTGTTTGCTATCTCATGATATAAAAAAAAAGAAAAAATTATAAAACACAAATTTTACATTTTCTACAAGGAAAGGGTTTTCCATCATAACTAGAACGTAAAAATGGCATGTTTTCTTAATTTTTCGGTACCGTCCCTTACACGGTGTATGGACGATATACTAATATATTTGCTGGCGAAGATGTGCGGTTCAGCTAGTAATATTATAAATGCTGTCTGTTTGTTATGCTTTCACGGCTAACCACTTAAAAGGTTTTGATGAAATTTGGTTACAAAATTCTAACCTGAAGGCTGAAAGAAGAAATGACTGTTTACATAATGATGATTATATTGATGATATGTTGTTCTTTCTGTAAACTGTTACGCGGCCGACCCTGTCTGTCTTTTTAAAAAAAAACTACCGGTTATCCTAACTACTTTTATTGTACAATTACACGGTTTTAATTGGACTTCCCAAATATTAATTGTGCAAAGTACCGATCGCGGCGGCTTCCAGAATCTAACTGACTTACTGATCGTATAAAATAGTTAATTAAAATTATCAATGTAGGAAAAATGCTGAATGCATGGAAAAATACAGTCTACATAGAGGGATTGCTGATTAAGATCTAATTACCTTGTAATAAGGGTTGTAACAGCTCCCCCTTTTGGACGAAGCTTTATCTCTTTAAGATGAAGCGAAGTGAATAAGAATTAATCGATTATGTTAATATTTAGGAAGTTTTTACATTTGATTTTAGATATAGGAATAAATAGCTTCTTATTATTTGGTAGCTAATTATTATATGATATATTAATTGTCTATATATTTATAAATTAATATTTGTAGACAATATAGACATAAAACATTTACGAAATAAATTGAAAAATAGAAATTGACATTTGTAAACAATATAGACGTAGAATATATTTACTAATTAAATTGAAAGGTAGAAATTAGCATTTATAGACAATATAGACGTAAAATATATTTACGAATTAAATTGAAAAATAGAAATTAACATTTTTAAACAGTAAATGGATATAAACCATCTTCGAATTAGATTGAAAAATAGAAATTAACATTTGTAAACAATATAAACATAAAACATTTTGGAATTAAATTCAAAAATAGAAATTAACATTTATAACCTTTAAAAAGCATTCATAGCGATATAAACATTTAGGAAATATGAAATTAAAATTATTAACTTAAGTCGTTACAATTAAACATTTATAAATACAATATTAGAAATTGAGATTTCGACTTGATGCAAATTTGACGTTAGATTTATTATAGTCTTGTTGCCGAATTGGCAATGATTGTATAGACATTTTTTCGTCATCTGACGATGAGATGTTTGTCATCTCTAGAGTTTGAAATTTTAGACTTATTTCTAACAGACTTTTTGTTATGACATTGATTGAATATTTGAACACAACATCCAGAACTAGTCGATTTCTTATTCGTAATACATCTGTAAACCTTATACAAAAAATATAAAAATAGACACACAATTAAAATATACGTAAATGTTGAATAATATTGGCCATATTTAATAAAATGAGACTCGTTTTCTAAATTGTTTAATTCGTGTTCTAAACTATCTAATTGATGCGTAGCATACTTTAATGAATCAAGATTAATTTTACTTAAGGATATCGGCGATAAATGTGGCAAACTTTTATTAAATATGTCCTTCTTACAACAGTCATCAGCTGTAATATCAAAACTTATGTCTAAAGGAGATTTAATCATAATAGAGTGATAGTTTGTCGGCAATAATTGGAAAGTTTTAGAGTAGCCGATACAATTAGCTGTTAATTTTACAATTCCTGTACCTTCAATAGAATAATCGTTAATCTGATCATCACAACGAATAGTTAACTTATTTGTTTTTGACTGCACAAAAATCCACCTGTTACTTTGTAACTTTTGCCAAATGTCGATATCACCATATAAAATTTTGGCGTTACATTCAGAGGGCAGCGAGAGTGTGACCTCGGTTATAATTTTCGACTCACAATTTGGGCTGTATATACAAGAGTAAACATTTGTTAATTCACATATAGAATGGTTACTATCTATTATCTTACATTTATCTAAAGTGTCCAGCATAGCATAATGTAATCTATCATCACTTAATCCGATGAATAAATTAGTAGGTTGAATCAAGGCGAAGGTAGTGTGTGAGTCATCGTGAGGTGTCGGTAAGGGTATATTCTTATAAACCGTGAACTTGTCAGGTGTGATTAAAGGAATTTGCAATACAAATATTACCTTATTGTTATAATAATAAGAACTAAGTTTAGAAATATCAATTAAGGAATGAATTGTGTCGATATTTAATGCGACTGGGAAGTCTAATCTTTTGCTTATTTGGTTGCTATGCTTAAATAATTCGTTATAAAGACTTAAGGGACTAATTACACTAGGATGTAGTATATTGACCTTAGAGAATAAAATAGAGTTTAACGTAGTATCTAGTAAATTAGAAATAGTAAGTAAAGAACCTTCAATAATATTAATTAAATTATTTAACTTAGAAATATACAGTAATAGGTTATCAGTATTAGTAATTTGAGATAGTATATTATTCATATTATTTATTTGGGTATTGAGATTAATCTCGTTTTGATTTAATTTATAAATTGTTGTGTTAAAATTATTTATAGTAGATTTAATAACATGTATATTATCTCTCATTAAGTGAAATATTTCTGCCTCACTCTTTTTACAAGACTCAATTGCGGCATCGTATTTTCTAGCATCATCTGCGTCTAAGGTGCCAAAGAAAAACTTTAAGATTTCGCCTCCGAATTCCAAAGATCGTTTTACCTTGTTCGTTTGGCGATCCGAAATAATGTGAGATAAAGATTGTAATTTATTATAATTAGATAGAATTAGAACCTCGATAGGGCTAGATATGTCTTTACACGAGTTTAAATCTTGCGATTGGATTTTGTTACAAAGATTAAGAGTATCTTGTAATAGGTTCGATATTTTATTAAGATAAGGTTCTAGCGAGACTAAATCAATGTGCGTTACAATTTTCCAGTAATCATTATAAAAATTTATGTATGTTATAGGTTCAAAATAGATACCAGGGCTATGAGATATAGGTATAATTTTCGATTCCGCGTGGCTGTGGCTTGTGCCATAACAGCATAATACCCTGAAAAGAGATATATGAAATAAGTTAAGATTTGGCAGGCTTTATCTCGTTAGTATGATGTTTAACATTCTTGCGACCTATTCGTAAAGTGACGTTATGTTTATTATGTACCTTTAATATCTTATAAGGCCCTTTCCATATGGGCGATAACGCTTTGCGAAGTCTGTGGTGTTGTTTCAAGTACACCATGTCGCCTGCTTTGTATGTAATTTCGCGTGAATTACTATCATAATATTGTTTTGATCTTTCTTTATTGTTGATAAGATTTTGAATAGCTTTTTCGCGGCTAAAACGCATTCTATACTGTAAAGCACGTATGTATTCGTTATAGGTAGTATTACTAGTACTTTCATATAAAGAACTCGGAATTGAAGGCTTGTAGCCGAATAATAATTCATGTGGCGTGTAATTTGTCGTACAGTGTGGAGTAGTGTTATAAGCTAGTATAGCTGTAAATAAATAACTATGCCAATCGTTTTGATTATCATTAACAAAAGATTTTAGATACTCCTTTAAAGTAGCATGTGAGCGCTCTAAGGCTCCGTTTGTTTGAGGATGGTAAGGAGTCGTGAATAACGCTTTAATTTTTAGAATTTCTGTTAGCTGTTTAAATAAATCGGACGTGAATGATGTGCCTAAGTCCGTCAAAATAGTTTTAGGGAAACCAAATAGAGACATAAAATGTACAAGATTTCGGGCGATTTCGTCACTAGTTGCCGTGACCATCGGATAAGCACATGTAAATTTGGTAAGATCGTCTTGTAACGTTAAGATGAATTTAAATTGTTGAAAACCCGCGTCGGGCAGGGGACCTACGATGTCGAGAGCTAGTCTCTCGAACGGCCTAGTAGAGGTGGATGTGATCTCCATTGGAGCTTTGTTTGATTTTCTTAGGGGTTTGTTGATTTGGCAAAGTTTGCATTTTTTTACATAATCTTCAATGTCAGAGCGCATCCCTTTCCAATAATAACTTGTTTTAATACGTTTATACATGCGCTGTGAACCTGGGTGACCAGCGATAGGCGAGTCGTGGTTTTCTTTCAGTATTTTAGGCACTTCTACTGGAGTAGGATAGATTAATTGATTTTTATATATATGTATCTTGATATTCGTATTATGGAAAATATATGAAATCATGTTATAAATTTTAGTATAGGCTAATTTTGAGAACGGATCGGAGAAATCTGATATAGCAAGGTCTGTAATATTTTCGCAATCGATTAGGATATTCCTAAGTTGAATTAATAATTTATAAACGTCTTTAAAACGTGTCTCCTCGTAATGATGCACTTTGGTAAACAAGAAATAGTAATTTTTGTTTTTATTTTGAACATGTTTGATTGTAAAAGGCTCGCGTTCGGCATTAAGTAAATTATTAGCGTCATCAAGCTGAGATAGTATCTCCTCACAATGTGGAATAGAATTGTCAAAATCTAAAGAAATCGGACATGCGATAGTATTTAAATTAGAGAGGTGTAAACCTTGAATAGACTCTTCGATCTTGGTGTTTGAGATAGGAAGCTGATTGGTGAATTGATCTTTAAAATATTTTTCATAAGAGGAATTATTTAAATTGCTAACATTGATCGCGTTAACCGGGCATCGAGATAACGCATCTGCATTAGAGTTAAGGCGGCCTTGTTTATAAACGATCTCGTAGTCGTACTCTTCGAGTTTTAAGCGCCACCTGATGAGTCTGCTACCTGGATCTTTGACATTAAATAACCATACGAGTGGTCTATGATCCGTTATGATTTTGAACTTATTGCCATATAAATATGGTCTAAAAGTTTTTACCGCAAATAAAATGGCTAATAGCTCTTTTTCCGTTGTAGAGTAATTTCCTTCGGGTTTATTTAAAGTTCGCGATGCATACGCTATCGGTTTGTCCTTTCCAATGGGACCTTGAGATAAGATTGCGCCTACGGCATAATTACTAGCATCGGTTGTGACATTGAAGGGTTGTGAGAAATCTGGGTATTGGAGAAGAGGAGCGGTAATTAATTTTTCTTTTAAGAAATCGAACGCGTGTTGCTGTTCCGCGTTCCACTGAAAAATAGCATCTTTTTTTAATAGACAAGTGAGTGGCTTAGTTAGTTTGGCGAAATTTTCTATGAAACGGCGATAGTAGCCTATTAGACCTAGGAACGACTTTATTTCCTTAGGATTTTTAGGAACTGGGAATTGTGAGACGGCCTTGACTTTTTCAGGATTTGGAGATACACCTTTGTCGGTAATAATATGGCC
Source organism: Apodemia mormo (assembly GCA_036924255.1). Classification (NCBI taxonomy): domain Eukaryota; kingdom Metazoa; phylum Arthropoda; class Insecta; order Lepidoptera; family Riodinidae; genus Apodemia; species Apodemia mormo. The sequence goes on along the minus strand of JAUPFN010000012.1, from coordinate 34,635,514 downwards.
AAGGTAAGTAACTTCGTGTCTGAGGAACTCACACTTGTCGGGTTGGAGTTTAAGATTGAATTGACGGAATTTGTCGAATACAAGTTGTAGTTTTTTCATGTGATCTTGTAGATTTTGGCTATATATAATGCAATCGTCTAAATATATATAGCAATGTAGGCCTTGTAAACCTGATAGCACAGTGTTCATGAGCCTTTGGAAGGTAGCTGGGGCGTTTTTCAACCCAAAAGGCATTCTGGTGAACTCATAGTGTCCAGACATGCTCGAATTAGTACTTATCGTAAATCCTGTTTTTGGGGCGTCCTTGGGGCTTGTCATGATCTGATGGAACCCACTTTTTAGGTCTAAAGTACTAAAATATTTACAGTGACCAAGTTGGTCAAGGATGTCGGTGATGAGAGGCAGCGGATATGTTTCAGAAACGGTGACATCATTAAGGCGACGATAATCAATTACGATTCTCCACTTTTGCTTGCCTGAAGCGTCTTTCTTTTTCGGGACTACCCAAACTGGGGCGCTCCACGGCGAAATAGAAGGTCGGATGATATTTTGATCTAACATTTGTTTGATTTGCGTGTCGACTTCCTCTTTGTGACACTCGGGAAACCGATAGGATTTTACGTGGATAGGAGGTGCGTCACCTGTGTTTATAGTGTGCTCTATAGCACTCGTAAAGGTTAACGGTTCGCCATCTATGTGAAAAATATCGGTGTATGACGAACAACATTGTAAAAGAGCTTTTCGCTCTTCGTCGTTTAGATGCGAACAGCGGATAAGGCTTAATACTTTATTTACGCGATTAGATTTGGTAGTCGAAACGGAATCAATATTAAAACAGGGCATCGAATCGAAACACTCGCGTTCGAGTGGCGTTAAACTAACATGATAATCCTTGACTTCGATATCTTTTTCGGTGGTGTTTAAGACGGAAAGATTTACTTTCTTATTCGGTTTAATTTTTACCAAGCAATTAGCAACATAAACACCTTCGCATAAGGTGTGATTTAATACAAGAGCTTCATCGTTATGATATAACTCAGTCGAGTAATTTGATACAGTGCATTCGATAACGCCTTCGGCACGGGCCGGAATGACATAAGTTGGCTGTGTATAAACAATAGGAATAGAATGATTTTTTATTGTCATGGATTTAGAAGAATAATTTATATTTGATTTAAAATAATTACAAAAATCGCTACCGATGATACCATCATAATTATTTAAATTAATATCATTTTTTGTGACGTGAAATTTATATTTAAATATTTCGTTTGATACATTAAATTCCATTTGAAAGGTACCTAATGTTTCGACAGGATTTTCAGAGCTGTTGATACCTTTTAGCTTGACAATCTCGTTTGAAAGATTTGGAATTTGCAATAGACAAGACCCTTTTATAATACTGATAGTCGATCCCGTATCGATAAGGAAACATAGTTTTCGCGACGCGTGTTTAGAATATAAGTAAGTATGGGGTAAAGACACCTTTTTGCTATAATCGTTAACTTCGTATATTAATTTGGAATTGTGACTGTTATTTAAGTTAGATAGGTATAATTCATCCTCAATATTAGATTTATTATTTTGAAAATCTTTTTGGCAATTTATTTTGCCATTAGAAATAGGAAAATTAGGTCCGTTTAATTGAGACGGAGAATTAGAATAATTTAAGTTAGATTTAGATAAAATATCCTTAGATTTAGTGTTATGACACTTTTGGCAATCGTTTTTGCCTTTTAAAATAGTAAGACTCGGCTCTTTTGGCTGAGGTATAGATTTAAATTTTTGGCAATTAGTTCTGCCATTAAAAATAGTAAGACTCGGCTCTTTTGGCTGAGATATAGATGTGGCAGAGATAGTATGACTCAACACTTGTGGTTGAGATGTAGATATAGTAGAATTAATGTGACTCAACTTTTTTGGTTGAGATTTAGTAGAGTTAGTAAGACTCAACATCGCCTTTGGTTGAGATATCGATTTAGTAGAGTTTGTATGACTCAACACCGCCTTTGGTTGAGATATAGATTTAGTAGATTTAGTAAGACTCAACACCGCCTTTGGTTGAGATATAGATTTAGTAGAGTTTGTATGACTCAACACTTTTGGTTGAGATATAAATTTGGTAGAGTTAGCAAGACTCAACACTTTTGGTTGAGATATAGATTTTGTAGACTTTGAATGACTCAACACTTTTGTTTGAGATATAAATTTGGTAGAGTTAGCAAGACTCAACGCTTTTGGTTGAGATTTGATTTTAGTAGAGTTAGTATGAAAGTTGGAATGTGACGTGTCCTTGTGATATTGATTGGATTTTGGCAGACACGGGACCAAAATCTTTTTTAGTTTAAATCATCATGAACTTCATTCCCATAGTCATTTGATTCGTTGTCACACACATGTACACCGGCATTATTAGAATTAGCAGTAGACGTAGCAGGTTGCGCGTTGCCAGCGTTTTCACGGCGTTTCATATTAAATTGACGCTTGCGACATTCTATAATCGTGTGACCAATGCGTTTACAATAATTACACGTTTTCTCGTAAAAATGGTTAGAGTTAGTATTTAAATTATTTTGCGGATTTATGTGAAATAGTTTTCGAGAATATTTTGGCTCCTTATTTTTATAGCATTCAGAGGAGCTATGCCCTACTTTATTACAGATAGAACACTGTTTTTGTGATCTAGAATTAATTTTGTATAAATTATATAATTTTTCCTCGTCAGTTGCGTATTGTATCGCATCACTGAGAGTAAGGGGATTTTTACACCGGACTATGTTAGAAATTGAGGGGTTCAACCCTAATAAAAATGAATGTAATGCAAGGTCTTCCATGGCTGCTATTCGGCCAGGAAGTTCCTTCTCATCTTTGCAACTATAGTGTATATCTGACTGTATACGTGTGAGAATTTGTTCGACTCTGAGAGAATATTTTATAACGTCTTCATTTGGTAACTGTTTAGAGTGCTGTAAATCGGACAATAAATGTGTAGCGTGTTTTTTCTCCCCGAAAGTACACCTGAGAAACGTTTTCAAATCTGCCCAATTTGAAAAAGTTTTTAAACTGCACGCTACCTGTGCCTTGCCTTCTAATTGTGATATAATAAATTTACACAAAATAGTTTGTTGATCTGAACTAGCTAAGGACATTGCATTCTCGCAATTTGTGAGAAATGCAGGAAGTGATTCCCTGTCCCCACTATAGGTTTTGATAAATTTGGTTAAGAATGATAGTGTTATTTTTTCAGCCATTTCGTTTTTCTTAGATGATTCCGCCTTTAAAGACATTATTATGATATGCTGAACTTAATACACGACAAAAATATATATCAAAAACAAGTAAAATGTGTTATAGTAAACAGCGGCAATATTAAAATAAAAATAGTGTAAATATAAAATTAACTTAGATTTAGAGTTTGTAAGATTCAGAGTTAGTATGATTTAGAAAATTGCACTTTTTGATCACTTTTTAGAAGTAAAACTTTACGTTTTGATATTTTATAAATAGCACAAAACACTTACAATAGAACGCCAATACACACTTGCATGTCGAGACGTGGGAACCGGTGTCGCGTTGCGGCGATATTTCTTGTAACTAGAGCGGATGGTATTTTCCGTTTGATTTTTGTGGTGAGTTAGACCTGGTGATCCGACCGTCTGGAGCGGGCTCAGATGATGACCTGAGACTGACCGTCGTCCTGGTATGAAGTAGCTGGAGCGGGCTCAGATAGTATACTGAGACTGACCGTCGTCCTGGTATGTGGTAGCTGGAGCGGGCTCACGCTGCGGAGCGGAGGCTTACCGTCGTCCAAGTGTCTGATGCAGGCTTAACCTTAGGTCAAGTCTTACTGTCGATCAGAAGACAGCAGGTGGCTTAGGTTCAGGATACCAGCGTCTGCTCTATGACTCCACGTCGTCAGACTTCTCTGGTATCCCACTTCTGACACCAATTTGTTACGCGGCCGACCCTGTCTGTCTTTTTAAAAAAAAACTACCGGTTATCCTAACTACTTTTATTGTACAATTACACGGTTTTAATTGGACTTCCCAAATATTAATTGTGCAAAGTACCGATCGCGGCGGCTTCCAGAATCTAACTGACTTACTGATCGTATAAAATAGTTAATTAAAATTATCAATGTAGGAAAAATGCTGAATGCATGGAAAAATACAGTCTACATAGAGGGATTGCTGATTAAGATCTAATTACCTTGTAATAAGGGTTGTAACAAAACGAAGCTGCCTGGATCAGGTATTACATATTATTAATCTAAAATGACTACTTTAATGATTTAATGTATCCATTAGATTTCTATTTGATTCAAACTTGAGACACCGTATTCGATTTCCGGATTGAATAAAGTGTTTTTGTTTTTATCTATCAAGGATTTGTTTTTAACAGAATAAAAATATAAATACAATGTACGACGAGTTTATTTAGGAAAGTAGAAAATTAAACTTTGATGTTTTCAATTTGTCGGAGATTAAAGCCGGGCTTGTACAAAACCATGCCTTTTTCCTTATTTCTATTACCATTCATCACAAAAAAGATAAATAACATCTTATTGAATTATTACGATCCTATGTCATTTTTTATTGCGATGTTTGTTTTGAACCGTTTGCAAATTAATTAAAATAAAACTATCTTTTCCCACAAAATAGGAATTTGAGCATTATTGAGTACTACATAAATACGAAACAATTACGTCAGTCACAAATGCATATTTCAAACTACCGGTTTATACAATTCCCATTTGTCATTCATCCTATTTTTATTATTCCAAAATATCAATATTTCTAACGTTTTATTACTTTCTTTAAAATACCGAGATTAAATATATCGAAGTATAATAACAAAAATTTGAATTAATGATAATTCAAAACATCCAAAATACGAATTTCGTTTATTTAAGTACTAATTAATTAAAATTTTGATATAAACAATAGAGTCCCTCCAGCACTCAGCGGCTGCTGCATCTGTATGTTCACTTGGCTGGATTGCGATCTCTGTTCTAATCTGACCTAATCTAAATAGTTCAATAGTATCACCAATAGAGGGATCTGGCACACGGTCGCCGCTGTCGCTTCAGGTTTGCTTAGCTAGCTCATCTCCGCTCACTCACCTTCGTGTGGTTGTCAACGTTCTAACCAAACCTAACGCAAATACTTCAATAACATAAACAATAGAGAGATTTGGCACTATATGGCCGCTGCCACAGTACGCTTGCCTCACTTATTCGCCTTCGCTTGGCGATTAATGTTCTAACCTAATAGTTCAATAACACTAACAATATAGCAGATCTGGTGCTCGGAGGTTGTTGCCATGGCACGCTGGCTTTGCCCACTCATCTTCACACGTTAGTCACCGTTTTAATTTAACCCAACCCTAATGATTCAATAATAATAGGTGGTATCTGACACAGTACATATGTAAGGAAAATAATGTAATATATGCGTTACTAAATGTTTTACTAACTCAAACAGAATCAGAATCCTAATTTTAGCAGTTTATCTTAAGGATTAAAATCGGAATGTCGTTTTTCGGACCGTAAAACTATCGAGCATTTGATTCTTGGAACTAACAGAAATCGAAAACACAAACAAATCCTTTTTAAGGCGTTAAAAATACATTTTATAATTTATTTGGTATCAACTTATACATAAACTTACGATACTATTGAAGAAATGTAACAGTATTAAATAAGTTTATGAAGAGTACAATTGAGTGCCATTTAGATACGTCATGTACATTGACTTAAACAAAAAAATATAAGAGAGAAAACTAATGCTTGAAATGCTTTTGTTACCCTCGTATCGCAAGTGATGTGATACCAAAATGGAGCCCTGCTCAGCCTTACTGCAGCAATTGTGCCACAGAGAGTCAGAAAAAGATGCGCTGCGTCTATGAGGCAGCCACGGGGGTTCGACACAGCGGTAATATTATGATTATAATTAATAATAATAACAACAAATACTAAAAAAAGACAGATAATATATAAAAATGTTGATTAATTTTTATGTACTAGGTATAATAAATACACTATTGTTATAACGAGACACGATCCAATTATTTATGGTATATGTCATTTTTAATAATAGACATCATAATAATAAGGTATGATATTCGGACTTTTGAAAATCGGAACCAATGAGTATACAATCACTACGTTATAATCGGAACCTTGAAATACGGAATAAAATGTTTCAGAGTATTTGGGTGTTCCCAGCATAAGCATAGGTTAGAGGTTTGAACACATATTTAAATCTAAAATCACTACCTTGTTACTGTAGTATAACAATAAGACCAGACCTCAAGTCGAGATCCTGGGTTTGATTCTTAGGTGGAGAAATAATATTTTTCACTAGTTTGTCCAGGTAGATAAGTCAAATACCCCTATGTGCAACGAGTTTATCTAAGATAGTATATTATAACGTAGTGTTTGTATACTCTTTTCAGATAGTAGAAAATTAAACTTCAAATCGTCGGAGATTGATGCTAAAGTTATTCAAAGTTTGCCTTCATCCTTAAACGCAGCCTTTGTTGTGATACCATTTATCTATATTTATACGTAAAGCAAAAACTTTATACCCCTTTTTAAGAAAATGACGTAATGAAATTTGCACAGGTAAAGTTTAAATTGCGGAGAACTGCAGAACCCTAATATTTTTACTATCTTAACTATTCCTGACATAATAGCGTCAATGCTTGTCATTGCCATGTTCTCTGGTTGTAACCATGTAAACCGGTTGACCCTGCAAGTCATCCCTGAAACTTTTCGCTAAATTGTGGTATTTTAAACTCAAAGGAACAAAAACTATACCTAAGCATATTTTTTTCATTTCAGAGTTAAAAATCTAAATTTTGGTTTAAATGACGGTAATGCCATTTTTGAAATGTTGCATATTTTGCAAGCGATGACCGAGTTTGATCTTTCGAGTAGCATTCAATTCAATGTCTCAGCTCTAAAATATTATTTTAGCTACATAATCTATAGGCTGAAAAATGTCGAAGTAATTAATATCAAAAAACATTTTTTTCAAAGATTTTCGTAATCGACTATATCCTAAATTAATCGGCCGATTTTGATTCAATTTATGGTATGTGACGTATTTTTTAGAGAGAAAAGCTAATAAGATTTTTAAATCAATTGGTATATTAGTCTGAAAGTTATTTTAAAAATATTAAGTAAGTATGCTGTAACAAACAAAACCTGTACTAAGGTTTCGTTTGTTGCAGCATACTTACTTGAAAATCTACTATACATATATATATATATATATATATATATATATATATATATATATATATATATATATATATATATATATGTATATATACATATATATATATATATATATATATATATATATATATATATATATATATATATATATATATATATATATATATATATATATATATATATATATAATAGCATACATATTTGAAAATCTGTAAGTTTTGAATCGATTTTGGATCGATTTTGATTTTTGAAACTGTTTTTGACTCCGTTTTTTAAGTAATAAAATATTGCAGATCAAAAAATTATTGGTGAAAAAATATGGAAGTTACGTCGAAAAAACACTTTTTTCCAAAATTTTCATCAACGATAACTTCCGTACGAATAAAATTAAACCAATAATAAAAACCAAAATAAAAAAATAATAACGATTTTTATTGAATTTATGCATTGGATGCAGTTTTTTTTAAGTTTTTCTTCAAATTTTCTCAAAATCTCTTAGATTGAATTAGTTCAAATTTTCAAGGAATCTAAGTTAAGTAAAATCCAAATGAATGCTATTATTTGCGTTCCGATCGCACAAGCCGTTCAAAAGTTATGAGAAGTTTACCTACATACACACGTATACATACATACAGACATACTAACGTCATCGTGAAAATAGTTAGAGAAAGCTCCTAGGACCTCAAATAGTGGAGATCTAGTGAAAACTCGATTTTCGGAATCGGGGCAAAATCAGTAACTTCCTTATCAACATATGTACATAGCGGAAAATTAATAATAAATACGTGTGTATCAAGACGCATCGTCTTTACATGTAAATAGAGTTATTTCTATCTATCCCAAAAGGGCACCAGCGTGATACTATTCATTTTTTTAAACCAAAAACCATTTTATCGGACTAGAATAACAAACTGTCATTGCAATCGCATCAGCGCTTGTCACTGTCATTACGACAGTAACTATTCTATATATCTGTGCTAATATCATAGAAATATATTTAGAGGTCAATGGCTAATATGTTCCGGTTTGAAGGATAAAATATCCATTAAACTTATGCTTGTGACATTAGGTCTTGGAAACGTATTATTAACATCGCTAGTGTCTATAAGCGATGTTTATCTTTTTAGGTCAAGAAAACCATCAACTCGTTTGTGATCTTATGATATATTGCAAACATACATACATACATATCTTCATGCCAAATCTCTTACGGGGTAGGCAGAGAGAATTGAGTGTCATATGTCACGGTCCAGACTGACTTGCTTTGCTTCCTGCACATTACACAACTTTATGCAAACACGCCGGTTTCAAAGATCTTGACAAAACCTTACGAAACACCCGACCAATTTGGTTATGGTACGTCAGTCTTGATCTCCCCGGAACCTACATCCATCTACATTCACGTGATTGTATATCTGTGTTGTTAACCGTTCATCGGCTATTCTTTCAAAATTTCCGAACTAACGGTCTTTCAGTGCCAACCTTTACAAGTAATTTAATTTACTTTAATTTTAATTTTTACAAGTAATTTATACAATACTTTGTTTAAAATTTTGCGTTTTACCTATCCGACATTTTTATAATTTGTTTAGTTGGTCATAAATAAAAGAAAATGTTAAACTTTATGGCATAAAAGAAAAATTTAATAAGAAAAAGCGTATAATTTTGAGTAGTTTCATGACAATCCAATAAAATCATTTTAAAATGTACTTGCTTTTAAAAGCGTCCTTTGAATTTTAATATGGGCTTATTGTACATTAAATTAATTTGATAGTTCTAGCTGACGCTATATTCTTGTAGTACTTTAAGCCGATCTCATCAATCTCCTTTCTTGGATTATTTGGTAATTTGACATTTATAAAACAAGTTTTACTATCACTTGTTTTATTGATATAGAAACAGAGTACAAGACGGAAGAATGCATTTACAAACAAACGAAAGATTTTCGAAGTCGGTCCAAACGCTTTTGAATAATTGGGGAATATACATAAAAATAAATCCGATGAATTGAGAATCTTTTGTTGAGTCTGTCAAAAAATTTACGATCAGTTTAAATCTATGATAGTAAAAAATTAAACATTGATGTTTTCATTTCATATAAGATTAGGTCAAGTTTTTACAAAGCTTGCATTTTCTTTTAACCCGGCTATTGTTAAAATACCCTTCACTGGAATAATGATAAAATCTTATTGAAGTATTACGATTCTCTTAAAGCATTTTCATCGCAGGGTCCATTTTGAGTGCACTTGTAAATTAAGTGAAAGTAGCTGGGTCACCGAACTTTATCCGATTTTTTTTTATAACATTTTTACTTATCACATAATGATGATGAATGATGAGTATTAAATACTTTGGAAAATCAAAAAGTGCATGCGTCAAAAATGAGATTTCGTAATTATTTTTATATGAGGGATTCAAATTCAATTTAAACAAATTATATGGACTAAATTATTTGATTGCTCTAAAGAAAACCTAAAAATCAAATGAACAAAATTCTAGCCAAGATGACCGTCAATCATAGCCTGTACCACGGGGAAAAAATAATTATTGTCATTGAAGCTCTGAAGAATTAAACCACTGAGCATTGAAGTTTATTTTGACGTGTTACGAAATATGAAGTAGGTAGGTTTTTATAAACATTGATCTACAATGAAACAGAAAAATATGATTTTTATTAATATAATTAAACAACACAAAACTACACAGCCATTTGAAATAGGAAACTGTGTAGCTACTGTAAATTTTAAGCTTTATAAATTTTGCGGCCTTGGTCCTGGCAGATCCGTACATACAGACATCAGGACAGGCTTGAAATTTTTTTTTTTGTACACTAAATACATAAAATAATGTCTTTAATAATATTAATTACGTTAAAGCGAGTTTTATTTTTCTTGACAGACGTGTATTCATATATCCCAAAAGTGCATAGATATTTTCACTTCTGAGTGCTAAGTGTGAGTTTTTCTTTTCGCATTCGATCGTGAGCGCGTTTCGAGTTTACTAGGAATTTGTATGTGATTTGTACAGCGTCACCTAGTGGTAAACTGGTTTCTCACGTTTACCACTAGGTGGCGTTGTACAAATCACATACAAATTCCTAGTAAACTCCAAACGCGCTCACGATCGAATGCGAAAAGAAAAACTCACACTTAGCACTCAGAAAAATGCTTGATTTCGATTAAGTGAGTGTAGAGCACGTCTACCTCCCCAGTATTGGTCAGGGCTCCTTTGAAAATAGACCAACTGCCGATCTGTTAGGTTTTTTTTAAATTATAATATAGCAAACAATCAGATGGGTCTCCTGATGGAAATAGTAAACCATCGCCTATAGACGCCAACGTGGTGAGGTTGAATGCCACATGCATAAGTTTACCGACTACCTTACCATCCAAACCGGAACATGATAGCGACAGGCACCGACGCTATTGAGGCAGGTATAGCGTCAGTGTAGATCTGGAGCTATTGTAGATCGTAAAAGGTGACTGAAAGGTAAAGAAAAGAGTTCCGCAACGTCTCGCCTGGATTTTTCGTACCACTACTTAACTATTCATAAGTCTACCAGCTACTTTACATTACGGAACACGACAATGACAAGAATTGACGTTATTGCGGCATGAATAGGTAAGGCGGTAAACACCAAAGATGTCTATATGGCGGGTTGGTAATGTCACGTACATAAGTTTATCGGCTATCTTACTCCCCAAATGGGAACACGACGGTGACAAGCATTGACGCTATTGCGGCAAAAAAAGGTAGGGCGGTGTTGCCAAATACCCGGGCGAGTCGTTGCGGAACTCTACCACCTAATAGTTATGATGATAGTGACACGTATAGCCAATAGGTCACCATAGCCTTAGGTTTAACGACCTGCCTGACAGAACGGCAGTTGGTCTATTCTTTAAAGGAGCCCGGACCAATACAATTATAAAAAAACAAAAACAAATCCCTTACAATTTCATCCTCTTAATCGGTAAATTTGGTATCAATCATAGAATCAAAAACAATCTATGTTATCAAAGAATATATGGGTTTGAGCCAAAATAAATGTACATTTTTCACAGGACTCCTGTGAGAAATATTTCTCACGTTTCTCACAAAAATCAAAAACGTTTCTCACATTTCTCACAAAGATGCGTTCACATTGATAACTTTTTACTGGTATTTATTTAATAATAATATATAAAATATAATATTATTAAATAAATACAATATTAAAATATAATATTATTAAATAAATATAATATTATTAAATATATTAAATAATATGAAATATTTTTTTATTTAGTCTGTTTATTTATTTTGTTTATGTTATAGTAAAGGAAGGCAAACAAGCAGAGGGGTTTCCTGATGGCAAGAAATGCCGTCACCTATAGACACCAAAGGTGGTAATGGTTGGGTTAGGCATATACTTAAGCCAATATAATATGTATATATATACATATATATATATATATATATATATATATATATATATATATATATATATATATATATATACTTGCTCATAATATAATAATGTATATGTTGGATTAATGAATTTATGTGATACTAGCTGTTGCCCGTGGCTTCGCCCGCATTTTGCACACGAACTCGTTGAGCGATCGGGATAAAAAGTAGCCTATGTCTTTTCCACTATTATTTTATTTATTGATTATTATTTTATTATCTATTTATCTATTATCACTATTATTTTTCGTACAAAATAATAAATAATATTATAATAATACGTACGTGAATTATATCTTTACCTCACATAGGAACAAAGTGGCGGGAAGTTGAAAATTATGCCAAAGTAGCAGTCTAGGTTATAGTTCCCCGAACTTACAATATAAAATAAATACTTTGAGAAACGGTCATGTGAGAAATAAGACCAGTATAAACGTGCCTTAGTTTAACATTTTTGTTTGACCGTTTCTCACAGGCATACCAACATGCAACTTTGACAACTCTTTATTTGCTAAATAACCCAAAAATTTAATACTAAGATAGCGTGATACTGTTGCATCGGGATCACTTTACTTTCAAAATGGTTTACACTAATATTAAACAAAATATTACTTACTTTTCTTGCTATTAATTGCGTTTCTCACAGGACTTTTTCACAAAAATATAGACAGCAAAAAAAAGAACAACAACACACCAAGCCACAAAGGGAGACTGACACTTTTTCTTTTTAATAAATTATGTCAATGTTGCCAGCTTTAAAAAAATATGTGAGGTGGCAGTTTCTATAATTCTACGGGGGGTTTAAATAGTGTTTCTCACAAATAGTTTCTCACAGGGCGAAATCAGGGATACTCTCATTAACAATTTTTATTTTTATTATTTGACAAGCTAGGGGATAAAATATCAATAAAAGTGAAGGCCAGGTACTACAAGAACCTTTGATAAAATTCTGATTCTAAGTTTCCTAAGAAATTTTGAAAGTTTTGAGCTATTATTGTAACGAGGTAGTGAAATGGACATGTTTCATTTGTATGGACAAAAAAAAAATTAATACGAAAATATTGCTGTGTAAAAAAAACTATGAATATTGGTGCAAATATGACAATAATTTTTTTTAAAAACATATATAACTGGACCACCAGTGTAATTAAGAAAAAAAATTAAGCATGTTTATTGCAATAAACATAGCCACAATTATGGGTTGGAGGCGGTGGACACGAAGTTTTTTACTAATGTACATTTATTTTGGCTCAAACCCATGTATTTAATAATAAATATAAAAAAAACAAAATCAAATGAATCGAAAAGAAAGAAATAAGCTGGGCTTATTTCTGAAAATAGTTGAAAAGAACAGAATTCAAACTACTATATTTGTTTATTTTTCAAGTTTTTTTTAAAAATCATTTGTCTTGTACACTTCTTATCGTAGGCACTTGCTGAAACTCCATTTTTATACAATATTTTATATCAATAACACTTGTACTGTTTCACAATAAATTATTATACATATTATCAAACCGGTTTCGCTTCTATAAGCATCATCAGAGCAATTACAAATTAAATCAAAACACCATCTAACCTTCATGATCTAACATTTTGTAGAAAATATTGTACAAAAATATTTTTTTCAGGTTATCAAATTAGTTTTTACGCAGCCTGATTTTTTTATTCTTTTTTCATTATTTCATTTCATGAATGACGCGGAACCCAATGCCATTACTGCGCTAACCATTAGTCAAAACGCCGCCGCCGCGCCGCATTAAGCCGAGGTTCGTTCCACAAGAAGCCCGTAGCGTGGGCGTTAGTAGGCCAAATTAAAATTGCAATCCTCGCTGAATACTCTGCTCGTTCACAAGCTCGTTTTCGCTATTTAGTGCTCCAGGCTATCAGCTATAATCACTTTGAAAAAATAATAGTTTAAAAAAACTAAAAACACGCTTTTTATAGAAAACCAAACTAAAAAATAGAAAATAAGTCAATGTTAGATACAACAGAAGTCAATGTTACATACAAGTAATATTCGAGCATAGCACACATAAACACCTTTCACGGACGCGATATGTCGGATTGGTGCGGAACAAACTGTCCCGAACCATTCCGGGATATCGCGTCCGCGAGAGGTGTTTATGTGTACGTTGCTCGAATATCACATGTATGTAGATTGACTACTGTCAGTCTCCAGTATACTGTGGTAATACCTCGAACTTGCGATAGGTGGGACTGAGCGATAACCGCGTAAGTCGAATTCGCGTAAATCGGGGTACATTTTCTCATATAAATACATATAAAATATTTTTGACTGGGCCTTTTAAAAATACACATAGACAAAAATGTTTATTGAGATCTCAAATTATATAAATATAAAATCGCCAACCAAAGTTATTTCAAAATAGAAGGCTTCGTAAAATCTAACAAAATAGTTTGACGACTTGATTTTTTTCTCCCGCAAATTTCTGAACCCAAAAAAACTTTTTTATCTCTTATTTTGTAGAAGAATCGCTCTTCATTGGAGTCCATATTTTTTACAATTTGTCTTTCAATTGTCTGAACATATACATTGGCTAAGCAATAGTGTGGAGCCGTTAAGTCAAACAAAAGATGAATCAAAGAGGTTTGAAAATCACGTAACTCCGGGTGCGCATAAGTCGGGGTAGCATAAGTCAAGGTATTACTGTACTTTAAAGTAATGATTTTGGGTAACGCGAAAGAAGTCGCGAGTAAGAGCTAGTCACGGATTTAATGGATACGCCATTCAAGATAATTTCTTAGTTTGTCAGTGTAGCTTGCAATTATATACATAAATACAGAGTTATTCTACTTACCAATGAAATAAAATCATTTCTCGGGTAATTTTTAAGCCTTGTCATCTTATTCGGTACGATAAAACAATACAACATAGTTTATTTCTATTTTTTTACAATACAATATAACCTACAAATGTATGAAATTTTTGACAGTAACAGGAGCGTCTGCTCATGTGTGCGGTGACATGTTTCCTTCCCAATGGCGTGACTATTAGCATTCATGTGGTCTGTGGAGCTAGTACTAAAGTAATTTTACAAATTACTATGTACAAAGTTCTCGTGTAGCAGGCCTTACAAATATATAATGAGTACAAGCTTGTAGTACCTTGTGAATATTTAATAGAGACTAATTTACCTAGAATCTTTATGTAAACATTTATATATGAAATACGTAAAGTACGCAAAGTAAAAACTTTGCACTTTTAATTATGAAAATTATGCGAATAATGGAGTATGAACTATGGCAAAGCTAAAGTTTATATTGTGAAAGAGCGGAAAAACATAACACTTTTTTTTCATTTATTGGTTAAAATACATTTATGCAAGTTCAACAGTTAGCACTAAAAAGGTAAGGCTTTGTTACTAGACCCGGGCGAGACAGTGCAAAACTTTACCACCTAGTAGCCACGATGGTAGTGACTCGCATAGCCAATCGGTTGCCTTTTACGACCTGCTTGGCAGAACGTCAGTTGGCCTATCCTTCAAAGGAGTCCAGGACCAACACGGGGAATATGCGACAAGTTTGATTTTTTCACAGCTGAAAGGGACCATAGATCCGAGTATTTGGTGAAAATTTCAACTTGATATCCTACGCGTTCATGAAAAAAAGGTCTTGACTGACGGACAGAATGACAACGAAGTGATCCTATAAGTATTCCGTTTTTTATTTACAAGGTACGGAACCGTAATAAAAATTACACGCACTAATATTCATTGGACATACATGATACACGCGTATATTATTATGATTATTGTTTTATGGTTGAACTCCGTCATAATTATTGTTTTAAATGTTGCACTTGTACTGTTTCACAAATAACTTATTATACTTTTTTATTTAAATAGCCAACCGGTTTCGCATTTTACTGCACTATCAGGGCTAAAACTTAAATTGTTAACAAATATGTTGTATTTTGAAGCGTTTATAATGGTCGGTAGATGTGAAATATTGAGTTTGATAGAAAACATTAATGTTGCTAACCATTATTTCCAAATCACCACAGTACGAAGATACAAAATAAGGCGAATTACAAATTAAAAACATAGCAAAATTACAGATAAAATCTTAACTAATAATGGATTTAAAGTAATAATATTTAATTTTCACTTAAATTGTTAAATTAAAATTATCCAAAATTAAGATATGTCATTGGGCTAAAACGTCAAAATGTCCAGTAAATGTTCATTATCATATGTCACATCTACTGATCTTTATAAACGCTTCAAAACACAACGTATTTATTAACAATTTAAGTTTTAGCCTTGATGATGCAGGAAAATGCGAAACCGGTTGGCTATTTAAATAAAAAAGTATATCGCACCTCCGCTCAAATAGTGTCACAATTCAAAAAATCGTAAAATCAGTTTTATTGTACCATTCGTATCGTATTATGCCATAGTTTTATCTCGAATGGTAATCTAGTACTTTCATGTTTTTACGTTTCACGTTTTCAATGATTTGATATTATATGGCGTTAGTGATGTTAGTGGCGTGGCCGGGAAAGCGAAAAAATAGGTAGGAGCAACTTTAAACCTCTTTTAATCGAAAGTCGTCTTTTTTTGATTTTTGACACTACTTGAGCGAAGGTGCGATATATATAATTAGTGAATTGTGAAACAGTAGGTACAAGTGCTAAACTTAAAACAATAATTATGACGGAGTTTCACCAAGTGCCGACAACGGAAAGTATAAATTATATACTATTACTAGCTGTACCCGCGACTTCGTTCGCGTTTGGCCATCCTTGCAGAGTAATTATTAGGAACTGACCACAGTATTTCTCGTATTCAGCAATACTTTGGACGGCGAAGCACTTTTATCAAATGAGAAATATTAAGAAAGGATTCTTTTAGTGTGGATTTGAAAACACGTTGACTTTGATAACGAACCTTGTGTCTTGTAGGGATTTAGGCAGTGTTTAACTGAAGTCACCTCGCCTTTTATTTTCTACAGTCATGCTTACAGTTTTATTTGTTTGCCATTATATACTCATTCCATTTAAAAAATGATTTTATATTTGAATAAAATCATTTTTGCAAAACCTATTTTTATAGAAAGGAAAATTGCACACCGGTGAAGCAAATGTCTTCATCTGTATTATAATTTTTAAACTTGGCTGGGGCTATCCTTCCACCGGATAAAAGTGTCGCAACTAAAATACGCAACTGCCAGGGCAATCATAATCAGCCAAGAGACTGCGAATTTAATTCTTATTTGTAAAAAAATGTTTTCATCTACCTTGAAGTGAGTCCAAAAAAACTTCCACCCAGAGTTATTTACGGTGTTATCCTTACTCCATTGACAGCTGTTCGCTGTTTAACGACTGCACGGTTTAGTTTATATTTGTTATATTACGTGCAACGTTTTACATCATAGCCGGTTTCAGAGCAGAAGGCTCGGTCAATAATCCTTCAGGAGTTACCGCGTACGAAAAAATTAAAAAAAATGTGGTTAAACATAACTTTGAGATTTTTCAACCAGTTAATTTTTTCCCAAGACAACGTTTTTCATCTTGCTAAAACTGCGTTTAATGCTGTTTGAAAGATTAAAATCGATAAAATCGCGATCAAAAGTTACAGCATTAAAACTTCAAAATAGACATTTTTGGTTTCAACAACCTTAGATATTATTATCATAACAACTTTAAGATTTTTTGAGGGCAAAAGATTGAAGGTGAAAGTATTGGCTTGTACCTAGGTTCCTAATGGGCAACGATGATATTTAAGCTAACTAATTTTAAAATCCATGGTGTATGTCTGATAATTAACAATATTTGACTCCATTGCAGTAGTATTAGTCAAGACCTATAAGTCAGGGCGAAATAAATAGTATTTGCTTCCAGTAAACGTTATAACTGCAATGTTATTATTATTAAGCATAATATCTTGACCGTGGAGGAGGACGTGTGGGGGTTAGGAACATTTTGTTTAAAACAATTAAGATACGGCTTTTTGCAATTTTTTGCCAATATTTCGTAAAATACGCGTGGAATCGACATGTTTTTTTATTATCATTAGGGAATCGCTTGACTACGATCTCGCCTGACGGTAAGCTAAGATGCGGCCTAAGATAGAACGCGCTTCCCTAGAAGTTCCCTAGAGTTCGAAGAGTTCAAAAAATCTAGTTTATATAAATGATACTTAGGAAATTAATGTTTGAAAAATATACATCATATTTTTTAAAATTGATGATTGATTGTGATCTTTCGAATGGCATTCAACGCAATTGTTTAACTCAAAATTGTTTTAATCGATAGGTTAAAAAATGTCGAAGAAATGTAAAAAAACTTTTTTTAATTTTTTAAAACTTTTTTGTTATATTGAATCGTCACTGACAAATCCCAAATAAATCCAGTTTTGAACCAATTTCCAGTATTTAGCGCGGTTTTTTAGAGGGCAAACCTAATTCGATTTTTATATCAAACGGTATATTAACCTGAAAGTTTATTAAAAAATCTGTAATAAGTTTACTGTAAACAACGTAATTTTAATGTTTGAAAAGCTGTACCTTTTGAAAATTTGACTCGATTTTGATTTTTGAAATTCAATATAGTTTTTTTAGTAAGTACTAAAATATTGCAGAAGATTAAAAATGATTAGTTAAAAAAATTCGAAGTTATGTCGAAAAAAATAACTCCGAACGGATAAATATATTTTGATGCAATTTATGCATTGGAGGCAGTTTTTTGAGAAGTAAAGCTGATTAAATTTTGTACTATATCGGTTCATTAATCTGGAAATTGTATTAAAAAAATATTGTTCTGCCAAAAACCTTTGTGAGGTTTTCCAAAATTTCTCAAAATCTCCTTTACTGAATTAGTTAAAATTTTCAGGAAGTCTAAGTTGAGTGGAATCCAATCGAATCCCATTAACCACGTTTCGATCGGTCAAGCCGTTCAAAATTAATGAGATGTTTACATACACACATACACACTCACGCGCACACACACACACACATACATACATATGTCATCATGAAAATAGTCGGAAAAGGTTCCTAGGTCCTCAAAACGTAGAGATCTGGTGAACACTCGATTTTCGAAAATCGAGGCAAAATCAGTAACTTCCTTATCTACGTAGCTACGTAGCGGGAAGTTAAAAATATATACCTAATTAAAAAGATAAAAAGTTATTTATTCAGGTTTATTTTTTGAATAATTTTTATTTAAAGCAAATTTCGTAGCGGGAAGTTAAAAATAAATAAATTAACACATGGTTTTGTAGTTTGTTATTAATAAAAAACAAAATAGCCTTTGACTAAGAAGCTATTCTTTTTCATTGAAAACAATTTGCAATAAAAAAAACATCTTGTTGCACTTTTCTTAAATTTATTAATATTTTCATTCTTTAAAAAATATTTTTAATGTAAATTTGTATCATTTTCAATAAGCAAGATAAGCAGTCAAGGGTTTTTTTTTTTATTATTATAACAAACTACTCTGCCTCGTGGTCTAGGGACAGCCTATTTGGCTCAGATCATGAGGTCCCGGGTTCAATCCCCGGGTCGGTCAAAGATTTTATTGAGATATTTTCGAGGATTTTCTCGAAAATCTAAAATCTCAGTAGCAACATGGAAACTGGCGGAGTGGTATATATATATTACCACTGCCGTGCCTCGGATGAGCACGTAAAACTTTCGGTTCCAGTTATCGCTAAAAATAGTCGATCGAATATGTGGCGATGAGGATTACCATTTATCTCACCACCGACAAACCGGTGAATCGCGGTGAACCGGAAAGTCTATAGACGGTCGGTTTACTCTGCCTACGTCGCAAGGGAACCGGGTGTGATGATACTTTAATAAAAAACAACAACGCCACGTAATTTTTCCTCACATTTTCGATTTTTGATTCTCACAAATAAAGGAAAGTTAAGTATCTTTTGATAGAATTTGTTTTGATGAAGTTAAATGTGTGTAAATTTTTTCTGTACGATGTTGATCTTATTCTTGACAGAACTTATAAGTACATGTTCGTATATTCTACTTAACAATTTTTTGTAAAGTATTTTGGAGTCCGACGTTAGTCAGTATACTAAGTGGCTTAGGCACTTTAACATCTACACTTGCAGAAGTTTCATTCATTTTAAAAGATAACTGATTGATGTATCTAATTTTGAAATATTTACCGTGTTGTCTTAGCGGTCCGGTATCGTCGTTGACCATATGAGATCCCGGGTCCGATTCCCGGGTCAGGCAAAACAAAATGTACTTTTTCAGTTTTCTGATAAAACAACGTTGCCCGGGATTGGCTTGCCACCTATCACATTGTGAGAGAGTATTTTCGGCTAATCGTGGGTACACTTCTTGCACCTCTGCCTACGTATTCCAGGATATGGGCGTGTAGATACTTTTTTATCCTTTTTTACGTTATGCAATGTAAAAACAAAATAGTGAATTTTCCCAATAGCCTATCCTTACGTTAAATTTTATAAAGAACAAATTCTATTAGTATACTCAATTTCGATTAGATGCATCTTTTTTGAGATATTAGCAAAAACCTGAAAATTGACCTGTTATATTTTCAAATATATTATAATTATTCTTATATAAATAAATAAAATGTTTAGGTTTATATTTTACACATATTTTACTAATTTTTAAGCTAGTAAAATTGCATTTATAATAACTTTAATAAAAAAGTATACATTCTAAAACTGAATCTCTCGTAACACTATGAAATGAAAATGCTAACTTATATTGAGCCGTGCGTTCAAAGGTTTTGTATACACTCCGGGTGTCACGTTCAACTGGACTTTCCACCCGAAACCGTTGAAACTTCTGATGTCTGTAACTTCTAAATTATAAAACTCATGAACTTGAAATTTTTAAGGGATAATCTTTATAGTACTTACTTTTGAACAAAAAAATAATAAAGGATTTCGTATGACAGGTTAATGAATTAAAGCTAAATATACGTTTTTATCTTCATCCCCTATCCCACGGGAACCATACTGAATTTTGGGATAAAAAATATCCTATAACCTTCTTCGGAGTAGTAACTCTAATCGTGCTAAATTTCATTTGAATCCGTTCAGTAGATTCGGCGTGATGCGCGGCCTTGATACAGACAGACAGACAGACAGACAGACAGACAAAAATTAAAAAAATTACATTTTTCGCTTCAGTATCGATTAAAGAGTATCTTCCAAAAAAAATTTTTAAAATATCTTCAATGTACAGAATTCGACCTCTTACAGTTTTATTATATGTATAGATGTTTATGACTATGTCCTAAGTTTGACAACACTTTAGTTGTCAACTTTAGAGCAGTTTTTATTGTTTAATCCATGGTCGAGTTTCGGCCAGAGGGCGATCGCTAGTTTTATTAAATTCCCACAACAATCTAGCGCTATTTGCTTTGGTATAGATTCACAAAGCCAAAACTGTATTAAAACAAATCACGTTCGAAATAAGATTTCCCGTTTTTCCCGAATTCACCCGAACCCTTTTTTAGGAAATAAATCAACTGCCTCACTGCTGGCCATGTTGTATTAGGCGAGAAAAGGCAGATGCATATCACTAATATCATGACTACTAAGTAGATTTTACCCCGAGTTCGTCCGGGCACCTTTGGAGAATAGGCCAACTGCTATTCTGCCAGGCAGGTTGTGAAAGGTGACTGATAGGCTAGCGAGTCATTACCATCATGGCCACTAGGTGGTAGAGTTCTGCATTGTCTTGTTCGGGTCTGATACCACCGCCTTACCTATTCCTGCCGCAATAGCGTCAGTGCTTGTCACTGTCGTGTTCCGGTTTACAGGGAAACGTAGCCGGTAAACTTATGCGTGTAGCATCAGACCTCGCCACGAGATAGCAACGCACCATTAACATCTTTGTTGTCTTTAGGCGATGGTTGACTCTTTTCATCATGAGATTCATTTGCTAGTTTGCTATTATATATTATATTCCCAACAACGTCGGTACTTTAAACTGTCGTGTTCTGGTTTGGCGGGTCAGGTAACGGTAAATTTAAGCAAGTGATATGTCAACTCCGCTACACAGATAGCAACGCACTATTAAAATCTTTGATATATGCAAGGTGTTAAATAAATTGCGTGCCATAGCTGAGGGGTAGGTTCAGTATTGATAAAGGAACCCAGAAAAAATAAAAAATTAGAAATTAAAATAACAAAAAAAATTGCAAGATCAACCTAATTATTACCTATCGTTTAAAATTTAAATTGCTACTAAAAAAAGCTCGTGACAAATGGCATAAGATAATATGTAAATTACAAATTGTTCTTTTTAACTTTTTTTTAAGCTATTTATTTTTTATTTTTATGGGTTCCTTTATCGATACTGAAGTCACTTTGAAGCTGTGGAACTCAATTTCTTTAAGTATCCTATAGGTGATAGTAATTTTTCCATCAGGAGAATGTAAGTAAATATATTCTCTCAACGAATTATGCACTCACAAATACACAAAACAGAAGTTACAACATAAAAACACAAATATAAATAATAAAGAAAAACATAAGAAAATGGAATATTAAGAGGAAAAAAATTAACAATAATATTATCTAATCTATAAACATAAATTCAAATATTGCGTTTAAAATAAAATTTTCAATTTATTTAACGATTTCACAAGACCAATGTTGTAGAAATAGTAAGTAGACAGTGGTCCTAGTGACAACCCTTTTTTTAATTAACAACAAGCTGAATTCTTAAGAACAGCTTCATTTTGACGAGACGCCCATCTTTTCTATCTTCGAAAAATCTCAAATCGGGTAACTAATAAAGATAGATAAAAAGGAAAACTTTAGAGTGTTGGACTAAGAAAGTATCTGCTTTATGTATAGGACAAAGTAACCCTTGAATTAGAGTAATAATTAACAAGCTGTTGTGAGAAAATTAGGTTATTTTTATATTGATTAATATCAAGTTAAGAATTTCATAATTCTGAATCTTTAGAGTGGAGGACAAATGCAGATGTATTGGAGACGTTCGATTTTATTTAGCTGTTTTTTTGCTAAGGTCAATGAGGTTATACACTTGCATAATCCACTATAAAGCTTCAGCATGTATAGTTTTAGTAGTCATAGGTAGTAAATTCTTTAACTCCAGGATGCAAATATTTTTTACTGAGTTGTTAATGTGAAGTAGGTTTTTTTTGGAATAGAGGACAAACGGGCAAGAGGCTCGCCTATTGGTAGCAAACAGATGATGGTAACAGTTGCAACACCAAGTCCTGCAGGTGCGTTGCAGGCCTATAAGAAATGAGGAGGTATTTATTACAAATAAACTCACTTGTACTTTCAGTTAACTTATATTTTTTTTATTATTTTACACAATCCCCTGTTGGTTCGGGCTCCATTGAAGAATATACCATCAATACCAGTGTTTGCTATCAATTTTTTTTTTACATCATAAGATAGCAAACAAGTAGATGGGTCTCCTGATGGTAAGGGTCAAACATCGCCTATAGACACCAGAGATGTTAATGGTGCCTTGCTATCTTGTGGCAGGGTCTTATGCCACATGCATAAGTTTACCGACTACCTTATCCTCCAAACTGGAACACGACAGTGACAAGCCATGACGCTATTGCGGCAGGAATATGTAAGGCGGTGGTACCAGACCTGGGCGAGACAATGCAGAACTCTACCACCTAGTGGTCACCTAGTGGTCACGATGGTAGTGACTTGCATAGCCAATCGGTCGCCTTTCATGACCTGCTTGGCAGTACAGCAGTTGAAGAATTCAAAGGAGCCCGGAACCAACACGGGGAATTTTGATACAAAAAATCCCTTTGACCAGACCTGGGGATCAAACCCAGATTGTATGATATAAATCGAATAGGCTAACCACTAGACCACGAGGAAACGTTTATACTGAAAGTGGAATAGGCATCTAAAAAGATTTCGACTTGCCAGTACAATGGGAAAATTTAGAATGTTCTTGATATATGAAATAGAAAATTAATTTCAGGTAACACGATCTGTTAAAAACAGCAAAGAAAAATATCGACACGTGACAAGAAAAATTTCTTTGCTGTTTTTAAGGTTTTTCCAGATTCCCAAGCACGGGGTGAGTGCTATAACACAAAAATAACACGATATGTGTATTTTTATGTATATCTCCACTTAATTTTCGCGCTACCCACGCAGAAGGCTTATTCCGCAATATTCATACTACTTACTTACTACTTTGTGATATTAAATTAGCCTTTTGTATTTCGTGCCCAAATATTTTTTCATTTCAAAGGCATATTCATATAAATTTGAGTATTATATAATGTCATCAGAAATGACGTGGCCCCAAAATTGCCAATCTGCAAGGTAGGTTGAAAAAAGCGATTGATACTAGGGATGTAATGGAAGTGGGTTTATTGAAACCGGAGACGGAGTCAGAGGTTTTAATTTTGATTAATTGGAATCGGAATCGCAACCGGAATCGGAGGCGAGTAGAGAGTCAAATATGTTGTTCGAAAATCAGGTTTTCACCAGATCTCCATGTTTTGAGCTCCTTGGAAACCTTTTTGACTATTTTCACGATGACGTCAGTATATCTCTATGTATGGCATGATGGCATTCGAATATATTCTGTTCAACTTTGACTTTTTGAAATTTGAACCAATTCGGTCTTAGGAATTTTGAGAAATTGTGAAAAAACCTCAATAAAAATTTTGGTGAAATAGTGAAACAGTATTTTTTTAAATAAAGGCCAATGCATCGATAAGGTACAAAACCTAATCAGCTCTTCCTCGGAAAACTGTGTCCAATGCATGAATTGTATCAAAATCGGTTTATCCGTTTATCCTTACCGTTGACGACAAATTTGAAAAAAGTGTTTAACAAATATTTTTGTTGACCTTTTACAAAATTTTTGTACTTAAAATACTACGTCAAATACCGTTTTAAAAATCAAAATCGAATTAAGTTTTCGAAAGTTAGGTACAGCTTTTCAAATATTACTATTTTTTTGTTTACAGCGGCTCCACATCATTTGATAATTTCACCGAATCACACCGGTTGTTTGCTAAATCTAATCAGCTCTTCTAATTAAAAAACTGCGTCAAATACTGTAAATTGACATAACACATAGGCATGGATCACTAAACAGTTAACATATCAAATTTCATACTAAATTTTTTTAACAATTAATAACTGTTATTTATATTAGCAAATACTGTTAAAAGTAATTTTTAAGCTTCACTAAAATTACCAATAACTTGATATATGACTGTTAAAAATTATAAAACTTCTCTAGAGGACCTTTTTCTTGGTTGCTAACTCGACGGCTTTGCGTTTTAAGAGCTACTTTTATTTATGATAATAATAACTGTTAAAAATTAAAAAACTACTCCAGCGGACCTTTTTTTGGTCGTTGACTCAACGGCGGATCTTTTTTTTTTGGTCGCTAATTCGACGGTTTTGCGTTTTTGCTCCTTCTAATACTTATTAATATATATAGGCTACTACTGATATAACATAAATAAATAACTGTTAAATATTAATTAATTTAAACAACATAACAGTTAACCTAATTTAACAATAATTTCCATGCCTAATAACAAATTTTAGGCTCAAACATTTCATTGAATGGCATGAAAAGATCAAAATCGATCACCATTTTGAAAATAACCAGCTTTTCAAAAATTAACACACTGTCATTTTACAAACTTTAAAATCTATGCTAAGGTATTGTTTTAGTTCCTTTGAACTTAAAATACCTCATGTCTCATGGCGTAGTTACATATATCCGGCGAGTGGCAATATCGGCCTATGGCGAAGTGTCGTTAGCTTCATGGTCGCACTAACACGATGTTGTCACGAACTATCTGCTTACGTCATAATGTCATGATGTTACTGGTCATCAAATCATAGTCCGCAGGCTATAACTGTGCGACTGCTCATCATATTTGTGCGGACCACAACAAAGCAAACAAGAATATTGTAAACTTTCTTAAATTCTTTTCCTCTCAAATTCTTAATTAATTACCATTCGTTCCTTAAATTCTTTTTATTTTTTATGCTACTGTCTAGTGTAATTTCATTCGCCCAAAGATTACGAACATATGTATGATACTCCTTCATAAACATGAAAGGTTATATCGTTGAATGCTATTTTTTTCTACTGTAAACAAAATAATATGGCATACACTAGGTCAATATCAAAATACGGCTTCTACATGAAGTGACCTGAACATGGGTATGCGGGTAAATTATAGTTTGCTGTTACTATTATTCTTTATCGTAATCATATTATTGTTTCTATGTCGTGAGCCGTACAAATATCACGACAATTTGACGCCCATTCCAGTGACGCGTCAAGCCCTTTCGCGATGCAATTTCACGATGGCTCGACACATTGTGCTAGCGTGATACTTTGCCTTAGCCCATAGGTCTAGTATAAGTATATTAGATCTATGCCGTATTCTGATGTATGTAATTGCACCATAAGTATGAGCTGTGTTTTGATACGGTAGTAAGTATACAATAGTCAACCCATCAAAAGGGCGTGTAGCGGTTAATTTAAATCAAAAAGCTTTGACTTTATTAAAATTTAAAAGGTGGTAAGGAAATAGTGCTATTAAAAATATTGTATATTATCTGCAGTATGCAGCCCGCTGCATTATGAAAGTTTTTGGTGAATCCCGTGGGATCACCTAATTTTTCCCGGATAAAATGTAGCCTATGTGCTACTCTAGGACATCATCTACCTGTGTGCTATATTTCATTCAAAGCCATTAAGTAGTTTTTGTATGATTGAATAACAAACATCCATCCATCCAAACATCCAAACTTTCGCATTTATAATAATAAATAATAATAATATAGATACTATTGTGTTGTATAGTATCCGTAATAGATAATGGATATTAAAGGTTTTCCCGCGGGTAATCCAAATGTTTCCGAGCAGTGTAAGTTGTATAACAAGTCACGTCCGCGTTGTGTGCGGTGCATGAATTCCAAATGGCTTAACAAATGAGATGGTATAACAATTTTAAACACCACATTTATTTGTAATACTGACCAAGAGCGAGTCGGCCTTGCTTATGAATGGTTCCGTAGCAGGGAAAAAACCTTGTTTGTGTCTGCTTTCAGATAAAAATATCCGCAAAATAACGCTATTCTATAAAATATCTTATTATCGACTTCAATTTCAACGGTTCTTCGAATACCTAGAAAAATCTCTTGAGATACGAGTATGCTGTCAATACCATATATCGACTATCTGAATAATGAAGAATAACGAGTTTTTTGGGTTGGGCGATAATTGGAAAACATATTTCAGAAAATTCTAGTTCTGTATTATACCAGCTGACAGTTGTGATTTCGTCTGTATTATTCACTAGCTGTTGCCTGCATCTTCGTCCGCGCGAACTTCGTTTACTCCGCACAGCTCCTCCCCCGTAGGTGATAACGTGATAATATGTAGCCTATATGTTGACCCGACCTGTTAGTAATATTCACGCAAAATTTGAAGTAAATCCATGCAGTACTTTTTGAGTTTACCCGGGACATACATACAGACAAACAGACAAAAATTCTAAAAACTATATGTTTGGCTTCGATATCGATTGTAGATTACGCCTCAAGTATTCTTTTAAAAAAATATGCAATGTACAGATTTGATAGACTATTTCTACGATTTTATTATATGTATAGATTATATTAACTCAAGAACAGCTGGACCGAACTTGATGAAATTTGGCATACGCTGAGAACACGTCATTGCATAAATTATAGGCTATAAAATTTATGTCTGCCTATCTTATTCTTATCAATGAATTTATGAATTGATTAAGTAGTAAGCTGCTTTAGTATAAAGTTATTAAATCTTGCGATGCGCTCAGTGATGGATAGAGCTTGGTCCCAGGAACAATGTTTTTAATAACAAGCTGAATTTTTGTAAACAGCTTCGTTTTGACAAGACAACCATCTTTTCTATCTTCGAAAAATCTCGAATCGGGTAACTAATAAAGATAGATAAAAAGAAAAGTTAGAGCGTCGGAATGGTGTCGGACTAAGAAAAGTTTCCACTTTACGTGTAGGACAAAGTAACCCTTGAATTTTATTAATAATTAACAAGCTGTTCTGAGAAAATTAGATTGTTTTTAAATAAATTAATATCAATTCAAAAATCTCATAATCCGGATCTTTTAGTGGAGGACTCGTCAGAAAACCATCGAACGTGTAGGAAAAAAGGTTTTTCGTGTTTTTCATAAAATATTGAAGCGTTCAAAGTAAAAAAAAAATATTGTCATTAATTAACATTTTTCCTTCATCGAATTAAAATGTTCGAACTTACTTTATTCGTTACCCGGTTCGAGATTTTTCGAAGATAAAAGATGGGCGTTTCGTCAAAACGACGCTGTACACAAAAATTCAGCTTGTTATTAAAAAAAATTGTTCCTGGGACCACGCTCTATACATCTCTAAGCGCATCGCAAGCGCATCAATTCATAAATTCATTGATTATAATAAGATAGACAGACATAAATTTTATAGCCTATAATTTATGCAATGACGTGTTCTCAGAGTATGTCAAATTTCATCAAGATCGGTCAAGCTTTTGTTGAGTTATAACATGTCCCGTAATGGTGTACGATGGATAGAAATACAAACAAACGATTTTATTGCATACCATGCGCACAATCGAGTGTTCTCAGTTTTCATGAAGATCGGTCAACCCGTCTTCGAGTTATAGCGGAATATACAGACATACAGACAGACGAAACTTTTCAAAAATTGATATGAGTCATGAAATGAAGATTTATCACGAAGTTTGACAAAAATGAGTGTATAGACAGACATTTATATAGTAAACGCCACAGACCTCATGAATACTAATGCTATCGATAACTCGCCCGCTTCGTTGGCAATTTCGCCGTTTTAGTCCGGGTCCCATTTGAACAATAGACTGTCTTCAGTTCTGCCAAGGATTTCGTAAGAGCCGAACGATTAGCTATGCGAGTCACTTTTATCGTGGATACTAGATGGTAGAGTTCTGCATTGTCTCACCGGACAATCATTATACACCGCCTTTAGTATTAATGGTGCGTTTCTAGCATTGTGGCGGGGACTTAATGCCACATGCATAAGTTTGCCGGCTACTTACTCTCTAAACTGAAACACGGCAGTGATAAGCCTGAGGCTCTTGCAATAGGATTAGCTAAGGCGGTGGTACCAGACCTGGGTGAGTGTTATGTATGCACGCCTTAACGGGGGAATGTGTATCAACCTTTACGTGATACACAACTGATCTAGATGGCAGTATTAAACTAGCTCCGAATTATATAAGTATACAATAAAACGCACGTTGCGTTTTATTGTCCACTTACAAACACATCAGTGAGACAACGCAGAACTCTATCACACAGTACCTACGATGGTTATGTTGCATAGCCAGTCGTTCGCCTATTTCAAACTGCCTGGCAAAATGGCAGATAATCTAATATTCAAAGGAAGCCTGGACCGACACAGGAATCTCGACACGATTTTGCTTTATGGTCTAACACAGTTGGTTACTTCGCCTACATGTGGATGACCATTTACTTTCCCCATTAGACTAGTTTGTTACTACCCCATATTGATCTGGGCTCCCTTTAAAGAGTAGATGATCTACCGTTCTGCCAGGCAGTTTGTAAAACGCAAGCGATTGAATATGCGAGTCTCTACCGTTGTGGCTACTAGGTAGTAGAGTTCTGAAAAGATCTCGCTCGGGTATATGGTATATGGTCTTACCCAGGCCTGATACAACCGCCTTACCTATTCCTGCTGCAATTGTGTCAGTGCTTGTCACTTTCGTGTTCCGGTTTAGAGAGTAAGGTAGCAGGTAAAATTATACAAGTGGAATCATTACCTCTCCACATTGATAATAACGCACCATTAACATCTTTGGTGTCTATAGGCGATGGTTGTGTCTTTGCATCAGGATAGGAGGCATTTGCTTGTTTGCTATTTAATATAATTAAAAAACTGCTTCACACCTAGACAGTTACCATTCCAATTTCTTTCACAATTAACAATTTCCACGAACGTTCTCGAATCATCAGACCATTGCCTAATATGGAGTAAAGTGCCAGTTATGTGCATATCACGGTCGCGTTCTTCAGGCTGCTACCACGTTTGACACTACAGGTCAGAAAGTTGGAACAGGATGCACGTTTTTTACATTGTAACCATTGGTGTAAGTGTGCTTCTTGCTGAATGATTCAGATGTTGTTGACTGCGTCGCTGATGTCTTACAGGGATTGAAATTTTACGTATCGATAATACGTTTTTGTCACGGACATTCAGTTGGTAATCTTCTAGTTTAGGTCTGTTAAATAACACACCGGTGGGTGGAGGCATGTCCAAACTAATGGGCTTCCCGAGAAATTGTTTTTTTTATATAGTAAGTAGCAAATAAGCAGATGACTTTTCTGATAGAAAGAAAAACCATTGCCTATAGACACTAAAGGTGGTAATGGTGCGTTGCTATCCGTGTGGCAAAATGGTAATGCAATATATAATAAAAATCTATCGGCTGCCATACTCTCCAGATCGGAACATGAAATAACAAGCAATGACGCTATTACGGTAGAAATGGGCAAGGCGGTGGTACCAAATACCCAGGCGAGACGCTGCGGAACTCTACTATCTAGTAGTCACGATGGTAAAGACACGCATAATCCATCGGTTGCCTTTTTCGATCTGCCTGGCAGAACGGCATTTTTTCTATTCCTCGAAGGGGGCACTAACCAACACTGGGTAAAATTAGATCACCAGTTTCCTGAAGGATCGGAGCATAAAGTTGTTGTTGATAGCGCATGCTCTGACCTTAAGCTCGTCAATGCTATTGTACTCCAAAACTGTGGGTTCTGGCCTACACAGTTTTTTTACATATTAATGATATGTTGCGATCAAGCAATATCCAATGATATTTATTGTTATGAGAAAACACGTTAACGATTGCCGGAACAAACTTGTGTCAGAAACTTTTCATAGCATCAGAGCGGGGTCGACTAAATTTGGTCTAATTTAACCCCAACAAGGCACAAGTTTGCACATTAAAAATCGCTTTCTGTTGTATCTTCTCGTTTTGAATATAATTTCCTGAGAGCCATAGCCATTATTGGAATACTTGGAGTCGACATAACAAGCGACGATTAGTTTCGCGGTTACTCGGTTGGCAAGGTTTAATTGGTGGTAGAGTTCTGCATTGTCTCGCCCGGTTCTTGCCGCCTGCCGCCAAATTTTTCATTGGTCGTCGCGACACAATTGAGAGTTTTGTCGCCACTATCTCGATGTCTGAAAATCTACAACTGTCCTTATTTAAATTGTAATTTATTCTCGAGGCATTTTTTGCACCGCACTACTGCTCTGTGGGATCAATCATCAGAAGGATTTTTCCGAAGGGATACGACTTACGGACTTTCAAGAAAATAACTAACTTAATGTTAAAAGGCCGGTAACGCAACTCCAAAATCCTTAGTCACTACCAGACTACACTTAGTTGTCAATGGGCGACGGTGATTACTTACAACAATCAGTTGAGCCTGTCCGTTTGCTCCCTTATCTATTAATAAATGGGTAAAGTGAGTATTGGGCCACGCGCAATGTAGGTTTCCGAAGATGCCCATCACAATAATGCGGACTAAGAAGAGGGATTTTATTGTTTCACACAACGAAAATTTATCTATTTAACGTTAATGACGTATTTATCCACACCACAGGTTAACCGTCTGCAAACACTCTCGAAGTACATTTTATAAGTTGTTCGACTATTACTTAAAAACATGTAAAGCCTTGTAAGCCGTGATAGTTTTCTTTTTAAGTTCATTATAATTACTACTGCAATGCATTTTTTCTCCCGCAAAACCAACTGTTCATCCTGCATAAGGATGCAACACTTGAACACTAGAAAAATTTAACGCTAAATGTTTCACAAACGAGTCTCTTAATTGAAAAATTGTATTCATAAACCTACAATATTTTTAAAAACCTATCCAACGATACCCTACACTATGGGGTACACGATAAAAAAATTAACATTCCCACTTTACATGTAGAGGAGAGGAGCTACCCCTTAAAAAATATTTTTCAGATTTTATGCAATCACTTTGTTGCCATGACTAATATGTATATTCGTGCCAAATTGCAGCTTACTTGTACTGAGGATCCTCGCGCTAGACTGCGGACGAATGGATGGACGGACATAGCCAAAGTATTAGGGTTCTTTTTTTACTTTGGAACCCTAAAAACGCGCTTTCAAGCCTTGCTGATGACGCTTCTTATTTCTGTCGTAACAGGATTTCGCAATAATAGACAGACTTGATCATCTTTTTTTAGGAAACCCTGCTACTTTTCGAAAATACGGTTGTCTGAAGTCAAGTTATCACTTTTAAAAATCTCGGTGTTGGGTTTATTCCGAGATAAATGTAACCTTATTTAACCCGAAAAAGAAACACTTGTTCATTTTTACTTCAAAAATTCACCCTTTGTCAAGTTTTCTCGTTTCGGGAACATTTCTTTAACAGCCTTCGCCAATATTGAAATTCTTGGTGTCAAGATTTCGAACAACGTTCAATTAGTTTGCAACTTGGAATAGAAAGTTAAATTAGCCCTCTGCCTAACCTTGTACCGATCAATTGCTTGCAATTTTACAAGGCGCAATTTGGCTTCAAGCATTGCACCAGATTGTTTTTGCCTAATAGTTCTCGACACTCATCATCATTCATCTTCCTCTTAATCATATTCAGTGTAGAGATATTCTGTCGATTGTCAACGATCAGACTACTTTTGATCGATTTAATTCTTTGGAGTTACGCAGAAACAATGAGTTTTTCTGTGTGGAGTATTTGAAAGAATTGACTATTTATTCATTTTTGTCATTGAACTTAAAGTTTCGCTCTTATTGTTTCTATGTCTGGAAGACTTTAATCATTAGATCGTTAAGGCACTTTTTAGGGTGTTTTTCCCCGTGTTGGTCCGGGCTCCTTTAAAGTATAAGCTAACTGCCATTCTGCCAAGCAGTTCGTAAAAGGCGACTGGTTGGCTATGCGTATACCACCATCGTCACTACTAGTTGATAGAGTTCTGCAACGTCTCACCTGGGTATTTGGTACCATCGCCTTACCTATTCCTGTCGCAATAGCGTTAATGCTTGTTATTGTCGTGTTCGATTTGGAGAGTAAGGTAACCGATAGACTTATCATCATCATCATCATCATACATCCTGCCATACGAATTCCAACATACCATTAACATCCTTGGTTCCATCAGGAGAGCAATGGCTCTGCTTGTTTGTTATCTTATGATATAAAAAAGATGCTACATTAATTTTTATATGATATTATCTACATCAACAGAATCAAACAGCTATTTGAGATGGGAAGGAGGGGAGGTTATTGAGATAAAAACTATCCTATCTTTTAAGTTGGACCAAAACTTCATTGAAATCGGTTCCGTAGTATATATATATATATATATATATATATATATATATATATATATATATATATATATATATATATATATATATATTCATCTGTGCATTTCACTGTCTTGTTGACAATGAAATGCATATGTGCATTTCATAGTCGTGCTGACGGAGAAAAGCATTTGTGCATTACACTATCGTATTCGTATACCGTATACGAAAGGTTCGAAAGGAAGCCAGAAAAATTATGCATTAAATCCTTGCTGTAATAAGATTGGATATTAAAGCTGTTACATAACTATTTCTGTTTTAATACCGTCGATACTTGTCTATATAAAGGATAAAATACCAGAATCTCCACCATATGGTCGGAAACGTACCATCAACATCGTGGATGATGTGCTGATAGTTATATCAAGCTAAAAGTAAGCAACTAACGATTTCCAAAGCAAAAAATCCTAATACTTTTTATTGTGATTTGAACTCTGAAGCATAATCTTAGTTGAGACTGAAGTCTTACTAGTTTAATGAAATATTCAAGAAACTAAATTGAATTACAAAATGAGTGTTTAAAAACAAAATTCTACTAAGTATGCAAACAAAATTCAATGAAAGCGAAATACGACACAGAAATAATTTGAAATCTTACAATTCGTCACAATGTTATTTTACAAGCTTTATCAAAGGATGTCCTCTGAAGTTAAAGAAAGGTTGCGTAGAGTAATCAAGTATTAAAGAACCTTTTAATATCACAAGATCCAAGGACTAAAAAAAGGTAGTCGTGGGAACAGTCAACAGAATTAAATGCTTAAAAATATTTTCATTAGTCTATTATTCATTGACCGCACCATTGGTCGAGTGGTTAGCGACCCTGACCACGCAATCAATGGGGCTCGGGTTAGATTCCCGACAGGGGCAGGCATTTATGTGATAAGCATAGATGTTGGTATTTCTGAGTTTGGGTGTTTATAAATATATTTAATATTTGAGTATTTATATATCTATTTCTGTGTAATAATATCGTTGACTAACATCTATATTACAAGCAAATAATTTGCTTACTTTGGAATTAGATCAATTCGTGTAAAATTATCCAGATATATTTATTTATTAGTTCATTTAGTAGGGGTATTTGACTGCCCTGTTAGTTGAGTGTTTAGCGAACCTAGCCACAAATCGATAGGGCTTGAGTTTGGTTTCCGACAGGGACGATTATTTGTGTAATGGTCATAGATATATTTTGTGTTTTCGGTTTTGTGTTTTCGGCTTTGGGTGTTTATTATGTGTGTAACAGTTTTACTTATTATTATAGATAGCAAACAAGCAGATGGCTCTCCTGCTGTAAAGCGAAACCATTGCCTATAGACATCAAAGATATTAATGGTGCGTCACTATTCGTGTGGCGAGATGGCAACGCCACATGCATTAGACTACCGGCTACCTTATCTTATATATACTGGATACTGACGTTATTGCGGCAGGAATAGGTAAGGCGGTGATAGATAATAACCAGACGAAACTCTACCACCTGGTAATCACGATGGTAGTGACACGTATACCCAATCAGTCGCCTTTTGCAACCTTCCCGGCAGAACGGCATTTGGTCTACTCTTCAAAGTAGCCCGGACTAAAACAAGGATTTTTTGTTGAGATAGCAGAGCGTACCTAATACACTTTTTTTCTTGAAGTGATTCATAAGTCTAATTGACCTGACAGCATCTCTCCAATCGTGCTCAAGATGTATAATTACCCCGTGCTTATTTGGACTCCTTGGTGAAGAAAAATTCAACTGCCATGCTGTTAGGCATCCCACAAAAACCAAGAGGCTAATACGTATAACTGACATTGTGATTTCTAACTGGTCTAACTGGTAGAGTTCTGCACTCTGAACTAAACTGAAGTCTCCACCGAGTTTGGTAACACCATCTTCTCCTACTGACTCCTACCGCATTAACCTCCGTGCATCGTACTGTCATGTTTTGGTCTAGAGGGTAAGGTAGTCAGTAAACTTACGCATGTGGTATTTCTACCCCATCATACTAATAGCAATTCACCATTAACATGTGATGAGGCGAAACTTTTTTTTCCATTAAGAGACCCATTTGCTTGTTTGCGATCCTGTGGAATAAAAAAATTGCGATCCTGTTGGCAATGGTCTTAATTCGTCTTTTCCGGCTCTATTATTATCTTGGCGTTATACCAAATTCTTAGAAAGCTTAAGTGAACCAAGTCCCTAAAAAGGCAATCGTTCAGATTCAACTATTGGCTAATAGAAGCAACCATCTTGTGCTTTAAAATTATGGAGTTTATTATAGTTTATAGTTCTTGCGATATTTAGAAGAGTACCGGCTCATTAATGACCATTTTTGTTGTTTTCCCAACTGATAATTTTTCAATTAATACGCAGGTGAGCATAAGTGTCAGGAATAAGTAGGAGTCATTGCATAAAGCAAAGGTCTTCGATTGATTTCGACATCTTCGATAAGTTTATCGATTTTCAATATTTGCAACTAGGTGGGCTGTGGGTTATGGAAATAGTAAAGTGATTGTATTCATTTATGCATAAATAAAAAAATAGGATTAATAAGAAATAGAGTGATTCGAGAGGAAGCTTTCTCCGTTGGTCCGAGCTCTTCTGAACAATAGACCAGCTGCCGTTCAGCCAAATTCCAGGCAGGTCGTGAAAGAGGTCTGCTACATCTCGCTCTGATATTTGGTACCACCGCCTTACCTATTTCTACTACAATAACGTCAATACTAGTTACTGTTCAACCGGAACACGTCATTGGCGTGTTCCGGTTTTCCCAACTACTATCCGAAAATAACACTGCTGTATCATCAGCATAACATACTATTTCTGACTATTCCAATTTTAGATTGCAGATATCGGTCAGATAAAATTTAATAATGAATAGCAGAGGACCTAGAATGCTGCCCTGAGGCACGCCAAAATCGACAGGGAAAAGGGAACTTTTCATATTGTCAATTTGTACGAGCTGCCTCCTGTCCTGCTGTCTTATCGCAAAAAATAAATTTCAGTTATAATGGGGAAAACAGTATTTTGATTTTTATAAACGGTAAGTACTTAACATTATTAAATAGGGAAAGAACATACAGTGTTTTTAACAGTATGGTTGCTAACTCTATATGCGCATGGTAATTTTGTGTATCTAAAAGTGAATTGTGTCAGTAAGTGTGTAATATATACTGACGTGTGTAAATGTACTTTTATACATACAAATTATGTTCCGCTAAAAACCGTAATGGGTAGTCAATATCAATGGGGAATAATTATCACATTATCGTCACATTGAACCAAAGTTCTCACCACGTCGGTGTGAGAATCCTGGCACGTCATCCCAAGATAAACAAAAACACGTCGGTGTATTGAATATTAGAATACTAGCATTAATCCCGAGATAAACATTAATACTTAAACACACTTGATTACACGATTACTTAGATACACGGTTAATAAGAAAAGCAATTATTTAGTAGCATATAAACACTGGCTGATTAGTATTTAGGTACTCATTTGCGGCGCGGCGGCGTGAATTCGCAAAGATAAGAAGCGGGCGGTGGCGGCGGCATGACGATACGGTGCGTTTGATACTCTTATGAGAGATTATTACATCACACTCGTTAATTTTAGCGAACCTGAATATCTAACGATGGTATTAGATACCACAATTTTCGTTTACCTCACTTATAAATAATTAAAGAAATTGTGAATAGCAGCTAGTAATTTGCATTCCTTGCTCTACTAGCGGGTAATTTGAAGGTCACGGTTTTACTTTCTGATAAATGCGATATTTTCGAAAAAAATGTTTTAATCAATTTTTAACGTCTTTACTAAACTTGTGGGATGACACTGAATAATAATCAAAGCTTAATATTTGTCCGTTCAACTGTAATTCATTTATTTTTCGGTCATCTATGCAGTGCAATCAAGTCTAGCACACATCCCATCACGGCCTAACTGTCCCCAAGAAAATCTGCATATTATTCAAATGCCATAGGTGCTTTTAATATGAACGTAGCACAATGAAATTTATGAATATTTTTTTAAAGGCCCATATTTTCAAAAAAGTTTAAAAATACTTTAAAATGAGACACGAAATATGAGAAGGATATGTTCACTTTATTTACATCAAAGAAGAAAATAATTTAATTCAAATGCAAAGTAACGTTTGAATCTGTAAAATATGTCTCGTGTATGTTCGTTGATTAAAATGCAATACCTATTTAAAATTTAATAGTTTATTTACACTATGTGCTTTTTCGTATTGCTAATATTAATCGAACAGATGGATAAATATAAATAATAAGGATCATATTAATTGTAACAACATACAGATGACGTGTGAGAGTAATTTTGCTTATCTTGGGATGACATGCCGTTATTATGATATTCTATACTCGACGTGATGAGAACTTTGGCTTAGTGTGACGATAATGTGATTTATACTAATCCCCATGATGTAGACTAACCTAAATGGTTTTCAGCAGAACATAATTTGGACGTATGAAATTATATTGGAAGTGAGTTTGTGCTATCGACATAATACACGTTTAGATGCACAAAAATCACCATGGGCACATATACTTACAAACCATACTGTTAAAACACTATTATCCTTTCTTACCCTATGTATTGAATGTACCCTATGTATTCCCAGTGTTGGTCCGGGGCTCCTTTGAAGAATAGGCCAACTACCGTTGGGCAGGTCGTAAAAGGCGACCGATTGGCTATGCGAGTCACTACCATCGTGACTGATGGTAGAGTTCTGCATTGTCTCACCCGGGTCTGATACCATCGCCTTACCTATTCCTGCCGCAATAGCGTCAGTGCTTGTCAGTGTCGAGTTTCGGTTTGGAGGGTAAGGTAGCCGGTAAACTTATGCATATGGCATTAGGCCTCGCCTTAAGATAGCAACGCACCATTAACATCTTTGGTGTCTATAGGCGATGGTAGACTATTTTCATCAGGAGACCCATTTGCTTGTTTGCTATCTTATGTTATAAAAATAAGTATTACTGGCATATTTTTCTTTAAAAAAATGAAATACTGTTAATAAAAAAAAATGCTGTTTTCATCGTCGTTGCTAAAATTTATCTTTTGGAATAGGGTAAAAAAGCCAAATATCGGCCCCCTAATGAGAAACGCAAATTTCGGATCTTACTAAGCTTAAACCACTATCGTAAACACATATTACTTTCCTATTTCGTATTATGAACCATTAAAATTTTTACAATTTTGTTGTTTCGAAATTATTTCAAAAAAGGAGTACAAATATATTAGCGTTTTAATAATAATTTCAAAGGCTCCAACTTTTCAATAGTCAGCCAGTGTTTCCTAATTTCAGCGTTCCTTTCCCATAATGTTCATAAAAATTGAAAATAAGGCAAAAAATCTGCATAAAACATAATACAGGTTTTTTATCAGTTTAAAGATAAAAAAAAAACTTGTACCAGTTTATACAGTTACTTTTATAGGTCCACCCAAATTTTAAAATTGGGAAATAAATATTGAATTGAAAGTGCGTTTTAATTATTATTGTAAAATTATTGCAATATAAAAATATTCGTTTAAAAATATCCCGCTAAATTCATGAATTGGATGAACTGAGTTTTGTAATAGAACTCTGTAATGCTGGCAGCGTGTCATTTTACATCTACCTATAATTACGATAGTAACTAATGTGTTCTGTCGTTATAAGTACATTTTCCTGGTCACTTTTAATATGGTTGGAGGCACTAAGTTATATTAGTTCGAATTTTACGAACTTGAAATTACATCCATGCGTTTTGTTTTTTGTGTCGGATAAAAAATAAGTTTTAAATTTTTAAGTTATTTTTTTATTACATATATCGGACATAATCGATTCTGAACAGCCTCTGAAAATTTGGTTGGACTTAAAAGTAACCCTGTATAAATAAAATTGAAATTTACAACAATAAAAAAGTTATCCAAAACAAACAAAACAAAAAGAAAGGCCAGGAGTTGAACCGCAACCTCAAGTGTCAATACTAATGTGCATACTCGTATGAAGCAGTATAATTTAGAATATATATTAGAATTTAGAATATAATATATTCTGCATTATAAAAGTTTTGGGTGAATCCCACGGGAACAAGTTATTTTGTCCGGGATAAAAAAGTAGCCTATATGCTAACGCAGGTTATCTTCTACCTGTGTGCCAAATTTCATCTTAATCCGTTAAGTAGTTTCGGCGTGATTGAGTAATAAAAATCCATCCATCCCATAAATCCAAATATCCAAAATTACGCATTTATAATAACTAGCTGCAGTGTGCAGCCCGCTGTATTATAAAAGTTTTTGGTGAACCCCGCGGGATCACCTAATTTTTCCGAGATAAAAAGTAACCCATGTGCTATGTGCCATATATGGACAGCCATGGTCCATCACCTACCTGTGTACCTGTGTACCTGAATTTGATTCAAATCCGTTCAGTAGTTTTTGTGTGATTGAGTAACAAACATCCATCCATCCAAACATCTAAACATTCACATTTATAATATTAATATAGGTTAGTATGGGTAATATAGATTTCAAAACGTTGATATTGCCTAAGAACTGTATCATGATATAAATAATTAACTTTTGCTCGCGACAATACTCGTGTTAAAACTGATCCTTCTGTTCTTTGAGAACTGTGACTTAATTCTAAATGAAAGCATATTTCGTAACAAGGATTAAATTATTCTTTAAGGAAGTGTATTCATTATTTCTTAGTGTGTTCTTTTCTTCATTTCGCACACCATATAGGCAAAGTTTTATGATGAGTTATCGCTTATTTTGTTGTAATAACTTTATAGCTTACGTTCATTTTCTACCGTATGATATTGAAATAAAACTGAAAATATATTGATCTAAGTAACTTAAAAATGAGCAGTGATTGGTAAAGATTGTTAGTTGAAACTAAAAACAAGATCACGATTCTTAGTAGAATACGGGCCTATATATTCCGTTCATGATATATTCCATAGATTTATGTATTCTGGCTGAGATTGGTAAACAAAACTGGGTTAGAAACATTAATCTTTCATTTTCAAAGGATGAATACGCGAGCTTTAGCGCCACGTATTGAAAATTTTAAAAGATTTATTGCAAATGTTAGCACCGATTGGTGGCGTTACGACAGGGTTATGAAACTTTCATTTTCAACTAAATTCTCAAAAGGAGAAGGTTCTCAATTTGACTGTGTTTGTTATTTGTGATATCAGAACCCAGTTATTTCTAAACCAATTTGGGTAACTCTTTTTTATTTAGGAAAATATATTTTCTCTTTGGCACTATATAAATTTAATGAAGACATGTTTCAAGATCCCATAGATACAGGAGATTGTATGTCAGTTGTTGCAGTTTTACCATATTTTATTATTGTCGCACTAGTATAGCAGCATAAACTCAACGAGCAGTGATGTTAAAGTGAATAACATAATATATACTTTTTAAGATTAAATATTTATAACTTCTTCATATTTTATCTTAAGAGTAAAACCTATTCTCTTTATTCACAAGATTGCTGCCATGTTCGTAACACTGGGGGCTTAGAAAAAGTAACAATATATAAACAATAAGGAAGTTAGAAAAATAAAATGGATTGACTTATTTTTTTAAATTTTTTTATTTTTAAAAGAGACAAAAAGAAGAAAGTCTTTTTCTTGTCCAGACCATCGGTGAGTCTTATCCATTTATTAAAATTTCTCTTTTCGGTAAAAGTCTCTCTTTTCGGTATCATAGCGGAGGATACATAGAACAGTTCGTGGATAATAACAAATTTAATTAATTTCACCTTTTTGGATCGACATAAGCCACGCTAAATCACATGTCAATCGTCATCGTTATCGTACGTTGGTAGACAATTTTATAATTTGCAACGAAATCATAAAGGAACAAATTGTTTGTTCTGAACACATAATTTTAAGGTCTAGGTTTTCAGCCAGGGTATTTCAAAAATCAAAAATTTTAAAGAAACGAAATATTTTTTGACATCACCCATTTATTTTTTCTTTTACGTGACATGTCTAACGTTGCATATCCTAATCGTGCTGATCTGTTTTGTATTTAAATGTTTCGGATCTTTGTGAGTGGGGCGAACTAATGCAAATAGTAAATAACTTTCGGACATAATCCGTCCTATTCAATGCTTTGCACGAAATAAGGGTATAAATAACAACGACATAGATCGCTTAGGTTAAGCTACGTTGATCTTATAGTTAGTCTGTTAGGTTAGAATTATGAGGCTTAGGGTTTAAAAATAGTATTATGCGAATTTCATCTGAAATCTCTAAAAGCCCAAGTTTAGAGTCTCGTATAAAAGCAGATAATGAGATAAA
The DNA here is from genome assembly GCA_036924255.1 of Apodemia mormo. Lineage (NCBI taxonomy): Eukaryota > Metazoa > Arthropoda > Insecta > Lepidoptera > Riodinidae > Apodemia > Apodemia mormo. Next base: position 34,594,065 of record JAUPFN010000012.1, on the reverse strand, counting down.
AAAATCTTTTACCGGATCTTCTCATCGTGAGATCGCATTCCGGTCCGGTAGTACCTGTACCTATCCATCAAAAGTGCCTATAAACGGCGAGGGAACACGAGTTCGGTTAATTTGAATTAAATGTTTTGAAATTTTGAATTTTGAATGCTGTCAGAATGGCTGTCAGTCCCGTTTTCACAACAGATAATTAATCGTTAACGTTTGGATTATACCCACCTCACCAGCTGACAAAAGGGTTTGTGGGAAAACGGAGTGTCAATCAGATTTAAAGTAGAAACAAGACTCTTGATCTTCTGATTTCTTAATTAAATAGAAGAATTAATATAGATTGATATTTAATAGATTCAGGCGTTACTTTGAGAAAAACCATAATTTAAAGGAGAAATTATGGTTTTTTAATTTGAAAATTTCTGCGAAATGTTATATGGATGCCGTGATGCAACAGAAATGAAAGGTAGTGAAAATAAAAGTAGGAATATGGCAAACTTATCCAAAGTCTGAAATTATAGAAGAGAAGTTTACCGGATTAGCTATGGTATTGGGGCGTTTCAGCCCACACGTGTTTCGGTTCGCAGACTGAAACACCTAAATGTATTTTATTCATTGGGCTTTTCGGCCCACAAACAGATAGGAATCGGCCCATACAAAAATAATTTGTCAGCATTTTTTTAACTTGTTACTAAGTAGGCACAGTCAGAGCCGTTAGACTTATGCATGTAGAATTGCCATCCCGCCAAAAGGATAGATAGGTACGCACTGTTAACATTTTTGGTATCAATAGGCGATGGTTTCTCTTTCCATCAGGAGAGACACCTGCTTGTTTGCTATCTAATCATATAAATAAATTCGGAAGCGTTAATAATTCTTCCACTTCTAAATTATTAACGCTTCCGTATACAACATATTTGTTGACAATTAAGTTTTTAGCCCTAATGATGAAACCGATTGGCTATTTAATTAAAAACAAATATATAGATTTATGAATTGTGAAACGAGTGTACAAGTGTACAATTGTACAAGTGTTAAACATAATCATTTAATATATTGTAATTTCGTTTCCTATAATTTTATACCCAACTGTACTTAAATATTTTAAAGTAATTGATATATCGGGACTAATCGCCCCATAATAATAAAAACGTTGGGCGTTTCGTCCCGCGGGACGACACACCCAATTCTAAACGCATTATTAGGCGTTTCGGTCCGCGGGCCGAAACACACGCAGGCCGAAACGCCCCTATACCCATCAGCTAGTTTGTAATAGTCGGGGAATCACCACAGTGTAGCATAACAAGAAGTGACGTAACAAAAAAAAATATACGGAGCGATTGTTTAGAAATTGAAAGGGGAAAATACTACCGTTAACTCAGCGCTAACTCATTATTTAACCATTAGTAAGCAATGCGAGTTGAAATACGTGTGTTTCTGAAAATCGTTATGTAAAGTTTTGCAAGTTTTCATGAATTTAAATAACAAAATGAACCTTTAGCAACTTTCCTTATTGCCGAAATATTTCATTCAGTACAAATGTTTTTAATTGCAAAATAAAATATTTGTAATTGGTTGGTACCAACCAATTTGTTGGTGGTAACCAATCAATGGGTTTTAGTCGATATGAGGCCGATATGACCATTCTTTTCCCCGTGACTAGGTTTTTACTCATGACGGGTTACCTTCATTAAGAAAAAATACTACTTATTTAACCCTACTAATATTGTAAATGCGTATGTAAGTTTGTATATTACGCTTTCACGCGAAAACTACTTAACCGATTATCATGATTCTGACATATTCTTGGAGGTATTAGAAGTAATATATGATACTTTTTTAAAAAAAACTTATTTAATGGCTTAAATACGAGCGAAGCTGCGGATAAAAGCTACTTAAGTTATAAACGTGCTTCACTTAGATTATTTAGACCCGACCCAATAAACATGTTATTGTTTTTTCTCTCCAGAAATAATCTAGCTGTAGTCCCGTCTGGGCTGTTTTTTTTAAAATAGGCCAATTATCAATTTATCAGGCAGTTCGTAAGAGGCGAATGATGATTAAACGTGTGGTATATGTTCCGTAAGGTCTCGTCCTATTTAGTACCGCCACTTTACATATTTCTGCCGTTATAGTGTCAGTATCAATATTATTTTCATGCTCCGGCTTAGAGAGTAAGGTCACAACAACTTATGTATTTAGTATTGCTATCATACCATACGGATGGCATACGGAGAGATTTTTCCCCGTGTTTGTTCTGAGCTCCTTTGAAGAATAGACCAACTGCCGTTCTGCCAGGCAGGTCTTAAAGGCGACCGATTGGCTATATGAGTCACTACCATCGTGGCTACTAGGTGGTAGAGTTCTGCATTGTCTCGCCCGGGTCTGGTCCCACCGCCTTACCTATTCCTGCCGCAATAGCGTCAGTGCTTGTCACTGTCGTATTCCGGTTTGGAGAGTAAGGTAGCCGGTAAACTTATGCACGTAGCATTAGACCTCGCCACAAGATAGTAACGCACCATTAACACCTTTGGTGTCTATAGGCGATGGTTGACTCTTTCCATCAGGAGTCCCATCTGCTTGTTTGCTATCTTATGATATAAAAAAAAAATCACTGAAATCTTATGATATAAAAAAAACTACTGGGCCTACCTGAATCAAATTTTTATGGGACCAATTCGAAACTATTCCGCATCAAAAAAAAAAAGAATCATGTAAATCGGTTCAGAAACCTCGGCGTAATCGGTGTACATACATAAAAAAAAATATACCGGCCGAATTGAGAACCTCCTGCTTTTTTTGATCATGACAGTCCTGATTCAAACTAATGTAGTTAAGAATCCAAATTAAAATAAGTTAGTTGCTTCTATATACGAGTAAAGTATGTATGTCTGTGTTTGGCTGTTTGTTGAAAGATCTGTGCGTCTTTGTCATAAATTCAAATTAAAATACTGCGAAATGTCATGAATCATAATATTCAAAACTAGCTGACCCGGCAAACGTTGTTCTGCCTTTTTAACTACTCTTTTTTTCTATATTTTCTCACCTTCTAAACCTTCCCGGACTTAAACAATTAATTCAAAACCAAAATTACCCAAATCAGTTCAGCCGTTCTCAAGTTTTAGCGAGATTAACTAACAGCAATTGATTTATATATATTTATATATATATATATATATATATATATATATATATATATATATATATATATATATATATATATATATATATATATATGTATATATATATATATATATATATATATATATATATATATATATATATATATATATATATATATATAGATAAATGTAACAATGACCACTCGACTTTTTAGTTTTTTTTTATTATTTATTATTAAACGACACCCAACTATATGCAGCCATTTGCAATAAGAAATTCCGCGCTGTATTTAAAAAAGAAGTTAAGAAAGATAGAACATACGTCGAGAATTATCTCATTTAAAAAAGAAGTCCACCCAAAAAGTAGCTTTTTTGGGTGGACTTCTTTTTTAAATGAGATAATTCTCGATGTATGTTCTATCCAATAAAAAAATAGTTATCAAAATCAAATCACTATGTAAAAAGTTATGCGTGATCTAACATAAAAAACCGGCCAAGTGCGAGTCGGATTCGCGCACGAAGGGTTCCGTATCATCCCATAGTATTCAAGTTTCTACCTATTTGTTAAGATCGAGTAAAAAATTGCTTAAAAATTATATATATTAAAAATTATATATATATATATATATATATATATATTATATATATATATATATATATATATATATATTATATATATATATATATATATATATATATATATATATATATTATATATATATATTATATATATTATATATATATATATATATATATATATATTTTATATATATATATATATATATATATATATATATATATATATATATATATATATATATATATATATATATATATATATATATATATATATATATATATATATATATATATATATATATATATATATAGATAAATGTAACAATGACCACTCGACTTTTTAGTTTTTTTTTATTATTTATTATTTATTATTAAACGACACCCAACTATATGCAGCCATTTGCAATAAGAAATTGCGCGCTGTAATTCTAAAACTAATAAAAGAAATATTCGCTTCGCAGAGGTTATAAAAGATAGAATAAAGTTTGATTAGTTACACTATTTATAACCCAACAATAGCTGTATTGATTTTTATGTTTTATGTTTTGCTGTATTTTGTTTTAGTCCTGGAATAACAGAATAGCAATTAATACATTTGAGAAATTAAGTGGAAAAGAATGAAAAATGAAAAGTTGTCAATTTAGTTTTTTTTTTAATCATAAGATAGCAAACAAGCAGATGGGTCTCCTGGTGGAAAGAGCCAACCATCGCCTATAGACACCAAAGATGTTAATGGTGCATAGCTATATTGTGGCGAGGTCTAATGCCACATGCATAAGTTTACCGGCTACCTTACCCTCCAAATCGGAACACGACAGCGACAAGCACTGACGCTATTGCGGCAGGAATAGGTAAGTCGGTGGTACCAGACCCGGGCAAGACAATGCAGAACTCTACCACCTAGTAGCCACGATGGTAGTGACTCGATAGCCAATCGGTCGCCTTTTACGACCTGCCTGGCAGAACGGCAGTTGGCCTATTCTTCAAAGGAGGCCGGGACCAACACGGCGAAAACTTTTAATACAAACTCTGAAAACGTTTAGTTTATTTTTTTATGACTGCTGTAATTTTAGAACACTAATAACTTCATATACATTTTTCAATCCTAAAGTATGTAAGAGCCTTAAATGCTTCGACTTGGTTGACGTTTCCTTACGTGAATCGGGCCGCAGTACTTTTTCTATTCTACATTCATCTGAACATATTTCACTTTGCTCTTTGTTACTCATTACTCTTTTTGTATGAAGACTCCTTTATGACCGTCCCGTTGGTCGAGTGGTTAGCAACCCTGACTAATCAACGAGGCTTGGTTCGATCCCCGACGGGGACAAGCATATGTGTGATGAGCATAAATGTTTGTATTTTCGGGTTTGGGTGTTTATTATGTATGTAAAAGTATTTATATAAGTATTTCTATGTATTAGTATCGTTGACTAACACCCATAACACAAGGAAATAATTTGCTTACTTTGGGGTTAGATCAATAAATGTAATTTGTCCCGTGAATATTTATTTATTTATGTGTATTTTTTCACGCCATTATCTGAAACACAAGCTTGAAGTAAATCAATTGATAAGTATCGCGGCATGATTTTCGATTCAACGACCCGTTCTGGAGACAAGTTCTAGGATCGTAAAGTAGGAACAGATAAGGCGCTGTGAATAAACTACCTTACTTTGCAGACACGTAGTCGTACCAATATGGAAATACCTTAAGGCTCTTATTAATAACCATGTCTTAACACGATTTTATACAGCGACTATTTCTGTCACTTTTATTATAATGACAGTTGATGTTTGAAAGAGAGTAAGAGATGGAGTATAGAGGAAAAGAGGACCGATTCTGTGTATAAAAGGTGTCCTTTAAAATGCATTAAAAATTGTAACGTCACCGTAATCAGATTAGGGGCCATCCATAAATTACGTCACACGTTAAGGAGGAGGGAGGGGGTCGGCAAAGTGTGACATTGTGTGACAAGGTGTGGGGAGGGGTTCGAAGTTATGTGACATCACATTTTTTCAAATATAATAATTCATATCTAAGTATTACAACACTGAATTTAAAAATCCATCTGTATAGATAAAAAATATTCGAATGAGATTATCATTTAAATGTAAAATTTTACAATATGTGACGTCACACTAAGTAGGGGGGCGGGGTCTCCCAAATGTGACTAGCTGTGACAAGGACGGGGGAGGGGTCAAAAAATCATGAAATTCGTATGACGTAATTTATGGATGGGCCCTTACACCTATTCACAACTAGTCCAGAAAAACACATTAATCTTGATAAATTACATTTATTCCACTTGTGTAGTCGTTATTACATATAATATCCTTCATTTATTATAAATATTTATTTTATTTATTATAAATATTTATTTTCATTTATTATAATAACCGCCTCGTTGGTCGAGTGGTTAGCGACCCTGACTACGCGATCGACGAGGCACGGGTTCGATCCCCGACGGGGACAAGCATTTGTGTGATGAGCATAAATGTTTGTATTTCCGGGTTTGGGTGTATATTATATATATATATATATATATATATATATATATATATATATATATATATATATATATATATATATATATATATATATATATATATATATATATATATATATATATTTATATATATATATATATATATATATATATATATATATATATATATATATATATATATATATATATATATATATATATATATTCTAGTATTTATATTACTGATCTAACCCCAAAGTAAGCAAATAATTTGCTTACTTTGGGGTTAGATCAGTAAGTGTAATTTGTCCCGTGAATATATATTATTTATTAATTATTATCATTTCAAGATGCTTTCGATAGATTCAACATCGTTTTATGTTCTTGTTCAATCCATTCAACATATCCACTTATTTAGACATCAAGTATCAAATATAGAACCGTTCAAGTCGACTGACAGAAATGGAATGAAAATGTGAATCCCGCCAAACCGTTAGGTTAAGGCGGTTATCAAATCACACCACCGACAAACAGGTGCCAACTCGTGCGATTTAGTTTAAATTTTAACGGCCTTACCGTTAAAATTCAAACATCCGTTATTATTAAAATATTAGTTAATACATTTACTTAATAAATCATATGCATTTACACACAGTTATTAAAAATATCCTAACACGCCGGACTCAGATTAAGAATTCCAAGTCTGAATTCAGAGAGCCATTTCGAATGTATGAGGCCGCCCTAAGGCAGTCCCGCACTGTCGCGACTACTTCGCTTTGCAGACACGTAGTTGTGCCAATATAGAAATACCTCAAGGCTCTTATTAATAAACATGTTTTAACACGATTTTATACAGCGACTATTTTTCTCACTTTTATTAGTATGGGAGTTGACGTTTGAGAGTAACAATGTAGAAAAATGGTAAAAGAGACCGATTCTATGTATAAAAAGTGTCAATTAAAAAGTATCATATAATTGTGGCGCCACTGTAGCAAATGGAAAATAACACGGGCGAGACTTCATACACCGTTTTTTTAAGTTATAACCTTAAATTTTAATATATTCTGTAAGTTTATATATCAACTCCTTAATTTATCCGCATTTAACAAATATTTTTAAATTTGGGGAAAAGTAAAAGAAATAAAGTTGGAATTTAGGTAAGGTTAACGTAAACATTCAGTTACTCTCCTTAGTAGTATGCGCTTAGATACCAATTTATTTTGTCATTGAGTGTCTTAAGTACAATTGCTAATCTCAGAAATTTAAGTTAGATTGACAAAATTCTGAGTAAATATTTTGTCAAGACATGTTTGAGATACTTAAAATAACAAAAACTAAAATAGCTTTAAACTATTCTTTAGTACAAAAACATGTATAATTTTTATTTGATACTTATAATGAAAATCAAGATATATAATTTTGTTGCTATTTTAATACAAATGTAATTAAAGTTTTATACAATGGTAACACACAAACGTAATAATAAAAGTCAATTAAATTAGTCTCAATATTTTTATATGATTGTTCCTAGTAATGTATTTTATTTAATTAATTTAAAAAACGTACAAAATTATTCTAGTTTATCTAACATTCATCACTCTGAAAGACACACAAGGGGTGTACAAAACCAAAATCGCCTATGTTATTGCTAAATGAAGCGATAATTCCAAGCGCTATTAAAAGTTTTAAAAAGGTTTTAATAGGTGGATATTTTTACAGTAAACTACTCTCAACAGTTACAAAGTCTGCTTTATACTTCACTCGGTCCATAACTTATATACTCCTGTGAAACCCTCATGAAACACCAGCCCAAATCTAGCTAACTGTTACTTTTAGTCAAAGTTTACATCCGAATACATTTTTAGTTTGAACCTTTTTTTATATCATAAGATAGCAAACAAGCAGATGGGTCTCATAATGGAAAGAGTCAACCATCGTCTATAGACACCAAAGGTGTTAATGGTGCGTTGCTATCTTGTGGCGAAGTCTAATGCCACATGCATAAGTTTACCGGCTACCTTATCCTCTAAACCGGATCACGACAGTGACAAGCACTGACGCTATAGCGGCAGGAATAGGTAAGGCGGTGGTACCAGACCCGGGCAAGATAATGCAGAACTCTACCACCTAGCAGCCACGATGGTAGTGACAAAGGCAAACAACATCAAATTGTTTGCCTTTACAAGACAATCAAGTGTCAACTCAATGACCTTCATGAGTTTAGGAGTGCACTGTTTATTTTTTTTGTATTTTTCGAATTCAGGTGGGATTCGGAAATTTCCATCTTCAGAACATCTACATTATGAGAAAGAAATTATTGCAAGAAATAAACGCCATTATCTTAGCACACTCTATCTATGAGTGTCGATAGTAGGTACTCTTTTAGCTCCATCTTTGGATCCTCGTCATCATAAGTAATACGTAAATAAAGTTAGTATGGACTTATAGTAAAAATAACGCTAAGCCAAAACTCGGTTGTCTCGTCAAATGTCTGCACTTGAGATTTTCATTGCCTACATCGAGGCTACATCATTTTGTCGGCTGCATGTTACCATAATGTTTCATTGTCACTGAACTTTCACAAGTTTGGCAAGTTGTAATACAAACGGACATCAGGAAGTTGTTGAAAATGGTTTGCAATATTTAGAAAATCGATACATTTATACGAACATTGCCACTTTAGTAAAAGCTTGATGGTCATCTGATAAGGATCTAGCAGAATCCGGTCAAGGTCACCATGTCATTGCAACATCAATGAAGAAACAGATAACAACCGTTATTATCGATAAAGCCTTTTTAAGTACCTAACTTAATTTCATTTATAAATTTTAAAAGACCTAATAAACTTAAAATGGCTGAACTGATACTATTCAATCATGGCTAAGAATCATCTCGAAAAGTAGGGCTTTCATTAAAAAAAACCCGCAAAAATAAATCGGATAATCCGCTTGGCTGCTACGATGCCACGGACAGACACACAGGACAGGAGGTTCACACAGCATAGGACAGTTTTTGTGTCGGAGGTTAAAAAATACTATTTCACAATTTTTCGTTCTTTGACGAAAAATTGTGAAATCGTCAAAGATTACTTTCGAACGAATCGATTGATTTTAATTCGATTTATCAGACTAATGTACTGATTTATTCTCAAATTTCAGCTCTACTCTTGAAAATTCAGTGTCGAACGCTGTATGCATGTAAACCTTTGATAACCTCTGACAACCTAAAACCCCTGATCTATACAGACCAAGAAGTTACATACTATCTGGAATGTCTACATGCGCTTGAAAATCGTCCCGAAGAGTATAACGACATTGGTGGAATGTGTCTCTTTCTACTAAATAAAGCGCCATATACATGGGGCACACTAAAAGTTTTGCACTTCTAGCTAATCGGAACTATTTGAACTGTTTGAATTTCGAATTTTATATTTTTAAAACGTTGCAACCTTCTTAGTAATAAAAAAAACAATTGGCGGGAAATGATTTGTCAATTGTTTTTTATCACACATCAAAGTTCTACGTACTGTTATGAGCAAACCTTATATGAAGTAAATGCATATGCAAGCATTATGTCACTTCAATAAAACTGATTTTTATGTTAATTTCCACAGTCTTCCTCCAGATTTTGTCCGGTTAACACATAACTTTGTAAATATTAAGCAGTGTGAATATACATTAGTTTCAGCCGAATTAAAGTGTTTTTTTTAAAAAGGACTAACAGGCCGCCATCCTTACAATTTTGGTGTCAGAAGTGGTATTTCCTGGATTCCGAATTCCCAGGATAATTTAGGTGTTAGGCGTCGCGATTTTCGAATTCCGCCTGACAACCATTTTGTGGCCCTGTGACTTTAGTCTTTAGCTACGTGCTAGTTCGCCGACGGTAAGCCTTGGCACCGTATGCCTAAGCCCGCGCTACTGCACCCTGTGGTCGACGAGTAAGTCTTGAGCATCATCAGCCAAGCCCGCGCTACATCACCACATCACCTACTTCGCGCTGTCAACTTTGATCGACGTGTAAGTCTCCGCTCTATAGTGTGAGCCCGCATCACCTCGTACTGCTTAATTCATCATCGACGGACAAGAAGACTCGTCATCATCACCGAACCTATAAAACGAAAGGCATTTCAACGTGACTTCGACGGAACTGCAATACGACTCCGTGAGTCGCCGTGCCGGTTACTCGAAGCTGTCGCCAGGGACATTCGCTGCGCTCTGCATTCTTCGTTGCCATGCACAATACCTTCAAGGTTAAGATGTTCCTGCGGTTCGTGATTATTTTTCTGTGAGTTTTATTTTTTCCAATTTAAAGTGTAAAGTGAATTTTCATTTAAACATCAAGATTTTATTTTTCAAGATTTTATATTCCTAGATTCAGAACTTTTATTAGAACATTATTTCAGAGTTTTTAAATAACTTTTAAAGTCATATAAATAATTTACTACTTATACAATTTTATACAATCTTATTGCTAACTTATATGATATTAATTTACATTTTCTATAATTTTTCTATTTACGTTTTTGTGTGTATTTTTCTGATGTTCTGTACAGCTTTTTAATCTACAATTATTGATGTTTAAATTTAATAAAAAAGAACAGACTACTGAAGTCGATACTAATACCGACTCAGACAGTTCTCTATCGAAACCATTATCTCAAAGGAAAAAATTAAACATGAGTGATAAAATTACACTCTCTGTTCTTACCAAATTCATTAAACCATATAACGGGGATCGGGAATCCCTTCCCGCGTTTTTAACCAATTGCGAAAGTGCAATTTCTTTAGCGAGTACAGACCAACAGAACTTTTTAGTCAAATATATCGTGTCACAACTTGAGGGCAAGGCTCAGTTAGCTTGTTGTTTGAAAAAATTCGATAATTGGCTTGAAATCAAACAGTTTTTAAAGGTAACTTTTGGAGAAAAAAAGCATTCAACACACCTTTTAGTAGATTTACAAAACTGCAAGCAATTACCCAACGAAGATGTGACACAATATTCTTTAAGGATTGAATCCTGCCTTACGCGGCTTCAGTCCGATATTCATTACAGTTGTGAAAATGAAAAGGAACTTATAGGCAGACTTGCTGCCATGGAAGATTTGGCTTTAAATACGTTTTTATTAGGTATGAACTCAAACTTCTCACACATTGTGCGCTGCCGGAATCCTAAAGGACTTTCCGAAGCGATCACTCATGCTATTGAAGAAGAAAAACTGTTTAAGCTATCTAAACTATCTCAACGACCTTCTTCTTCCTCTAAACAATGTTCAATATGTCGAAAGTTTGGCCATAGCTCTTCCGATTGTTTCAAAAATAAATCTAAACATTCTTTTACAAACTCTTACCACGTAAATTCGAATTTAAATCATCGTAATAATTACTCTAATAATTCTACAAATAAAAATAATTACGCCTCGAATCAAATATGCGCGTATTGTAAAAATCGTGGTCATTTAATAGGCGATTGTCGGAAGCTTAAATATAAAAACAATAATTATATGCACCGCGATCCGCCACGCAACGTGATACCTTCAAGTTCACGGTCGCCGACGAGCAATTCGTCTAATCATAACGTTACCAATAACAATTCTAATATACACGTTATCTCTAACGAAGATAATTTAAACTAAATTCGGTTTCGGTGCCGTGTCTACCGAAACCTTTTGCAATTCGTAACGACACGAATAGTTCTAAGACAACAAAAAACTACGGCAAAAAGCCTAAATCTAATGAGTCCTTAAAGGGGTCTAAAGGACATTCTTGTGGTCAATTCACGGTTGCACAAGATGTACCTTCTGTTTATTCTATAAACTCTAATTTTAATAGGCTTCAATCCTGTGTTCCTAAATTATTTTCCGCACAGGCTAAGGTAAAGACAATGACTCATAATAGCTGTGTTCCTAAGTTATTTTCTACACAGCGTAATGGACGATCAGAGATTTCTCAACCTTGTGTTTCTAAATTATTTCCTGCACAGGTTAATGAAAATACAGAGTATTCTAAGTCAAATAATTATGTTAATGTCTCTGACGTCACTCTTAAGAAATCATTAAGGTTCTCGAACCTTTCACAACGCAACCCTTTATCTCGTGAAAAATCGAGTTCTTTTTCAAGGGATTGCTCTTATAATAAAACGTATTCTATAAATAACGTAAATAACAAAGTTTCTCTTCCTCATGTTTATCTAAAAACCAATATGAATGATAAGCCTCTATGTTTATTAATTGATACTGGTTCCTCAGTTTCAATCGTGAAACTCTCAAGTTTATTAAAAGGTCCAGTACTTAAAAATAATATCATTACACTCAAGGGATTAAGTGATAACGACTCAACGTGTGAATCACTCGGTTCTATTAAACTTAATTTCGAATATCAAATCTCATCTACACGTAAAATTGCTTTTGATTTTGTGTTTCACGCTATTGACGATGCTATTCAATTAAATTATGATGGTATAATTGGTAGTGACTTTATACAACATTTTAAAATCAACATACAATATACTAATAATTCATTAAACTTAGAAGGTTACTTAATACCTATATGTTTTAGTAAATCATCATATGTTATACCTGCGAGATCAGAAATGGTAATCGAATGTCCAGTCAGTAATCTACGTGATTTCGTAGATAAACGCGAAGCTCTAGTACTAGATCAGAAAATTTGTGAAGGTGTATTTTTAGCTAACGCTATTGTAAGTTTAAAATCAAACAACAGAGTTAATGTTACAGTTTTAAATACCACCGAATCTGAAATCGAAGTTGATAATTTTCAAGTACAATTAACCCCGTTCGATTTACTAACTTCAAAGTTAGATGATTCTCAACAAGAACTTATTCATCAATTAAATTCTCTAAATATAAATAGATCCCAAAAGGTTTTAGATCAAATTAGAATATCTCATTTAAATCCTCAAGAGAAAAAGTTATTAATTAATTGTATTTCTAACTATACAGACATATTTCATCTCGACGGAGAATTTTTGACACATACAGATGTTATTAAACATTCTATTAATACTGGGGATGCGCCCCCGATTCACGTAAAATCATACCGTTTCCCTGAAGTTCATAAAGATGAAGTAGAAAAGCAAATTAGAAAAATGCTTGATGAAAATATAATTAGACCTTCTACGTCACCTTGGTGTGCTCCCGTTTGGGTAGTACCAAAGAAGCGTGATGCTTCTGGTAAACAAAAATGGCGTATCGTTATTGATTATCGTCGTTTAAATGACGTTTCTGTCTCTGAAGTTTATCCTCTTCCACTTATAACGGATATTTTGGACCAATTAGGTCATTCGAAATATTTCAGCACGCTAGATTTAGCATCTGGTTTGCACCAATTATTATTAAATCCTAAAGATATTGAGAAAACCGCATTCAGTGTTTCTACTAATGGTATTTCTGGACAATTTGAATTTTTGCGCATGCCATTTGGGTTAAAAAATGCCCCTAGTACCTTTCAAAGAATGATGAATTTAGTGCTTACTGGTCTACAAGGTTTAGACTGTTATATCTATTCAAACGATTGCATTATCTACTCTCACGATCTTGAATCTCACATAATAAAGCTAGAATCTGTATTTTCTAAACTTAGAGAGGCAAATCTTAAACTCCAGCCCGACAAATGTGAGTTTTTGCGACGTGAAGTTGCGTATCTTGGGCATGTTATTACAGATAAAGGTGTTTCGCCTAACCCTGACAAGGTCAAGGCTATTTCCGAATTTCCTACACCGAAAACTCCAAAAGATGTCAAATCTTTTCTTGGGTTAACTGGTTACTATCGTCGTTTTATAGAAAATTTCTCTCATATAACTAAGCCTCTAACTTCGTTATTAAAAAAGGATGTAAATTTTCATTGGTCAATTGAACAGGAACAATCTTTTAACACTTTAAAGCAAAAACTTATTTCTGCTCCCTTGTTACAATACCCAGATTTTTCGCAACCCTTTATTGTTACAACTGACGCTTCAAATTATGCCGTTGGTGCTATTTTATCACAAGGTGAAATCGGTAAAGACAAACCTATTGCATTCGCGTCTCGTACTATGAATAAACAAGAAGGCAATTATTCAACGACAGAAAAAGAACTTTTAGCAATTTTGTTCGCTGTAAATACATTTCGACCTTATTTATATGGGTATAAGTTTAAAATTGTGACAGATCACCGTCCATTAACATGGTTGTTTAACGCTAAAGATCCAGGTGGACGCTTGCTTAGGTGGAGGTTAAAACTCGAAGAATACGAGTACGAAATTGTATATAAACCAGGTAGAATAAATAGTAATGCAGATTGTTTATCTCGTTACCCAGTAAATGCTATCACTAATTCTAATATTAATAATGATACTTATGAACAATATTTTAAAAAGCAATTTACTAAAACTACGCCTAATTGTGATACGCAAATTGAAGAACACAATCAAAGTTTATATTTAGCCAAACAAAAATCAATTGCTTGCCCGATGTCTCTAGACCTTGATTACTCTATGCCATATTGCGAACAGTTCTTATCAATGTTAGATGATTCCATTTCATTCCGCGAGTCGGAACGGACACCTGATACCATACAGGTTGTCGATTGTAAAAACAATTTAAAGCTTTATTTCTTATATTCTAAGGTTCATCATTATGACGAAATTAGTTACAAAACTATTTACAATTTATTAATTAAACTAAGAGACCGAATTATTTCTAATAATGACTATGATAAAGAATTAGCTATTTCCGATTTTTCAGAACCGTTTTCAAAATTTGTGTATGTGAAAATTTATAACATGATATCTTATATTTTTAACGGCACAAATATTAAGATTCATATATACAAAAATCAAATAGTTTATCCTACTCCGGCCGAAATACCGAACATTTTAAAAGAAAATCATGGTACTACTATCGCCGGTCACCCCGGTATCAAACGCATGCTAAGTAGAATCAAAGCTTCCTACTATTGGAAAAATATGCGATCTGATGTTGAACGTTTTATAAAAGACTGCAAAATGTGTCAAGTTAATAAACCATTACGACTCTCTAATAAAGCGCCTATGGTAATTACTTCCACTAGTACTAGGCCATTTGAGAGATTAGCCCTCGACATAGTTGGTCCCTTTCCTGAAGCCGGTATTCAAAAATTTAAATATATCTTAACATTACAAGACGACTTAACTAAATTTTCTAATGCTTATCCCATGATTACGTGTACAACCGACGAGGTTGCACGAAGTCTTATTCATTTCTTTTCGTTATTCTCGTTTCCAAAAATGATACTCACTGATCAAGGCACTACTTTTACCTCTGAATTATTTAGGCAACTGACAGACATACTTAAAATAAAAAGTCTCTATTCTAGCCCGTATCATCCTCAGACTAATGGCTCCCTTGAAAGATCACATGCTACACTAAAAGAATATCTAAGATCTTTCGTTAACGAAAATCAAAGCGATTGGCATTGTTACCTTGCAACCACTATTCTATCATATAATACTACTCCTCATTGCACGACGGAGTTTACACCATTCGAATTATTATACGGTTATAAGCCGTCCATACCTAGCAGCATTTATGAAACTGATAACAACACTACCTACCAAGAGTACATCCGCGCACTGCAATATAGAATGAAGTACTCTCGTGAAAAAGCTATTGAAAATATAATTAAAAGTAAACAAGCCTCAAAAAAATATTATGACGTCTCTTCGAGAGAACTGAGTTATAAAACAGGTGACATGGTTTATGTCAAACATCACCACAGACTTCGCAAAGCCTTATCTCCAGTGTGGAAAGGTCCTTTTAAAGTTATTAAAACACATGGTAAAAATAATGTTACTATATGCATAAATAGAAAACATGTTAAATATCATGTTAACGAACTAAAGCCGATGTAAACTTGTATAATTTGTTCCAGGTATGTAATCGATCCTTGCGTTTCGAATCCGATTGAATTAGTAACAAATAGCCCAGGTATTTACTTCGACCCTACTTCTGTTGTGTACTTTCAAAATGACAACTGGAATGTAGTAACCCACATCGATATTTTGCCTATTTTTCCTTACATGAAAAAAATCAAAACTTCAATCCAAAATATTTTATTTCTATGCAATAAAGCACAAAGATTAAACTTAGTTAATTTCAAAATTGATTGTAACGACGTTTTGAATCCTCTAGAAATATTAATAAATTCAAATGAACTAAAGTACCAATCTATGTCTCACCTTATTTTTGATCAAAGAACAAAACGAGCTCTTGAATTTGGAGGTGAAATCCTTAAATTCTTTTTTGGCACTTTAGATGCAGATGATGCACGAAAATATGACGAAGCAATTTCGTCGTGTCAGCAGAATGAAAATGAAATTTATTCCCTTATGAAAGACAACATCCATATTGTCCAATCTACGATTAATAATTTTAATACTTCTATTGAAAAATTAAATAATAATGAAATTAAATTAAATAACCAGATAGAAAAATTAAATTTCATATTTTTAAACAGTACAAAGACAAATATAGAATTAATGAACTTAGAAAAATTTAACTCTATTTTTAATATTATTGAAGGTTCTTTATTATCAATTTCTAATATTCTAGATACAACTTTAAATTCAATTTTATTCGCAAAAGCAAATATTTTACACCCTTATGTCATTACACCTACTAAATTATATAATGTGTTATCTAACAATATTAAAATGAAACGAACTTCTGAGTTCCCTATTTCGCTTTCCTTAAAAAATATACACACGATTATTGACTTAGCGAAATTAACATCTTATTATTATAAAGAAAAAATTGTATTTGTTATTCAAATTCCTTTAATAAATCCTGTTAAATTTAGTCTTTATAAGAACTTGGCTTTACCTACTCCTCATGAAACAAATAATTATAAAACTTATGTGTTAATACACCCTTCTAAATTGTATTTAGCCGTAACTGATGACAGATTGAACTACGCTTTATTAGATAGCATAAGTGATTGTAAGCGTGTTAATGACGAATACATGGTATGTCCCATGGCTTCGATATTGTCTACAATTAATAATCCTATTTGTGAAACTAAGTTATTAACTGAAGTTACTCTATCACTTCCTGAAGTTTGTAATTCTAATGTCATTTATGGTAATATTAACGTATGGCAAAAACTTAATAATGGTAGATATATTTTTGTTCAATCTAAGCCTAACAAATTGACTTTGAAATGTGACGATAAGATAAGTGATTTTACTTTGCAAGGCACTGGTATTTTATCATTAGAGAAAAATTGTATTGCCTATTTTCAAACTTTGCAATTTGTTCCTTCTACTAATTATAAGACTATTTTACCAGCTCAATTATCACTTAATTTTAATATTATCGAAGATGATTGTTGTAAGTATAATCTAGTAAATGAGACATATCAGTCTTTATCTCCGATAACTTTATCAAATATCGATTTAGAATCATTAAAATTCGCATCTCATAAGTTAGACCATTTAGAAGACCAAATAAATCAAGCGTCTAATCAATCACATATCATGAAATATGGTCACTATTATTCTGGTATGACTTATTTTATATTAGCTGTAATTATTTTATATATTTTGTATAACATTTATAAAAAATGTTTCTGTAAGTCTACTAGCACCTCATGTTGTATTCAAATCTATAATCAATGTCATAACTCGCATAGAACAGTCAACGACAGGACTATGAATACGTCCATCGAGCTAAGTGATATTTCTAATGAATCAGAATGCGACCAGAGATCTGTTAAGAGTCTCCCAGCAGAAATAGAATTTAATAAAAATTCGAATAAAGTCCTATATAGAAACTTAGGCAAATCTAACCGTAACTTAACCAACCATTAGAAAAAGCGAATAATGTTTTACATCTATTTTATGTACTTTATAGGTTAACCAACTATCATAAAAGGTGAATAATGTTTTACATCTATTTTATGTACTTTATAGGTTAACCAACTATCATAAAAGGTGAATAATGTTTTACATCTATTTTATGTACTTTATAGGTTAACCAACTATCATAAAAGTTGAATAATGTTTTACATCTATTTTATGTACTTTATAGGTTAACCAACTATCATAAAAGGTGAATAATGTTTTACATCTATTTTATGTACTTTATAGTTTAACCAACAATTAGAAAAGGTAAATAATATTTTACATCTCTTTTGTACTTTATACATTTCATTTTATTGTAATCATAATTTTACCAACTATTAGAAAAGTAAGTAATGTATTAACGTCTCTTTTACATTCTTTATACATTTCTTTCTATTTTATTTTCAAATACTACTAAGTTTTATATTTTTTATAAATTCTAGAAAAGAATTTTGTTCTAAGATTAAACGATGTCGACTTCTACTTTTATACATGGAGACATTTATTATAAGTTATTGTATTAATTTGAATTTATATAGCAAATAGCTATTCTTAGATTGATTAACTTTTGATTCACTGAGTTTTAGAAAACATTTGTTTATTATAACTTAATGTATTAATTTGAATTATATAGCAAATAGCTATTTTTAAATTGACTAATTATTGATTCACTGAGTTTTATCTTTTTACATATTGTTATTTTAACTCACTCTGATTTCTTATATTATCCTTCGCTTTATTAAAAAAAAATAAAGCTCAGTCTTAAGGGGGGAGATGTTATGAGCAAACCTTATATGAAGTAAATGCATATGCAAGCATTATGTCACTTCAATAAAACTGATTTTTATGTTAATTTCCACAGTCTTCCTCCAGATTTTGTCCGGTTAACACATAACTTTGTAAATATTAAGCAGTGTGAATATACATTAGTTTCAGCCGAATTAAAGTGTTTTTTTTAAAAAGGACTAACAGGCCGCCATCCTTACAGTACGCAACTAAAATGGGATTAAGTCGAAAAGATTTTAGAACGATGATTTATTATGATTTTAAAAGTTCTCTTTCTCTGCAAGACTGTGCCGCTCGTCTTCAAAATGCTTTTGGGAGAGAAGCAACTTGTTTGAGGCGATGGTTTGCTGAATTTGAGAGAGGTCGAGTTTCTTTACAAGACGAATTTCGTGAAGGGCGGTCTTCAACTGCCGTCAACGAAAATAATGTGGCTACTGTTAAGCGGTTAATTGAAGAAAACCCCTGGGTTACCTATGAGACAATTCGAGGACTATTGGGAATTGGTATGAGCCAAATTCAGAAAATTTTACACGAAGAATTGAAAATTCGGAAACTTTGTTGTCGTTGGATCCCTCATGAACTGACAGCGGAGCAGAAGCGGGCTCGCGCGGAATGGTGCTCACAGATGCTACTGAAGTACGACTACGGACATTCTAATGCTGTTTATGACATTGTCACAGGAGACAAAACGTGGATTTATTTGAACGTTGTGGAACTAGTTGTCAAATCTCTGTCATCTAGTTGTCACAGTTGGTCACCATTTACGACCTGAATAGCAGAACGACAGTTGGTCTATTCTTCAAAGGAGCCCGGACTTACTAATGGTAAAAAAAGAAATAAAAGGGTACCTCGTGCGGGTCCGGCTCCCCTTTGAAAACTAGATGATATGCTGTTTTACCAGGCGATTCGTAGAATGCAAACGGCAGACTATACGACGTGTAATTACCATCTTGTGCACTAGGTAGTTGAGTTCCACAACGTCTGAATCCGAAAAAAAAAACAGCAATTTTGTGAATGGATGTTTGAAAATGAGAACAGGCCAACAAAAGTGAGACAAGCGAGAAACGTTGGAAAAAAAATGATCGCGTTTTTTTTTCTCAGCTACGGGTTCCATCTGTACAATTCTACTTGAAGATCAAAAGAGTGTAAATACCGAGTGGTATTCTACCATTTGTTTACCAAAGGGTGTTAGAAAAAGTTCGCGAAAGACGACCCAAATGCCGCATTCTCCTACAGCATGATAACGCTTCTTCACACACGGCCAACAAAACAAAGTCACTTTTAGCTTTCGAAAAAGTACATCTCGTCACTCATCCTTCACATAGCCCCGACCTAGCATTCTGTGATTTCGGTATTTTCACCAAAATCAAAGATTTGATGAGAGGTTTTTTTTTTACCAACTCCGAAGAGGCAGTGATAGCGTTCAATCAGCACGTAGAAAACATACCTTCCGATCTGTGGTCCTCCTGTTTTAAAAAATGGTTCGATCGCATGAAAAAATGTTTAAAATGTAAAGGAGATTATTTTGAAAAGCAATAAACATAATATTTTGGTTATAACATGTTGTTTTTTTAAGTTACGCAAAACTTATAGTGTGACCTACGTATAAGTGCAGCCGTGCGTAGTTTGCAAATTACTATTAATGCTACTTGTTTAAGAAAACAGTTCGCGAAAGACGACCCAAATGCTGCATTTGGATTGAGAGTATAAGTTATTACGTAATAATTAAAATAAGCTCATTTTAGAACTCAATATGTTATTTACAATACATTTTATGCTAATGTATCAATCAAAGTGTATAATAATCGAATGTATAAAAATCTATCATGCGATAGTTTTTTATTTACACTGGTAATTGCAAAAAAGGAACAACATCTACCGTTGTCGTTGTCTTGCTCAGAACATTTTTCCCTCTGTTAAGTAAGAAACAAATGTCAACTTTATCAATAATGAAAGTACATTTTTATTTTTATATAAGTTCCTTGATACAGACATACTGACGTCATTGCAAAAAGAGAAAATCTAACGAACAGATTTAAACGCAATCTTCTCAAGAAAACAGTGCTTGATTTGGAGCTTGTGGTCTAGATGTCAGCTTATTCGGCTAAAATTATGATGTTCCAATTTCGTTAAGGTTATTTCGAGGTTTTTCCACGAAAATCCAGTTTGAGATTTTGAATATATGCCGATAGCAGCTCGGGGTTAGGTAGATGATGGACCTTGTTGCCTCGGATGAGCACCTAAACATGTTAGCCCTGGTTAATAGCTAGAAATAACCAATTATCGTTTTTAGATCGGTAAAGTTCAGCGCTACTAATCTCCCTCATCGATATATCGGTAAATCATTGTGTTCATCTTCATATGTCCTGTTTACTCCGTATATCCGCAAGGAAATCGATGTGGTGCTATATTTTTTTTAAATAAAATACATATTTAGAAAAAAGTTATCCTCATTTTAAGAATAATAATAATAATATTCACGGGACAAATTACACTTACTGATCTAACCCCAAAGTAAGTAAATTATTTGCTTCTGTGATGGGTGCTAGTCAACGATACTAATACATAGAAATACATGTATAAATACTAGAATATATTTATTAAACACCCAAACCCGGAAATCAAACATTTATGCTCATCACACAAACGCTTGTCCCCGTCGGGGATCGAACCCAAGCCCCGTCGATAGCGTAGCCAGGGTCACTATGGGGTCACTAACCGCTCAACCAACGGGGTCAGTGTTAAGGTTATTTCGAGGTTTTTCCTCGAAAATCCAGTTTGAGATTCTGAATATATTATGCATATTTGGATATTAGCGGTAAAAAATAAGACTTAATTCCACACGTATTTATTCGTGCGCAACATTTATTAATATCAATAAAATCTCGTTATGAACAGAAAATGTCTTTTTCATTTTATAAAAATATAACCTACATGAACGATGAACGAAAAAAGGTTGGCATTTTCGAATCGATCTACTTATAAATAGCCGTGGAGAAAACAGCTTAAGTTTTTCTCATCTGTTTGTTTGATTTTATTTTTCATCCAATGAAAAACGGAGGAAGTTCTTCGTTCTCAATTCGACGCGTGTATTTTTAGGGTTCCGTCCATAAAGGGTACCTGGGACCCTATTACTAAGCCTCCGCTGTCCGTCTGTCCATCTATCCATCACCAGGCTGCATTGCATAAACTGTGACAACTAGAAAACTGAAATTTTCACAAATAATGTATTTCCATTGCCACTATAACAACAAATACTAAAGATAAAAAAAATAGTAAAGGCTATACTGATGATGATGATGTTCGTGATGTATGGCACTCGGTTCTCTCTGCCTATCCCGTAAGGGATCTGGCGTGAAGATGTGTATGTATGTATGCTATACTATATATATAATTTTTAAGCAATATATATACTATATATATAATTTTTTACTCGATCTTAACAAATAGGTAGAAACTTGAATATTATGGGATGGTACGGAACCCTTCGTGCGCGAATCCGACTCGCACTTGGCCGGTTTTTTATGTTAGATCACGCATAACTTTTTACATAGTGATTTGATTTTGATAACTATTTTTTATTGGATAGAACATACATCGAGAATTATCTCATTTAAAAAAGAAGTCCACCTAAAAAGGGTACTAAAAAGAAGTGATTTTAATGATCACACACAAATTATGTTGGTTTATTTTTTTTGTCAAAAAATATTATTTTATTTGTTAAATATTAACGAGCTTAAGGGCGCGTATACGATTTGTAACGAAACTTCATGTTTTCAAGATTTTTCAAGAGCAATATCTATTATTTATATATTATTTGACGGTTATTACAGTTTTTACAGTCTTGATTATTCGATTTATCGCAGGTTTAAAATTTGATCGGCAAACGATTACGCGCGAGGATTTATAGTGTTTTTAAAATAATTCTTCTAAATAAATGAGGTCATATAACGGCCTGAAAAAATATCAGTATATTGAGCATTACCTTAATTAACATATAATAAATATTTAAGGTTTCTGTTGAAATACTGGTGAAAAAAATATTGAAGTGAACTGATTTTGTAATTTTTTAATATTATTTTTTAATATTTAGCAACAATATGTTCGTCATTTTGACTCTATATTGCACTTTAGAATCATATATCCTGTTGGAAAAATGCATAAAATAAAATATTATGGCACATTACAATGGTTATATTCGTTCTGAAAGATAACTCTGACGCCTATTTTCGTAAAACACTATGCAGGGATTGTCTTCGTTTTAAAAAACCGTTATCAAAAATTATATTGTTGCTCTGTAGTGCACTAAATCAAGACTTAATATTGCAAAAACAGTAATATCCTTAGAATAATCTGCTCACATTATAACGATATCTGTCTTGAAAAAACTTGAAAACATGAATTTTTCGTTGCTAATCGAATACACGATCTTATATGTGTCAGTAAAAAATCAGTAACGATTATTAGTTCAGGAGCAATCGGCGCATTAGTACGTATTACATCAAATTTTTTTTATACGATCCTCTTCAAATTGCCTTACAGATAATAGGGTCTAATGACTTTTCACGATAAAATTAATATTTTTAGAGATCAGAATTTTTAATGATTCGAAAATCTCAATTTTGAGCACTTTTGACCCGCTTGTTTAATTCTTTGTACAATAATCAATAATATTCTTAATATATTTGAAAAAATGAAAAAAAAATCCTTATTTATACCTGTTTTTTAATTGTTAATTTTGCACCATCACCTTAAAATCGCGCTGTTAAGCCCCGATTACACTTTGATTAGTGCGAGTGCCAGTATTTAGAATGCAGGTGCTCAGTATTAAGTAAAATGTACGTGACGACAGCCGTTGATCAGCGTTGTAAAAGTGAGTAGACGTTGTCTGTTCATCAAAGGGAGCCTGGACACAGGGGTTGTAGAATGAGATAAAAATACTTATCATGTTTTGCGTTCTCTAGCACCATCGATATAAAATACCTCTAGCACCTACTAATGTGTCACAAACTTATGCGTAGCGCCAAGCGGTTTTATTTGGTCCTTTTTTATGTCTAATCTAAAAGATAAAGACATTGTAATAACAAGACTACGCATTCATCATCGTTGCTATCATATTTTATCGTGTTAGCATTGTGTTTTATAAGTCCCTTTCTACTTAAGAAGACGAAGCAGTGTTTTATACAATGTTAACGAAATTAAAGTGTAACTTTTTTTGGATTTATAAAAGATGAGGTTTACTTACGCATAGTAATGGAAAAATGAATTTAATTTAATTAATAGAAAAAATTAGACATCACAAAAATATTTTTGTTTCAAGTATTTCTACGGATTTTTGAAATTAAAAATATAAAATAATATCGCTAAATAAATAAATCATGTCGCTGGACAAATGACATGAATCGATGTAACCCCTAACGTAGTAAATTATTTAATTACGATATGTACGAAATAAAGTATCTTCACGCCCATATCCCCGAAAGGGTAGGCTGCGTTGCAACCCACGATTAGCCGAAGATACTTAGTCCAACAATGTGATAGGCACAAGCCTATCACCAACCGGATACTTTTCCAATCCCGGACAACGTTGTTTTTATCAGAAAACTAAAAATACAAAATATAATATGATATATAGAAATACATATAAATACTGAAATATATAGATATAACTAGCTGACCCGGCAAACGTTGTTCTTCCTTTTTAACTACTTTTTCTATAATTTTTTTTCAATATTTTCTCGCCTTTTAAACCTTCCCTGGACTTCAACAATTCATTCAAAACCAAAATTAGCCGAATCGGTTCAGCCGTTCTCGAGTTTCAGCGAGTCTAACGAACAGCAATTGATTTTTATATATGTAGATAACTAGCTGACCCGGCAAACGTTTCCGTTTCGTTTTGCTACATTTTTTCACCTTTTAACATAACCTGAACCTCCATGAATATTTTAAAACCAAAATTAGGCAAATCGGTCCAGCTGTTCTCGAGTTTTAGCGAGACTAACGAACAGCGATTAATTGGTTTTTATTTATTTATTTATTTAATACTTTATTGTACACACAACAATTAGAGTAAAAATATATAAACATAAGTACAATACATACATCACATAAATACCTGTCGCTGTCTATACATATAATAATATAATACACCCATAGCGGGCTGCCTTCGCGAGAAAATTTTATCAAGTTTTCTCTTCATTGAAGAAATTATCACTACTTGTCTGTTGTAGCTGGCTGGCTGCATATATGATTCGACTTTATATTAGGTGTATATTAGGATAAACGAGATAATTTTGACTTCAACAAAATTTATCTCAACTCATCGATATAGGGTCACTGTGCCGGTTGGCGACCACTTAGTGGAGTTGCTCACTTTAGATACATCAAAATATATGATATCTATACATAACATAAATATTTTTTATGTACATTAGTCGTAAAAATAGTCAAGTTATGGGATATGTAATAAAACAATTCACTTCCATTAATAAATTTTGAAAAAATATTCAAAATGTTCAAAATTAGCCAAAACGCTAGTATACGACCACTTTTGTCAGTTTGCGACTACCACTGAACTAGTATGCGACCACTATGAAAAACAATAATATAAAAGTAAAACAACGCTTGTTATTGTAATTAAAATATTTATTTTCTGGTTTACGTACACATACATATCTTCACGCTAGATTCCTTGCGGGATAGGTACAGAGAACCAAGTGCCATACACCACGATCCCTGCAGACTTGCCTCGTTTCTTCCACATTAATTACTCTCTTTATACAAATACGCTGGTTACGAAGACTCTTGACACTACCTTTGGACGATACTCGATCTAACTGATCATGGTCTGCCAGTCTTCCCCGGTACGACATGCGAATTTGTAAATTGTATACCCATGTGTTTTGTTAACTTTTTATCAACCATTCTTTCTACATGTCCAAACCACGCATTTTACATACACACATTATAACTGCCAATTTAATTTAACATAATTTAACAAAAATAATCATGGACAAAAGTAATAGGTAAAATATATTCCTCCGTGTTGGTCCTGTCCCCTTTCAAGAATAGACCAACTGCCGGTCTGCCAGATAAGTCGTAAAAGGTGACCGATTGGCTGTACGTATCACTACCATAGTGAATACTTGGTGGTAGAGTTCCGCAACGTCTCGCCTGGGTATTTGCTACCATCGCAGTAGCTATTCCTGCTGAAATAATGTCAATTTTTTATATCATAAGATAGCAAACAAGCAGATGGGTCTCCTGATGAAAAGAGGCAACCATTGCCTATAAACACCAAAGATGTCAATGGTGCGTTGCTATGCATTGACAAGGTCTAAGGCCACATGCATAAGTTTACCGGCTACCTTAGAATCCAAACCGGATCACGACGATGACAAGCATTGACTCTATTGTGGCACAAATAGGTAAGGCGGTGGTACCAAATACCAGGGCGAGGTGTTGCGGAACCACCTAGTAGTAGTCGATGGTAGTCAGATTATTTATTGTCAAGAGTTAAATAAACTTTTTGACAAGCACTTACGCTATTGCGGCAGGAATAAATAAGGCGGCAGTCACAGATCCGGGCGAGACAATGCAGAAATCTACCACCCAGTTGCCACTGTTGTGCTCCTGTTCGGAGGGTAAGGTAGCCAGTAGACTTGTGCATGTGGCATTGCAAACCCGCCACACGGATGTCAACGCAACATTTATTTCTTTCCTGTCTAAAGGCGATAGTTTCTCTTTCCATCAGGAGAGCCGTCAGCTTGTTTGCTATCTTATAATATAAAAAACAAATCTAACTGATAAAAACTGTCCATACTAAAGGAGGGTGTTCTCTGGTCTGGTCTGGTACTCGATTTTAATACCGAATATGTAAAACAATTAGGTACTTAAATATTGGGCTAATTATCCAATAACATGTTTATACTCATACGGACGCCCACGCACAGATATCAAAACATTTTTCTTCAAATTTTCCTTTATAGGCACTATCGAAGTTCATTATTTACAAACAGTGATTTATGGAACTCGTGACTAGACTCATTTTGTGTTTTTTTTATCTTGCGGGGCTGCCATGGTGATGGCAGATTAGATGTAAATAAGCAATATTTTATTTATTTACTTATTTTAGTTTAATTTATTTCGTACTAAATCAGGGCGGTCGCAAACTAACATCATAATTTTCGACCAGAGTGGGTTTGCGACCACCTATTTTAGTAAGTGAATTAAAAAAGGTTCTATTAAGAAAACATGTGGTCGTAAACTGCTGGGATGCATCTTTATGCTTCTACAAGATTAGATTCTGAATTATACAATCATAAAAGCATCATTGAGATCATAATAAGCAGAATATTATATGGCTTTAAGTGTCAGAATGCGACCACGCGGTCGCTTTCTAGCGTATTAGATATATACCTACTTCAGTTTGCGACCACTGGATTTAAAAAAATATAAGCTACAAAATGATATCACTACAACTTTCCAATAAACATTGTTCTATAATTGAAATAATAACGCTTCTTCTTTGAGTGTAACATTAGTATAAGGTAACAAAAGGTAATTTTGTTCGCCGCCTGGCGTGGTATTTTTGTTGCAATACGCGACGCATAAACACACCATTGAGTCATCACCCGAACTCAGGCACTATTTTCTAGATTTGGGTTAAGTAGATAGGTTTAAATTTATGATTTTCTTGTTACATATGTATTCAATGAATATTTAATGCTTACTGTTTTCTCATGAAAAAATGCTATTATCGTTAATTGAAGAAACCTAGCCCCTCAAGTGGTCGCATACTAGGGCCAGTCGCGTTACCGATGCAGTGACCCTATCGCTCATGCAAATATATACGCATACACATATATATATATATATATATATATATATATATATATATATATATATATATATATATATATATATATATATATATATATATATATATATATATATATATATATATATATATATATATATATATATATATATATATATATATATATATATATATATATATGTTTGTTATGCTTTCACGCAAAAACTACCTAATCGATCATTATGAAACTTCGTGCACATATTTTTGGAGGTATTAGAAGTAAGAGAGGATATTATTTATTACGAAAAATCTTAAATGCGAGCAATGCTGCGGGTAAAATTCTTTAATAAATTGACGTTCAGTTAACTCTGCTTATTCAGCTAAAGAACCGGAGTGATGATATTTTTACAGTACGTTTTAGCTGGGGCGGATAGCAGTAATTCATAATATTAAGCCCGCGTAAATTCATTCCGAGGCAAATGGAATTTATCTATAAAGTGGTAGCCAAGACATTTATAATTTATGCAGTAGACATTCACCTAGATGATCTTTTCAAAAATGCAAGATTAATAGAGATCATGTAGAGGTCGAAATTCGACCGTATTATTCTCAGACGCCATTCAAGTATTCCGTAGGCACTAAAGGGGATGGGGGTCTTCTTTTTGCTTATTTTTGATGTTAAGGCGAATGGGGGGGAGGGGGGTCTAGATGGTGATTACGTTGGCAAAATTATTTTTTTTACTTTTCGAGTTTGCTATAAAATATTAACTGCTTGCTACATTACATGTTTGCGTCAAACCCTTTTATCTTTCCTACTGCTAACTAATAAAAACTGCTACCCATGAACCAAAATTAATATAAAAAACAAAATTTACAAATGTTTATGTAAACAAGGGGGGTAAGTGTTTTGTTTACTTTTGCTGACATGGGGGATGGTAATACATGAATGGCCCCTATTATTATACCTCTATACATTTTTATTTCTCTTTCCTAAATTTTCAAGTTATAAACAATATGAATATAATATAATAATAATATAATAATATAATGTTATAAAGCACAAATCTATTAGATATGTATTGTGTGCATCACAGACGCGTACTGTTACATCTCTATTTTCCATACTATAATGCTGATCTGTTAGTAACTAACTGAACGTTTTGTGTATTATTACTATGAGTTTTGTGTATTATTACTATGAGTATAAATATAGTAGCGTTGCTTTTGGAAATAGAAGAAATGGGTTCGTATATTGTATGATATACATATTAGGCTAGAGCAGATAATTTCTGAAACAAAAGCAAATAATAGTAGGATGAAACCCATTGCAAATGGAAAAAAATAAAGTCAAAATAAGAGGAAAAATAAATTACGGGTGATTTGAGTTCGCGAAGTGTAAGGGGGGAAAACGGTCTACACGATTTTTGGCAAAACTACGAGTCCTATCGAAAAAAGTTTAACGGCAAAGTTTTCGGCAATGAGAAGATCTACAACTTTTGTATTCGCACTTTTTTCATATAATCTCAAAATTATGCGAAAAATTTGAAAAAACTGACTTTTTTGTATTTTTATTTTTATTTCCAACAAAAATTTATTTTTTACGAAACTTGGTAAAAAGTTGCTTTTTTGTATCCCCAAAACACTGTATTTTCTTTATTTAAAACATTAATTTTTCTCTTTATTTGGATTTAATAAAAAAAATCACTATAATTTTTAATCGAAAATTCACCCGTCAAATAATCCGATGTTTTTAAAATATTGGTACTAGTTTTTCTCTTTGGAATTTTTACTTTCTGATGGTATCAAAAAATATACAATACTGTGGAAAATTTTCACAGAAAATGGAAAATAATGAAAGAACCTCACACTTCGCGAACTCAAATCGCCCGTAATTTATTTTTCCTCTTATTTTGGCTTTATTTTCTACCATTTGCAATGGGTTTCAGCTTACTATTATTTTTTTTTGTTATTAATTAATCCAGAGGGATCGGCCCCGGTCTATATGTAAATAGATTAAGTTTTTTTTATCCCGCTAGGCAAAACCGTAGAATCCTAGACAACGAGGCGCCATTTACACAATTAATACGGTAACAATAAAAACAATAATCTTGCCCACACTGTCAATCGACGTCGTATAGTGAAAAAATCATACTTCCTACTGAGTTCTGGGCGCGCAGAACTAATATATGTAAGACTAGCTGTGGTCGCGACTTCGTTCGCGTGGAAAAAATTCTAAAATAAAAACCCGCATAGTTCCCGTTCCCGTGGGATTTCTGGGATAAGAACTATCCTATGTCCTTTCTTGAGTCTCAAACTATATTTGTACCCAATTTTATCCAAATCGGTTCAGTGGTTTGGCCGTGAAAGCGTTACAGACAGACAGACAGATAGAGTTACTTTCGCATTTATTTATGGATGGCACTGGTTTAAGGTAGGAAGTAAGGAAAGTAGTATCCCCTTTAGAATAAAAATCTGCAACGGATACATGTTTGGTTGTCAATAGTTAATAGAGCTTTTTTCACTTCGTAAAGTCTTAGCCTTTTATTATGTCGATTAGCGTCTCCAGCTCATCGGCGCTTTGGTTGCGGAGATATTAACTTTATTGCATCTCATGTAAGGTGAAAAAATCTGGACATGTCACTGCTAGGACCTATTTTTTCCGCCATTGCGTCAGCTAGGAGTTACCCACTATTTGTAGGTAAACTTATGCATTTTTTAATTTTTTAAAAGGCATTAGACACATTTCCCGTGTTCCATCACTGAAACTTCTGTAAACGAGAATCAAGATTGACAACCTTCTGAAAACCACTGATCTGCGACCTCAAGGTAAACTGGGAAAAAGCTAAGCTCTCTTTAAAACCCACAATGAAATTAATCAGAAATATATAGGCGGTGTAGGTAAATGTATTCAGTTTCCCTTTCTTTTCGGCAGGAGACAATAAGACAATAAAAGCATAAAAATGCTAGAAAATGAGATTTTTACAAACAAGTTAAGCCTAATTTTTATCGTGCTTTGGTAGTGCGGAGATTAAGGACCTACCTAAACAAGGATTACTCAGTACGGTTTTCAGTAGTAAGTACAGCTAAATCGCTTAAAAGCACGAAATTTCTACGTGTCCCCACAAATTCCGAGTTGTAGATTATACTGGATATACATCGAACACTATGAAGCATTTTTTTACGTTCACTTCGCTATAAATGATGCTTACAAAGAATGTGCAGATCAAATTTTCTGAGAAGAGTTTCAATTTGTTTATATTTGCAAACTAATGTAAAGCACTTACCTTAGTTTGCAAATATTATAATTGTAGATTACACCAGATATACGTCGAATATTATCAAGCATTTTCTACGTTCACTTTGCTTGAAATAATGCTCCTAAAGATTGTGCAGATTCTTTGGGAAGGGTCATTTTTGCAAACTAATGTAAAGCATATAATATACTAATAAAAAGGAGACGGATCTAATTAAATTATGAGAATAATTTAACTTTAAAATTACCGTGACTAGTAACAAACTACGCAACACAGTGATTAATTTCTTTCCATGTGTAGTCGTTCCCGGACTCACGGGAAAAAGTTATATAAATGCCGGAATTTGAACAGCACCAACGCGGCTACCATTCATCAATTAATTTGTCAGTAACGTTTATCACAGGATTAAATAAGTGACGTATTTTCATTTGAGATTGCGGGTTTAAAACTTCTGGGTTAGTAAATTTTTTAGCATTATATTTATAGTACATTGAAGCCCGACGCGGATTTTTTTAAATCTAATGGTCAAGGGCCCTGACACCTGATAAAATGGGTAAAGCTTTGGAACTTATGGTTAGATATGCTTTCCACGGAAATATTATAGCTAAGTAACTTACGCCAGATCGCACTTCTTGTAACTTTATCAACCTACACTGAACATGCATAACAAATACAACTTAAATAAATATTCTCTAAAGTGTCATAAGTTACGCCCTACGTCGAGATAGCAATGTCGGCGAAGGATAAGAAATTTCGTTTATCTTTTTCAACGATAAAGTTAATATGATTTATAAAAGTGAATTTTTCTCTAAGACTAAACTTGAGTATGTTACGAATTCCTTTATTTTTATTATGCTGTTATTTATTTCTATACTAGGAGACGACAGAAGCGAATCTTTTAATGTTAAGTACAACGTTTTATGAGGCGAAAATTTTAAATGGCTTCTAAGGCCCCAGTTGGATATCAAATTTAGACTAGTACGAGCGAGCAACTCGATCTGTGCCCGTGTGTTAGATTGTATTGTTAAAGAAACATCGTTTGCATCTACGTAAATTAAATTCAATGTGTGTGTGTGTGTGTGTGTGTTTGTGTGAGTGTGTGTATGTGTGTGTATGTACATAATTCCTTACAGATTTTGATAAAATTTTCAACGTGAAAATCATCAAATTGGCCTACAGTGTTGTGATCTTGTGAAGTTTGATAGCGATCGAATCAAAATATTTTTTTATAATAAAAACATAACATATCTTCACGTCCGATCATTTAAGGTAGGTAGAGAGATCAGAATGCCATGTCACGATCCTTGCAGATTTATCTTGCGTCCTCCAATCCCTGATCAATCTTATCATTATATCAGTCGTGGTCTTTCTCCGCTAGCTACATCCGGAGCATGCCTTTTCTTTTTTTTACACCAACACTTTCTTTCAGGCTAATTTATCTTTTACTTCAACTTTAGGAAGACGGTTCGCGAGTGCTATATATTTTTTATACTAATATACTAGCTGACACTTGCGAAGATTTCGCACGGCGCCATCTAGCGTTTTCCAAATATAACACTCTACTAAGATGTTTGATAAAAATTATATTTAAATAATTTTTTTATTAACAAAAAGATTTTATCGAATTTTTTCATATTTTTCGCCTACTTTAGAAAACATAAACATAAAAAATACCCAGTTAAAACTGGCCATTTTTTTTGTGAAGTAGTTGAAAGCCACATTATTTCGTAGATGCTTTTTCCCGTGTTTTTTTTTTAATATATACTAAGGTAGCAAACAAGCAGATGGGTCTCCTGATGGAAAGAGTCAACCATCGCCTATAGACACCAAGATGTTAAAAGTGCGTTGCTATCTTGTGGCGAAGTCTAATGCCACATGCATAAGTTTACCGGCTACCTTACTCTCCAAACCGGAACACGACAGTGACCAGCACTGACGCTATTGCGGCAGGAATAGGTAAGGTGGTGGCACCACACCCGGGCGAGACAATGCAGAACTCTACCACCTAGTAGTCACGGTGGTATTGACGCGCATAGCCACTCAGTCGCCTTTTACGACCTGCCTGGCAGAATGGCAGTTAGCCTGTTTTTCAAAGGAGCCCGGGACTAACACGGGGGAAAATGTTGTTATATGTGTTCAATTTTTGTTCTCTCATGTTAGTTTGGGCTCCTTTGAAGAATAGACCATCTATTGGTTTACCAGGTAATTTGTGGCACGCTAACGATTGGCTATGCGAGTTACTAACATCGTGGCTACTAGGTGGTAGTGTTCTGCATTGTCTCGCCAGGGTCTGGTACCACCGCCTTAACTACTTTTGCCGTTATAGCGTTAGTGCTTGTCACTGTCGTATTCCGGTTTGAAAGGTAATTTAGCCGGTAAATTTATGCATGTGACATGAACACCTCGCCACACGGACAGCAACACACTATTTAAAGCCTTTGGTGTCTATAGGCGATGCTTGTCGCTTTTCATTAGGAGAGACATCTGCTTGTATGATAAAAAAGGCTACTTTTTATGCAAATAAGCAAAAGCAGGTAATATTATAGAATATTACGGGAAATAATTATGCCTAAAGTAAGGAGCTTTCCAGCAAGACCAGTGAAAATAAATCATCAAATGCTATGTCCCACAGATATGTTATAGTACTAATCCCTGCGGTCAACCTGGAGTAAGCCGCTTAGGTACAGCGTAATGACCTAGCTGTAATGTCGCATGACTGTTTTTCAAATAAGAAGGGTTTCTTTCGATCGCCAATCGACAAATCGGTGAATCATGGTGAACTGGAATACCTATAGAAGTTCCTGTTTACTTTGCCTAATCCGCAAGGGAACTGTGCGTTTTTCAAATAAGATTTTATTAGTTGAATAGCAGTTTCTTTTTGAAATTTGAATAGCTTTATATTTAACATATTATCGTCTACATTAAGTGTCAAAAGTACCCGAACTGTTCAAAACTATATCCACAACATAATTATTTCGTAACAATTCTACCGTTTTCCTCATCTCTAGCACTGCATAGACATTGGATTTTCCGACTCTAAAACCAAACTGTTGTTTATTGAACGTAAACTAATGTTTGTGACATGTCTGACGCGCGGATAGCGCACCATTAATATATTTGGTGTCTATAAACAATAGTTAATAATTTCCTGAACCCATATATTCGTTTGATATCCTCTGATTATAAAATATATTTTTTTGGGTTTAAGAGACTTTATTTTCGTATGAATTTACAACTCTCTTACATAAGAAATACTTACAATCTATCTAAATTAACAATTATTGAGTATCTCGATGAGCACACGAGTCATCAAATACACAGATTTGCTAATAGATAATGTAAGTTAGAACAAAATGCGAAATGATTTATGTTATAAAAATAAATGCAGGTAGTTTTGTTACAATTTCAAGTTCAAGACGATTCAATTGTGCAGCGAAAGATAAACAGAATATCCGCAGTTACTAGATTATTTTTATAGAAGAGGGGCCAAACGGACAGGAAGCTCACCTGATGGTAAGTGATTGCCACTGCCCATAGACAACTATACTACCAGGGGTCTTGTAGTTGCGTTGCAGGCCTCTTAAGAATGAGTATGCTCTTTTCTCGAATGTCCCTAAGTCGTATCCGTAAGGAAAAATTCCTGCCTATAGCTGGTTCCACATAGGATTAGCGCGAGGCAAAAAGTGCCTCGAGAACCGCACGGTTGTGGACTTCCAGACATTAAGATGGTGAGAATGAAACTATGAATTTTGTCGCGATGTCCGATGGTGAAATTTGGTGGCAGGAATTAATTTAAATAGTTCCTCGGAACATTCCCCATGATAGAGCCGATAAAAGATGCAGAGTGATGCCACATCTCTACGTAACGCTGATAGATGCGGGGTGATGCCATATCTGTATGTAACACAAGATATGGCATGATTCAACGGGTAAACATTAATTGTGGTTTAGGTGATATTTTACTTATTTTATGTTCAATTTTTGTCCTTATTTATTATATATGTATACATACATATATACACACAAAACATACTGCTCTGCATACACACACATAAACTCCATAAAACATGCTGACTGTATGGAATAAACGAATACTTGACAGGATCATAGTAACGTTGCATGGTCTTGGGCTTGGGCAGTCCTTCTGTCGTGACCGATTCGCTTTGTAGACAGACTGGAAGATCTTGAAGGTCCTTTCTAAAATTCCAAATTCAATTAGTTACGCCATGTCCGTCCGTCCGTCCGTCTATATGCCGTCTGTAAAAAAACCGGCCATGTGCGAGTCGAACTCACGTACGAAAGGTTCCATACCATCATCTATAAAAATCAGGTTTTTGTATGGGAGCCCCCTTTAAACATTTATTTGATTTTACTTATTTATTATTAAAGTGATTATATATAACTAAATATTTTATAAATATTTTAAGTGTCTTCCATTTGTCTTTATTAAGAAAAACTTGCAAAAAATCAAGTTCGTTGTATTCCCGCTCTTCTTAAATTTATATTTTATTTTATTTTAGTTTTCGTGGTTATTGCGGCAACAGAATTACATCATTTGTGAAAATGTCAACTGTTGAACTGTCGAATACGGTTCATGAGATACAGTTTGATGACAGACAGACAGAGGGACGGATGGGCAGAAAAGTCTTAGTAATCGGGTCCCGTTTTACCCACTGGGTACGGAATTCTAAAAAAAATTTACTATCTTGATTACAAACAAAATTATAATAAAGAACACACAACTTCGTAATTATAAATATAATTATAATTTTCTGTGAAATGAGAGGGACAAGGGAAAAAATATTAAACAATAAAAATTTTGAATTTCATCATTCAATCTCATAATTTGGGTTAATAAATAGTATGTTACAAATACTTGTACTGTTTTACTTAGATTTTATTAATAAACACCAACCGGTTTTGCATTTAACGCATCATCAGGGCTTTAAGTCGATACATCTCATGAATTAAAATAATAATTAATATTAATTAATACTTCGCAAAAATTGAGTTATAAAAAAATATCAACTATATACATTTTTACTTTATTGTTCATTGCAATTTATTCCATACTAGCTGTTGCCCGCAACTTCGCCCGCGCTGACTTCGTTTACTCCGCACAGCTCAGAACACAGCACAGTAGATGATAGCGTGATAATATGTAGCCTATATGTTGACCTGACCTGTTAGTAATATTCATGCAATATTTGAAGTAAATCCATACAGTACTTTTTGAGTTTACTCCGGACATACATCGACTTTCCTACGATTTTATTATATGTATATAGATATAGATTTTCTGCACCTACAATATGCGGAAATATTCACTTTTCTCTTCATTTTTAAAGGAGATTGATGAGATTGGCCTTAAAGTGCTACAAGAGAATATAGCGTTAGACGAAATTATTAAATTAATTTAATCTATATACATATAATAAATTCGTAGGAAAGTCAATGTATGTCCGGGATAAACTCAAAAAATACTGCATGGATGTACTTCAAATTTTGCATGAATATTACTAACAGGTCGGGTCAACATATAGGCTACATATTATCACGCTATCACCTACGGAGGAAGAGCTGTGCGGAGTAAACGAAGTCCGCGCGAACGAAGTCGCGGGAAACAGCTAGTGTACAATAAGCATATATTAGAAGTGTACGCATATAAGTTTCAATTCAATAAGTGTCGCAAGTAAATTTTAAAAGGAACTTACTAAGTCATGAAACTAATCAAATTTATGCTTATATCTTATTTCTAAATCAAATAAAGGTTTTTATTTGCTGTCGTAAGTTAGCACTTTCTTGTTTTATTACCAACCAAAACAAATTAGAAAAATGTCAGTAAGGTAAGACGCAAAATGTTAAATAAACTATCGTATAAAATGTAACAATAATGAAAATATTTATTACTAAAGCCAAAACATACAACACAGAAGGCTGTATAAACAAAATACTCTTAGTATCATCCTACAGAAAGAAATAAAAAAAGTGTCATCAATTTAATCTGTGAACGAGTGCCAATAAATATTTTGCTTTGTTATTGTAAATAAACGTTGTTCATCTTATAATATTTGAGTGGTTAATATCCAATAATCTTTACGATGAGATACATAAGTCACATTATACTATATTGACGACATATTGCGATTTGAATGGCTTTAAACAGTATGTAATAATTCTGAATTCAAGTAATATAATTATTTAAAGGTTTTTCGTGAATGTTAGCATTATAAAAAAAGTATACAATTTACATTTCAGAAGAAATAACTGATATATTACGATAAGATGGGCATCTGTCAATATATTGTGTTGCTTTCGAGGTCAACATTGTATGAACCCTGATCGTTCTCCTTTAATTTATATTAATAGTTTGTTACAAATACTTGTACTGTTTTACTTAGATTTTATTAATAACCATCAACCGGTTTCGCGTTTTAACGCATCATCGATGATGACAAATTAGCTAGTACTAAAATACTGAGACGAATCTTTAAAATTTTGACTTTTAATGTACAGTTTAATATTTGAAAGATAGTTTGTCGTTAATATTTAGTTTGTGCTCTGTTGGCTTTAACCTCGGGCACCTAAAGTTAAAATAACTTCAAGTAGCTCGACCTGAAGTTATTGTAACTTTAAACAACTCAAGAACTTTGTAAAGACTTACAGCTGTTGTTGAACAGGTAGAAAGACAGTTATTGCAATGAACTTTCTTAATATATAAGGAAGATGTTGTGTAAGAAAGTTTTAAGCATTTAAATTTACTTTGCTATCAGTTTGACATTTATATATAAAATTTTGTTAGATTTGGAACATATTTTTTATATCGTACGATAGCAAACAAGCAAATGGGTCTCCTGATGGAAAGAGTCAACCATTGCCTATAGACACCAAAGATGTTAATGGTGTGTTGCTATCTTGTAGCGAGGTCTCATGCCACGTGCATAAATTGACCGGCTACTTTCTCTCAAAACTGGAACATGACAGTGAATAGTACTGACTCTATTGCGGCAGGAATAGGTAAGGCGGTGGTACCAGACCCGGGCAAGATAATGCAGAACTCTACTAACTAGTAGTCACGATGGTAGTGACTTGTATAACTAATCAGTCGCCTTTTACGGCTTGCCTGGCAGAACGGCAGTTAGCCTATTCTTCAAAGAGCCCGGAACCAACACGGGGAGTTATTTTCGCATTTATAATATTAGTATGGATTAAAAATAAATTTGTACTTAGCCAAGACCTCGCCACAATATAGCAACGCACCATTAACGTCTTTGTGTCTATAGGCGATGGTTGACTCTTTCCATCAGTAGATCCATCTGCCTGTTTGCTATCTTATGGTATAAACAAAAAGGCTCGCTTGGATTTTAGTATCAGTTTACCTATTCCTAGTGCAATAGCGTCAATGCTTGTCACTGTCCTATTCCGGTTTGGAAGGTAAGGTATCCGGTAAACTTAAGCATGAGACATTTGCAACTTGCTATATAGATAGCAGCATTAACATCTTTACTTTATAGGTGATGACTGCCTCGTTCTATCGGGAGACCCATCTGCTTGTTTGCTATCTAATAGTAAAAAAAATCATAATTCAATTATACGATTTAATTATTTACTAAGA
This sequence comes from Apodemia mormo, assembly GCA_036924255.1. NCBI lineage: Eukaryota > Metazoa > Arthropoda > Insecta > Lepidoptera > Riodinidae > Apodemia > Apodemia mormo. Next base: position 34,555,540 of record JAUPFN010000012.1, on the reverse strand, counting down.
AACCTTTATAAAACAGCCAACTTTAACGTGCAGGATATACAATTTGAGTAATTAAAGCTTTTAATTAAAAAGTTTTCATAAGACTTCCTCGATTTCAAATCGTTAGAATCAAAAGTTAGGTAACGTTCAGGAATGAGTTTTCGCAAGTTCTTTTCGGAATAATATTTTTCATATTATTGACCAAATAAACTTCTAATGAATAGGTATTGTTGTGATATTTTGATACGAAATGTTGTTACCATGCCATCACGACTACTAATTAGGTGGTAGAGTTCTCAGTTCTGCAATGTTTCGGTTGCTATCTACGTATATGGGGTATAAGGAACGGTCTAACGAAAAATCTACCGAAAATATTCCATTTTAACGTTTTAGTCATGAAGCCGATTCCTTTATCTATAGAAAATATAAGTCTACATAACTTTGACATCTCACGCCCACAAAACTATCCAACCAGATTATTTTGTGCGGAATGTGACGCATAATACATTGCTTATTCTGTGCTGTTTTTTTTTTTATACAAAGGCGTTGTAGAATATTAAAATAAATAAAATTAAAAAACTTTAACATTCCACTAGTTGTACGTATGTATATATAGCGATCAGTACAATCGACGTAATCGATGATATAGCAAAGAAGAATTTCGCCACGTCGAGCCCGTTGACACTAGGTCAGTGGCAGAGTGTCCCGGCTTGAGAGGGATGGTCGCGGGTTCGAGTTTCACATTTCGACATTTTGCTTTCTTGTTTTTAAAGTTTTTCAAGTTTCCCAAGCACGGGTTGAGTGCTATAAAACCAAAAATAATTATAAAACAAATTAAGAAAAATATCGTCAAAAAAATCAAAAATTTCCTATACACGCTATATACGCTGAATACGTGAAGGGAAAATTGTGTATCCATTTTACGACAATCACTTCAAATGGAGGAGTATGAAATTTGGCACAGTTAAAGTTTATATGGTGAAGGAGGGTAGAAAGCTAAAATTTGGCACAGTTAAATTTTATATGGCGAAGGAGGGTAAAAGCTAAATTTTGGCACAGTTAAATTTTATATGGTGAAGGAGGATAGAAAGCTAAAATTTGGCCCAGTTCAAGTTTATATGGTGAAGGTGGATAAAAAGATAAAATTTGGCCCAGTTCAAGTTTATATGGTGAAGGAGGATAGAAAGCTAAAATTTGGCCTAGTTCAAGTTTATATGGTGAAGGAGGATAGAAAGTTAAAATTTGGCCTAGTTTAAGTTTGTATTGGATCAAGGAGGATAGAAAGCTAAAATTTGGCCCAGTTCAAGTTTATATGGTGAAGGTGGGTAGAAAGCTAAAATTTGGCACAGTTAAAGTTTATATGGTGAGGGAGGGTAGAAAGCTAAAATTACTAAATATCACTATATAAAAATCATGTGGAAGATTAGAAATATTATTAACAAATTATTTGTTTCAGAGATTTTTTTAGCCTGTTTTCGGAATTTTATATGATCGAGTAAAGTACATTCTATCATGTGATGAGTTAGCACATTCTTTAGATAATATCTTCAGGTATTTCGTGTAATTTTTGTAAAATGGTTATTTAACGATCAATACAAAAAAACGTGATTAAACAAACCAGTTTTTTCCCATTTGTCGCCATGCCTCGCCTTAATATAATTCAATATTCCGTCTGTTGTTGTTTAAATTAATAAATCTTATACGTTTTACCAAGTGGAACGAATATTACTTAACCTGCGCTTCGTAAAACTTTATATACCTATTAAAGAAAATTATCGATAGTGGCGAACCAAAATAATGATTATGGCTAAAGTTTATTGTCAAATTTAGAAGATATTATTTTTGTTTTTATAGCACTCACCCCATGCTTGGGAAACTTGAAAAGCTTAAAAAAAAAACAAAGAAAAATGTCATCAAAATCAAAAATAATTAGAAATCACGAAAGTACTGATCAAAAAATTATAAATGTGAATTTTATCTGTAAAGATGAACTCATTTAACTAGTACAATCGACGTAATCGATCATATAACAAAGAAGAATTTTGCCACGTCGAGGCCGTCGACACTAGATCGAGGGAGAGGCCGTCGACACTAGCTAGGCTTGAGGGAGGTGGTCGCGGGTTCGAGTCTCGCGTGTCAACATTTTTCTTTGTTGTTTTTAAAGTTAGAAGAAACTTTATGTGGTCGAAATGCGGCCAAAGAGCGATCCATAGTGTAGTAAAATACACTCAGTAACAAAAATCCAGTCCGGTTCAAACAGGTCATACACAATGATCAATAACATTAGCAAGAAAAAAGTAATGAAATGATCAATAAAAATATTATGGTATTTTATAATCCTCGTATTTAGCTTTCAATTTTCCTAAAATTTAACAAGTATATCAAAGTGGTTGTCCACTCGCCACACACGTCGCACCAAGTCGCGTCATCCACAGTAGCAATTATTTTGACCATTTTACAAAGGCCGACATTATTGTCGTCATATTTCAAAATATGATTGCAGATTAATTCATTAGCGGAGAAGGTAGCGGGAAGGTACAGAAATGAAGGAAAAATTAGGGACTAGTTAGGGGAAAGATAAGGGGGAGGTACAGGAAGTTTAAGGAAGGTAGGGGAAGTTAGGGAATATAAGCGGCAGGTAGGAGAAATGTATTCAAGTAAGTATAACGCATAAAACCTTTGACTTTTTATATAATTATAATTTATAATTATAAAATTATAATTATATTTCTAGCCAAGTCTAAGTTATTTCTACGTAGTTAAAAAAATAATTAAAAATATTTCATCTTCATCTCTATCTAGCTAGCTAGTTCTACTACCATAGATATATTACACGTCTACTCAAAGTCTACTATAAAGTAACCAGTAACATTCTTGAAAAAGTCTCCGAAACAGGTGTTTATATATACGACGAATGTTATATATGTGAAAAAATCGAAGATTTTAACATGAGCGCGAATGTTTCTTTCCATCAATCACAGTCACTTCCTGTCTTGTCCTAGTTCAACAGCCTATGTAAGCAATTCCATACTAATAATGCCTGTTTATATTTGTCTGGGTCGTAAGAAAATAAAATAAAAATATTTGCTTATAAGGCTTATATCATCTACAAATCGAGCAAATGATAAACCGAATATCAATGAACGAATTTAAACTAAAAAAGTATCAATCTGCAGCCAGAGTGAACCGTTTTTACTACGATTCAATGGTTTGATTCAGATTTCGGTACTGCGGTATGTATAGGTCATAGGGCCTGTTAAGGAATCCAAAAATACGGGATGTTCGTCGTAGTCTACGCGCTATGACTACCTAACCATATAGAGAGGAAATACACGCTAATCTATAAGAAAACAGTTATATCAACTAGCTGAGGTACGAGGAGAGTTGTGGGCGCTCCGAAGATCTTCGAACGATCGAGTTCATTCGACGATCCTGATCGCTATGGTGTGCATTGTGATGACATTATGTTTTTATCGATATCGATAAAAATAAACCACTCAGAGGCAAACGTAGGGCTTAAAAATCCAGTTTAAAAGATAAAATAATATTTTTGTTATCAGTCGCTAGTTATTTCCTTCCTCCCTTCTTGAAATTTTCCTGTGTAAATGTTCCTGGGAGGATTTTCCTCGGTTGAAGTAACCTATTCTATATGCACTTAAGTAAAAAATAAAATGCATGATGTGACTCGACTCTTTTGTCAAATTTTACCGAAATCATTTCCCCATATTGGTTTGTGCCCTCTTTGAAGAATAGATCATCTGAAATTCTGACAGGCTGTTAGTAAAAGGCTAACGATGGGCTATACGTGTCACCGCCATTGTGACTACTAGATGGTGCAGTTCCGCGACGTCTAGCCCGAGTCTTATACCATCGCCTTACCTTTTCTTTCCACAGTAGTGACAAGGCTTGTCATTGTTGTGTTCCAGTTTGGAACTTAAAGTAGCCGGTAGACCGATGTTAAGAACCTACTGATAAATAAATGTTATTACACCTTAAGCGAATTTTTGAATGACAAATTTTAATAAGAAACAAATTTTAATCAGAAAAGTGAATCAGTCCGCCTCTGCATTGCTACACCCTATCAGGGTACATATGTTGTTCCTAGAATGTATACTTAACACCTATAAATGTATAACATATGACGCAATAAAGTATTGAGTATTGAGTATTGAGTATTGAGTATTGACTTATGCATGACGGATTTCCATCTCACCACTAATATCTTCGGCGTCTATAGGTGAAGGTTTCTCACTCCATTCGGAAAGCCATCTACTTGTATGCTATTTGATGATGTATAAAAAAGGTACACAGACTATTTGAATATATTATTTAGATACAGAGTATAAATCAAACAGTTAATAGAAAAATTTAATTTTGCTCTGTTGCCGTCAGTTGGCGCTACTGTCAATGCGCTTTTTCTTTCGGTGTCACCTTTTCAATACTCAATACTCAATACTTTATTGCGTCATATGTTATACATTTATATTTATAACTGTACTCTGCTAAAGTATATTAAATCTTTACTAATATCTTGCTTCATTTTGGCCTAAATTTATCACAGACCGATTTAAAATTGGTCAATATGACTAACCAAATTAATTTCTTATGTACGAGTATGTATTGGTGACTGAAAGGTTTAAATATAAAAATGGCTTCCACATTTGAGACATTTCGGGTTATCTTCATGTTGGGCGTTTTTTTTAAATTAATTAATTTTGTGTCCGCTACATTATAAGAGTTTTTGGTGAATTCCGCGGAACAACTCATTTATTCGGTAAAAAAAGTAGCCTATGAGCTTTTTTCAGTCTTCTTATACCTATGTACTAAATTTCATCCAAATCCATTCTACAGTTTTTGCGTGATTGAGTTTAATACATCTATCCATACATCAAAACTTTTGCATTTATAATATTAATATAGAAGATTCTTCATACTACAGGTTTTTCTTCACTTATTTTTCAATACAAATTTTATCCTTGTCTCAACATATTATTTTATTAGACTTTTTGTTATGTAAATAATATGATTGGTTTCTTCCACGTGGATTTGTTGATATGTAAGCTCTGGAATAATTATTCTTCTGCAAAATTACTTACATTACTTTGGTATATATGGTACATATACCAAAATAACATTTTTACCATTTTTATCCGTCTATCTGTTTGTTTCGGCTAATCTCTGAAACTGCTAGACTGATTTGGAACTTTTATTGGCAGATAGCTGATGTAATAAGGAGTAACGTAGGCTAATTAGCATTTTAATCGCATTTTATGAAAACCATGAGAGCTTAACTGACTTAATAGGTTTCTCAATTTCTTCTTAATTTTCAGAAACTCAGAAATATTCGGCATTATTTTCTGCTTGATGTAGCGTAGTTTTAGCTATCGCAAATAAGCAGAAAGGATACAATTATCAGAGGACTTTTACATTAATTCTGTGCGAATCAATATTTTTTATGTAAATCTTCGAACAAATGTGTACTCAGGTTACCGTTCGAACCACTGTGTAATCGTATTGTGTCAAAAAACGCTTAGTAGATTCATGTGCATGTCAAAAATATAGTAGGATTGTCACTACAAATCAAATCTTAATACATTATTTTTGTGCTTTCTAATGCGATACAAAACCAGATAAATCGACTAAAACTTTTTTAAATTTATTTTTATATCATAATATAGCAAACAAGCAAATGGGTCTCCTGATGGAAAGAGTCAACCGTCGCCTATAGACACCAAAAATGTTAATTTTGCGTTGCTAGTTGTATCTTGTGGCGAGATCTAATGCCACATGTGTAAGTTTACCGGCTACCTTACTCTCCAAACCGGAACACTATAGTGACAAGCACTGATGTTTTTGCGACAGGAATAGGTAATGCGATGCAGAACTCTACCACCCAGTAGCCTCGATGGTAGTGACTCGCATAGCCAATCGGTCACCTGTTACGGCCTACCTGGCAAAATGGTAGTTGACCTATTTATCATAGGAGTACGGAACGAACACGAGGAAAATCACTCAATTTAACCGTTTTAATGTTATTTCAACTAACAAGTTATGATATATGTAAAATATTCAGACCATCATTTTATCGCTACAATTAATGGGTAGTAGTTAGCATCGCACTAGAAATTACGTGACGTGACTAATAAAATTTTGAAAAGGACAGATATTCCTATCTATATATATATATATATATATATATATATATATATATATATATATATATATATATATATATATATATATATATATATATACGATTTTGATAAAATTTGGCATAAACATAGATAAGACATTGAGAAAGGACATGGGCTACTTTTTACCGCGGGAAAATATTTCGTTCCCACGGGGTGTACATTAACTAGATGTCGCTGCACGAAAATACATCGCGCTAATGTATTGAAACACCTATACGTGTAATGAAATCGTTGACTTTATAATTATGAAGGAAACCGTATTAAAGCCTTGTAGGCGTAATCCGCGTATAGCTAATTATAATTTAGTCAGAAACGACCGACCAACGAATCGCGGTGGGGGCACTGTTATCTACTATAAAAGAAGCCTCCACATTGTTCCCCTAGATCCCCCTACTTTGGTATATCTTGAAGTCTCAGTTTGCCAGGTGGGTATGACCGGTCATCAACCAGTCATACTAGCATCAGCCTATCTCGGACCCGGTAAAAGAGTAACAGAAAGAGATCTTAAATCTCTATTCGACATGGGCAACTCTGTCATGATAGGGGGGGATTTCAATGCCAAGCATGATCTGTGGCAGTCCCCCATAAACAACCAAAATGGGTTAGACATCGAACGACTGACGGACAGACTTAACTTCGTAGCAGTAGGCCCGTCAGAGCCCACTAGATACCCGCCAAACGACGTGACACACAGACCGAGCGTACTCGATATAGCGCTGATGAGGAACGTAGATTTACAACTGCGTTCAGTATCAGTGTTACACGAACTCGACTCGGACCACTGACCGGTAGTTTTCAAACTAGGTTTCCCCCACCATGCGCACGCTGTCCGCATGAAAAAGATAATCGATTGGAAAAAACTCGATGAGAATTTTCAATCGATACAATCAGAGCACCTCGACCAAATTCCTGGCAACATTAGTACGGTAGAGGAAGCCAAATCCGCCATTAAGTCACTCACTAGCCACATAGAATCGGTAGTCGATAGCTCCTCGCGGGAAATACCGGACGCCTTTCGGGGCAGATGGGAACTACCGGAAGAGCTACGCGACCTACTGAGATGCAGAAGTAAAGCGGCGCATCGCCGAGTATCGTAACGAACGGTGGGACAGACTGTTAAGTGAGGTCTCGCCATCGCACACGGCCTACTGGCCGTTGGCGAGGGCCTTTAAAAACGAACCAGTAGTAGAGATGCCTCCACTCATTCGACCTAATCAAACGCCCGCTTTTGATGATGCAGACAAAGCCGAATGCCTGGCCGACAGTATCCAAACACAATGTTCCTCATCAAACCAGCCTACGGACCTAGACCACGTCCATCTTGTGGACAGTGAAGTAGAGCGCAGGGCGGCGCTACCACCGGAGGGTGACCCGCTTCTACCCACCGATCCCGAAGAAGTAGGCGACATAATAAAAGGTCTACACAATAAAAAGGCCCCGGGGCCCGATATAATCACTAATAAGGTAGTTAAATACCTCCCCCCCTCCCTAATATGCCTACTAGTGTGCATCTTCAATGCACTACTAGCAGGCTGCGCGTTTCCAGACGAGTAGAAAGAAGCCACCGTCATAGGAATTCAAAAACCGGGTAAACCCCGCAATAAAGTCAGTAGTTACCGCCCCATTAGCCTAATAAATACGTTAGGCAAAATCTATGAAAAAATCATTCTCGCTCGCCTTAAAGCATTTGTTCACGAGAAAGGCCTCTTAATAAATGAGCAGTTCGGGTTCCGAGCGGCTCACTCTTGCACTCATCAAGTGCACCATCTCACCGAATATATCCTAAACGGGTTAAACGCAGCCCCGGGGCTGCAAATTCCCACAGGCACCCTATTCTTCGACGTCGCAAAGGCGTTCGACAAAGTCTAGCACAATGGCTTAATATGCAAGCTATACCAAATGGGCGTGCCCGACAGACTCGTACTCATCATACGAGAGTACCTCACAAACCGCCGATTCAAATTCCGCGTGGAGGGAGCCTTCTCAACCCACAGATCGATTACAGCAGGTGTCCCGCAGGGCTCCATACTGTCACCCGTATTATTCTCCCTGTACACGTGCGACGTACCACGCGAGCCGCACGTCGAGCTCGCGTTGTTCGCCGACGACACCGCCCTCTATACGTCCAACTTTTCCGAAGTAACAATCACCAAGCGGCTGCAGGCTGCGGCCAACGCCCTTGGCGACTGGTTCAGAAAATGGCGTATTGAAATAAATCCCTCAAAAAGTGCAGCCGTGTACTTTCGCCGCGGTAAACACCCGCGACAACAAAGGCGCGGTCTGCGTAAGCTAGGCAACATTACCCTGTTCGGAAACGTCATCCCGTGGGAAAAAAAAGTCAAGTACCTCGGGGTAACGTTGGACAGCAAAATGTCATTCAAACCGCACATACAAAGAATGAAAGTTAAGGCTAAGTTCGTTGTAGGTCGGTTATATCATCTAATCAATAAACGCAGTAAAATGTCACTTAGACACAAGGTGACACTTTACAAGTCGTGCGTACTTTTCCATCCTTTCTTACGCTTGCGTAGCGTTTGCCCACCTCCCCCGTACGGACTTGCATCCGTTGCAAGTGGTACAAAATAAATTCCTGTGTATTGTCACGGGAGCACCGTGGTATATGCGCAACGTAGACCTCCATAACGATCTTGAATTGCCGAGCTTAGCAAAACATTTCAAAGACATCTCCAAAAGATACTTCGATCGTGCCATCTCGCATCCGAACCCACTGGTGGTAGCCGCGGCTGACTACATCCCAGACCCTAATCCCGATCCCAAACTACGTAGGCCCCGCCACGTTCTTACCGATCTCGATGACCCGATAACTCTGGCCAACGGTTTACACGATAACACTACACACCTACATTCGCGACACCGTCGCCGCCGGCGGCGACGAGGACTCCTGTTTCGCCCTTCGGCGAACCGAGCCCAAGGGCAAGGTTCGGCGGACGGACAAAACAATGCCACTAGCCCTCTCATCGCAAATCACGACCCCACCCTAAGCCGAGGTTCGGTCTCACAGGAGACACCATTAGGGCGGAGGGCGTACAGCCCTACACCTTTAAATTCTGACTGAGCACTCTGCTTGCCCCTGCGACCGGTGAAGCTGTAACAGCCCATAAGGCTAACAGCAATTGAGACATTCCGAAAAAAAAAAATAATTATGAACATTCTTACTATTATTCTTAAAAAATTCTTACGCTTGCGTAGCGTTTGCCCACCTCCCCCGTACGGACTTGCATCCGTTGCAAGTGGTACAAAATAAATTCCTGCGTATTGCCACGGGAGCACCGTGGTATATGCGCAACGTAGACCTCCATAACGATCTTGAATTGCCGAGCTTAGCAAAGCATTTCAAAGACATCTCCAAAAAATACTTCGATCGTGCCATCTCGCATCCGAACCCACTGATGGTAGCCGCGGCTGACTACATCCCAGACCCTAATCCCGATCCCAAACTACGTAGGCCCCGCCACGTTCTTACCGATCTCGATGACCCGATAACTCTGGCCAACGGTTTACACGATAACACTACACACCTACATTCGCAACACCGTCGCCGCCGGCGACGACGAGGACTCCTGTTTCGCCCTTCGGCGAACCGAGCCCAAGGGCAAGGTTCGGCGGACGGACAAAACAATGCCACTAGCCCTCTCATCGCAAATCACGACCCCACCCTAAGCCGAGGTTCGGTCTCACAGGAGACACCCTTAGGGCGGAGGGCGTACAGCCCTACACCTTTAAATTCTGGCTGAGCACTCTGCTCGCCCCCGCGACCGGTGAAGCTGTAACAGCCCATAAGGCTAACAGCAAATGAGACATTCCGAAAAAAAATAAAAAAATTATGATACAATTTTTCTATGTTTGTATGTTGATTGAATGCGCTAATTCCTGGAACAGGGAACTACAAGTCGTATAGAAAAAAATCTTTTTGTGTATGATTAATGATAGCTACATTCATGAGTTTGAGGAAAGTTATAGGCTATCTATCAAGCATTACGTTACAATTATTCTTAGCGTTGCGTAGTTAAAATATCGATATTAGTAAAGTAAGTCCGAAGTCGGAAGAAAAAGCGGTATCGAACGGCTGTATCCGCGTGCGCTGGCGTAAGGCTTAAGTGCACGTAACTACAATGTACTACAAATATATTGATTTTTAGTAGATGCACAAAAAAGTCCGCGACACTATATATCTATCTCTTATAACAACAACACAATAAGGAATTTTGAGTCGAAAAATTATAGAAAATTAATAGGTGAATTTTGAGCAGTAGGATTATTATACGCAGGCATATTAATCCTTACTAACGAAAAGTACTTCATCAACACGAAGATCTTAGAAAGACAAACTTTACCATGTTATTTGGATGCATAGTTTAAGTAAAATTGTAAAATGAAAATAACTCAACAATGGTAGGCATGGGCGTACCCAGGTTCTGGGCCAGAGGGGGGGCAGTCGTAACATTTTAAGACTATATTTTTATCACATTATATTTTTATCTACAACAGTAGATAGTAGAAAGGTAAACAAATTCCAGGGAGGGGGGGCAGCTGCCCCCCTGCCCCCCCCCCCCTCGGTACGCCCATGATGGTAGGTATTTACTGAAAGGCTGTGCGAGACACGGCGTGCTACTCTGACCGCCGAATGAGAACCGAACATTGCCAAGAAGAAGCGAACTGTGAGAGTGTTGGCTTTACTATACTTTTTAAGGTTCCATACTCCACCATAAGTTATAAGTTTAAAACGGGACCCTATTACTAAGACACCACTGTCCGTCCGTGCGTGTCTATGTATCTGTCCGTCACCAGGCTGTATCTCATGAACCACGATAGACAGTTGAAATTTTCACAGATGATGTAGGTATTTACGTTGCCTCTATATAAACTAAAACTAAAAAAAGAATAAAATAAATATTTAAGTGTGACCACCATACAACAAACGTGTTTTTTTTTTGCATAAACTCACTTTTGCATTTGCATAAAATTGTCTTAATAATAAATAATTAAAATAAAATAAATATTAAGAAAGCTCCCATTCAACAAACGTAATTGTTTGCCGTTTTTTTATAGATTGTGGTACGGAGCGCGAGTTCGACTTGCACTTGGCCGGTTTTTTTAAGGTACATGAGTGGAAGTATATACCTTTAACCTCATTCTGCGGCCTGCGCGGAGTAGACGTATGACCGGCTCCTTTCGCAATAGACTTCTTTGATACGGAACGTTGTATTTTCCTTCTTTAAAAAAAATAACTTTACTTTGTAGTAGTCGAATACTCTATCTATTTTGTGTATTTTACGGTGTTGGTGAGGGATAAATGATCGTTCGCTTCGGCCTGATATGTGTCTAATTCGTTAGTAAGTAGGTGTAAGTACTGTATTTGTATAGCTACTTAATAAGGATTTGTAGTTATGATATTATTAAATCTTGCTTTAAATCTTCCCCATTGTGGAAAACTGTTTAATTCTTGAAGCTAGGTAGGTAGCTAGGTATACCAACATGAGCAGTCATTTAGGTAGAGGAAGCACAAATTTTCCAAACAAGATCATAATATTGTTTTTTTTTTTATATCATAAGATAGCAAACAAGCAGATGGGTCTCCTGATGGAAAGAGTCAACCATCGCCTATAGACACCAAAGATGTTAATGGTGCGTTGCTATCTTGTGGCGAGGTCTAATGCCACATGCATAAGTTTACCGGATACCTTACCCTCCAAACCGGAAAACGACAGCGACAAGCACTGACGCTATTGCGGCAGGAATAGGTAAGGCGGTGGTACCAGACCCGGGCGAGACAATGCAGAACTCTACCACCTAGTAGCCACGATGGTAGTGACTCAATAGCTAATCGGTCGCCTTTTACGACCTGCCTTGCAGAACGGCAGTTGGCCTATTCTACAAAGGAGGCCAGGACCAACACGGGGACCAACACGTGATTGGTTTGAAAGTTCCTGAATCATGCTACAAAAATTTTTTACATAGATAAAGACCTTCATGAAATCGTAACCAACATTAAAGGCTTGATATTTCAAGTGTACTCGGAATTCGGATATGATAGATTTACCAAAAAAATTCAATTGATGTGTGTAAGGGCAATTTTATCTGCGAGAAATGCAAACGTTGACGCTATCTATGCAAATAAATAAAATTGGAGTGTCTGTTTGTAATATTAAAATAACTGCTTTTTACTAAATGCATATGGATGTATACACGATACGTATACCAAAATAACAATTTTTACAATTTTTGTCTGTCTGTCTGTCTGTTTGTTCCGGCTAATCTCTGGAACGGCTGGACCGATTTTGACGGGACTCTCACTGACAGATAGCTGATGTGATAGCGAGTAACTTACGCTAATTTTTTTTTTATTTTTCCACGCGGACGAAGTCGCGGGCTCAGCTAGTAATATTATAATTGCGAAAGTTTGGATGTTTGGATGGGTGTTTGTTACTCAATCACGCAAAAACGACTGAACGGATTTAAATGAAATTTGGCACACTGGTAGATGATGACCTGAAACAGCGCATAGATTACTTTTTGTCTCGAAAAAATGAGGTCTTCCCGTGGGATTCGCCAAAAACTTTTACAGTGCAGCAATATATATATATATATATATATATATATATATATATATATATATATATATATATATATATATATATATATTAGACTGATTCAAAAAAAATCGAATTTTTTTTTCTTATTCAAAAAAAAGAATTGAACACTACAAAAAAGCTCTCTTATAATTTTTCGATAAACCGATGCGTCTCAAAGATATTCAACTTTAAAATATAATTTACTAGCGGCCCGCCCCGACTTCGCACGGGAAAAAATTATTAAAATCGATCCAGTAGTTTTGATTTATTCATTACTGCCCTTGGCCCGCACCCGTTAAATTTGGAGTAAAACCCCTTTCCCTATACCATGAAGATTTCCTGCTATCTTTGGAATATCTAAATTTATATAGGTACCACATTTTTAGTTTTTACATTTTTACCTATTTCTTTTATTTTTAAAATTGATATATTACAGAATGTCTTTATATACAACGTTCACAGCTTTCTTGCCATTAGACATTACGAACATGTTTTCTTTAGAGGCTACTCTTGAAAGAGCGATAGTATATAGTTGGCCATGTGAAAAACAGTCAACGCTCAAATCTAAGCCTGCAACGTTGAAGGTTTGACCCTGCGATTTATTAAGGGGATGCATCGGAGCAAACAGTAAAAAATGTGTAAATGGTTGACCCCACGGGCCATCCCTGAAACTTCTCACTAAATTAAGGTGTTTTAGCTCAAAAGAGCAAAAAATATAAGCATAGATTTTTCAGTTCAAACATCTATTTTGTTAAAAATTGCAGTATTATTAAAAACCAGAAAAACCACATTTAAAACAAAAATTATTTGTTATTTTTTATGATTTATCAAAATCTGCAGGATCGAATCAGTCCAAAGTGTATTCAAAATCTAAGTGTATTCAAGCCCTTTCGAATGGCACCAACCGCGATGAAATCGGACGAGCCTTTCAAAAGTTATGAGAGGTTTACATACGGCCGCACACACACACACACACAATAGGAAATTTAAGGGAAATTAAATAAAAATAATTATTAGCTGAAAAAAATAATAATTTAAATTAATTGACAAATTTAAATACGATGGTATGAGAAATTTGACAAAATTTTTTGATAAACTTGATAGTTTCCTCAATAAACTGGAAAAGAAATGAGAAAATATTATATTTTAAACTTGAATATGTTTGAAACGCATCGGTTTATCGAAAAATTATAAGAGTGCTTTTTTTGTAGAGCGTTCAATTCTCTACAAAAATATTTTCTGACTCAACTAGTCCGATGACTTGTTAAAGAGTTACAAATTTCAAAGTAAAAAAAAAATTAAAAAAAAAATTCCCACGTTAATCAAATGGGAAATTGAAATTTTCGACTTGGCACCTCTTAATATTAATATTAAGAGCTCTAATTTTCACAGGATTTTTTTTCGTATATATATATATATATATATATATATATATATATATATATATATATATATATATATATATATATATATATATATATATATATATATATATATATATATATATATATATATATATATATATATATATATATATATATATATATATAGATATATATATATATATATATATATAGATATTCTTATCTGCAGTAAAACCAAAAAGGATACGGAGTATACAAGTCATGGACCTTTCAAGTATAAGTTGAAACGCGCCATATAAATTATTAAAAAAATATTTTAGTAAAATATATAAAAGGACGACCCCCGTGTTGGTCCCGGGCTCCTTTGAAGAATAGGTCGACTGTCGTTCTGCCAGGCAAGTCGTAAAAGACGACCGAGTGGCTATGCGCGTCACTATCATCGTGACTACTAAGTGGTAGAGTTCTGCATCGGCTCGATCGGGTATGGTACTACCGCCTTACCTATTCCTGCCGCAATAGCGTCAGTGCTAGTCACTGTCATGTTCCAGTTTGGAGGGTGTGGTAGCCGGTAAACTTATGCATGTGACATTAGACCTCGCCACAAGACAGCAACGCACCATTAACATCTTTGGTGTCTATAGACGATGGTTGTCTCTTTACATCAGGAGACCTATCTGTTTGACTCTTTGGCATTGCGCAGAGATGTAGGTTCTCTCTGCGTCTTTTATCATATATGTCATGGGGAGTGTTCCGACGAGTTGTTTGGATTAATTCATGCCACTGAATTCCACCATCGGACAACTCGTCAAAATTTGAAGTTCCATCCTCACCATCTCAATGTCTGGAAATCCACAAATGTGCAATTCTTCCGACACTTTTTACCTCGCACTTCTCTGTTGTGGAACCAATTACCGGCAGGGGTATTTCCGAACGGATACGACATAGGGACCTTCAAGAAAAGAGCTTACTCATTCTTAAAAGGCCGGCAACGCAACTGCAAGACCTCTGGTATTGCGGATGTCCATGAGTGGCGGTGATCACTTACTATCAGGTGCACCTCTTGCTCGTTTGCCCCCTCTTCTATAAAAAAAACTGAATTTTTAATTTTCAAATTTTACCTTAAACATGGGTTGCTTTAATCTTTAGAATATATTAATCTCCATTTTCATTAGGTTTTCTCGTGTTGGTTCTGGTCTCCTTTGAAAAATAGGCCAACTGCCGTTCTGCCAGGCAGGTCGTAAAAGGTGACCGATTGGCTATACGAGTCATTACCATCGTGGCTACTAGGTGGAAGAGTTCTGCATTGTTTCGCCCGGGTCTGGTACCACCGTCTTACCTATTCCTGCCGCAATAGCTTCAGTGCTTGTCACTGTCGTATTCCGATTTGGAGGGAGCCGGTATACTTATGCATGTGGTATTAGACCTCGCCACAAGATAGCAACGCACCATTTACACCTTTGGTGTCTATAGGCGATGGTTGACTCTTTACATCAGGAGACCCATCTGCCTGTTTGCTATCTTATGATATAAAAAAAAGGTAACAGTCAAAAATGGTCTGTATGGGTTTGTTTAATGCAATCCGTTTGACTTCAATAAACCGTCGACGAGCGGATTCGCGCATCCCGCGTCTTTGTATAATAGGTATGCAATCCACGTCCGTTAGGAAATGGAAATAGTGATGAATAGACTGTCAAGTTTAAAAACACGACGCGGTGCTTTGATTTGACTCTGCCTCAATTTGAGTTGAGCTTTATTGTGGCCTATCTACTATTAAAAGTGGTACTATCTACTATTGAAAGTTGGTGCTATTATAATAAATCCCATACATATTATAAATGTGAAAGTTTGTATGTTTGGTTGTTTGGATGTCTGGATGTCGGGATGTCGGTATATCGGGATTTCAGGATGTCGGAATGTGGGGATGTCGAGTTGTCGGGATGTCAAGATGTCGGAATGTCGGGATGTCGGGATATCGGGATATCGGAATGTCGGGATGTCGGTATGTCGGGATGTCGGGATGTCGGGATGTTGGGATGTTTGGATTTGGATGTTGGGGTGTTTAGATGTTTGGAAAATCTGGTCCATCCGTATTTACACCAACTCGCAAAAGTCGATTCGTTTCTGAGCGTCCAAAGCTTTATGTATGTTTCGGGTTGTCAATATTTATAGGTACAATTTATTAAAACTTATAACATATTCTGTGCTTTACCTGCCTTACATCTATATAACCACAATTTATTTTAAACTATTTCAAATTTGCGGCGCATGGTTCTGTGCTACACAAATGGCTTGACTAATCTTGATGAAAATTGGTGTTAATAATATGTGTGCGCAAGAGACAGGTTTTTATAATTTTTCTGTTTGACAGTCTATACGCATCTTATAACTGAAAACAGCACGACCGATGTTGATGAGAATTACTTACCAGTTCAGTTAGTTTTAAACGATCCGTTTATGAAAAGTTGAACTGTAATGTTATCTTCATGCCCATATCGCCGAAGACGTAGGCAGAGGTACAACCAGTGCACGCACAATTAGCTGAAGATACTTATAGTCCCACAATGTGATAGGTGGCAAGCCTATCGCCAACCGGACACTATGTTATTCCAGGCAACCTTGGTTTTAACAGAAAACTGAAAAAATACATTTTTGAATTGTGTTTCTAACCAAAAAAAAACCAACCCGAGACCTCATGTGAGCAACACTGACACCTAGATTACAGTGGTGACATAACATATTACCATGAAGCTGTATTATATCTGAAGGCAGCACTTTTGATACCTACTTGAAACACAATTTTAAATACTGCTGTCATCTTTTGAGGTCTTACCCTCTCTGTCTAACACAGCTGTAGAAAAAGAGACGGAGAGACTTCATAGACAGAGATATAACGTAAATATGTGTTTCAAGTGATTAAAAGGAGTGCTAGCTCCACCTATACCTAATACTTCATGCATATAAAAGGAGGTCAGCTCAAAACGGCCACCTTAACTTTGAATACAAAAAAAAACCTACTAAACGATTGACTGTCTAAAAGAATTTTATACTGCTAGGAAAGGAGCTTATTAAATTTATGATATGTGAAATTTTAATTATTGCAATATAAGCATTATAATGTCTAAATTACGGAAACCTGTAAAAAAATCGCTTTGCCCAAGTGACCGCCTAACGCGGCCATGAGGGTGAGGACAACGTGGCTAGACCTAATGTTACTGTTTATTTTTGGTTTTTAATTTTATTTAACATGCTTGACGACATTAAATTACTTAAAAATAGAAAAGAGCTTTATTTAAAAAAAAAAAATTAACCCGCCAGGCTGTAGCCTACCTTATATTTTAATCATAATAATTCTTAAAAGTAATTTGAATTATCTTATTTAATTTAAAAACTTTAGTCCTTAAACTATTATTAAGTAAAAAAGTTTTAGAAACTTTAACGTAATTTTTATTAATATTTGAAAAGTTTTAATAATTGACAAATATTTCTCTTACATTAATAGCAATATACACATTTTCTCAGCCATTGGATATTTTGTTTGCTTCAGCAAATTGGAAAGCGAGATACAAAAACTCCTCCTTTGTTAGACCAAAGAAAAGGTTATCCACATGGAATATGTACTCTAAGAGTTCTTCTTCCTGTTGTGGAATAAAAAACGGCTCTCTTTCCCAAGTTTTTTTCGCAGATCCTGTCACTTTGTGTCTTCTTAGAGTAGTGCACGGGATATTACATTTAAGGGCGATGGATTTAACAGATTCACGCTTGTCATTTACTTCTTGGATCGCCAGATCCATAAGATTTTCATTCCATGAGCCTTAGTTAGTATTTTTTATAATTTATATTAAAAAAAAATTAACCACTATTATTATATCATTATGGTATTTTTTAATAAGGGCAAAGCATTCAGGTGGCCACTTTGCTCGAGCCGCTTTGCCTTATTAGGTCATTTTGTTTTAAAAATCAACTGCTCACACTTTCATTAATTTATGTTCGAGCAAAATTTGCACCAATCAGGCCAAATAGATAAGAAACAATATACGTAT
The DNA here is from genome assembly GCA_036924255.1 of Apodemia mormo. Lineage (NCBI taxonomy): Eukaryota > Metazoa > Arthropoda > Insecta > Lepidoptera > Riodinidae > Apodemia > Apodemia mormo. Next base: position 34,537,370 of record JAUPFN010000012.1, on the reverse strand, counting down.
ATTAAAAAGATTTAAATATAAAGAGGTATAATCAAAACAGAATGAACTTACCTTAATTTTTTTTAACAAAACATGCAAATAAAATATTTTCGTCACTGTAGCCACGCGATTTTTCCTATCTCTACTAAAGGAGTGCCCGACGTGGGGCGCGAGGTTCCTTATGCGACAAAACGGGAACAACGCTCTATCATTTCAAATAACCGAAAAATTAAAAGTGGCCGCTTTGCCTCCCATGGCCGCTTTGAGCTGACCTCCCCTACGCTTTAAAATGCTATTTTTTGTAGTGTACAAAAAGTTTTCGTAGGCGGTAAATCTGTGGCACAGACAAATCTGTCATCGGCATCAAATAGGTTAAATTTTCATAGTATGAAATAGCAAATAGCATTTTCTTAGACCGCATTTATGTGATGGGTAACTACGGAACCCTACATTGCGCATGACGCTACACATACTTTTTAATACAATTACGATTTTAATAATTTTAGTATTTTAATACTAGGTTTATGTACATCAAATATATATATTTTTAATGTTTAAAAATAACGTTTGTATTAAATTTAAAAATCTTTACTTAACAAAGCTAATTAAGACAGAATAAATATGTTTATTCTGTCTTAATTAGCTTTGTTAAGTAACGTTATGTTCATAATAAAAGACTTACGAACTCGTCAGAGATTTAAATAAGCCAGACATCATTTAATCGGTGTGAGTCATAACTAGCTGGTAAATTGGGACGAATATGAGCTTTACACAACATGGTATTATTTTTAACGAAGCCATTTAAAATAATAAAAGCTAACAGGATTTGATTTTTCCTATAACTTAGGTTGTATTTATTTGTAAAAAAGTTTTTGTGTAAGAACCCACGACACAAAACCTAATCCCATAATACTACCGAGTGCTAAACACATGGTTAGATATTTCATTATTGTAGGAATACAAAATGGCTATGCTGCAATGCGAAAAACCTGGCGGCACTATTTAAAGAATTAAAAAATCAAAAATATCCGATTTCTAGTATAAGACTAGCAAATTTCGTTTGTTCCTCGATATAGTGGAGGGACGGACTATACGAAAATGTAGTGCTGCATGACTTTTCACCATGATCGGCCTTATCAGTGGCAGCAGCATAATAAGTGATGCATCTTTTTCGCCGACACAATTTCTTCTTGAAATTTTGCAGTATTATTGTACTAGACATCGGATATTTTTATTGCATTTTTTTATCGCCGCCAAGGTTTTCACATTGCAGCAAAGCCATTAATTCGTATTCCCATTAATGAAGTATCTATGTATATACCATCCAGTAGTTTTATGGGACTAGGTTGTGTGTCGTGGGGGCTCTTACTATTTGTGATATGATTTGACAGATTAATTATAATATGCATAATACGGGAGTTCTTACTCCATTTTCATAACATAACTAGGTTCGCCCGCGGTAGGTCTCGATATTATATGGACGATACGCCAGAGTAACATCGACATTTCCTAGGCATAACAGCTGTGTATCTGCGAAAAGCAAAATTTACAGGAGAGCCATTTAAAGATTGCACAAAATTTGGTACAATGGCGTAACTTAATGCTATGAAGCATTTTCTGAAAGTTTAGGTACAAATTTGGGTAGCACATAGTAAAATTAATTACGACATTAAAACTATATAGAATATACTTATTCATTATAACCTATAAATAAGAATATACTAAACAAAATAAGTTATACGATTCAAATTATAGTCTTTTACTATTAAATTGATCAAGGCAAGTGTTATCTCTGGGAAATAATCCATTTTCCAAGGATTAAATGGATACGCCTTTCAAGACAATTTCTTAGTTAGTCAGTGTAGCTTGCATTTACATACAGAAATACAGAGTTTGACTACTTACTGATGAAATTAAATCACTTCAAGGGTAATTTTTAAACCTTGTCATCTGATTCGGTACGCTAAAACAGAACAACATCGCTTATTTCTATTTTTTACGATGTAGTATATCTACACATGTATGACACTTTTCATAGTGATAGGAGCGTTTGCTCATATGCGACACGTTTCTATTAGTATTCACATGGCCCGTGCGTTTTTCCCTGAAACAAATGTTTACTCATTGGAACAAAAATAAACACCCGATAACAATAATTAATGTGCTGATGCTTAATTACATTGTATTTATACAATTTCCGATCCAAATCAGATTAATCTATTTTTGCGCTTCGCAAGTGATTTATACCATTGATGTAACAAATACAAAACTAAATAAAGATGCTTGGATGTTTAGTCTATTATCTGTAATATCTCAATGATTGGATTTCTAAGAAACTTGTTTTTAACTTCCCGCTACGTTGTGTTGGTAGGATAAGAAAGTTATTGATTTTGCTTCGATTTTCAAAAATGGAGCTTTCACCAGAACTTCACGTACTGAGGTCCTAGAAACCTTTTCCAACTGTTTTCACGATGACGTCAGTATATCTATATGTATGTGTGTATGTACTTATGTAAACATCTCATAACTTTTGGACGGCTTGACCGATCGAAACCGGCCGGTGGTTGATGACGTTCGATTGGGTTTCGCCAAACACAGACTACCTCGAAATCTGAACCTAATTCGGTTCATGTGATTTTGAGAAATCTTGAAAAAAAAACAAAATAAAACTAGAACAAGGTAAAACAAGATTTTTTTTAAATAAGCTCCAGATTAATGTATCTACCGATTGGTTATAAAATTTTTTTTTATTAAAAAGACTGCGACCATTGCTGCAAATTACAACAAAATCTGATTACCCGTTCGGGGGTTATCGTTGGTATTTTTTTTACAAAAGTGTTTTTTTTAAACATTTCGAGATTTTTCAATCAATTGATTTTCGATTTTCCGCAATATTTTAGTACTTAAATAACTGTATCAAATTTCTTTTTGAAAATTAAAATCAAATCTTATAAAATAAAACAACTTTTTACTTATGTTAATACAGAAATAATACAATATGAGAAAGCAAATAAATGGTACCTAGTTAATCACATTGTAATATAAATTAAGTATGTACACTGTATGCTTTCCAAATAAAATAAAATAAATAAAATAAAATAATATACAACACAAATCATACTATTTCAGGGGCTGATTTTTAAAAGAACAATATTGCATATGATTTACCACGGGTGTTTAAAAATTTCACCAAAATCAGTTTAGTGGTTGAGCCGTGAAAGCGTAACAGATAGAAAGACAGACATACAAACGGACAAACAAACTTTCGAATTTTTAATATCATAAATGTTAGTTTTAACGTAGATGAGTTAAATAAGGCATAAGTACTAGGCTACTAAGGCCACTTTTTACCCGACTCGGCAGAAGGAAGTAATGTTATTTCGTCATGCGAACGAATTCGTGGGCAAGAATTTTCAGATTTCAGATTTTTTCCTTTGCATATTCCCAAAAGTCTACCTTGGTGCAAAATATCGAGTTTCTAGCTCATCAAGAAGTCGGTTAGCTTTTAGGTCTATATGTAAGTGAGTAGTCAGTCAGTCACAAATATGACGGTTTATAATCATCAATAATTCAATAACTGCATGTGCTAAATTTATGAAACTTTGGATTCTAGACAAGTTAAGAAGATGTAATAAATGTGCCTCATTTCATGTATGTGGGATAAATAGTTTTTGATTTGCGAAGTGTCAAAAGAAGTTCGAGATGGTTCGTGTAGTATTATTACACACGGGTGCTACGTCGGCGGTCCCTTCTTTGAACTTGGTTGGACACGCTTCCGCTCGTTTAGATGAGGGTTATGTTATGACTTATGAGGCGTGCACTTGGGTATTTTCTAAATTTTATTTCTATTTATGTTTTTGTTTTCAGGATGATGACACGTAAATTCAAAATCGACAATTCTCACTGCACCACGCCGTCGGAGAGAATTGATCCAGAAATCACCACAGTGAAGGTCGGTTGTCTTCGCATAAACCCAGCTTCCACGTAAGTAAAATTGATATTTTACATTCAGTCCAATTTTTTTCTCCACGTCCGGCTGGTCTGATTCGGTCCGTTCCGGCCCTCCTTTGAAATATCTGCAGTTGTGCAAGGTAGTTCATTTGAGGCGAAAGCTAAGCAAAGCTAAAGTAGACAACGATGACTTCTATGTACTAACCTACTAGACAAGGCGCCACGCTACTTGTGTTCCACTAAAGTGCATTCCATGGACTGCACCTACACCAGAGCTCATTGAATAAAAAACGTAAGCGCCAAGAAATTCACGGTGGTTACGACTTTTTGGTCAAGCATATACAGTGTGTAGTAAAAACCCTGTCCGACCCGAAAGAGGTGTATATGACCTACGTCAATGACGTGATTAAAAGAAATAGTAAAATAATTTTTTTTATTAAAATAAAAAAAATATAGCATTTTACAGTGCCTCATTTTAGTACTAAAATTGAACAACTTCCCCTTAAATCATGCAAATATTTTGAAGATTTATCAATTAATATCCTTAAAATAATAACACAAATATGATTGTATTAAGCTACCAAATAATGCCTTTGACGATCGGTCAGGGTTTTCTTTTACACACTGAATATTATACTCTATGGCACGTTGCAGCGTTGCTTAATTTGGACTCCGCTTGAACAATTTATTATTATTTCAGCGCTGCACGAATTGTAAACGAAATGGAACACGACTTCTACTTCTGCCGTGTTGGTCCCGGCCTCCTTTGAAGAATAGGCCAACTGCCGTTCTGCCAGGCAGGTCGTAAAAGGCGACCGATTGGCTATCGAGTCACTACCATCGTGGCTACTAGGTGGTAGAGTTCTGCATTGTCTCGTCCGGGTATGGTACCACCGCCTTACCTATTCCTGCCGCAATAGCGTCAGTGCTTGTCGCTGTCGTGTTCCGGTTTGGAGGGTAAGGTAGCCGGTAAACTTATGCATATGGCATCAGATCTCGCCACAAGATAGCAGCGCACCATTAACATCTTTGGTGTCTATAGGCGATGGTTGACTCTTTCCATCAGGAGACCCATCTGCTTGTTTGCTATCTTATGATATTAAAAAAAAAACTTAGAATGGCTTCTCTACTTCGTAGTACATTAAACTCTCTGATAGATAATTTTATTCCGGGCCCGGAACGATTGATCAGTTGAAACCCGAAGAAATAGATCTATTCTTTTGGAGAATCTGAAGAATCTCTTCTTTAACCACTCGAAACCCAAGGGCGCCCACGCGGAATTAATCGCTGGCATTTGATCTTTGACTGTTAAAAGGACTTGCCAATGCTGTTACTACAAAATGCTAAAAATTTTAACAAGCCAGCAGTAAATATCAATATAGCTGTCTCATTTCACGGAATATATCCAAGGCCGTTAATTACCAAGCTTATTCAAACTAAATTAATCACAATTATTATGTAAAATAGAGTATAAATTCAAAATAGGTGTGGTCACATTTTATCGAGTTGCGGCCGACCGAAAGTTATAAAATAAAGAGCGGTCATATTTTTCCAGTCTGAGACAAGGGGTTAAGAGAATAAATCAACTTCCTCATTACTAGGTATCTTGTTAAAGGCGAGAGAAGGATAATACGTAACACTAATACTGTGATAACTATTTAGGTGGCAACGTTCTGCAACATCTCGTCAAGGTGATCTAATTGGTGATGGTTATCTTTTTTCATTAGGAGAACCGCCTGCTTGTTTGTTATTAGATGATTTGAAAAATGTCAAATCAAAATTTTATGTAAAAAAATATTAATTTTTTTCTCGTAAGTAAAAAGTTAAGCCGATCAGAATAGGCTGGTCGTCGACGATTCGAACGGCTCTACGTTGAATGCGATCAAGAGAATGATGTTGGTACTGAGGAGCTCCAGTGTCTACACAAAGTGCCGATAATAGCACGCAGCCATGGGGTACCAGCATGATAGATTTAAGGTTGGAGTATGCATCTTCGACTACGATCTTGAGCTTTGAGGAGGCAAAATGCTTGTGATCTACGTGCAAAATTCTTCGAGAAGCCGGCATGTTAGGACGGCAGCTTTGAGAGAAGCGCTTTATGCCATATCCGATCAAAGGCCTTCGCTATGTCTAAACTAACTACTAATGCCTCCTCCTTGGACTCAAAAACCTTCCTACAGCCATGTATCAGGTATCTAGAAGATCACCAGCTGGGCACCCACGACGTGCGTAACTCACGGCCAATAATCAGCTGGTGTTCTTCTTAATACTTCAGGAGCCTAACCTTATAAGAGTCTCCATGATTTTGGAGCACAAGGAGGTTAAGGTATTGGCCGATAATTTGACAGACCGTCCTGACTGACCTTTTGTCGGATGGGATGCATTGAAACTGTCTTTCATGACTTCGGTACCACGCCGATTGAGTAAGAAAGCCGGAATAGGCGGAATAGCGCAGGCGAAATAGGCGAATCAATACTGGCACCAACTCTGGAGCGCAAACTTTGAGCAAAATCGGGGGTATTTCATCAGGCTAACTCAACTTATGGATGTCCAAGTAAAGCAGTGCTTTACGCACAGAAGAAGCCGACATTTTAGTTCCAGCATGGAGCTATCGCACTGCGGGATGGTGGGTGGTGCATTCCCTTGGTCATTCACAGTCGAGCTGGCCGCAAAGAACGAGTCCAGAAGATCGGCTTTCTTGTTCGCGGTATGGGCCAGAGAGTCATCGTTTCTGTGCAAGGATGGAAAAGAAAGCTGGGAAAAATTCCCTAAGACAGCCTTGGCGAGGAACAGAACTTACGAGTGCCAGAAGGAAGGCGAATTAGTTTCTTACCAATTCTGCCAATGTATTTCGATTTTTCCTTGCGATAGCTCTTTTAAAGAACCTCGTGGAAAAATTGTGCTCTTTTCGTAATGCGATAGGTTTTACATCAAAAGATGCGGACTGCTGCGTCCGTATTGCATAATAATATAACCAAATCACTCCTGCTTTCGGCGTAAAGCCGCTTTGCAGAGGCGACCAAACCAAGGCGGAGACTTGCCAACGATGGGTACAGCAGAAGATGGAATGAAAAGTTCCATACCCTGCAGCACCACATCAGCGATAGAACAGCAACGACATTCGGATCATCTAGAAGAAATACAAATGCCTCCATGTGTAGGAAGCAAAGAAAGACTGCATCCCATCCCAATTTGCTGACCTATAATGCTAAAGGTGATAGCTGGCAAAGAGAAGCCGTGATAGGCTCGTGACCTACATTTTGCTCCAGATCAGACAGCTAGTTCTGACAGATCTAGAGGAACGTCCTCCAATACCTGATAATGGTTCGGATGAGAGGTCAGCAGGAGGTCCAACAGTAAAGGCGTATGGTCATCCACATCAGGAACTCGCGTAGACGAAGGTACCAATTGTGTTAGATCATACGCCAAGGCAAAGTCGTGAACAGACCTCCCCGCGTGATCGGTGGTGCGTAAAAATGGCCATTCGCCGTGGTGGGCATTAATCTCGCCAAAGATTACGATCTCTGCGGAGGAGGTCTGCTCTAATCGGAAACTACAGAAGTTTGTAAATGTTCAACGTGCCGGTCAACTTCAATATTTCCGCAATGGGACCTGTATAGGCACGCGTAGCTACGTAGATGGTCGTCGTAAGCTCCGTTTAACCAGAGGATTGATAGGCCCTGACTTTCAAGACTGCCAAGGCACCGGTAACAGATATCTTCTCTGACGTAGGCGTTTACACCAGCCCGCGGTACAAAGGAATGTTCCAATTTATATCCCGGGTAAGAGAGGTAGGAAGTATCAACCGGAAAAAATATCAATGTCTCGGTCAAGAAGAGCGAAGCTAGTTTCCCGTCTCGAGATGGTAGTGGACGGCGTTCAGGTTGGAATGAAGCCCCTGATATTGCAAAAGTCCACATTTCGTCCCATCCCTACACTGGCAAAAATAATATACGCGTTAAATAACCTTCGGCTTAATTCAGTTGTATAGGTTGCAAAGAAAATTGGCATCTTTGAGTTACAGGTTCCCGCAAAATAACTTCTGAATTAAAAATAAATTAAAAATGACTGTACTCGAGTATGAGAGCTATTGTTCAGTTAATCAATTCAAGTGGCAATCAAGAAATTGTTCTTTTTTAGGACTGGAAGAAGGTTGTTTCTGCTACAAATGGTGGTGTTGTGTTTCGTACCACACGTAGCTCTGATTCTTCAAAACTGCTCCATCATGGCGCATTTATCGCAGACCTTCGAGTCTTCCCTATTTCTTAATAATGAGGTAAGTGATAAAGTTAAAATAAACGTGCAACTCTCATAGAGAACAATGCACCTTACATTAAATATATTAATTATTAATTGTTGATTTATATCCAACAATGCTGTTTATGTCACAGAATGTCTGTGACATAAACAGCGTTGTTTGATATAAAACCTTAATTTCGTCTATAGGTTTTTGCAAAGCAAGGCCTGAATATATAAAAAGCGCTACCTAAATCAAAGATATTAATGATAGATTTCAATACAAAAATACTGTTTATTAGTCTGGTTAACAAGTGTTTTTTAAGTTAAAACTTTTTATAATTTTCCAAAAATTATGATTTAGGTCTCATTCGATTCGGAATAGCATGTAGAAAATTTTTGAGAAAATTGAAGGGCCGCTCGCAAAAATTGCAAAAGTTATAAACAATTATGTGAAAAAAGAGGAGAGTGGTTGGTTTTTCGCAAATATCTCGAAAACATACAAAGTTCATACTTTTGGTACCGTAGGATAAAGATTTATAATTTTCCTAGAGGGTTGAAAATACGCTCGAAAACCGATACTCCGGCTTGCGCAAGCAACGCCAACTTTGGACTTTTAATGAATAAATATTATTTTAACTTATTAAATATGAAAATTAAGAAGTAAAGTAAAGTAAGTTTTCCCCGTGTTGGTTCCGGGCTCCTTTGAAGAATAGACCAACTGCCGTTCTGCCAGGCAGGTCGTAAAAGGCGACCGATTGGCTTTGCGAGTCACTACCATCGTGGCTACTAGGTGGTAGAGTTCTGCATTGTCTCGCCCGGGTCAGGTACCACCGCCTTACCTATTCCTGCCGCAATAGCGTCAGTACTTGTCGCTGTCGTGTTCCGGTTTGGAGGGTAAGGTAGCCGGTAAACTTATGCATGTGGCATTAGACCTCGCCACAAGATAGCAACGCACCATTAACACCTTTGGCGTCTATAGGCGATGGTTGACTCTTTCCATCAGGAGACCCATCTGCTTGTTTGCTATCTTATAATATATTTAAAAAAAAAAAGTTAAAAAAATTCATGCGCCTACAAGATAGATCAATAAACAATAATAATTAGTTATCCATTAATTAACTAACGATTTTTGTAGTACCAATGTTAATATTGAAAGTGCGATAATTTTTAAAGTATAAATCTGGATTTTTTTTCCGTTCATGGAGCTATTTGACAAAGGCCTTAAAAGAGATTCCCGTTGGAAAAATTAAAAAAATTGATAATTTTCACTTTGTTATTAACAATTTACTGAGATAAGAAATTATGAAGCGCGATTAAACATTATTTTTTTAAACTTGTTACCGAGTTGTAAAGCCACATGTTTACCCGGAAATTCACTTGATCATGATGCAATCAGGAACACGACAATGACAAGCATTGTTATTTAACAATAGTTTACGTAAGGTAAATACATGTCTGTCCCATAGACCACATTACTCAGCAAAACATACGGACCGAAAGAATCATTTGCCTGTTTGCTTATTTAGAAAATAAACAATAAAACATATAAGTAATCTGCCATTAATCTTGTCGTTTCAAATAGCTTATGGGTAGAGCTTGCTTCTATTTTCCTCAATAATAGCGGGAAGTCAAGAATCTTGTAGCCCTTGTTATTTCTTACAGGGAAATTAACTTGAAAAAGGAATTTGATGAAGAAGTGCAAGTGGCACTTAAATTTATTTATTATATTAAGTACTGCCAACAAGCCATACATTATCACATTCAATTATGACAGATATTAAATTAAATTATTTTACACAATATTGTTTTATCACATTGTTTAAATTTGTTTTTTGGTAGATTTCTTATAGCATCGGGAACTTTATTGTAAAAGGGTATTTATTTTAATTTAAATAAATACCCTAATCGGGAACTTTATTGTAAAACCTATACATTAAGACCCGTAAAAGAGTATATACTTTTAACACTAACTCAACCGATGTATGGAGTTTAATCCATATTATAAAAATGTAGTTTGTTTGTTTGTTTGGTTGTGCTCGCTAATCTCGAAAACTGCTGAACCGATTTGAATATTTTTTTTGATTTGGATAGCCTGTTTAACGAGGAAGGTTATAGGTCTTATAACATCACGCTACGACCAATAAGATCGGAGTATCAACGAAAAATGTCGTCTAAACGGGAATTTTTATTCCTTTTGAGAGCTTTCCTGGCGTGCGCTGAGTTAACGGATAAAGTTACGCAAAACTCATGTATCGTCAAATTGTTCATCTTAAAAAGTTGTAAAAAAAGTGTACCACCATAGTGTAAATCTATCTATTAAGGTTCACATTTTATATACCTTCTTATGGTAATCAAACTTTTTCTAAAATAATGCATTATTTGTGATGGTGTTTTAATAAACATGGTATTAATCTTTATCTAAATAAATTAGTTATTCATCACTTTTATTTAATTTTGAATGAAATCGCCCTATGATTTCAACCAAAAACTTTAGATATCACAGTTTTAAGATACTTTTATCAAGCATCGCGCGAGCGTGCATGCGTGGGAAGAATGCGTGGTAGCGAGGTCAGACGGTAGCCTGCTCTGCGAGATAGCATGCCGCATAAAGTCGAAGTAGAAAACAAAGACTTCCAGTGGACGTGTCACAGGGCAATTTTGGTGGCTAGAAATAGTAGTGTTAACAAAATTAATGACAGATTACTGAGTAAACTTCCAGCAGATAGCCTAAACTATACATCAATTGACACCCCAGTTGTGTTACCCAACGTTCCTTTATTACTCATGTTTCCGAGCCATTTTTTACTATAGTTTCAGTCTCACTGATCATGATCATAGTGGGATGACTATATAATAAATAGGCTTTGTTATACTCTGACCGTAGATATTAAAAAAATATAATCAAATTTCAAATGAATGTACCTACAAGCATGGCAGACATAGGTACAAACTCTCCTGGTTATATTAGCACTATAGGGACGATTGTTTCAATAGTTTTAAGGGGTTCGTGGATTAATTAAAGAAAATTACAGTTTCTCTGGAATGGCATTATAGGACCCAATGACCCACTCCCTTATATGTCACGCAGACGAAGTTGCGCGTGTCAGCTAGTTTTTTAAATAAAACTGGTTCCTAAAATATAGCAAAAGGGTCATTCTTCGGAATTCAATTTTTGAGCGTAACAGATTCTTATCTCCTATATAAACAAATAATGTTTCCATAAATCTACTATAACATATTTATACATTCTATATGCATCGTGTCATATAGATTTCGTTATGTAATAACCATGTATATATGAGTTATTTACCCTCAATACCTTAAATCCGGTTAATTTTGCACGTTTTACATGCGTAACACGCGCTCCGTCTGCTGATCAATCGCAGATATTTTTTAATTCACTAACGCTTTTAATCAGATTTATACACAAAATTTAAAAATACAAATCATTTTATATCCTGACCAATTTCTAATCCAATTGCACTGAAAGTTTTTATTTTATGAGTTTAAGTATGTCACACACTTGACAAAATTTTAGCTTCGCTTATTGCGACGGATACTACTCTGAACTGGTCTAAGTCTAGGTCTAGAGGTATCGGGATTGGTTTTTCTGATTCTGCTTTTATGCTGCAGCTTATGGATCAGGTATTCATAGCCCTTAATCCCCTATTTCGGTGCAAGAGTAAGTCCTTCAATTTTTTCATTTTTGGTTCTCAATTTTTAAGAATTTCCATGTCACATTTTTGGAATGTAATCGTACTATTTTTAGTAAACGGGTATTGCGGTCTTATATCTAACTCCCTAATGTAGATAGCCAATAACAAACAAGTAGCCTATATCTTTCCAATGGCGAGAAATTTCAAAATATATGCTTTTTTGTGATTTCCATGGTGTAATTTCCATGTATAAAACACCATGGAAGTTACATAAAATCCATGGAAATTACTTTATTTCATTTTGTTTGCAATAATTAAAATTAAATATTCAACGTTTATACTGTAATTCATGATAATGTTTATACTGTAATTCATGAATCACCAGATTAAGTGATAAATATTGTTTGTCAGTTATTTTTTTTTATTTAAATCTGTTAAACCAAAGCTTATCACTTAGACTGCCTCATAGTCTTAGGTTAGATCCCCAGGTCGAGCAAAGGTGTTATTCAAATTTTTTCGGGGTTTCCTCGAAAGTCTTAAACCTCAATAACTGCTCAGAGTCTGGCGTTAGTCTTACCACTCCCGTGCCTCGGATAAACACGTAAAACTGTCGGTCCCAGTTATCGCTAGGAATAGTCAATAATCGTTAACATATCGATAAATGCGGCGATTAGGATCACAAGTCTATAGACGTTCAGTTTAATCTGCCTTTTTTATTTAAATTTGTTAAACTGAAGCTTATTATCATTTAAAGCGTCTTATTATCATGCTCAAAGTGTCGAAAATGAGTCTACTATTAATGTTTTAATGTTAAGGAAAGTATTCAACGTAAAGTGTAGTACTACGCCTAAGTTAGGCTAGGTAACTGCTCGGTTGAGCATACATTCATATTTTTCGCTAGTCCTGCAATTCTTCGTTACTTGACTACTTACTTACGTACCGATATGATTACATCGTCGCTATAATTATAATGATTTTTATGAAAATACGAACACTAAGTTTTTCACACACTTTCAATTGCATGGCTTAGAAAAGCAAAAGGTAATAGGAAGTGTGTAGCACACGCACTTTATCGCTAATTTATTTTGCTGTATCTAAGTTTAGCGGAGAGTTGAAATTCAGAAAAAAAGAGTTGCTGGAAAAAAATGCCTAATATCGTATAAATATATATTGCAGCCGGTTCATAGTTCTCCAAATCACTTTTATCTAATCTTATTTTCATATCTGATACGGTATTTAGCAAAATTTTACCTGCTGGGTCATTTTCGTGGGCTCTAATGTAATTTCCATGGCACGCAAATGTTCAATATTTTTTTTTTTAGAAAAAGTATAGATCCACTACGTGTCGAATTTTCATATGTTCTTTAAATTTACATAAACTTTTAAAATGTTTGTGTAATTTACTTTAATTAAGCGATTTTAAAAATACCATTGAAATTACACGGAGAACACATTTTTGAATAATCACCCGACAAAGCGTATGTCTTACTAATATATTATTATCATAGTCATCTAACATTCTACTGTATGCAACGTTCATAATAATTACATAATCACACACACGAGTCATTCTGTGGCTTAGTGTTGTTGTAGAGTAATTTACGATAGAACATAATGAGTATATATCGAATTCGGTACTACTAAACTTGCCGATTTCCTTCCAGTCCAGATAATCTTTAATCATATAATTCATCATACCCTCTATTGTACGTAAGACTATACGTAATCTATACATATAATAAAATCGTAGGAAAGTCAAAACTGTACATTGAATATTCTTTTAAAAGAATACTTGGGGCGTGATCTACAATCGATATCGAAGCCAAAAATATAGTTTTTAGAATTTTTGTCTGTATGTCTGTTTGTCTGTTGGTCTGTTGGTCTGTTGGTCTGTTTGTCTGTTTCTCTGTTTCTCTGTTTGCCTGTTTGTCTGTTTGTCTGTTTGTCTGTTTGTATGTTTGTCTGTTTGTCTGTTTGTATGTTTGTCTGTTTGTATGTTTGTCTGTTTGTCTGTTTCTCTGTATGTATGTCCGGGGTAAACTCAAAAAGTACTCCATGGATTTACTTCAAATTTTGCATGAACATTACTAACAGATCGGGTCAACATATAGGCTACATATTATCACGTTATCACCTACGGAGGAGGAGCAATGCGAAGTAAACGAAGTCCGCGCGGACGAAGTCGCTGGCAACAGCTAGTTTAATTATAAAATTGTTGGACAAATTACACGAATTGATCTAATCCCAAAGTAAGCAAATTATTTCCTTGTGTTATGGGTGTTAGAATGAGATACCAGTACATTGAAATACAAATATAAATGCTGTTACATATATAATGAACACCCAACCCCAGAAATATAATCATCTAGCCTATCACACAAATATTTGTCTCTGTCGAGAATCGAGCTCGAGCCTCATCGATTCGTAGTTAGGCTCGTTAACCACTCGACCAACGGGGCGGTCATCTTGAATTGTAACAGGATACAGATCCACAGACAAGTAGACAAAATATTTCATAATGGTAAAACTGATGTCATTGAGTCAAAAAACTATAGAATCGTATTATTAATACGATTCTATAGTTGTGTTGGTGCTAATGCCCACCCCGTTGGTTGAGTGGTTAGCGAACCTGATTACGCATCAATGGGGCTCGGGTTTAACTCCCAACAGGGACAAACATTTATGTGATGGGCATAGTTGTTTGTATTTCTGGGTATAGATGTTTATGAAATATATTTGAATATTTATATATGTATCTCTAGGTATTAGTATCGTTGACTGACACCCATACTACAAAAAAATTGCTTACTTTGGGTTAGATCAATTCGTGTAATTTGTGCAGTGATATTTTTTTATTTATTTAATAGTATAGATACATATATCGTACGATATAAATAACTGTAATTAACTTATTATACTATTTGTACGTAATTATATAATTTTACTTAGGTACTTTATATATAGTACGAGATCCGAATTAAGGCGAGATATTTCGACGTGCGTCAATTCTATAGAAAATGGGTGGCGCGGTATGTTCTGAAACCGCTGGGAATGTGTTAATTTTTGGATAAGTAAATAAATATAGGACATCAGATGAAAACTAAAATTTAGCACATTCTTTCTTATATTTACAACTAAATATCACCATATAAAATCATGTGGAAGATTAGAAATATTATTAACAAATTATTTGTTTTAGAGATTTTTAGCCCGTTTTCGGAATTTTATATGATCGAGTAAAGTACATTATATCATGTGGGTGATTCTCCAAAAATGTGTTCTCCGTGTAATTTCCATGGTATTTTTGAAATCGCTTAATTAACCTAAATTACACAAACATTTTAAAAGTTTATGCAAATTTAAAGAACATATGAAAATTCGACACGTAGTGGATCTATAGTTTTCCTAAAAAAAATATTGAACATTTGCGGGCCATGGAAATTACATTAGAGACCACGGAAATGACCCAGCAAGTAAAATTTTGCTAAATACCGTATCAGATATGAAAATAAGATTAGATAAAAGTGATTTGGGGAACTATGAACGGCTGTAATATATGTTAAAACGATATTAGGCAATTTTTTTAAGCAATTTTTTTTTCTGAATTTCTCCTCTCCGCTAAACTTAGATACAGCAAAACAAATTAGTGATAAAGTACGTGTGCTACACATTTCTTATTACCTTTTGCTTTTCCAAGCCATGCAATTGAAAGTGTGTGAAAAACTTAGTGTTCGTATTTTCATAAAAATCATTATAATTGTAGCGACGATGTAATTTTATCGGTACATTAGTAAATAGTCGAGTAACGAAGAATTGCAGGATTTGCGAAAAATATATAATATAAAATATATAAAATTCGACACGTAGTGGATCTATAGTTTTCCTAAAAAAAAATATTGAACATTTGCGGGCCATGGAAATTACATTAGAGACCACGGAAATGACCCAGCAAGTAAAATTTTGCTAAATACCGTATCAGATATGAAAATAAGAAATAAAAGTGATTTGGGGAACTATGAACGGCTGTAATATATGTTAAAACGATATTAGGCAATTTTTTTAAGCAAATTTTTTTTCTGATTTTCTCCTTTCCGCTAAACTTAGATACAGCAAAACAAATTAGTGATAAAGTACGTGTGCTACACATTTCTTATTACCTTTTGCTTTTCTAAGCCATGCAATTGAAAGTGTGTGAAAAACTTAGTGTTCGTATTTTCATAAAAATCATTATAATTGTAGCGACGATGTAATTTTATCGGTACATTAGTAAATAGTCGAGTAAATTGCAGGATTTGCGAAAAATATGAATGTATGCTCAACCGAGTAGTTACCTAGCCTAGCTTATGCGTAGTACTACACTTTACGTTGAATACTTTCCTTAACATTAAAACATTAATAGTAGACTCATTTTCGACACTTTGAGCATTATAATTAGACGCTTTATATGATAATAAGCTTCGGTTTAACAAATTTAAATAAAAAAGGCAGATGAAACTGCACGTCTATAGACTTTTTGTTTCACCGTGATTCATCGGTTTGTCGGTTGGCGAGGTAAGTGGGGATCCTAATCGCCGCATTTACCGACATGTTAACGATTACCAACTATTCCTAGTGATAACCGGGACCGACAGTTTTACGTGCTCTTACGAGACATGGAAATTCCTAAAAATTGAGAACCAAAAATTGAAAAATTGAAGAACTTACTCCTGCACCGAAATGAAGGGATTTAAGGCTACGAATACTTGACCCATAAGCTGCAGCATAAAAACAGAATCAGAAAAACCAATCCCGATACCTCTAGACCTCACCGGTTCAGAGGAGTACCCGTCGCAATAAGCGAAGCTAAAATTTTGCCAAGTGTATGACATACTTATTTACACTCATAAAATAAAAACTTTCAGTGCAATTGGATTAGAAATTTGGTTAGGATATAAAATGATTTGTATTTTTGAATTTTGTGTATAAATCTGATTAAAAGCGTTTGTGAATTAAAAAATATCTGCGATTGATCAGAAGACGTGTTACGCGTGTAAAACGTGCAAAATTAACCGGATTTGAGGTATTTAGGGGAAATAACTTCTATATAAATAATTATTACATAATTTAACCTATGTGACACGATGCATATAGAATGTATAAATAATGTTATAGTAGATTTATGGAAACATTATTTGTTTATATAGGAGATAAGAATCTGTTACGCTCAAAAAATGTACTCCGAAGAATGACCCATGTAATAAGTTAGCACATTCCTTAGATAATATCTTCAGGTATATCGTGTAATTTTTGCAAAATTGTTATTTAACAATCAATACAAGAAAACGTGATTTAGCAAACCAGTTTTTTCCCGTTTGTCGAGATGCCTCACCTTAAGATCGACCTTCACCCACCTGATAACCGAATGAAACATTTTTTATATAACATTTTATACATAGAAAAATACGTTTTGCATGTATTATGGCCTATCAAAATTTGTTCATAGCTATTCTTAATTGAAAAAATATTAAATAATTTTTTTAGTAACCTTCACCCATTTTTTTAACCAATCAAATGCTATTAAAACTAAAAGTTTTAAACATATAGAATAGGTCCATAAGGTATTGCCTACGTATTTACGTTCATGGCTACCGGGCAAGCAGGTATAAATCGGTAAGTAGGTAAATACAGGTGAGTGCACCGATCTGTTAACTAATCAAAATATATGTCAAAATAAAGATTATTTAATAATAAACGCGATGATATAGTATTGCCTGCAATAAAACGTTCATAAAATAATATTGCTAGACTTCAAAATTTAAAAATCGGAGCAAATTATGTGACGCAAGAGAGAAATCAGAGTGTCATATTTAGTGTAATAAAGAAGGCATGCTCTTTTTACACGTGGTTGAGAGAGACAGCATTTATCCGTTGTGATTTTGATAGACAACACACTTTGATAGGCAATACATGCAAGATGTATTTGTCTATGTATAAAATTTTATATAAAAATGTTTCATTCGGTTATCAAATGGGTGAAGGTCGAACTTAATTCGAATCTTAGACAGATATGAGATGGGATGGGTGTTTTTATAGTAGCATTAACAGCTCGTCTCAAGGACAGCGACGCACTAATAACATTTTTGGTGTCTATAGGAGATGGTTTCTTTTTCCATCAGGAGAGCCATTTGCTCGTTTGCTATCTTATGAAAATAAAAAAAATAAAACAGATATTTTCCGTACGGGAAAATTTATAGAATCCTGTTAAATTAGGTTAAGTAAACAGGGATACTCAAATATCGTGCCATCCATCAACCTGTAAAACGCAACACCAAAGAGAACCCCTCTAATGATAGTATTGTATTTCAAAACAGCATCCACCGTCGCAATTATCTGAAGATTCTCATTGATTTTGCAATTTGAGAACCGAAATATAATACTTTTTAGGGTTCTGAAGTAAACTAGAGACGCTTATAGTTTCGCTATGTCCGTCTTCCGTCTGTTCGCACGATTGCTCAGATATCTTTATTACCAGAAAGCTATAATTTGGTACAAATCAAGTTAGTCACGTCAACAAAGTGTTAACATAAAATCTTGAGTTTTTTTTTGAGGGTAGTTCCCCTACATGTAAAGTGGGGTTGGTAATTTTTTTCTCACGTACTCCATTATGTGGGGTATCATTGGGTAGGTTTTAATAAAAATATTCTAGGTTTTAAAAAAATATTATGAAAACAAGTTTTCGATTAAGCGACACGTTTTAAAAATATTAGCATTTAAGTGCTAATTTATGTTAGAGTCTAGTGCCTCAACCTCTCTGCAAGCTAAATGGTTGGTTTTGAGGGTGTTCCCGGTCAAAATATTGGGGTTAATACATATAGTGAAATTAAACGGAAAACTTATCATTTGCAAAATTTCATTGAAATCGTATCGAGTTGACACGTAATTTACGTAATTGATATATATTAACATTTAGATATATATGCCTATACAAATAGGAGTAAATATGGTATATATTACATGCGTACATAAACGTAAGAAATAACAATACATACATACACATAGAATTATATAAAATAACTAGCTGTTGCCCACGACTTCGTCCGCGCGGACTTCGTTTACTCCGTACAGCTCCTCCCCCGTAGGTGATAGCGTGATAATATGTAGCCTATATGTTGACACGACTTGTTAGTAATATTCATGCAAAATTTGAAGTAAATCTATGCAGTACTTTTTGAGTTTACCCCGGACATACATACAGACAAACAGACATACAGACAAACAGACAAACAGACAAAAATTCTAAAAACTATATTTTTGGCTTCTATATCGATTGTAGATCACGCCCCAATTATTCTTTTAAAAAAATATTCAATGTACAGTTTTGACTTTCCTACGATTTTATTATATGTATAGATAATAATAGTAGTAATAATATTTACAGAGGAATCTTCTTGAATATGATGATTTGGGAGACAATTGCAGAGACGTATTGCTGTAATGCTGGAGCCGCACTTGCGGTTATCGTCACAAAGCTTCGTGTAATGACACGATAAATGCAGATGTGACCGGATATTATCGGCTATTTTCGCATACATTATGGACAACGTGTCCCTTAGCGAGCTATAATTTCGGGACGATAGACGCAAATGCGGCTCCAACAGAAGTGTAAAAGATTCAAATAATTTGTTGTGTTGTAGGCTGAGACCAAAAGCATAGAATACATAATACCAAAAGCGTATTAGTCTGTAAAGAACACCCTTGACCCTGGTATTTAGATAATGAAAACGTTAGCGAAAATATATAAAATATGTGAGAGAAAGGATCATGCAGTATATTAATATTAAAAAACTAGCTGACGCGGCAAACGTTGTTCTGCCTTTTTAACTACTCTTATTTTTTTTCTATATTTTCTTACCTTTCAAACCTACCCTGGACTTCCAATTAATTCAAAACCAAAATTAGCCAAATCGGTTCAGCTGTTCTCGAGTTTTAGCGAGACTAACGAACAGCAATTAATTTTTATATATATAGATAGATAATCACTGCTAATTATTTTTCAATTATTCATTTAATCTTTTACAAAGCAATATATTTTCTGATTGTTAATGTTACAAATATCTCTGAAATATTTTTTTTCTTTAATTATATAAAAATGACTGTGACACATAACATTTTCTAGAACAAAATTTTTTTAATGATTCTGAATGTGGCAGCCAGCTGCCAAAAAAAAGTTGGTTAGGGATATCTCTGCGTTGAAGCGTTTTTGTAAGACATGTACCAAACAGAAAATTATTTTGTGATCAAATTACCTGCATATGGTAATAAATGGAATATTTTTTTAATTCTTTTTTTTAAATCAAAAATAAAATTTTGGGAAGCTCTCACCAAGCTGCCCACCAAGTCTCACCAATAGAAATTTATCGAATTTCATAATTGAATTAATTTTTTGGTTTCAAAAACATCGTTTCCATTATTTTTTTTAGTTTTACCTCACAAAATTCTGGAGCTTATAACTACTCTAATACTCTTTTTTGAAAAATTAAAAAATATTATCTCTTTGTTTTCAAAAAATATACAGATGGTATTTTTAGACTTTAAAAAATTTCATTAATTCATTAAATATCCTGATTTTTTGATTTTCTTAAAAAGTTTGTCTTGGGATACAAAGCTCAAAAATGAAGATAAATAATAAAAAAACATATATATTATATCTTTATTTTTGAGAAATCTAATTATTTTTTAGATTTTATAATTTTTAATTAATTAATTCAATATCTTGATTTTTTGTTTTTTCTTCAAATTATCACCATAGTTACTGACAAACCAGTTAATTATGGTGAATCGAAAATTCCATTGACGTTTGGTTTACTTTGCCTACTCTGCAAGAAAACCTGGCGTGATGATATATATTTTTAACTTTTTTCGTTAATTTTAATGTCAAAATTTAAATTTAATTAAAGTCCAAAAAAAATCAAGATCAAGATATTCAATAAATTTATGAAAAATCTCAAAATCTAAAAAATACCATCTTTAGATTTTTCAAACCTAAATAAGTTTTTTTATTATTTTTCTTCATTTTTGAGCTTTGTATTTAAAGTGAAATTTTTTTTTTGAAAATCTAAACTCCGGATATTTAACAAATTAATGAAAAATTTCAAAAAAATTATCATTTTTAGATATTTTAACAATGAATATATGGTATTTTTTTAATTATTTATCTTCTGTTTTGAACTTTATATCCCAAGTCAAATTTTTCAAGAAAATCAAAATTTCCGGATATTTAATAGTTAAGGAAAATTTTCAAAATCCAAAATATACCTTCTTCATCATTTCAACAATTTAGATGATTTGAAAACAATGTGATGATATTTTTTAATTTTCCAAACAAATAAGTTTTAGAGCAGTTATGAGCTCCAGAATTTTCTGAAGTAAAAATAAAGAAAAAAATAATGGAAACACTGTTTCTGAAACAAAAAAATGAGTTTAATTACAAAATTTAATAAATTTCTATTGATGGGCGGCTTGTTGAGAGCTTCTTAAAATCTTATTTTTGATTTTAAAAAAAATTCGGAATTAAAAAAAATATGCCATATGCCGGTAATTTGACGATAAATAATTTTCTGTTTGGTACATGTCATAAAAACGCTTCAACGCAGAGATATCGCTAACTAATTTTTTTTCTGGCAGTTGGCTGCCACTTTCAAGATTATATTTTTTTTTTTATTGACAAACATGATATAATTTTGGATTTTTTGGTTCCAATTTATAGTTCCAATTTATATTATAGTACTAGGTATTTCGTTTATGGCTAAAGTCTGTTTAAACTTTAAACTTTATTCTTTAATTTATGGTCTAATTACGCCCATTTCAATTGAAAGTTTTGGGAAACATGAAGGTATTTAAAATATTTTTTAATTTAAATTATGTTACCATTTTTAGTCAACTAAGTTATTTAATTTTAGGATTAATACATGAGGCAAATGTTACACCCATAAATATTCGCCAAAAATTGCTAACAAAATTGAACACATTTGTTTCTTTTTTCATATAGATTGTTGACAAAGCAAACGATGAATATTCATACAGCCGCGTTCGTTTTACAGCGTCATCTTATTTAATTTAGGTATTTTATTCAAAGGGCAGATATTATTTCAATGAAGCAATAAACTGGCTTTCAAAAATATTTATTTATCTTCTTATTTTTCCATGTTTTACAAAGTTGCCACGTTCAATTTTTGTATTAGCGATAAACTAATTGATAAAATTTAATTTAAACCATATAAAGTATTGTTTGGAAATCGATTATATTGCATAAAATATTTATTTCAGAGACTTCCCCTCAGAAACTTTTTGACTTCCTGCTACATATGTAGATAAAGAAGTTATTGATTTTGCCCCGATTTTCGAAAATCGAGTTTTCACTAGATCACCGTTTTGAGGTCCTAGGAACCTTTTCGGACCATTTTCACGATGAAGTTAGTATGCCTGTATGTATGTATGTATGTATATATGTATGTATGTATGTATGTATGTATGTATGTGTGTGTGTGTATGTGTGTGTGTTTGTGTGTGTATGTATACGTGCATGTGCATGGAAACATCTCAAACCTTTGAACAGCTTAACCTATCGAAACGCGGTTAATGGCATTTCATTGAATTCTGCTCAACTTAGACTTCCTAAAAATTTGAACTAAGTCGGCCTAGGAGATTTTGAGAAATTTTTAAAAAACCTCAAAAATTTTTAGGTGGAACAGTATTTTTTAATATAACTTCCAGAATAATGTACTGATTGAGTACAAATCTAATCGGTTTTATTCCTCAAAAAACAACGTCTAATGCATATATTGCATCAAAATCAGTTTATCCGTTCGGGAATATCTAATCGTTGACAAAAATTTTGAAAAAGGTTTTATTCGAAATTTTTCAACCAATCATTTTTTGGTATTATACAATATTTTAATACTTAAAAAACTACGTAGTACCTGACCTGGGCGAGACAATGCAGAACTCTACCACCTAGTAGTTACGCGATGGTAGTGGCCCGAATAGCCAATCTAATGGGAGAAAAAATGATATCAAAAAATTGTTTTTTTATATCATCAGATTGTACTTTTATAATGCAGTGAACTACTGCTGGAATACGCTTATGTCTACTAAGAATAAATCGGATATATTGTAGTTTTTAATGATTAATTATGACATAGAGATAACAAAAACTAAAATATTTGTCATAAAAGATAAGGATTAAAGATATTTTTATATAAATTTAGCAAAAATAGACATTAATTCACATGACAGTGAACGCATAGTATCTGCAACATGAAGTATTAGGTATAGGTGGAGCTAGCACTCGTATTAATCAATTGAAACAAATATTTATTTGTATCTCACTCTATGAGGTCTCAACATCTCTTTTCATACAGCTGTGTTAGAAAGAGAGGATAAGACCTCAGAAGATGACAGCAGTATTTAAAATTTGATTTCAAGTAGGTATTAGAAGTGCTGCCTTCAGATATAATACAGCTTCATGATCTGAAAGCGTTGTGTAATGCCGTGGTAAATGTCATCTTGATGTTGTCATTTTCCTTGAAACCACGGAGTACGAATATTTAATGTATACTCGTACATTACCACGGCGTGATGTCATTAAGACGCCATGACAATTTAGAGCTTTTTCGCGGTAAATAATAATTTCAATTTTAAAACGCGAAATTTTTATTAAAAATGTACGTTATTTAACAAAAATAAATGGTTTTTAGTTAACATACATATAAGGTAAATGATTAAATAGTTTTTCCAATTAAATAAGCTATCCTATTTGTGCTTTTTAGCTATACGGCACATTAAAAGCATTTAGATATTTTTTAATATTATAAGATAGCAAACAAGCAGATGGGTCTCATGATGGAAAGAGTCAACCATCGCTTATAGACACCAAAGATCTTAATGGTGCGTTGCTATCTTGTGGCGAGGTCTAATGCCACATGCATAAGTTTACCGGCTACCCTACCGTCCAAACCGGAACACGACAGTGACAAGCACTGACGCTATTGCGGCAGGAATAGGTAAGGCGGTGGTACCAGACCCGGGCGAGACAATGCAGAACTCTACCACCTAGTAGCAACGATAGTAGCGACTCGCATAGCCAATCGATCGCCTTTTACGACCTGCCTGGCAGAACGGTAGTTGGCCTATTCTTCAAAAGAGCCCGAAACCAACACGGAAATACAAATACAAATACCAGTAAATTCGCATGATTTTTTTTTTATTTACCGAGTACTTCACTTCACTTAGTTGCGGTTTTAGCTCTAAGCAATGTTGTTTAGTATTCGTTTATTAAGCCAAATAATACTTGAAATTCGCATTGTAATTAATCACTTTGTATTTGTATTATGTCTCAGTAGTTTTCATAAATAAACAAATAAATTTACGTCGCGGTGGATCCCTTGCAGGCTAATAGACCGAATATTTTTAGACATTCACGTCCATCGTGATTTACTAATTTATTAAGTAGATTACCCATCTTCGCATTTGCTAGCTTTAACAGTTATAATTTGTTACTTGAGATAACCGTGATTGATAGTTTTATGTGCTGTTAGAAGCACAAGATTCAAATACACTTTGAATTGATTCTGACCCAATACACATATACATATAGTTTTATTATAACACGTTATTTCATGCTTAAAATTGAGACAATTTGAAAGACAAAAACGGTGATACGGTCTTGAACAAAGGCGCTGCCAACTGCAGTATATAATATTGTATTATATACTAGCTGTTGCTCGCGACTTCGTCCGCGCGGACTTCATTTACTCCGCACAGCACCTCCCCCGTAGGTAATAACGTGATAATATGTAGCCTATATGTTGACCCGATCTGTTAGTAATATTCATGCAAAATTTGAAGTAAATCCATGCAGTAATTTTTGAGTTTACCCCGGACATAAATACAGACAAACAGACAAAAATTCTAAAAACTATATTTTTGGCTTCGATATTGATTGTAGATCACGCCCCAAGTAATCTTTTAAAAAAATATTCAATGTACAGTTTTGACTTTCCTACGATTTTTTGTATATATAGATGACACAATATCTTCCCTGGATTTGATATGCCCTGTCATATTAAAGCCTACATGCTTTAATATGACAGGGCATATCAAGTCCATCAAATCCAATATGTAATTCCTTTTTAATATTTCGCGACAATATTATGTGTGAAATACTCGTAAATGTTTTACTTAACTTTCAACTTATTTGTTTAGTTTGATATAGTAATTACTATTTTAATTAAATATTTTGTTAAGCTCACAAATCATCTTTATTATCACAATCACTATTATTTCGCAATGTAACTACCTTATATATATATATATATATATATATATATATATATATATATATATATATATATATATATATATATATATATATATATATATATATATATATATATATATATATTTGACACAACAGTATTGGCACTGTTACATATTTAAAAAACTTAAAAGTTGACACAAATACAATTGTTATGGTAGTAACAACAAGTGGGCAATGACAACTCCACTCCGCACTAGTTTTTAACTGTGTAGCGGCAGTGCAGTATCACCGCAGACACCAACCACTGGACGTTGACACGCTTACAGCATTGCGTGCGCGCATAATGTTGGCCCAAGAACAGAAACTTGTGGAACACCATAGCTAATATCAATGGATTCGCTATACAAACCATCAATACAAACTGCTTGTTTCCTGTCAGTTAGATATGATCGAAAAAGTTCGAGTGGAATGCCACGTACACCTGCATTTTCTAGTTTACGAATTAGGATGGGAATAGAAACAGTGTCAAACGCCTTTGACAGGTCTAAAAATATCGCAAGACATTTCATTTTTTTATGAAGTTAATTTGCTATATGTACAGTTAAATTCTCAATGGCATCCGTGGTGGACAATGTTTCCCTAAAACCAAAATGATTGGATGAGAAGAAGTGATTTTGTTTAAGATAGCTAATTAACCTATGATTTATGACTTTTTCCAATATTTTTGCAAGAACCGGCAAAAGTGAGATTGGTCTATAATTATTTACTCTACCTCTATCCCCAGATTTGTGAACTGGTGTAATAATAGTTTTTTTTAGTGACTTTGGGAATGTTCCAGTAGTAAGGGATAAATTGCAAATATGTGCGATTGGATCAGCCAGAAAATCAGCGCACATTTTAAGGAATATAGATGATATTCCATCCCATCCAGTAGATAGGGTTGATTTAAGATTTATTATGATTTTTTTAATTTCATCAGCGTCAGTAGGTAATAGAACTATGGATCCTGATGGGCTACTATTATTACTAATTTTATTAGCTAATTTAGATTCAGTAGTATTAATTTGAGAAAATATTTTTTCAACATGTGATTTTCCCACACCCGCAAAGTAATCATTTACGTAATTTACTGACGTCTCAGGAGTATTTTTTATATCGAGTAGTTCAATAGATGGCTTATTGTGACTATCTATATGACAAATTTGACGTATTACTTTCCAAGTGCCTTTCATGCTATTCTTATTTTTAAGTAACTTTTCGTATTTAGCTTTAATATCATGTAGCAATTTATTACAATAGTTTCGATAGTTTATCTTATATTACGGCGGTGGGTACAGATATTCCGGCTTAAGGTTCGACCGGTCGAAGCTTCAAGCGACCGAATGAAAGTAACCTAAGCTACGTTGTAACAGAGTGTTATCTTAAAAGACAGCTCAGTGGGTATCCGCCATTTTGGGCCTGGCAGGTAAATATAAGTTTCTTAACTAAAATTTCAAGGAGAAATATACAAGCGTTTTGGTAGAACCAACCACAGAAACAACTATTTTGATCTTAGTAGACATTCAACCTTAAATTTTAACAACTACGTGCGTCCAGATATATAAGCCTTTTATCTGATTCGGCCTTAACATGATTGTCGTCATGCAAGATAATAAACTCTACCCAAAAGCCTGGACAATACTGGACTGTTATTATTTTTATCATTTTAAGTATATTTTTGTTTACATAGCCATTTGAATTGTATGTTAGGAGAGGACGGATTTATGAGACCTACCTCTCTATGTGTTTGTTGAATAGCTTGCCGTTTTGCCACCATTCTTATATATTATGTTACACATGAACATATTTTTTAGATCTTACTTTTTAAAGTTCCGTACCTAAAAGGTTAAACGGAACCCTATTACTAAGCCTTCGCTATTTGTCTGTCTGTCTGTCACCAGGCTGTATGTCATAAACCATGATAGCTAGAAAGCTGAAATGTTCACAAATTATGTTTTTCCGTTGTCGCTATAACAACAAATCATTATCATTATATATAATAAAATTAAGTTGATAAAATGTGCGTGCCGATAAAACTTAAAAAGGAGTCCCGGATCGATAAACGGACTTATATAGTGTGAAAGCCCTTTATCCCCCCTCGAACAAGAAAGTTCCCGTTTTAACCTAAAGAGCGTGTTTTTAAAGATATAAGGGCTTTTCCAACCCTTCAACTTGGAAATTAAGTGTAGTCGCGCCATCTGTTGTCGAGTATTTGAACTTCATTTAGAACAACGATTATTTGGGTTGCATTTCGAAAGTTGCTGCGAGCAATTGTAGCATGTGTAGTAATGGCGCGAATCTTTTAAATTCCAATTTCAATAAAGTCTTAAATTACATTTGTTATATTTCAACTACGACGTAATCTCATACGAACTCCCGAGTGAAGCCGGGCATCATAGCTAGTACTAAATAAAATAATGATAATATTAAGAAGAGTCCCCATTCAAGAAACGTCTTCGGAAACCGCCCTGACGATCACCAATCAGCATCTAAATACTTCAGGAGTTGGCAGTTTATACGTGTCTCCATGACTGGAAAACAAGGAGTTTATGACTATTGGCCAATAGCTTGATGGATTAGAGCGATCTCCTTTTTTACGGATGGACTAAAGCTGTCTTCCATAAATTTGGTACCACGCCGAGTGAGTAAGAAAGCCAGAAAAAAGTTCCGTCATGGAACTATCGCACTGCGGGATGGTAGGCGGTGCGTTTCCTTGGTCATTCAGAGTCGATCTGGCCACAAAGAATGAGCCCAAAACATCGGCCTTCTCCTTTGCAGTATGGGCCAGAAAGTCATCGTCTCTACACAAGGATGGAAAAGAAGGCTCTAAGAAATTCCCTAAGGCAGCCTTGGCAAGAGACCAGAATGCACGAGAGCCGAAAAGTCGAACTAATTTCTCATCAATTCCGCCAATATGTCCAGATTTTGCCTTGGCGATGGTGTGATTTTTAGATTTAGTTTTATCTTGTTGTTTTTCTTTAATCGTTTAGTTTTATATGTCATATATACATTAGGCCACTTTCTATGCACTTTTGTGGTATCTTTTACTAAAAAAGTATCGCACTTTGAGCTTTGACGTGGTAGTTTACATTCATATGTAGATATGATCTACCATTAAAATACACTAAAAAATTAGAACATACATTTTGTATTAAAATTTTATTACTACTAACGCCATCTATTATAAAAGTAACGACTTAAAATGCTAAAATTGAATGAGTTAAAATGTTAAAATGCTATCGAGTTAAAATTCTGCTTTGGCGTGGTAGATTTAGTTCACTCCATTTTAATACAACATTAATCTATTGTACACTTGTACTTTTTAACTTCCCGCTACGTATGTAGATAAGGAAGTTACTGATTTTGCTCCGATTTTCAAAAATCGAGTTTTCTTTAGATGTCCACGTTTTGGGTCCTAGGAACCTTTTTCGACTATTTTCGCTATGACGTCAGTGTCTCTTTCTTTCTCTCTCTCTCTCTCTCTCTCTGTGTGTGTGTATTTGTCTGTATGTAAACATCTCATTACTTTTGAACGGCTGGACCGGTCGAAACGCGGTTGATGGTATTCGATTGGGTTCCACTCAACTTAGACTTCCTGAAAATTTGAACCAAATGGGCCCAAGGGATTTTGATAAAATTTTGAGAAATCCAACAAAAAAATTTTGGCGAAACAGATTTTTTTAATATAACTTCTAGATGTACCGATTGAGTACAAAAACTAATCAGCTCTATTCTTACAAACATTACGTCTAATGCATAAATTGCATCAAATCGGTTTATCGGTGTGGAAGTAATCGTTGATCATTGATGATGATGAATCATTTTTTAGTATTCTACAATATTTTAGTACTAAAAAAACTACGTCGAATGCTGTTTTAAAACTCAAAATCAATCTTATTTTCAAATTTACAGCTTTTCAAATATTAAAATCACGTTGTTTTTAGCAAACTTACTTAGTCAATATTAGCCTGAAAGTTATTTCAAAAAGAAATAACTTTCAGGCTAATATAACGATTGACGTCAAAATCTTAACTTTTCTCCTTTAACAACTGCGTCAAGTGCCTTTAATTGGATAAGAATCGTTCAATTCGTTTGGGATTTATCAATGACAAACATTTTTGAAAAAAAAAAGTGTTTATTTGACATTGCTTCGAAATTTGTGAACCTACCAATTATTTAGCTAAAGCAATAAGTAAAATGAATTGAATGCCATTTGAATTTGACCATGTGAAATTTGATCATTTAATCATCATTTCCAAAATATACAGTTTTTCAAAATCAATATACTGCCATTTTTATCAAAATAGACTACATGTTTAATTGTATCGTTGGTTTATTCGTTAGTGTATTCTTGCTGTTTTTTGTGACTTAGCAGTTGAGACATTTCAATCTATCTTTGAAATCTATGCTTACAGTTTTTACTCTTTTGAGCTTAAAACACCTTAATTTAGCGGGAAGTTTCAGGCATGGCCTGCAAGGTCAACCGTTTACAGATTTTTCACAATATGATTATTGTGAAACAGTGTATTAATTGATTAATATTGGATTGAGGTCAATTTTCAATCTTAGCCTGAGGGTAAAAAGCTAAAAAAATGTATATTCATGCCCGTATTCCCGAAGAGGTGGGCAGAGGTACAATGTGTATCCACGATTAGCCGAAGATACGTCTTAGTCCTACAACGTGATAGGTGACCAGCCTATCACCAACCGGGCAGTTTTCCAGTACCGAGCAACGTTGTCTTTATTATAAAATTGAAAAAACATATTTTTGATTTGTCTGACTCGGGAATCGAACCCCGAGGGTTTCACTGAGAGAACAATTGTAAAAATTCATTCGCTGAGTATCAATCGCCAATTTTTCGTGCCTGCGGTAAGTCCAATCTTTACCCTAAAAATTTTGAATGTTAATTAAATAAAACATTTTTTGATTTCGAAAATCGATGTGAAATCAGGAACTTCCCGATTTTAGAATAAAAAATAGTTATCTTAGCGAAATGTTAAAAAAGCTACCACATATATATATTAGGGTGATTTTTTTTTTTCACTTATTTTTTTTTTTTCGGTCCCATCGTGAATTCTTGTTGGAAATACCCAAAAAAAAATTCCCTGAAAGTTTGAGCTCTTAATATTAATTAACGTCCTCGACCAAGGCGTGTGAAGATTTCCCATTGAAAATACACAAAAACTCTGATTTTTAATTTTTGAATTTCTAAAGATCAGCGGCATTTCATGGGATCACTTTGACCGAAGATGGTTTTTTCTCAGAATTGAACGCTCTACAAAAGTGCCCATTGCCGCAAAGTCGTAACTCACACTGGCGAGGCAGTACGGGCCACTGAACCTGATTTTTTCATAAAATTCGCGTTTTTTCGCATTTATCTCGTAAATATGAAGACCTACGGAAAAAATGTAAAGGACAAACTTGTAGAGAATTCAATTTCCAACAAAAAATGTCCTATGGACCGAATCGCTAAGATCAATATTAAGCGAGATATTAAGCCTTGAATTTATTTTTTCGTGAAATTTTGGCCGATCATTGATTTAAACTTATTAGTATCTTGTTTACTTTCTCTGTTATGTTATATTTTTTCTTCAATATATTTTTTTAAGGCTAGAAAACTAAAGCAAAATTAATAATCTACAATATTTAACCTTTAATGATAATAAACATTTAATCAAACTCTTTTCTCTTTGTTTCTTCTCTGTCAGTAGGTATTTAATAATCTAATGGCAACGTTGCGATGTAACTAACATCGCGGTGATTCCCCCACCAGTTGATCAACAACGTTTGATTAATATAATTCGAACTATTATAATTTAATAAACAGTTAATAATATATAAATTATTTAAGTGTAATTGAATTCATAAGTTTTGTGCAAAAACTCGTAAATCCATTATTTATTAAAGATTCTTTAAATATAAGCTTTTATAATATAAGATATTTATCATATCCTATTTTTCTAGCCTTAAAAAAATATATTGAAGAAAAAATATAACATAACAGAGAAAGTAAACAAGATACTAATAAGTTTAAATCAATGATCGGCCAAAATTTCACGAAAAAATAAATTCAAGGCTTAATATCTCGCTTAATATTGATCTTAGCGATTCGGTCCATAGGACATTTTTTGTTGGAAATTGAATTCTCTACAAGTTTGTCCTTTACATTTTTTCCGTAGGTCTTCATATTTACGAGATAAATGCGAAAAAACGCGAATTTTATGAAAAAATCAGGTTCAGTGGCCCGTACTGCCTCGCCAGTGTGAGTTACGACTTTGCGGCAATGGGCACTTTTGTAGAGCGTTCAATTCTGAGAAAAAACCATCTTCGGTCAAAGTGATCCCATGAAATGCCGCTGATCTTTAGAAATTCAAAAATTAAAAATCAGAGTTTTTGTGTATTTTCAATGGGAAATCTTCACACGCCTTGGTCGAGGACGTTAATTAATATTAAGAGCTCAAACTTTCAGGGAATTTTTTTTTGGGTATTTCCAACAAGAATTCACGATGGGACCGAAAAAAAAAAATAAGTGAAAAAAAAAAATCACCCTAATATATATATATATATATATATATATATATATATATATATATATCGTGCCTGCGGTAAGTCCAATCTTTATCCTAAAAATTTTGAATGTTAATTAAACATTTTTTGATTTCGAAAATCGATGTGAAATCAGGAACTTCCCGATTTTAGAATAAAAATTAGCATATATGTATATTGCTACATATTATAGGTAGATCAGAAAATATGGTGTAAAATTTTAGTAGATAAACTTTATCTGTGTAGATAACATTGTTAGTAATAAAAATCGTGTTTTTAATAAATCAAGAAAATTTTAAAGAATTTTTCTTGTAAGTACTAAACAAAATTAGTCTTAGAAATATGTTTTTTTATTTTGGTTTTATTTTCTTGCGTCCTTCTAGAGTCTAGTAGACCAAAGTCTGGCGATGCCTTTGATGCGAATATAATGTTAGGGCAAAAATACGCTGGATTTTTTTAGGTTAGATATTATAACATTGTTTACATGTCTGTACATAGACATTAAATTTTGCAACGATTTTGTTCAAGAAAGAAAATAATATAAATAATAGTTTATATCACTTTCAGCCCGTTCATAATTTATCCCATGGGTCTAATCTGGAGCGGGTTTAATCATCTAAAGAGCCATAAATTAATATATAGCTATATTAATTAATACGTGTCTGGTCATTCGCATTAAAATTTTATTGTCTTATACATATTATAGGTGATGCTTAATTCTTTACATCAGAAAATCTATCTGCTTGTTTGCTATCCTCAGTTGTCACTCTCATATTGCATTAGAAGAGTAGGGTATCCTGTATTTATATATCATCCCTACTACACGCATCATTAACATCATTGGTGCCTTTAGACGTCGTTTCGTTTAGTATCGTATAGGGTAGAAAGGGATAAAAGCTCTTGCAAAATTATATATCCGCATGAATTCACTTGTCGTAGCCGCAAAATGGGTCCCCTTGATAACTCTTTTGATAGTGGATTTCTGATAAGTATAATATAGCCTAAGCCTAGTACAGTACCGGTAAATAATAGATTACGTTACAGTAACATATATTTCTATATCTTATTACTTCTTGACTCTACTTTTGTAAAAATGAAAAAATGAAAATCACAACTAATTTATATGCCCCGTGGTTAGGTTTTAGCATATTCGGCTCAGATTATACATAAATAAATAACTATTACTGAACAAATTACACGAATTGATCTACCCCAAAGTAAGCAAATTATTTGCTTGTGTTAGGGACCATCCATAAATTACGTCACATGAATTTCATAATTTTTTGATCCCTCCCCCGTCCTTGTTACAGCTGCTCATATTTGTAAGACCTACCTAGTGTGATGTCACATTGAAATATTGATCTCATTCGATTATTTTTTACTAGCTGATCCGCGCAGCTTCGCCCGCGAGTAGATTAACATGTGGTCTAGACAGCTTTTCATACAAATTTTATCTCCTATTTCTACCCTTTAAGGATTGATTTTTGAAAAAAGCTAGCCTATATTTGACCCCGGCTCTTCAACTACTTCCATGCCAAATTTCATGAAAATCGGTCCAGCGGTTTAGCCGTGAAAGCGTAACAGACAGACAGACTTTCGCATTTATAATATTATAGTATAGTATGGATCTATACAGGTCAGTTTTTAAATTTAGTGTTGTTGAAATACTTAGATATAAAATATTATATTTTGAAATAATGTGATGTCACAAAATTTAAAACCCCGCCCTACTCCTTGTCACGCAATGTCACACTTTGTTGACCCCCTCCCTCCCCCTTAATGTGTGACGTAATTTATGGACAGCCCCTTATGTGTGTTAGTCAACGATACCAATTCTGTAAGATATATAATAAACACCCAAACCCAGAAATACAAACATTGCAAACATATGCTCATCACACAAATTTTTATTGAGAAAAAATAACATTGGGTTTGGTTTCTCTCGAAAATCAAATTTCAGTAGAATCACTCGGATAAGTACTTAAAGGTGCCGGTCCAGGCTACAGCTAGGAATAAGCGAGAATCTTTTTCAGGTCGGTAAAAATCAAACTTTACTTGTATTATAATAATCTATTTGTTTACCTAATATTTAACAAAAAAAAAATGCTTAACATTTGCACAAAGTTTCTGAATGGTTAGAAAACAACAATTTTAGAATCAACATTAATAAAACAAAAGTATTTGAATTTCAAACCCATCACAGTGATAATAAAATTCTAGCATTTATTAATTAACAATAGCACTTATTAAATAACATTTAAGTTATGTACTGTATGAGAATGTAGCCCCCCTCACATAACATCGGCCATGCCAGAACGGCATTTTATAATGCAGTAAAGAAATTGGAATGTGTAAAAAGGAATTACAGTTCAGTTCCGTTACATTCACGTTTTACGACGGTTGAATGACTCCCGAGGGCTCCCTACGGATTCCGCGACAGATATTCCTGTGCTCCGTCGGCATCCATTCGGAGCCGTATGGCCATCGCGAAATGTGAATAGAGAGCAGCGGCACGGTAATATTATCTATACCATTCTAACTATTCTAACTCGGCCGTTTCTTTGAAATAAATGCCTACAGCCGCGCGGTACGTAAACATGCTATAGATCTGCCCGCCTCCAGCATTTTAATTACATTTCCCTACTTTGTGTTTCCATTTAGTTTTGTGATTGTAAATATACTTTTATCTATAAACAAATAAAATACAAATACTTTGTGAATTGAACAGGAAGTGTTCAATTAAAATGCGTGTTGTTTTTTGATTGGTAGATTTGATTAAAAAACCATGTTTATGTTTGAATACCAAATCAGTCTTATAAATTTGGGACCGAAAAATATTTGCGTTATTGTTAAAGAAACAACACACTGTCCGTTTGTCACTGCGGCACAGTCGCGACTGTCTGCATGCCGAGCGCAGTACCGGGCGCGTAGGCATAGCTCGCGCTTCATCCGTTTGTATGAAATTGGAATACTGTATAGATAATACAGTGGCAGTGATGTAGCGATTCGAGTCATATAAGTGATTTACGGCTGCCGTGGTACGCGTATTGCTCCGACAGACGCGTATGGCTTCCACGGCACGCATACGGCTGCCGAGTGCCAATGCGAGCCGGTCGGAGTGAATTATATCTAAGAAGGCTCATATTGAGGGAATATGTAATTGTGGATCTTCATTAAAGGTATTAAAAGCCTCACTTCTGGCATATTATTGTTATGTTTTTTCTATTTTAAAAATAACTAGCTGACCCGACTAACGTTTTTCAGCATTTTTACTACACTTTTTATACTATATTTTCTTACATTTTATACCTTCCCTGGACTTCAGTAATTAATTCAAAATCAAAATTAGCCAAATCGGTTCAGCCGTTCTCGAGTTTTAGCGAGACTAACGAACAGCAATTGATTTTTATATATATTCGTTTATTGGTGACTTGTTTATTTATTTATTTTGTTAGGACCTTTAGTTAAGGTAAAGGACCTAAGAATATTTGAGTTATCTTTAGATCAACTTCAAAACATTAAATGTAATAAATAATCTTTCAATTGAACTATTACGTAAACAAAATAAAATTTATGGATACAGCTCCATTACACAATGTAGCGCTAAGCCAAGTTAGCGCAGGCCTATAAAAAGATCGTGTAAATCGCTATACGAGCCATAATTATTTCGACTCGTGTGAGTGAAGCGGTGTCCATTTTTCCTAATAAAGAAGCTTCGATTATGAAGAGAATCGCGCGTAGAGTATACTGTGTGCTTTTGTTTTTTGCTATTGACGTGTAGATGATGGTAGCTAATTTTACCACTGGGGTCTTTTTTATATTCATAAACGTTTGATAAGTTTATTCCATTTTTTTTCTCTGCTTTTTGTTGTTAAGTAGGTTGAGCTCAACTTCGCACTATTTAATCTACAATTAGATAAAATTTACTAAAAATCAAATTAAATTTTAGCTGATGATGGTACCAAATGTAAATGATATATTTTAATGATATCCAACTATTGTTTGGTTAAGACATAGAAACTAAAACGTTTATGTCCTCCTGATTCAATATAATAATGAATTTAAAATGTTGATGGGATTACTACGTTAGTACAGTGCATCAACTGTGTTTAGCTAGTGTGGGTTGATGGTTTAATGCAGTCATACGCAGGAAAACACTATTCCTGCTCTGTAGACTGTGAGTTAGCGACAACAACAGCATTCTTAACGTAATTGCAGATAGGTATGACTCAAATATTTTGGGTTCCTTTATCCAGGTTTTAATAAAATAAATAAATTGTCTGCATCGTGGTCTAGGGGTAGCCTATTCGGCTCAGATCGCGAGGTCTCAGGTTCGATCCACAGG
This sequence comes from Apodemia mormo, assembly GCA_036924255.1. Taxonomy (NCBI): domain Eukaryota; kingdom Metazoa; phylum Arthropoda; class Insecta; order Lepidoptera; family Riodinidae; genus Apodemia; species Apodemia mormo. The sequence continues at coordinate 34,501,317 of JAUPFN010000012.1, read as the reverse complement.
TCGGGTGAAGGTGTTATTAAGGTCTGTTTTGAGGTTTTTCTTAAAAATCTTATAACTCAGTAGCAGCTCGGAGTCTGGCGGAATAGTGTATTACCACTCCCGTGCCTGGGATGAGCACGTAAAGCTGTCGGTCCCGGTAATCGCTAGAAATGATCGATAATCGTTAACATGTCGGTAAATGCGGCGATGAGATCTCGCCAACCGACAAACCGGTAAATCCCTTTTTCGCCAATTACTCCAGAAAAACACATTAGTGTTGATTACGTCATTTATTACTTTGATTCATATACATAATACCCTCCATTTATGCAACATAATTAAATATTCTTATCCATTGCATTGCATTACATTCAACATAACGACTTACTATTTCGACAAGTATCAAATATAGAACCGTTCTTGTGGACTGACCAATATAGAATGCAAATGAATGTCTCTCCCCCGCCAACCGTTAGGTTAGCGGGATCATGCCACCGACAAACAGGTGACAAGTGACGCGGTTTAGTTTAAATTTTAACGGCCTTACCGTTAAAATTTAAACATCCGATATTATTAAAATATTAGTTACTATATTTACTTAATAAATCATACGCTCACAGTTATTAAAAATATCCTAATACTTTGAACCGGAACATTTTATTTCATTTTATACTAGCTGCAGCGTGTACCCGCTGCATCATAAAAGTTTTTGACAAATCCCGCGGGATCACCTAATTTTTCTGGGATAAGAAGTATCATGTTTGCTATTTCAGGTCATCACCTACATGTAAAAAATTACATTCAAATCTGTTCCGTAGTTTTTGCGTTATTCAGTTACAAACATCCATTCATTCAAACATGCATCCATCCAATATCCAAGCTTTCATATTTATAATATTAATATAGATTTACATTATTTATTGTATTGTACATGAGAAGATTAAAAATTATGATAAAGAAAAGTGTTAAATATTTGCATACATTAGACACTTAAAAGCGTATGTTAAACCATATTCATGCAAATAAAATATTCTTTAATTTACTCATATTTATTTAACATTTATTATGTTAAATGAAAAAAATAATGTTTTCTATCTATGCATTCTTTCCATTTTTATTACTCTCATAGAATATATTCATAAAAGGTACTAAGCCAACACGAGAATAATATAATACAACAAAATGAAGAATATTAAAATAACAGCATTGTGCTAAAATACACTGCGGATTTAAAATTCACTGTTTAGTTAATTCAAATTCATTGTGGCTAGAACATTCTCAAATTTATAATGTTTCAACAATGTGTTCGTGTAATTTTGTTAGCTTGTGGGTCAGCCTGTTTAAAGTGGCATATTAAAATTCTATCTAGCGCATTCATATTTAATTAGACTAATTAAAATATACTTTTTTTATGGTGTTAGCCAAAGCGGCCAAATTCTAGCAACATGTCATTCAAGGGTATTAATGGTAATGACATAATCACAAAGGGTCAAGGCGGCTTTTTCTTTTCACCGAAGATCTATATCTTACCATCCACACTTGCAATATATAGATCTTCGGTCACAAGATATAGATCTTCGGTGAAAAGACAAAACCGTCTTGACCATAAAGCTGTATTATATCTAGAGGCAGCACTTCTAATACCTACTTGAAACACGACTTTAAGTATTGCTGTCATCTTCTGAGACCTCACCCACTCTTTCTAACACAGCTGTATAAAAAGAGATGGGGAGACCTCATAGACAGAGATATAACGTAAATATTTGTATGAAATGATTGATACAAGTGCTAGCTCCACCTATACCTAATACTTGACCCTTAGTGATTATGTCATTTCCATTTACACACTTGAATGACATTTCACTAGAATTTGACTGCTTTGGCGTTGATAAGAAAAAGTATATATTAATCACGGTCGTTAAAAATAATAATTAATTAAAAAATCTTGAGAGGTGTCAAGGGACACCCGGAAGGAACGAAGTTCCTTTCGATTATTTAGTGAAGGAATTGTAATAAAATTTAAACCTGTATACACTCAACAAAAATAATCGTCGCGACACCACACTGTTCAATGCGAAATAGAAATGAAAATATCTGGCTTGCTTTCTATAAGAGAGAGAGAGAGAGAGAGAGAGAGAAACATGCGCACGCCGCACAGTTTACAATAGCAAAAAGTGTCGTGACAACTTTTTGTAAGATTTTTTTCCGTCTAGCCCATTTTCACAACGCGCGATAAGGAACTTCGTTCCAATATTATATTCTATTCTATACGTCAGCACGTGATGTAATTCTGTTACTGTTAGCATAGACGAACTATATACTGATCTCTGCTGTTATACACAATTAATAATACACTTATACACAATTATTAATACACTTGCACACATATATGCTTGCAAAACATTAAAAACTACAAAGAAAAATGTCGACACGCGAGACTCGAACCCGGGTTTGAGTTTCCCAAGCACGGGGTTAGTGCTATAAAAACAAAAATAATTATACATATATGCTGTCTAGTAAAAAAAAACACTGTAAAACACAAAAATAATTAGAAATACGAAAGTACCGATCAAAATTATAAATGTAAATTTCATCTGTAACGCAAGTAACGATCAACTCATTTAACTAGTTATACGTATGAATAGCTAGCGATCAGAGTGCTAAGTGTGAGTTTTTCTTTTCGGATTGGAGTTTGGAGTTTACTAGGAATTTGTATGTGATTTGTACAGCGCCACCTAGTGGTAAACGTGAGAAACCAGTTTACCACTAGGTGGCGTTGTACAAATCACATACAAATTCCTAGTAAACTCGAAACGCGCTCACGATCGAATGCGAAAAGAAAAACTGACACTTAGCACTCAGTACAATCGACGTAATCGATCATATAGCAAAGAAGAATTTCGCCGCCTCGAGCCTGTCGACACTAGCTCAGTGGAAGAGCGTCCCGGCTTTAGGGAGTTGGTCGCAGGTTCAAATCCCGCGTGCCGATATTTTTCTTTGTTGTTTTTAAGGTTTGTCTGGTAAAAGATGGTACGTACTAAAGGAGGGTGTTCAGTACTCGATTCTGGTACCGAATGTGTATAAAAAATAGGTACCTATATTTTGACCAAATTTTTTGTTTTTTTAAGTACGTAACCCCGCACATGGCGCATAGAAGTTCATTGTTTATAAACGGCGACTTACCGTGCTCGTGACTAATGAGTTTTACGGCCGGTTTCCGATTTTAACAAGTAATTTATCTGTTTAACATAATTTTTACAGACAAATGATTTTTTTTTTGTTAAAATTATGTTAACCATATAAATTATGTTTAACACATATTACAGCCTGGCAAAAAAGAGTAAAAAATAATTTAGGTCGCCACTATCGTTTATATGGTATCACATAATTGTTTTTGATACTTCGAAGTTTAGCTACAACACACAAGATTAGATTGTTTGTTTGTTTATTTCAATAGGCTCCAAAACTACTAGACTATAATTATAATAAAAATGTGAAAATATTGACGTTTATTAATCGAATCTCGATAACTTTAATGTTGTCATAACTAATATATTTAGGTCAATCCATCACCGTAACGCACTCTTTTTTGCCAAGCTATAATTGCTTGTTAAAATTAATTTACGTTTCGGAAACCGGCTGTTAATAAATCGTACAGTGACCATACTTTTTGAATATTATTACACTTATTTCGTTGAGGTTTACTATATTCGGCAATATTCTCTCGGAACTTTTTACCTCGCACTACTTTACTCTGTTGTGGAATCAATTACCGGCAAGGGTGTTTTCGAATGGATACGACTTTGGGACCTTCAAAAAAAAAGCTTACTCATTCTTAAAAGGTCGGCCGGTAAGACATCTGGTATGGCAGATGTCCATGGGCGGCGGTTATTACTTACCATCAGGTGCACCTCCTGCTCGTTTGCCCCCTCTCCTACAAAAAATAATATTAATATTGTTACGTACTTCGGGTTCGTAATTTGCAAGAAAACGCCACTTATATTAAACCGTGTATTTACAACACAAGTACACAAACAACAAAATGTAATACTTAAATACATCATACACTGGTCACACTCACTGCACTAGCACTAAACTTAACCGACTACGTTTAAAGAAAGCAATTTCTTTAAACGTAGAAGAAGTGTGTTGCGAAGTGAAACGTGCGTTGAGTACATAATTTGTGTGTTACTTGCCTTTGCTTCTGACGTGGAAGAATGTGTGGTGGAAGTGGATGGACTATTGTACCGCTGTGGTCTTCTCTAATTGTCAAGCCTTGGATAAGTTTGCCCCATTCCTTACACTACCTTTCGTTTCAGTTACATCACAGCAGTTCCATATAAGATTTCGCGGAAGTTTTGCAAATTAAATACCACGATTTCTTCATTCCCGCTATGTTTGGTTTTGCCAGATCTTCTTCATACATTGCCACATTTTTGAAACGGTCAAGGCTATAAAACTGGTGATCCAACAAATTATCCTGTAAAGGATAATTCTGTAAAGGATAATTTGGACAATAAATTTCAATTTTCTCAGTTCTCGGTAAAGACTCTTCTGCCTTCGTGTCCTTAATTGTATGAAATAATTGAAACTCAGTAAAACTGAGTAACCGGTAACAATTCCCCTGTTCCTCAGAAATGCGTCATTCAATTTATTGCAGTTTTATACGAGTTTGTACAATTCTCGAGGCACGTTTTCCTTCAAACTGAGTGCTAAGTGTGAGTTTTTCTTTTCGCATTCGATCGTGAGCGCGTTTGGAGTTTACAAGGAATTTGTATGTGATTTGTACAGCGCCACCTAGTGGTAAACGTGAGAAACCAGTTTACCACTAGGTGGCGCTGTACAAATCACATACAAATTCCTTGTAAACTCCAAACGCGCTCACGATCGAATGCGAAAAGAAAAACTCACATTTAGCACTCTGATGTAGAACAAAATATCGGTATGGGTTTTACCGAATGGCTACGATTTAGGAATTTTTGAGTAAAGAGTTAATTAATTCAAAATGTGTTTTTTTCCGTTTCCTGTTAATACGAGCTCGGAGTTAGATAAATGCTCGATTGGCGATATGCTTGCCACCTATTGCATTGTGGGACTATGTATCTTCAGCTAATCGTGGGTGCACTTGTTGTACGTCTGCCTACCTCTTCGGATATACGGGCGTGAAGATACATTTTTTTTATTTTTCGTAGTTATACCACTAACATCGTGTCAACGAACTAGGTAGTAGAGTTCTGCATCGTCTCCCGTAGGCTTCGTACACCTCTTTCTCCTCCCCTCTCGCTCTGGATAGTTAGCAAATAATAACGAAATATATATAAATACCAAAACAAGAAAAAAATTAAATACTAATACTTGTGCTAATTGTATTCAGACCAAGTTTTTCTTTCAAGTCACTTCTCTAGAACGGTAGACTAGACAGAACATCCCGACAATTACGTACTTTCTGCACAGAGGGCGTATTATTAGGTCTTATTAAATGAAATACTATCGCTAAACGCCGGTAGTAACAAGGATTTATTACGTTATAATATTGATATATTTGCGTCGTCGTGATTGGTTATGGTATATGATATTATGACTGTGTCTTCTAGCGCTAGTTGTTGAACCAATTACGAAACAGCGAACATATCGATATTATAAGTATTACAGTTTTTTCAAGTTATATAGAAAATATTAATGTTGTCATAAATATTACCAATCATTGTTTACAAAATCAAACTAAAAATAAATAAAATAAGTTGTTTTGAATTGAATAATTGAAAATGAAATTGAGTAATTGGAATAAATAATAAATTAGATACTTACATAATTTTCACACGTTTTTATATGTAAAAATCTGTTTAATGTTGTGGGACACCGTATAGAAACGAAGTTGCTTTTACAACTAAAAGACTAAAATCTTACACGTTTTTAACGTTATGGACGTTTTTTGCCTAGGGGTACCTCCCTACCCTACCCTAAAATGTAGTAGCAATATTAAGAAAAAGTATATTTAGAATGATTATATTTAAAATATTTCTAATAATACAGGGTAAAATTGAAATTAGGTACAGAACATTCGTATTTTACCCCGCTGGTGTTTACTTTGTATAAATTCAATAAACAGTGATGTTTAAGAGACTAAATTATATATATTTTTTAACATCTTCTGAATTTTCTACCGATTCTCTATAAATAAATTAGACTGATTTAGTATTTTAAAAAATCCATGCTGACAACACTTATTTGTATCGTACGACGGTAAGACACTCGTTTAGATAATATTATAAAGTATTTTGTAGACACATAGACACATAGTCGTAGACATTGTTTAAAATTGTTACCTCATTTGCTTAATTTCTGCTGCTTTTTCTATTTATATAGTGTTTTAATCGCAATGAATGTAAAACCCACGCAGATTTTGTTCGCAAGCTGCAATATGTTTGTCAATATTATTCACAGATACCCTGTTTTGGAAATAAGTACTTAAATTTTCATATTACTTACTACCGTCACACAAGGCAACCTCTAAGACATTTAAAACAAAAATTCTTTATGTTCTGGGTATCCTACCGGAGGGGTACCTCCGCAACGCCCCATAAGAAACTTCGCTCCAATATTATAGTACAGGCTTTCCCAACCTTTATTTCGCCGAGCCTCCCCAAGCCAGAAATAATATTTTCATGCCTCCCGTATATTCCTTATTTATCTACTCGTTAATTTTTTTTTGGAAATGTAATCTTACATATTACGTACGACGCCCCCCCCCCCCTCGCATTTCTCTACGCCTCCCTAGGGTGGCGTGCCCCCCTGGTTGGGAAGCCCTGTTATAGAAGCTTGAAATACTTGTAGCAATTAGCATATACATATAATAATAAGTAAATATTTTTCTGATTTTTCACAGAAGGTTGTTGTGCTTTAAAGCCACCGTTTAACAGAGCCACTTTTGTTGATAGGCTCATTTATAGTGAAGGTTTTGTTTCAGCGGCATAATACACCCTTTGTGTGATAAATGGATTTAGGTTTAACTTAATATTACGCCAGTCGCATTGAAACGGTTAAACCCCTGTGGTACAGTTAAGCACATAAAGCTATTGATGTTGGTTATAACAAATAACTAGTAATCGATGAAGTTAGCAAGTCCAGCGATGAGATTTAGCCAGCCGACTAACTAACTTCGTTTTATTATACTAGCTGTGCCCGCAACTTCGTCCGCGTGGAAAAACTTGTAAAATAAAGGTAGCCTAAGATACTCCTTATTACCGTGGTCTAAGATAGACCGTTCCGGGGTGCGACCCGCACAGGTCCCATTCCCGTGGGATTTGTGGGATAAATGACCGTATTACCGTATGTATATACATTTGTATGTTTGCATGTTTGCATGGTTGTATCTTTGTATGTATGTATGATGTTTTTTATTTAAGTTAGATACATTCCAACTTACGGAGTAATCCAAGTTTCATCAAAAGGGGATATGTAGTTTTTGAGATAAGAGTATAGGTTTTTAATTTTTTTTTATATCATAAGATAGCAAACAAGCAGATGGATCTCCTGATGGAAAAAGTCAACCATCACCTATAGACACCAAATATGTTAATGGTGCGTTGCTATCTTGGGGCGAGGTCTAATGCTACATGCATAAGTTTACCGGCTACCTTACCCTCCAAACCGGAACACAACAGCGACAAGCATTGACGCTATTGTGGCAATAGGTAAGGCGATGGAACCAGACCCAGACGAGACAATGCAGAACTGTACCTCTTTTGGAAATTGGTTTAAATATTTAAATTAATGTTATTGTAGGTATTATTTATTTATACTTCGACATGTTTAAATATTTTGTGGATATGTTCTCCTAGATCAGAAAAGTTAGTGTAATATAATATTTTAAATATTAAAAGTTCGACCTTGGTGAAAAAAGGGGTTTTGTCACGGGTCTGCCAGTTACAAACGTTTTTATATTATCGATAGTAAAAATCGTTGAAGATAAACAACTTTGTTTATCTTCAAAGATTGATACTATATGGATATTTTTGATAGCTTATTTTTTAAATAATGAATACTGTCTTATGTATTGCTGTTTAATGATAGTATTGTACTTATGAGATTATGAAACCCTATCGATAATGGACTATCAAGCAGCAACACTATAAACCTAAGGTTCGACACTTATTCCAAAAATTTATGTCTATACTACATATATGAAATTCAACGTCTTTACTATACCCCGATTCTTATTTAAATCATGTACTACACATTTAATTCCAAATAGTAAGTGTTGAAGTATAAATCTACTCCCCTTCAAGCAATATTGAGATAAAGTTGACATCACGCTCTCGGACTATCTGGTTGCGGCGATGAACGCTACTTTTTGTGGCCTGTAAATCCACGGTGCATGAATTTTCGCCTCGCCCGTCGCATCGTCGTCACCGTCGCCGGTTATTGTGGCCAGGCGGTATCAGTGTAGTGTGGCGACTCTGGTGTCTGTATTGTGTCTAGTTTGGTAGCTTATGGACACCACGGTGGCGGGACTGATTGCGCTGTCAATGCGTCCGGGTGAAATATAGCCCTTATTACCGCAAGCAATGCAATAACGGAATAAAGAATATACTAGAATATCCTAGACTAGGCAGATCATAAAATCCATGTAAAAAATTAAATTGTTTGTTCAGGTCCATTGGCTTCTTTCCTTGGGAGAGACAATCATCTCTATCCAAGACGAGCGTCTGTTGGTGTCGAAATACATTTTGGACGAAGCTACTCTAGAAGTTGTAAATAAGTAAGTAAAACCATTTTCTATGTCATTAGATAGCAAATGTAATAAAAATAGATGACAAAAAATTGGTTCATTGGATAAAATGCAACATACAGGTTACCATACTCTCCAAACCTGTTTTTATATATATTGTAGGTTAGCAAAAAGCATATAGCACTCCCAATGTAAAAAGAAACCATCGCCTATAGACACCAAAGATGTTAATGGTGGTTGCTATCCGTGTGGCTGGATGGCAATGCGTAAATTTTCGGCCACCTTACACTCCAAACCGGAACACGATAACGATAAGCATTGATGATATTGCGGCAGGAATAGGTAAGGCGGCGGTACCAAATACGACCGCCTTACGTACTAAATAGTACCGGCGAGACGTTGCGGAACTCTACAATCTAGTAGTCACGATAGTTGTGCCACTTATTATAGCCAATCGGTCGTCTTTTACAAACTGCCTGACAGAACGGCAGTTTGTCTTCTTTTTAAAGGAGCCAATACCTACAGGGGGAATCACTTGTAGATATATCATATCGTGAAATAAAAAATCGTTCAATTGCGAGATGGGCTTTCATGGGTTTCATACAAACTTCAGGGCTACGACGATAGTAGCCATGAAGATGCCCTAAAAGGCGAAACCAGTTGGCGATAGCTGTTAAAGAAAGTGGTTTGTAAAACAGTACAGTGTGTTAACAAAATTACAAATGGATTTTCACCAAGTGCCGATAATAAAAAGTATAAAATATAATTGGAATAAACTCACCGTAGGCCTGAAAATTAAAGAAGGCCCCTTGTCATAGTTATCCCAAGGGTGGATAACTGTGACAAGGGGCCTTCTTTATTTTTCTACCACACTTTCTGCCAAGATAATAGCGAGCACAAAAGCACACATTTTACGCACTCAACGCACGTTTTACTTCGCAACGGAAGCATCTTTAGGGAAAAAGAACACTACTTCACTCAATAAGAGCCGAAGTAGCGAGAAGTCTGGGCAATTTAGGCTAACTCTTAGGTACGATCCACACCGTTCAGATCAGCCTGCACTGGAACGGATGAACGGAATAAATATATCATATCGTCAACTAACAAACCAAAGATCAAAGGTGAATTGGAGTTGGTCTCGGCCCTTTTGAAGAATAGACCGGGCGGTTGGTCTATTCTTCAAAAGGGCCGAGACCAACTCCAATTCACCTTCTGCCAAACTAGTCATAAAAGGCGACCGATTAGCTATTCGTGTCACTATCATCGTGACTACTAGTTTTAATCTTAAGTTAAGCCCTTGCGATGAAATTTAAATTAATAACAAAGAACTTTAGTTTCTTGTTACGCACTCAACGCACGTTTTTCTTCGCATTCTAAGCATCTTTAGGGAAAAAGAACACTACTTCACTCAATCAGAGTCGAAGTAGCGAGAAGTCTGGGCAGTTTAGTCTAACTCTTAGGTACGATCCACACCGACCCATTCAGATCGGTCGGCACCGGAACGGATGAACGGAATAAATATACTCATATCGTCAACCAACAAACCAAAGATCAAAGACGAATTGGCATTGGTCCGGGCTCTTTTGAAGAATAGACCAACCGCCCTTTTGCCAAACAAGTTATAAAAGGCGATCGATTAGTTATTCGTGTCACTATCATCGTGACTACTAGTTTTAATCTTAAGTTAACCCCTTGCGATGAAGTTTAAATTAATAACAAAGAACTTTAGTTTCTTGTTCCTCTATGAAAGCGTAATAGCTATAATTTATCATAGAATAACGATGGCTTTAGTTATTTTTACAGAATAAAATTTAAATCTTGGTTAGAATATAACATTTTTTATAAAGTTTGCATTTTTTAATGACTTGATATAACTTTATTTCTTCTATCTTTTTAAAAAATTATGTCTGCTAATAGTGCTAATATCAAAAATATAACCTACATTTTATCAACGGTTTGTGCTTATAAACAAGGATTTAACTTAACTTTTCTGTGTTGGTCCGGACTACCTTTGAAGAATAGATTATGTGATATTCTACCAAGCGAATCGTAAAAGGAGCCTAATGGTCTATACGTATCACTACCATCATGATTACCAGGTAGTAGAGCTCCATTCGTGACTACTAGGTAGCAGAGTTCTGTATTGTCTCGCCTGGGTCTGGTATCATCGCCTTACCTATTCCTGCCGCAATAGCGTCAGTGCTTGTCTTCTGGTCTCTTATATATCGTCTTCTGGTTTGGAGGATATGTTATCCATTAAACTAATACATCTAGCATTAAGACCTTGCCACAAGGATAGCAACGCACCATTAACATCTTCGGTGTTTAAAGGCGATGATTTTCTCTTTCTATCAGAAGAACCATCTGCTTGATTGCTATCTAATAATATTTTAAAAAAAAACAATAATCCTAACTCTAATATACAAAATGGAACAATTAACATACACACAAGTTTCTGTTTTGGTGTAAAATAAAAGGATTGTGGCTATGTCATCGACACAGCCGTGCATCTTTTACGTGAATACGTCTACGTTGCGAGTAATATCTAGCGATGGCAACATTTTTCATTCATCTTTCCAATCACAATATTTCCCGTCAAACCAGCTTATGGAACTAGGTGATCTAGACCACGTCCATCTTGTGGATAGTGAAGTAGAGCGTAGGGCGGCATTAATGTCAGATAATGGCCCACTATTACCCATCAATACCGAAGAAGTAGGTGAAATAATAAAAAACCTACGCATTAAAAAGACCCCGGAGTCTGATAAAGTCACAAATAAGGTAGTTAAATACCTCCTTCACTCCCTTATATTCCTACTAGTGTGCATCTCCAATTTACTCCTAGTCGGTTATGCGTTTTCGGACGAGTGTAAAGAAGCCACCGTCATAGGAATACACAAACCGGGAAAACCCCGAAATAATGCCAGTAGTTACCGTCCCATTGGCCTAATCAATACGTTAGACAAAATCTACGGAAAAATCATACTATCTCACCTTAAGGCTGCGTTTCCACTGAGGCGGATTGAAGTGGAGTGGAGCTTAGCGGTGCACAAATTGACCAATCACAATGAAAGAAATCTCCGCTCCACTCCTATGGAAACAGTGTTAGCGGAGTGGAATGGAGATTTCTTTCATTGTGATTGGTCAATTTGTGCACCGCTAAGCTCCACTCCACTCTACCCTGCCTCAGTGGAAATGCAGCCTAAGGCATTTGTTCTCGAGAAAGGTTTCATAATAAATGAGCAGTTTGGTTTTCGAGAAGCTCACTTTTGCACTCATTAAGTGCACCGACTCACATTTACATTACATTTTAAAATATTTAAATGCAGCCCCGGGGCTGCAAATTCTCACTGATGCTCTATTTTTCGACGTCACGATGGCGCAATGGCCTAATAACAAGCTTTGCCGAAGTCTGTTGGGCTGTCTTAACAGACTCGACTCATCATACAAGAGTACCTAACCAACCGCCCATTTCAATTCAGGGTAGTGGGTTCATTCTCCACTCATAGGTCGATCACAGCAAATGTCCTGCACTCGTATCACTTAGACACAAGGTGACACTTAACAAGATTTGCGTAAGGCCTATTCTATCATACGCCCGCGTAGCATTTGCCCATCTCCCGCGTAGATTTGCATCCGTTGCAAGTAGTACAGAAAAAATACTATGTATTGTCACGGGTGCACCGTGATATACATTGACCTTTATAAACTTAGCTAGATTAGCTATTTCAAGATATTTCAATCGTACCAACTCACACCCTAACCCACTGTGTAAGCCGCGGCAGACTATATCCCAGATCTCAATACCAATCCCAAATGACGTAAGCCCCGCCACGTTCTCACCGATCCCGACGACCTGATAACTGTGGCCAACGAAACATACCAAAATACTACAAACCTATACACGGGACAATACCGTTAACCTGCTTATCACAAATCACGACGCCACCCCTAAGCCGAGGATCAGTCTCAAAGGAGACACCCTTAGAGTGGGAGGCGTACAACCCCACATGTTTAAGTTTTAGCTGAGCACTCTGCTCGCCCCATGACCGGTGAAGCCGTAAAGCCTAAAGGCCCTTAAGGCCAGCAGTGTACAGGTGCCATCGTTGATCGATTCGGACGCCTTCTTCTTTTTACGTTCTCGACACTTCTTCACTTTTTTATATGGGGGTTCATGGGTATCACTAAATTACTCCTTAAAATCTCTTACAGACGTTGTACATTCCTTGTATTTTGATATGGCTTTTAATTTTTTTTAGCTGAGTACAATTTTGCACTGAATTTTTCACTTGAGTGCCATATATATTTACTATTGGAGTTGAAAATTATTTTTTGAAGTTATACAATCAATAAAAACTTTCGAATAAAACTTAAACGAATTTTATATTTGATCTGTGTCTAAAGATATACCATATTATGCAAAATATATAACGCAGTAAAATTAACTAAAAATTGCGGCATTTCCTACTCCACTATTCGCGAAGCATTGTGATCTACATTCAGCTTATCAAATTTTTTGATTCTTTAGCTATCCAGTGGTATAATTAGATTTTGATGTTGGTAATAGTTATGTAGCTATAACACCAAACTGTACCCCCCAATTTTGTTATCATACGTTTTTTGAACTGTCCCCCTATGAAGGCAATTTTAAAGACGTATCCACGTCAAAACGCTTGTTAAAATTTGAACCATCGCATCGCAATTTTCTGTTTTTATTAGAATAAATTACAAAAAAATATTTTTGCACATTCTAATTTTTATTGTTACCTTAAAATCTATTATACCAAGAAATTTCTGCACATATTTTTCTAGAGATTTAAATGCTTTTTAAAATTTAAATACGGTGTAAACTTTTTTTCTTATATATAGAAGAGGGGGCAAACAAGCAGGAGGTGCACCTGATAGTAAATAATCACCGCCGCCCATGGACATCCACAATACCAGAGGTCTTGCCGGCCTTTTCAGAATGAGTAAGCTCTTTTTTTGAAGGCCCCCAAGTCGTATCCGTTTGGAAACATCCCTGCCGGTTATTGGTTCCACAACAAAGTAGTGCGAGGCAAAAAGTGCCGAGAGAAACGCACAGTTGTGGATTTCCAGACATCGAGGTGGTGAGGACGGAATTTCAAATTTTGACGCGATGTCCGATGATGGAATTCGGTGGCAGGGATTAATCCAAATAACTCGTCGGGATACCCCCCATGAAAGATACGACAGAAGACACAGAGTGAACCAACATCTCTGCGCAATGCTAAAGAGTCAAGCCGTTTAGAAATAGCCAGGTCGTCAACGATTCGAACCGCTCTACGCTGAATGCGATCAAGAGGAAGGAGATAGTACTGAGGAGCTCCGGCCCAGAGATGAGAACAATACTCCATGTGGGGCCGAATTTGAGCCTTATAAAGCTGAAGGCGATGGGCCGGCAAGAAGTACTGTCTCGCTCTGCTGAGCACACCGAGCTTTTTGGAGGCTTGTTTAGCCTTACCTTCCAAATGACCGCGAAACTGAATTCGATATGTCGACTCCCAGAATCCAGATACCAGCTGAGGCTGCCAGGAGGGTATCCCCAAATCAAGGTGACACGATAAAGGGTGTCTTTTTAGCGGAAAACACGCAAAGCTGTGTCTTCTTGGGGTTAAAAGTGACCAGGTTTTGATGACCCCATTCCGAGATATCGGTTAGTCGATTCTCAACTTCGGACACAAGCTTGTTTCGGCTCTCTTCGATGTGTTCCCGAGAAATACCGCTTCGGCCGGAGTATGTAACATCACCATCACATCACATCACATCACAGTACTGTCATCTGCACAGCAATATATGTTGCGAATTCGCATCATGTCATTGATATGCAGAAGGAACAGTGTCGGTGATAGCACGCAGCTTTGTGGAATACCAGCATTAATAGACTTAAGGTCAGACCACGCACCGTCAACTACAACCTTGATGCTCCAATCAGCCAAAAAACTGTTGATCCACTTGCATAATTTCTCGGAAAACCCATAGGAAGGCAGCTTCGCCAGAAGCGCTTTGTTCCACACCTTATCAAAGGCTTTTGCTATGTCTAAACTAACTGCTTATGCCTTCCCCTTGGACTCAACTGCTTCCGCCCACCGATATATTAAGTATACTAGAAGATCACCAGCTGAGCGGCCGCGACGGAAACCGTACTGGCGGTCGCTAATCAGCTGGTGCTCTTCTAAATACTCAAGGAGCTGCGAGTTGATGATTGTCTCCATAATTTTGGAGAACAAGGAGGTTACGGCTATCGGCCGATAGTTGACGGATTAGAGCGATCTCCTTTTTTAGGGATGGGATGCACTAAACCTGTCTTCCATGAAATCGGTACTATGCCGAGTGAGTAGGAGAGCCGGAATAGGCTTGTTAGTACCGTCGCCAGCTCTGGAGCACACGATTTAAGTACAATCGGAGAGATGCCATCCGGTCCACTCGACTTATGGACGTCCAAGGAAAAAAGCTTTACGTACGGAAGACTGCAGGAATTTTAATTCCGTCATAGAACTATAGCACTGCGGGGTGGTAGGGGGTGCATTTACTTAGTCGTCCAGAGTCGAGTTGGCCGCAAAGAACGAGCCCAGAAGATCGGCCTTCTTCCTTGCGGTATGGGTCAGAGAGTCATCATCTCCGTGTAAGGATAGAAGAGAGGGCTGTGAGAAATTCCCCAACACAGCCTTGGCGAGAGACCAGAACGCACGAGTTCCCGAAGAAAGGTGAACTAATTTCTCACCAATTCAGCCTATGTGTTCAGATTTTGCCTTGGCGATAGCTCTTTTGAAGAACCTGGAGGCGGAATTGTACTCCTTACGTAACGCGCTGGTTTTTTCATCACGAGATGTCGACGCTGCAACCCAAGCCTGGTAGCATTCCTGCTTTCTGACATAAAATTTTAGATCTTTTCCAACAAAATCATTAATCCTGCTATAATTAATTAAAAGCAGTCAAACTTGCGGTAAATTAAATTGGATCTCGAACAACTTTTGAACTAAATTACTTGTCGAAAGGAGAATTATGAGGTTCCATACAAAGTTGGCCTCAAAAGTAGCGCGTGTTGATAAATGCTTAGTTTCTTCTGAAATATATACTGTATCAAACTTTTTATAATTATAAATCTGGCTAAAAAGTGGCTAAACACTAATCAGCTCTATTAATGAAAAAACTACGTCTAATACATAAATTGCATCAAAATCGGTTTATCTGTTTGGGAGTAATCGTTGACAAAAAATTATGAAAAAAGTGTTTTTTGACATAGCTTCAAAATTTTTCAACCAATTATTTTTTGGTATTCTACGATATTTTAGTACTAAAAACTACACCAAATGCCGTTTAAAAAATCAAAATCGAATCTAATTCTCAAAAGTTATAGCTTTTCAAATATTACAATTACGTTGTTTTAGCAATATTACTATTATTTTTAAATAACTTTCGAATTAATTCACCGATTGACTTAAAAATCTTATCAGCTTTTCTCCTTTAAAAACTTCGTCAAATACCGTTAATTTAATCAAAATCGGTCTATTGGTTTGGGATTTATCAATGAAGAAAATTAAAAATAAAATGTTTTTGACATTGCATTGAAATTTTTCAACCTATCGATTATTTAGCTAAAGTATTATTTCAGACCCCAAAAATTGAGTTTGTGATTTTTGAAAATATCGAAAAAAGTGATTTTTAAAAATATCGAAAAAAGTGATTTTTGAAAATATCGAAAAAAGTGATTTTTGAAAATATCGAAAAAAGTGATTTTTGAAAATATCGAAAAATTTTCAAAAATTAATATACTGCCATTTTTAACAAAATAGATGTTTGAAGGGAAAAAGCCATTCACGTCGTACATACTATTTTAAGCCATTCACGTCGCAATATATCGTCAACATATTATACAGTGCAATTTTTTATTAATCTTTTTTTGTATATCTCATAATGAAGATTATTTGATTTTAACCACTTAAAATTTTAAAAATGAACATTTGTTTACACCAAAAAAAAAAAATTAGTTACTAGTTCATAGATTAAATAGATGGCACTTTTTGTTTTTTAGTGTAATTTTTTTTTAAATATCGATAGGGAAACGTTTGACCACGATCTCGCCTGACGGTAAGCTAAGATGCGGCCTAAGATGGAACGCGCTTCCCTAGAAGGTACCTGTTCATTATACTAAGAGTAGTATTTATACAGCCTTCTGTGTTGTAAGTTTCGAGTACACTATATAATACTTTCATTTTTGTTGCATTTTATACAATGTTTTTTTTAATATTTTGCGTCTTGCCTATCTGACATATTTTTAATTTATTTGGTTGACCATAAACAAAAGAAAGTGTTAACTTTGTGGCACCAAAGAAAAATCTTTGCTTGATTTAGAAATAATAAAAGCATACGTACGCTTGATGAGTTATATTCCTTTTTAAAATGTACTTGCAATTAAAAAGTGTCCATTGAATTCAAATAATATGGGCTTTATGTATATTAAATTAATTTGATGATTTTTGCTGACGTTTTATTTTTGTAGCACTTTGAGGCCGATTCCATCAATCTCCTTTATAAATAACCTTTTTTATGGAATGTTTTATACGCTACAAATTATGTTAAACGAATTTTTGTAGTGTATAGTAAGCTATCAATAAAAATGGAAAGTTGCGATGCAGACTCTCTGAATATATATATATATAGTGAGAACAATAGGATATAGAAATAGAATGAATGAGCGCTTACTGCGTACGATCCAACTTGTCTATTACTAAGATTGATGGTATTTTGTGATGTAACAGATAGCACTGATAATAATATCGTTGCTATGATGGATAAATTATAATTAAGGGTAGAAGGAATTTGCTAGCGTACATCTGATTGAATATAGATGAATGAAATCCCGCAATATATGAGGCAAGGCAAGATAATGACTCTCGTTAGGAGTGAGTTGGAGCGTTCGATGGAAATAAGACGACACATTTATTTCTTGCTCTTGCTCTTTCTCTTTCTCTTATTTGAACCGACGAACAAACGGAAGAGGTTTTCAGTTCGACGCGTATATTTTATTTTTACTATTACTAGGCGGCAGAGTTCTGCATTATCTCGCCCGGGTCTGGTACCACCGCGTTACCTATTCCTGGCGCAATAGCGTCAGTGCATGTCACTGTTGTGTTCCGGTTTGGAGGGTAAAGTAGCCAGAAAACTTATGCATGTGGCATTAGACCTCGCTACAAGATAGCAACGCACTATTAAAATCTTTAGTGTCTGTAGGCGATGGTTGTCTCCATCAGAAGAGGCAATTTTGAGTTTGCTATCGTATGTTATAAAAAAATACGCATATCTTTTACGGAGTAGTCTGATTTTGATTATTTTTCTTTTCATTACATAGGGTTATTATTTTATGTGGTTTTTTACACAGGTCAACAAAAAATTTTTTTTTATGAGTCTGTTATTTAGTGACCATTTTCTGATTATATACATCGAATAGTAAACAGAAACGCTATTAACAATCAATAAACTTTGCTTTCGTACTTTGGGGCCTCATACAAGAAAGTTTTGATTTTCACAAAGGAAATACCATTACTATTCATTTTCTAAAGCTTTTTTGTATTCTTTTTTGTATTTTTGTGTTTATTTATGCCGTATTTTATAATTAAATTAATAAAAATGTATAATTGATAACTTGTTTTCCTTTTAAATATAATTGAAATTCAAAAATAGAGCTTTTCCATAAAATTTGAATTTTCGTGCTGGTAGCTACAAAAGCAAACTTTATTAGATAAAAATATTTTTTCATTCTTTACTTAGGCATAAGTAATCAGAATCAGAGGTACAGAACTCAGACTCAAAATTCATGTTGACCTGTGTTATATTTGGCTTTTAAGTTTTTTCGTCGATTTAATTTTTATGTTTAAAAGTTAAAAAGGACACGATCTTAAATCTGGTTATTTTAATCAAGGGCTAGCACCCGTATATCAAGCAAATATTTTTTTCTTTGAGGTTAGATTAATTCGTGTCTTTTCCAGTGACTATTTATATTATTTAGTAGCTGAGACCGCGACTTTGTCCGCGTGGATTTTTTTAAAAAAAGTAGCCTTAGTTACTCCCTGTCACATCAGCTATCTGCCAGTGAAAGTCCCGTCAAAATCAGTCCAGCCGTTCCAGAGATTAGCCGAAATAAACAGACAGACAATTGAAAAAAATGCTGTTTTGATATATGTATCGTGTATACATCCAAATGCATTTAGTAATAAGCGATTATTTTAATATTACAAATAGACACTCCAATTTTATTTATTTGTATAGATTTATACATACATTTTGTTTCAGAGATGAATTACAGCGAGTATTTTTTGTCGTCGATACTCAACTGACGAAGACATCGCTGGTGCCAGACTCCATGAAACGAGAACTTTAGTAAGTAGTAAAATCTATATTAAGTGTAGTCATAAAAAAAAGGTTTTTGTTGCTTCTTGAAAACAACATGTTCAATAACAAAAGCAAAACGATTTTGTTTTTTTCTAATTTGTTAGTAGCTATAATTCTAAATTTATAATGTGTAAACCTTGGACAAGAGAAGATAATGCATTAATCTCCATAAGCAATCAAAATTATAAAATAGCATGCATTCCAACGCTGAATATTTAAAAATGGTTTTATCTCTGTCTAACAAGTTCGAATTTTCATAATAGACAAGGGTATAAAAATTTTGTCAGTATTCTAATTTCAAATCATTTATGAAAATAATGTTAAACAGCTTGCAGTCAAATCGCCATTACTATAAAACGCTGTCAATGTTCCCAAGACATCAAATGATTATGTTTATTTTTTTACCGATTTTAATTAAGTAATTGCGATGTGTACCCATTTCTTACAAATATATGGACATCGGGTCCACGCTCTAAAAGTGTACCAATCAAAAGAGAAACAAAACATAAAAAGAGAAACAATTTCGCGTTAGTCGTCATTTACCAATGAGACTGACAAGACACTAAGAATGCTGTATTGTATAGTGAAAAATTGTAAAAATTACGCGGCCAATGGGATAAAAAAGATGGAATATTTCTTTGTAAGTATAATAATTGTTTGACCTATTATAGTATGGTTTGGCCTCTGAACACGATATTTCATTTAATTTGGAATTATTTATAAGGTACTGATTGAAAAACCAATTAATTATATTGACAACATCTCTTTGTCCTTGTCCCACACACGCTTAGATATACGTAGAAAAAAGATGGTTATATAATATAAATTCAAATATGGCACACGTTTGCGGCTTGCTACACAATTGTTCGCAAAAGAAATGGAGTTGCTTCCATATTATTTATTATATTTTACTTATTATAATACTTTGATAGTTTTATTTTTTAACTAGCTGTTACCCGCGACTTCGTTCGCTTACTCCGCACTGCTCCTCCCCCGTAGGCGATAGCGTGATAATATGTAGCCTGTATGTTGACCCGACCTGTTAGTTATATTCATGCAAAATTTGAAATAAATCCATGTAGTACTTTTTGAGTTTACCCCAGACATACATACAGACAAACAGACAAAAATTCTAAAAACTATATTTTTGGCTTCGATATCGATTGTAGATCACGCCCCAAGTATTATTTAAAAAAAATATTCAATGTACAGTTTTCACTTTCCTACGATTATATTATATGTAAAGATAATAATTAATAGTTAATCACAAAATATATTATAGTATATATTTATTGCATTTTTTCCACGAGATCCAATACGTTGCGCAACATGGACGAGTATTATAATAGCCGGTTGACATTATGAGGAATACTTTTTTCCCAAACTATCAAGGCTTGTTTGTTCAAATCATTTTACAGAAAGCAACATGTATGTATATAACACAGAAAGGATTAAGAAGATTAAAAAATGGCTACACCTAATTTGCAAGTAGGTAGATGTTATTCATAGTCTGGTCAACAAGTGCTTTTTTGGTCAACTTTTTTCAGCAGTCTCCGAAAATTATGATTGAGGTGTCATTCGATTCGGAATGGCATCTAGATAGTTTTCGAAAAACAATGAAGTTCCGCAAATAAAAATTACAAAAGTTATTAACAATTAACTGAAAATAAAAAGGGGGGTTTAGTTTTTTGCAAATATCTCATAAACTAATTAAGATTTTTCAAATTTGAAAAAAGATTCAGAAAGAGGAGGAAATTTCCTAAAAAAAGTTCCGACTCCCGGAATTGTAGGACTAATATTTATAATTTTCCCAGAGGGTTGAAAATACGCCCGAAAACGGGTACTCCGGCTTACGCAAGCCACGCCTCCTTCGGACCTTTAATGAATAAATATTATTTAAACTTATTAAATATGAAAATTAAAATTTGAAAAAATTCAGGTGCCTACAGGACAGATCAATTAACAATAATCCGTGGTCAAAAAATTTTTATCGCGATTTTTCAATAAGTTATCCATTAATTAATTAACAATTTTTTGTAGCACGAACATTAACATTGCAAGTGCGATAATTGTTAAACTATTAATCTAGGATTTTTTTTCTTTCGTGGAGCTATTTTTCAAAGGTCTTAGAATAGATTCCCGTTGGAAAAATTAAAAAATTGTAAATTTTCATTTTGTAATTAACAGTTTACTAAGGTGAAAAATTATAAAGCTTTATTAAACATTGAAAAAAATTTTTTTTTCATAATATTATTATTGACCCGTTTTTTTATGATCAGAAGCTACTTAAAAATGATTTTTTATAATTTTTATCTCCTATTGTTTAAAAAATTGTTATAAACAAATGCGTTGTTTATGAGATAATTTAAAAATTTTTTTTCGATAACATAATCTTTGATGATAATTATGATTTTTTTTAAAAAACCGTTTCTTAAAAAAAAATTTTATTGCTAAAAACGCATTTGTTGATTAACAATTATTTTCTCCCACTTCTAATTAACATTAAGGAACCATTTTTTTTTAAATCATTATTTATTTTTCTTTTTGATATAAAAAAAAATATTTAATTTTTCATTGTTTATGTAATAAACAATTTGTTTAAAAAAATAAATTTTTACCTTTTATTTTTGTTTCTTATTTTACTTAATGTCACAAAAACTGACATGATTTATTTTTTCTTTTTAATTTTTTTTACTATTTTTTTTTAATTTTTAAATATTCGTTGTCTGTTATTTCGTCATTCTTGCCTGGTTTTTCATCCTTAAAATTATTATAATTTATAAACTAATGGAGATATGATGAAAACACCCAAGACTTATTTATTCTTTAACTAATAAAGACTATACTAGATAAAGAATAAATAAGTCTTGGGTGTTTTCATCATATCTCCATTAGTTTATAAATTATAATAATTTTAAGGATGAAAAACCAGGCAAGAATGACGAAATTACAGACAAAGAATATTTAAAAATTAAAAAAAAATAGTAAAAAAAAAAAAATCATGTCAGTTTTTGTGACATTAAGTAAAATAAGAAAAAAAAAAATAAAAGGTAAAAATTTATTTGTTTATAACAAATTGTTTATTACATAAACAATGAAAAATTAAATATTTTTTTTTATATCAAAAAGAAAAATAAATAATGATTTAAAAAAAAAATGGTTCCTTAATGTTAATTAGAAGTGGGAGAAAATAATTGTTAATCAACAAATGCGTTTTTCAGCAATAATTTTTTTTTTTAAGAAACGGTTTTTTTAAAAAAAAATCATAATTATCATCAAAGATTATGTTATCGAAAAAAATTTTTAAATTATCTCATAAACAACGCATTTGTTTATAACATTTTTTTAAACAATAGGAGATAAAAATTATAAAAAATCATTTTTAAGTAGCTTCTAATCATGAGAAAACGGATCAATAATAATATTATGAAAAAAAAATTTTTTCAATGTTTAATAAAGCTTTATAATTTTTCACCTTAGTAAACTGTTAATTACAAAATGAAAATTTACAATTTTTTAATTTTTCCAACGGGAATCTATTCTAAGACCTTTGAAAAATAGCTCCACGAAAGAAAAAATATCCTAGATTAATAGTTTAACAATTATCGCACTTGCAATGTTAACGTTCGTGCTACAAAAAATTGTTAATTAATTAATGGATAACTTATTGAAAAATCGCGATAAAAATTTTTTGACCACGGATTATTGTTTATTGATCTGTCCTGTAGGCACCTAAATTTTTTTAAATTTTAATTTTCATATTTAATAAGTTTAAATAATATTTATTCATTAAAGGTCCGAAGGAGGCGTGGCTTGCGCAAGCCGGAGTACCCGTTTTCGGGCGTATTTTCAACCCTCTGGGAAAATTATAAATATTAGTCCTACAATTCCGGGAATCGGATTTTTTTTTAGGAAATTTCCTCCTCTTTCTGAATCTTTTTTCAAATTTGAAAAATTTTTATTAGTTTATGAGATATTTGCAAAAAACTAAACCCCCCTTTTTATTTTTAGTTAATTGTTAATAACTTTTGTAATTTTTATTTGCGGAACTTCATTGTTTTTCGAAAACTATCTAGATGCCATTCCGAATCGAATGACACCTCAATCATAATTTTCGGAGACTGCTGAAAAAAGTTGACCAAAAAAGCACTTGTTGACCAGACTATCAATTTACGTATTATATAATAATTGTATTAATTGTAAACACAGTTCATGAGTTTAATTTAATTAAATATGATTAGTAGATTTATATTATGTATTTGCACACAAGCATTTTCGGTAGATTATGGCGATCTGAAATTTGTTTAATATAAAATTTATTGAAATATAAAAAAATTGGTGTCATAAACTAATAGACGTAAGAAATATGGGTGGCTTATTTTTCGCTAAAAATGATGTATAATTTGACATATGTATGAGTACGGAACGCATTATAAGCAATTATCGTCGCGCGAGAAGAGGAAAATAATTAAAAAAATATGATTAATACTTTATTTCTATTGAGGTATTAAAATTGTATATTTAAAAACATGTGTTTCATGGAGGTAAAGAACATAAACATAAATTTGATTCTATTAATTATAGAAAAGTTGATGGATATACGATTGATTACAACTGTAAAAAAGAAACCACCCAAATAAAAACTGGTTCAAAAACTTTATAACAAATTAAATTTATGTAATGGTAATCTATATTATTAATATTATAAATGTGAAAGTATGGATGTTTGGATGGATGTTTGTTACTTAATCACGCAAAAACTACAGAACGGATTTGAATGAAATTTGGCACAAAGGTAAATGATGGATGAAATAGCACATAGGCTACTTTTTATCTTGGAAAAATTAGGTGATGATCCAACGGGATTTGCAAAAACTTTTATAATACAGCCTGCTGCACGCTGCAGCTAGTTAATAATAAGTATAATCAGCCATTTGTCATCACGATCACAATGATAGTTTAGCAGGTAGTTATTTATTAAGAATAAATATTTTTAAACTTGTAATAAAAAGTATTAATATAAAGTATATATATTTTTAGTGCATTAATAAGACTGACTGACTTAAATAAATCTTCTCCCATTTTTAGATAATTGAAAAATATTGTCATACACATGTTCAACGCAACGTATTATCCGCTCACTTCAATTTGGTAACTAATGAGACCTCTGAGAAAATTCTCTATAGGGACCAACGCTAACTTCATCCAAGAAACCAATATTTTCACTATTTACCAGTTTTCGTTAACGATCAACTTGATGATACCAGCGCTTTGGGTATGACGGTACCTATTTTTATTTATTTTCGTAAATTTTAGTGTTGATATCTATGATATCAAAAACAATCATATGATGTGAATGTGAAATACCCTAAACAATTTAAAAAAAAAATTAACATAGCTGTAAAACTGAAAAAGAAATTATTTAAAAATTACGAAAAAAAACTACGTATTAATTATGAAAAAAAAAATCTTAATATTTATGTAAATAAATATTTTTCTTCTATAATATATGTTGTTTATTTTTTTCCGTATGTACATGTTTACCAATTATATAAAAACAATATAAAAAGCATAAGTCATCGATTTACTTTTTGAATTAAAAAACCTCGACTAACAAGTAGTCATACTTTTCTCAAAGTGTCGTGTTACACCTGAATTATTTTGTAGCTTAAGCCATTATATTAAACAATTCTCACACCAGTATATTGCAGTGCTCAAGACCTCTTAAAAATATACGATTTACAGTATCGGATTGAATCCAAACAACTCATAAACTATTTTTGTGATCCGTGGTTTTTTAGAAAAAAATGCGAAAATGGCTGGTAGTGTTAGCGGTTATCGGCATTTTTGTTTACAAAAGAAAAATTTTGTCAACAAATCTACTTCATGCATTCTCACAAGGATTCTCTTTATGAGTAGCATGTCTTGCAACTTTAAGTCCATAGCGTTAACATGTAAAATTGCAAGACAAGCTACTCATAAACAGATAAAATAACGAAATCGCGTCGATATTTTATTTGTATTAAGCCGTGATATTTTTTCATCGGGGACGTAGGTGGGGATGGGTGTGCTTTGTGTAATATTGATCAAATCACTTCACTGCACGTCAACATTCCGCAAAATTCCTCGGAGCTCGCGCGCGGACTGTAGACAGCTGTACTAATTCCGCCATTACTCGTCACGAAATTTCACGTTTTTTCCTTAGTTATTTCAGTCTAGTCTCCTTATCTAGTAGTTCCTTAATCTAAAGTATGTACATTGTATATTCTGCATCTTTTTCACGCTTTCTCATTCTTTTGGATTTACTGGAATAAATCTCGTACAGAGATAAACCGTATTTTTTTAAACTTTTACAAACCAAAATAACCGTTATTTCTACAATATTAAATGAATAAAGAAATTAAGGAAAATATATTCTTATTTGGTTAATCCGTTCATGACATCTCGGGTTCGATCTTCGGGTCGGGAAGAAGTAATATTGAGGCTTTTTTTAGCAAGATGGCTCTCCTGATAGAAAGAGACAACTATCGTATATAGACATCAAAAATGTTAATGGTACGTTGCTATCCGTATGGCGGGATGGTAATACCGGTACCTTATCCCCTTTACTAGAACAAGACACAAACAAACATTTACGCTGTTGCGACAGGAATAGGTAAGACGGTATTGCCAAGTCCAGGCGAGACGTTGTAGACTTCTACCACCAGTAGTAGTCATGATGGTAGTGACTACATACATCCAGCAATTTGTCTTTTACAAACTTTAACAGAATGACAGATGGTCGGCGTAATCACGAGTCTGTTAGGTACCGAACTCAGAGTGCGTAGGTATAACTCGCGTTTCGCCCGTTTGAATAAAGATGGAATACTGGTAGATAACATTACCGTGCCTTCAGTATGGACGGTCTTTTAGCAGTTAACCTGTGTAAAAAGATTGGATGTCGATTTTTCTAGAAAACTGAAATATCTACTTTATTATGTGCGGCTCTAAACATGAAGTATTTCTTCCCAAGTAAATTATATTATAAATGACCAAAATATAAATTATATTTCAAATGACGTAGTTCTAATGTACTTAATTAAATAAATTACGTCAAAACTTCAATACAACCTAATTGAAAAATTATTTCTTTATGGGAAATTGATTGAAAATAATTTGAATCATGTATTAACGTGAAGCAGTTTGGCCGAATAAAACACTTGGATCACTTTTACACGCACAATATAATTTTGGGCAGAGTAACGCCCTCAACAAACGATAGAATTACAATGAATCGAAAACATGATGTCCCCACTTATTTATACCATTCGTTATCTATTTTATTATGACGTCATAACACAGGTGTGCCGCACATCTGGCCGGCTAATAGTTGTCAAGCGCGGTTGATAACACTCGGCCATCCTGCGTAGTCCGTTTCCCACGGATCTGGCTTCATTTTTCAGCAGCAGCCTCGAAGTTCTGAGGATGAAAACAATATACGGCAGTTAAATTTTCTCTATTTAGTTATTAAACATCAAGTGTTTCAGTTCGAAGATATTTATTTCTATTAAACAATATTTAGAATAAATACACGGTAGCATTAGTTATATTCTTATTAATTTTAGTTATCCTAAGCCTAACTAATCAGATTTATATAAATGAATCCCTGAAATGGTTATACGTGCAGAACCTTGGAATAAATACATCAAATTATGTAATTCGTTGTTTTTAAAAGGTTTGTGTAAATGGAAATGTTTAAAAATCATATTAACCTTTAACCTCATAATATGAAGAGTAAATGAATGAGTTAGACAAAAGATAGGGGAGGATTTTTTATATTTTGAAATTAGAATGTTGATTTTGAGAACTAAGACAGAACTCACAATTCATGTTTTAAATTGTATTAAGTACATATTATGTCATCTCGAATATTTACTAATTTTTCTGTTTTAATATTTTTTTTACCTTTTACATTTTGTTAATTTTAATTTTTGGGACTAATAGAATTTATTATGATGTATTAAATTACTGTTTGAGTTTATATTATGTATACATTATAAATATGGTATTTATTATAAACTCTTTGCATATATATTTATATTTTTATATTACATTTATTATATGTTATAATTATCAGCTTGTACCCCAATTTTATTGTTATTGTTTGGGATTGACTGGTGGAGAATCTCAAGGAGCATTAGATCATCTTTTGAACCGGAAATGTGCAAAAATTTAAATAGTTAAATGAATAAATATTTGGACAAAACGATGACGGTAAACATTTGTATCTTTTCCATATATCCCACCCCGTCCCATCGTTCTCGGGCACACCACTCGTGCGAAGCTGGGGCGATCAGCTAGTAAATAAATATCTGTGGACAAATTACACTTTTAATTTATTAAGTTTTATGACATATAATGAAATTACATATTAGAACGAAGGGTCTTTTTACTTTGGCCGTAAAGGAAATAATACCCATTACATGTGTGTATATTATTATCATGTATGTCACATGTAGTGTGTGTAATGTTTATCTATATCAATGTATGTCTAATGCTTTTTATTAAAAAATATTATGTAAGCAATATGTAAGCCTTAACTGTGCCAAATTTCATACTCTACCGTTCAAACAATTTACTTAAAGGGGTACAAAGTTTTCCCTTCACGTATTAATATATAAATATAAGAATTCCACGAGAGGACACAACTTACAGTGTTGGCAAACCCTGAAAAGCCATTATCGAACCAGAGCCGAAAAGTTATCTTACTTTTAACAAAATTATTGTACATTATAAAATTATGTCTGCCGACACGGACACCTTAACACATTACCTATATTCACGTTTCACAGACTTAAAGGAACTACGTTATTATATTTTTATTGCTATATGATTTAGTCCAGGGTTACCAAATTTTAGGTTTTATTGTTGCACAGTTTATATATAAAATGCCTTTGTGTAAATGTTATTGTTGGATGTTTATTTTTGTTTTTATTTTTTAGTAGCCAGGCATGTACCTCTTTTACGTATATAATGTTGCTTGATGTTTAGTAATTGAACTTTTTTGTATATTTCTTTAGTTGGCATTAGGTAGTTCTTACGAAATAGTGTTCTTACAAGTTTATTTTGTACTGGTTGTAGCTTATTAAATTGTGCTTGTGCAGCTGATCCTTATACCTCTATTAAATACCTCAAATTTATTGTAGATAGCATGTAATATGATGCAAATGTGTTTCTAGTGTTGTATAAAATATAATTTGATACTTTAATAATACTTATATAAAGTAAAACAAATTATATTTCATTTGGTCAACTTGAGAGTCCCATTTGAACCTATTAGGAATGACTTTTTCTCATTTAAGTGATGGAAACCATTTATTTAGTTCGTTTTAATTCTTTTGAGCTTACAATATAATTTCGTGACCAGAGTGTGCAAAGTATAATAGGTATGTGTAATTAATGTATGTAAGAAATAGGAATGGTCCCAGTAATAAGTCGTGCAGAATACTGCAAGTAACTTGTTTTGCACCTATGCAACTTGTTGACGGTTATCAAGAAAAGATGAAAACATCTCGAGTGATTTGCCTGTAATTCCTATATTACTTATATTGTAACAGTTTTGAGCGGCTTACCATATAAAATGTTTTTTTTTAGATCTATGAATGTACCTAAACAACCATGTCTTTGATCGATGTTAGTCATATCAATCGCTGCTAATAAAGTATTAGACTTGAGTCTAAAACCGTAATGCTATGCAATAAAAGATTTAGCGGTCTAATACTCGTTAAGTTTGTTGTATATCACTTTATCAATTTTGTTTACATTATTAATTAGGTCATGCGCCATTTTGGTTTATTTTCTATTCCCTAAATTAATTACAGTAGTACATAATATTTCTAGTAACAACATTTTACTCACTCTTTCTAAATTACATCTTTTATATATTCATTTGGACTGGCCTTTTTAAGCTATCCCAATAATTATTAGGCCTGTCTATGACGAACTTTTAAACACCGTTAACAACTTACCATCGAAAAAAGCCCCCGGAGAGGATAAAATCTCAAATTATATGATAAAACATGCGTGTTTAGCGGCCCCGGACTCTATTTTAAAAATAATAAATCGTTGTATTGCTGAAGGAGTTTTTCCCAAAATATGGCGCCAAGGATATCTTAAAATTATTCCAAAGTCCGGTGACAAGCCTACGGATGACCCTAAATCTTATCGTCCCATTACACTTCTGCCGTCCCTTGGTAAACTGTTAGAAAGATTGATAGTTCCTCGACTTCTACCACGAGGGCCCACGTTCAATAAACAACAGTTTGGATTTACCGCCGGAAAATCCACTATCGATGCAGTGCTGTCTATGAGAAAAATGGTAGAATTGTCACGAAATAATTATGTTGTAGGTATTTTTTTGGATATTTCTGGTGCTTTTGACAACGCTTGGTGGCCGATGTTATTGTTGAAATTAAAAACAAGGGGGTGTTATTCAAATATATATAAGCTAATTAAATCGTATCTAGAAAACGGTCATACGAAATTGCAGCTAGGGCATTACGCAGCGTCTAAACGCCTTACTCTAGGCTGCCCTCAGGGATCAGTACTTTCACCATATCTATGGAACTTAGGATTTGACGATTTATTCTCATTAGCCTTGCCGGAAGGATGCTCGCTTATAGGTTATGCAGACGACGTTGCTTTAATGATACAAGCTAACACACGAGCACAGATAGAGTCGCTGGCTCACACTAGTCTTAATTTGATCATCAACTGGGGCTTGAGAAATCGTTTAAGCTTTGCGCCCCATAAAACGTTTTACTTAATATTAAAAGGTTCGCTCCTATCATCTCCCAGTATAAAAATAAATAATAGCACAATAAAGAGAAAAGAATCGGTAACATATTTAGGTTTGGTCATAGAAAAAAATTATACTTTTATAAATCATATTAACTATATCGGTGAAAAGGCTAAACGGAATTTCTTATCCTTTGCGGGCATATCTACCTCGACATGGGGTTTAACGTTTAACCCTTTAAAGATAATTTATAACGCCACGTATTTAGGTTGTATCTGTTATGCTTGTTCAGCGTGGGCTGATAAAGTTACGAGTAGTGCGATCCGGCGCAAACTACTTCAAAATCAGCGTCTAGCACTAATATTTCTATGCAAAGCATATCGCACTGTAAGCTCCGAAGCTTTACCCGTTTTATCAGGCGTCTTACCATTAGATTTAGAAATTCAGCGTCGGGCTTCAATGTATTACAATTCTAGGAATTTTACTAACCCAGAATTTATCAACTCGCAAGCCCAAACAAAAATACGTCGCCTTTTTAATCCCGTAATCGACGTTACTAATGAATTAATTGATGAATGGCAGTCGCGTTGGTCTTGTTCAACTAAAGGACGGCATTTATATAACTTTTTCCCGTGCATCCGGGATCGCTTAAGTAAAACTTGGATAGAAATAGATCATTGTGTTGCACAGTTTCTCACTAGCCACGGTAATTTTAAAGCTAAATTATTCTCGTTTAAATTAGTTCCTTCTCCCTTTTGCGAGTGCTCTACATTAAACTGTAAATATGAACAAACTGCACATCACATTCTTTGGGAGTGTAATCTTTGGCAAAACGAACGTCGTCAAATGCTTGATAGTATCCAATGTATATCCGGTGTAATTTATTACTCCGATCTTGTGGGTACACGTGGGAACTTCCGTGCCTTCAAACGATTTTGTCACACTTACTACTGGAAGCAAAATTAAGTAGGCCATTCTGGTAGGTCCCTAATTTCCAAACTTCCGTGGTGCAATAGCAATCAGGCTTAACCTGATTGTAAAAGTCTCATTTCGTAGCATTTTTATGCTTTTAACATTTTGCTGTCTCCTGCTAAAAAGGGAGGGAAACAGGATGTATTTTCCTACTCCTCCTATATACTTCTGATTAATTTCGTTGCGGGATCCAAGACAGCTTAGCTTTTCCCCAGGGCACCCTGAGCTCGCAACTCAGAGGTTATCAGGACGGTTGCCGCTGTTGATTCTGGTTTACAGAAGTTACAGTGGTGGGAACGAGAGGTGGGCCCATTGCCCTTTAAAAAAAATAAAATAAGGCCTGTCTATGGTTTAAATTAATTAAGACTTTATTTCCCAAAAGAATTAAATTAGAATTCACTTAAAGAGAAACAACAATTTAATAGTACATAATGTACAAACGAGGGTATCTGCAAACTTTTTCAGAAGTGTATTAAAATGTGTCGTGTTGTAAATATATTATGACTAGCTAACTATCCCTTCACATATACTTTTTTAGTTGTTCAGTTCTTCTGTAGTAGGTTCAATATTTTGGTTTATTGTTTGCTGTAGTGTTTGAAGTAATATTAGTCACAGTTATCATTTTTATGTTTAGTTTCTGTGCGGTTTGGTTTAGGTATCGTAATTCATGGTAGTATAATAAATCTATTGTAGTATGAACTTTTAAACTAACGCGTTCAACTATATTTTTTTAATCTAAACGGTCTGTTGTAGTTTTTACGGTGTAAATTTGCAAACGTAAAAATAATTTCTTAGTGATTAGAGAAAAAATGATCTAATAACAAATATCGTAAATGTATTATTATACAAGTTAGCACATACGTTATCTAAAATAGTGCGTGTTGTGGCAGTCTCACTTTTACTTTAAACAGTGTTTTATTATTTAATATTTAAAACATTGTTATTAGAATTTAAGAGATCTAATTTTAAGTGTTTATTCTTGAAAATTAAATTTAGTAACCTCTGAACACAGATTTACTTTACAGCTTTGTTTTAGACTAATTCACACAACTGTTTACTTTTAAGTATCTACGTTATCTTGATCGAATAACCATTTACTTAATGTATGTGTATACTTAATCACACTGCAGTCTAATTTATATGTATGTAGGTTCAATTAAGCATTTACCAGTCTAAATTATATGCAGGTTATCTTAATCACGCAGCCGCCTCTTTTATATGTATGTAGAGTTGGTTACACAGCCATTCAAATTATATGTATGTATATAGACTTGCTCACAAAGTCTATATCACATATGTAGGCTTGATCACACAGCCGTCTATTTTATATCACATATGTAGACTTGATCACACAGCCGTCTATTTTATATCACATATGTAGACATGATCACACAGCCGTCTATTTTATATCACATATGTAGACTTGATCACACAGCCGTCTATTTTATATCACATATGTAGACTTGCACACAGCCGTCTATTTTATATCACATATGTAGACATGATCACACAGCCGTCTATTTTATATCACATATGTAGACTTGATCACACAGCCGTCTATTTTATATCACATATGTAGACTTGATCACACAGCCATCTACTTGTACATCATGTATATATAGACTTGATCACACAGCCGTCTATTTTATATTATTTTACATCTCATATGTAGACTTGATCACACAGCCATCTACTTTACATCATGTATATATAGACTTGATCACACAGCCGTCTTTTTATATATTTTTATGTCATTTATGTAGACTTGTTCACACAGTCGTCTACTTCATATTATGTATATGCTTGATTTATAGATTTGATTATATATTGCAAGTTAAATCTTGCTACATCAATAATACAAGTACATCAATATACAAGTAAAAGCTTGTAACATCTTAGTTATGTGTAGGATACGACTAACCTTTTTTGACGTCGCGATATACCGAGAGCAAGCCAGTTGGCAGCATACTTTCCAATTTATTCACATAGTTAATCATCATAGTTCATTTTGACAGAACCACTAAATCATAGTTACATAATAAATATTCATTCCGGATCATTCCATCCATGCCAACATGTCGTTGCTTATTTGACACTATTGCCGCTGCTTACTCACTATGCGTTTCAGATCGTTTTCAAAGAAATTTTTTATCACTTCTCGAAACCCACTCCGGTTTATGTTCTTCAAAATTGTCAGAGTTAGATCGGGCGTATTCTATACCACTTCTGAAATATTAACGTGAAGCAGTTTGGCCGAATAAAACACTTGGATCACTTTTACACGCACAATATAATTTTGGGCAGAGTAACGCCCTCAACAAACGATAGAATTACAATGAATCGAAAACATGATGTCCCCGCTTATTTATACCATTCCTTATCTATTTTATTATGACGTCATAACACAGGTGTGCCGCACATCTGGCCGGCTAATAGTTGTCAAGCGCGGTTGATAACACATGCTACATTAGAAACTTAATGATCATATAGGAAACTAGCTGTTGCCCGCAACTTCGTCCGCGCGGTTCTTTTACTCCGCACAGCTTCTCCGTAGGTAGTATATATACTATAGGCTACATAGTATCACGCTATACTACCTTATAGCGTGATAATATGTAGCCTATATGTTGACCCGACCTGTTAGAAATATTCATGCAAAATTTGAAGTAAATCCATGCTGTACTTTTTGAGTTTACCCCGGACATACATGCAGACAGACAGACAAAAATTTAACTATATTTTTGGCTTGGCCCCAAGTATGCATTTAAAAAAATATTCAATGTACAGTTTTGACTTTCATACGATTTTATTATATGTATAGATTAATACATTTCCCTCAAGCTGCTTTCAAATTATATCATTCTTTGAACATTTTTTTCCTTACAACGGTTCACCCGGGTATTTAGTATCGCTGCCTTACCTATTCCTGCCACAATAGCTTCAATGCTTGTCATTGTCGTGTTCCGATTTGGAGGCTGAGGTAGCCGGTAGACTTATTCATGTGGTATTGTCACACGGATAGCAACGCACCATTTACATATTTGGTGTCCATAGGCGATGGTTTCTCTTTTTATCAGGAGAGCCATCTGCTTGTTTGTTATCTTATGATACAAAAAAGAGACTATTTAAGTGCCTTATTTCTAGGCACCTCAAAACGGCAAGAGAAGGCTGATACTCGTACAAACGTCGTGATTAATATCTTGGTGGTAGAGTTCTGCAATGTCTCGTTCGGGTTTGGTGTCACCGCTTCATCTTTCCCTACCACAATAGCTGCAATAGTGTTTGTCAACTTGTGTTCTGGTTTAAAGAGTAAGATAACTGGTATGCTTATACTATTCCACTCTTGCCACACTATTAATATTTTTGCTCTTTCCATTGAGAGCCATCTGCTTGCTTGCTGTAATATAATGTTACGAATAATCTAGAAACGTGTAGAGTTGGAACGCTAGAGAGATCTAGAAATAAAAGAAAGAGATAGCTACTCCTATTGACAAACAAATAGTTGACCTAAGCTATGCCATAATGGACTTTGTGGTATAGACATAAGGTTGAAAGTAGCGTGTACTAGTATTTATGAATCATAACTTGTAAGTTGTTTACAATATTAAGAAGTGATTCATTG
This sequence comes from Apodemia mormo, assembly GCA_036924255.1. NCBI lineage: Eukaryota > Metazoa > Arthropoda > Insecta > Lepidoptera > Riodinidae > Apodemia > Apodemia mormo. Next base: position 34,466,826 of record JAUPFN010000012.1, on the reverse strand, counting down.
TATAGTACAGTGATAGTACAGTGAGTGACTAGTGTTAATGAGAGTATTTAGTATTTCGTTGTGTTGTGTTGTGTGTATTTGTATTGTAAATACACGGATTTAAGATAAGTGGTGTTTTCTTACAATTACGAACCCCAAGTACGTAACAATAATATAAAAAAGTAAATAATTTTTGAATAACTTCCTTTCCGTAAAAATACCATATATTCTTAGATCCAGGTAGAAAGCCACATCAAGCCAAAAATATTTTCACTTAATATCCTTATCAGATGTAAATACAGTCAAGTCATCTAGGAGAAAATTAACGATCATACATAAATTAGACTTTTTACACGATAAAAATATATGTAGACGCTGCCTCCAGTACTGATTTTATCGTTTAGCCAATGAAATTTGGACTCATGGTGTAACAGGTGGCTAACCAGTAAACCAATCTGGCTTATATCCAATCTCGGGCAAGCAATATTTTCCAGAAAAACCAAATAGCTTACTTTTAGAACTGAATATGCTCTTAAAACGAATTTTCCGACCGGAGATTTAGGGTCATAGGGTAGATCATCCGCCTTAGGGTCAAGCGAAAAAAAGCAAATTTCTTTTTTTCTTATTGGTCTTGATGTGTAATTTGTAGCTTATAAAATTTTTTTTTTTGAAGAAAACAATATCTATACATATAAAAAAATCGTAGGAAAGTCAAAACTGTACACTGAATATTTTTTTAAAAGAATACTTGGGGCGTGATCTACAATCGATATCGAAGCCAAAAATATAGTTTTTAGAATTTTTGCCTGTTTGTCTGTTTGTCTGTATGTATGTCCGGGGTAAACTCAAAAAGTACTGCATAGATTTACTTCAAATTTTGCATGAATATTACTAACAGATCGGGTCAACATATAGGCTACATATTATCACGCTATCACCTACGGGGGAAAAGCTGTGCGGAGTAAACGAAGTCCGTGCGGACGAAGCCGCTGGCAACAGCTAGTTTAACATATAGAGGTGGTGCACTGACTAAGAAAATTAATAATTTACAAAATAATTTTAGGAATAAAGTTTTGAAATTGTTTTGGTAATTGAAAAATATCATATTAAAAGCCTATAAAAATATGAATTAAAAAGTATTCTTGTTTCGCTTTGCTATTGAATTTTAAAGAAATGTCCAAAAATAAAATGCTATTTTTCAGCGCAATTAAAATTATAACAGTCATATTTATCAATTTTTAGATTTTTTTAAGGATTATAAGAAATAAAACACATTTTCGGTTTATCAGGGCGAGCGAAGCGAGCCCTACATTAGGCCACTTTCTATGCACTTTTGTGGTACATTTTACTGGAAAAATATCGCACTTTTAAGTTTGAGCTTTGACGTGGTAGTTTAAATTCATGTCGAGATATGATCTAAAAATAAAATACCATTTTATAAACATTAAAAAAATAGAAGATACATGTTGTATTAGAATTTTATTACTACTAACGCCATCTATTACAAAACTAACGAATTAAAATGCTACAAAGCTACACTAGGCGACGATCTATGTGGTACATTTTACTGAAAAAATATCGCACTTTTAGGTTTGAGCGTTGGCTTGGTAGTTTTAATTCATTTTTATTCACTCCATTTTAATACAATATTAATCTATTAATACACTTGTACTTTTTAACTTCCTGCTACGTATGTAGATAAGGAAGTTACTGATTTAGTAAGTAAGTAAGTAAGTGTTTTCTTGCTGTTTTTTGTGACTTAACAATTGAGACATTTCAATATTTCTTAGAACTGAAAAAATCTATGCTTATAGTTTTTACTCTTTTGAGCCTAAAATACCATAATTTAGCGGGAAGTTGCAGGAATGGCCTGCAAGGTCAACCGTTTACAGATTTTTCACAATATGATTACTGTGAAATAGTACAAGTGTATTTATTAATTGATTAATATTGTATTGAGATCAATTTCCAATCTTAGCCCGAGGGTAAAAAGCTAAAAAATGTGTTTTTGTTTATAAGATCAACTTTCATTTTTAATACCCATTTTTCCTTGAAAACTCTTGTACAAGAAAGTTACTATAAATAAAAATTGATTTCTATCAATATTAGATTTTAAGGGCGAAGTGTGCCGCGAGATGGATCTTGAGTTTGCTACATATTATAGGTATACTGTACTTTATTATAGGTAGATCAGAAAATATGGTATAGACTATGTAGATAAGCTTTATATTTGTTCTGTGTAGATAACATTGATAATTATAGAAATCGTGTTTTTAATAAATTAAGAAAATTTTAAAGAATTTTTCTTATAAAGTACAAAAAAAAAAAATTAATCTTAGAAACATGTTTTTCTTTATTTTGGTTTTATTTTGCTGCGCCCTCCTAGACCAAAGCCTGACGACGCCTTTGATGCGAATACAATTTTTGGGTGAAAATACGTTGGATTTTTTTAGGTTAGATAATTATAAATAAAGTCCATACATTAAAAGACGTAATTCTCATAAAAATACTTTCCTAACAATATTACTAGGTAGTGGGCGCGTTTCCGTAGTAGTTTTTTTATAAAAATATGTTGACGTGTCAAAATAACAAGTAAAAAGTTTTATTGAATAAAGTACTTCTGATTTCTGATTATAACATTGCGAGCCCTTACAAAGCTCTGCTTTTTGCTAGTTATTAATACAAATACACACATAAATAGAGAATTATATTATTTACCGATGAAATACAATTATTACTTCAACAGTAAATTTTAAATCTAGTTATCTCATTCTGTACGATAAAACAGTACAATATGGTTTATTTCTATTTTTTCGCGACATAATATATCTAGAAATGTATGACATTTTTGACACTGATAGGAGTATTACTCATACATATGCGCGGCGACACATTTCATTCCCAATGGCATGTCTATTAGGCACTTTGCACACGACGCGACGGGGCGGGGCGCGCCGGTCAATTTCGCCGCGAACGATAGCACAAAGGGAACCTATATTACCAACCAAAAAAATCGCGCCCGGCGGGCACTGACGGCGCGGCATGTCTGCGGCTGCCCGCCGTGGATCATATAAACCAGAGTGCTAAGTGTAAGTTTTTCTTTTCGCATTCGATCGTGAGCGCGTTTCGAGTTTACTAGGAATTTGTATGTGATTTGTACAGCGCCACCTAGTGGTAAACTGGTTTCTCACGTTTACCACTAGGTGGCGCTGTACAAATCACATACAAATTCCTAGTAAACTCCAAACGCGCTCACGATCGAATGCGACAAGAAAAACTCACACTTAGCACTCAGTTTATAATTTTATATGCAGTAACGCAGACGGCGGGGCGGGGCGGCTAGCTCAGTCCGCACCACGCACTTTTTAATGATGGACGTCATCGATGTACAGTACCCGGCGATAAATATTGCACATCGACCTTTGGAAAGAGACAATCGGCTAATTTCGGCTTCGTAGAGCGTTATCTCTGTCGCACAAAATACAAACAGTCCGGTACCTATTAGGAGCTGTTAAAACAAGTATGATTTGCTTCTTTTGATATTTTTATTCTTTGTATAAAATACACTAATTTTTCTATAAGTGATGGCTTTAGGTTGGGGTAAAATAAAATAAAAAAACATTTTTACATTATGTTTACGTATTTAATTATTTTGGAACATTACAGCTTTAGTGTACATAATAAACACCATTATACCTATTGCTAAAATGAGACATTGCAATAAAAATAATAATAATTCTAATTCTCAATTACTTCCATTTCACTATCTGTGCTCTCAAAGAGGTCAATATCACTGTCACTATCAGCCGTATTTATTACTAATCTATCAGTGTAATTGTCTAAACTGTGTTGAATGCTTCTATATTCATTCTCACATTTGATTGCATGATCGCAAACCTTTTTCCACTCTTCAGCGCCGATCATGTTTACTTTTTCAGTCAATAATGTTTTTACTGTAGTTAAGTTCATACCCACATTTCTAGAGGCTACATAGCCTTTCAGTTGAGACCATATGTTTTCAATTGGATTAAAATCCGGATGATATGGTGGCAATCGCAACACAGTGTGCCCATGTACGGCAAGTATTTTGTCCACAGAAAACTCTGTATACCTCTCCTTGTGCTGACATATAATAGCGTAAATCTGGGTTTTTGTTAATTTTGGATGAACTGGAATTTCATGTCTGTTTTACCAGTTGATCATTTCCCGTTTAATGGTGTTTGAGTTGGGGGGTCTCTCAACATACTTGTTGTGATAGGGTGCGTTGTCGATAACTAGAACAGAATCACTGGGTATATTTGGGATTAATTGGTTAACCAGCCATTTCTCATAGTTATCGTTATTCATTTCATTGTGATAGTCACCTGTAGTGTCCGTGGATTTATACGTTAAAAAAGCACCGGGTACAAAGCCTTTTTCATTTCCCGCATGAACTATTATCAAACGTTGACTTTTTGAAATTGGCTTTTTTACTCCTTTTTTCTTATCGTCACTCCAAGATTTCCCTTTAGTGTGGGATGCATGTATATATGACTCATCCATGTAGACGATATTTTTTCCTGTTTCGCGAAATTTGCGTATTTTATCAAGGTATTCCATTCGTTTGAGGCTAACGTCGTGCTTTTCCATTAGAATTTTTCGATTATCTTCCATTTTAGTGAACTGAAATCCCATGTCATGAAGTATTTTTCTCAATGTTTTTTCAGACCCATTGTAATTAATAGCTTCAGATAACTTAGCTTTTAATGATTTTATTGTTGGCAGTTCATTAAATCGTAAGTAAGGCTATGTAGCCTCTAGAAATGTGGGTATGAACTTAACTACAGTAAAAACATTATTGACTGAAAAAGTAAACATGATCGGCGCTGAAGAGTGGAAAAAGGTTTGCGATCATGCAATCAAATGTGAGAATGAATATAGAAGCATTCAACACAGTTTAGACAATTACACTGATAGATTAGTAATAAATACGGCTGATAGTGACAGTGATATTGACCTCTTTGAGAGCACAGATAGTGAAATGGAATTAATTGAGAATTAGAATTATTATTATTTTTATTGCAATGTCTCATTTTAGCAATAGGTATAATGGTGTTTATTATGTACACTAAAGCTGTAATGTTCCAAAATAATTAAATACGTAAACATAATGTAAAAATGTTTTTTTATTTTATTTTACCCCAACCTAAAGCCATCACTTATAGAAAAATTAGTGTATTTTATACAAAGAATAAAAATATCAAAAGAAGCAAATCATACTTGTTTTAACAGCTCCTAATAGGTACCGGACTGTTTGTATTTTGTGCGACAGAGATAACGCTCTACGAAGCCGAAATTAGCCGATTGTCTCTTTCCAAAGATCGATGTGCAATATTTATCGCCGGGTACTGTAGATGATTTAATTACTCAAGTGCAGAAAATATCGCCCATATATGATACGTCGTTCGTTAAAAGAATATCACGACATAAATGAAAAAAAGAAATGTTGGTACTAAATATGCCAAATAATTTATACTCCTGCAGTATGGGAATGTCCTGAACTGACTGCCTCCGCCCGTCGTGTGCTTTGTGTACGCGGCGAGGGCAGCTGTAGACATAGATGGGCAGACGTGGTCTTTATTGCTTCGCAGTCAAAAAGCCCGCCCCGCCCCGTCGTCTGCAAAACGCCTTAGTATTCATATGGTCTGTGGTACTATTAGTGTAGGATCCCACTATAATACCACCTTCACCGAACTGGTATTGGTGTTGGTGTGTGTTGTTGTGTGGTCGTTCCCCGTGTTGGTCCCGGGCTCCTTTGAAGAATAGACCAACTGCCGTTCTGCCAGGCAGATCGTAAAAGGCGACTGAGTGGCTATTTGCGTCACTACCATCGTGACTACTAGGTGGTAGAGTTCTGCATTGGCTCGACCGGGTCTGGTACCACCGCCTTACCTATTCCGTCTGTCCGTCCGTGCTGGTCAGTGTCGTGTTCCGGTTTGGAGGGTAAGGTAGCCGGTAAACTTATGCATGTGGCATTAGATCTCGCCACAAGATAGCAACGCACCATTAACATCTTTGGTGTCTATAGGCGATAATTGACTCTTTCCATCAGGAAACCCATCTGCTTGTTTGCTATCTTATGATATATAAAAAACTGGCTAATAGATGAAAAGTGTCTTATATCCAATAAATCAATAAACATATTTGAAATGGGTTACTGAACTAAAAAAAATTCAGCCCAGAATATGATTAATTAAAAAATATTTTTAAAAGCATTTCACTGGTCTGGTTGCAATGAAAACGGTACGGTGACTATTTTTTTCCCGTCACAACTCTTGGGTAGGCAGGTTATAGTATTAATTTACCTGTTTATAACTAATGTTTGCATATTCAATAGACTTTATTCATTAGATTAGTATAAAGTATTCATTAGATTAGTATAAAGTCTATATATAATCAGTCGACCCATTTCCAATATATTTATTGATATATTTAATTGGATATAAAATACTTTTCATCTATTAACCATCTCAGTGAAGGTCGTTCTATAGGGGGAACTTAGATTATATTGTTTATTTTAAAATACTATTCCTAGCTAATTGTGATGATCTTACTTTCTTGAATAAATAATTTATTAAAACAGTACGAGTGTGGTTAAACATAATAAACGAAATATATAAATAAATAGTGGAAATGAACATTTTCCCGTGTTGGTCCGCGCCCCCTTTAAAAATAGACTATTTGCCATTATCTGGCAATTCGTAAAATTATATTTTTTTTTAATATAAAAGGGGGCAAACGAACAGGAGCCTCACCTGATGGTAAGTGATTATCACCGCCCATGGACAACCACACTATCACTAATAAACTGTCGCCTATAGACACAAAATATGTTAATGGTGTGTTGCTATCCTTGTGGCGGTATAAGGTATAAGACAACATTAATTTTTCTATCCCTTATTCTCAAGAGCTCAACAAACACTGACGCTATCGAAGACTTTAGAAATACAGAGGGACCTTAATATTACTGCAGTTAGGTCCTAACTGGGTTGGTTCTTATATGGGTACATATTATGTAGATATATCTTTCAAAATCAGATTGCTTAAATGCTACGAGTGCGTATGTGGAACTCTAGTCCAAAAACATTTACAGTAGGCAGGGATGTGCCGACTAAAGTCAGTCGTCTAGCTAAATGATCAAATATTCGACAAGTCGCCAATAATAGACATTGGACAAATTCGTTTACTTCAATACAATGTACAATTGTGCACAAAAATATATGACAACAAAAGTGAAATTCAGTTTTGTACCATGTTAGATACACAAAGGCGGTCTTATTACTGTAAGCAATACCCTACATTTGGCAATTGAAGTGGTGCATGAGAGAATATAATGTAGTAGCTATGGGCAACGGCCAAGTTCCGCCCTTGTATTAAATATTAATAAGTGCCTTTTTTAATTATAACAACGTAATCAATTTTTACATTCTTATATTTTCTTCACATTGTTTAATGTAACCAAAACCCTTATTCTAATAACCTTATTCTATTCACTCTAATTTTAACATTCTATCTTTAATTCTCATAATAATTAAATGTAAATTAACAAATACATGTACCTTAAATTGCTTATGCACATTCTGGATTATTCAAATACTATCGTATTTTTAACGGAGGCCAGTGCGTTACACTGATCGATGCAGGAGACTGAATGTCCGAGTTTTCAACCCATCTTACCCGCCATTGTTGTTTTCGTGCAAGTTCTGTGATACCAGAGTAAATAATTTTAATTCGCACAATTAACAACGATGTCGGGCAAAATCCTGTTTTATTAAATAAAAATCTAACATTACTAAAAAAGCGATCTCTTCCAGACAACCCTTGGTTAAAGGATAACAATGTATACATAAGTGGTGCTAATTACGAATAAATGTACAGTTTTATGCACTTACATGATCAAAAAAAAAAAAAACAAATTAATTATATTATATAAAAAAATGATGTGGTGTCGCGGGACACCAGGTAGGAACGAACTTCCTTCGGCTAAACGGCACTACTCGCTTGTGTACGCGACTGTCGCGCCTGCGCACGTCTCATTTAACGTTTTTATTCCACGCATTTTTCTTACGGTTTTACTATCACATTTTTTTCAGTTCGGTCGCGCAGCTAAATCCCTATCCCCTCCAAGCCTGCCGTAAGGAACTTCGTTCCAATAACATAGCATTAGCATTCGTATACTAATTTAAAAGTTAAATTAAACTAAAACTAAGCTACTCGGTACATAGAAAAATATAAACCATGCAATTATACTAGCCATATGTTTTCCTCGTATTATATGCTACGAGGCAGCTCACGTCACTGCGTTAGCAGAATAAGTAATAGTCTAGGACTTTAACAGACTAATATTAAAACGTGTGGCGCATAAAAATCTGTATATTGACTATACAATGAATTTGACATAACGATACTATACGGTAAGTCATAGCTAAGATTATTAACAGCCATTTCGGTCAAAAATTACCTAGCAAAAAATAAATGAGTCTCGAAAGATAATATTTTTATATAGGGGGTAAGGGACAGTCAATTGAAAATCGAAACCATGGATTTGGACCATGATTTTGGGACGAAACCAAATGGAAATTATTCAGTATTTTGACCATGGTTTTACCTTAACCTTGTCAAAAATCAAAAATCAGAAGAAATTTGTTCAATAAAACATTTTACAAATTATTTTGACGAGTCAACTTTTTTAAAAAGTACTACCGGATCGTAAACGCGGGCATATACTGTATATACTCATTTATTTTAATACTCTACGGTGTTTATTCTAAAAAAATGTGAAATTTAAGGAAATACACAAAATAAACAATGTACGTAGGTCACACTATAAGTTTTGCGTAACTTAAAAAAACAACATGTTATAACCAAAATATTATGTTTATTGCTTTTCAAAATAATCTCCTTTACATTTTAAACATTTTTTATGCGATCGAACCATTTTTTAAAACAGGAGGACCACAGATCTGAAGGCATGTTTTCTACGTGCTGATTGAACGCTATCACTGCCTCTTCGGAGTTGGTAAAAGTAAAACCTCTCATCAAATCTTTGATTCTGGGGAAAATACAGAAATCAAGGGGAATCACAGGGCGCAGGATGAGTGACGAGGTGTACTTTTTTGGAAGCTAAAAATGACTTTGTTTTGTTGGCCGTGTGTGAAGAAGCGTTATCGTGGTGTAGGAGAACGCGGCTTCTGCTTTGCTGTCAGTTCATGAGGGATCCCACGACAACAAAGTTTCCAAACTTTCAATTTTTCGTGTAAAATTTTCTGAATTTGGCTCATACCAATCCCCAATAGTCCTCGAATTGTCTCATAGGTAATCCAGGGTTTTCTTCAATTAACCACATTTTTTCAACAAGCCACATTATTTTCGTTGGCGGCAGTTGAAGGCCGCCCTTCACGAAATTCGTCATGTAAAGAAACTCGACCTCTCTCAATTTCAGCAAACCATCGCCTCACGGTGCTCAAACAAGGTGCTTCTCTCCCAAAAGCATTTTGAAGACGAGCGGCACAGTCTTGCGGAGAAAGAGAACTTTTAAAATCATAAAAATCATCGCTCTAAAATCCTTTCGACTTAATTCCATTTTCGTTGCGTACGTAGAACTTTGATGTGTGATTAAAAAACAATTGACAAATCATTTCCCGCCAATTTTTTTATTAATAAGAAGGTTGCAATGTTTTAAAAATGTAACATTTGAAATTCAAATAGTTCCGATTAGCTAAAAGTGCAAAACTTTTAGTGTGCCCCATGTATTATGCGCCACATACCGCGCCAAATAAACGGCTGGTTCGAGAATACCGCAAGCGCGACGATTTCGGGCAATGAACGCTTTGCCTTGCGTGGCGTGAAAATAAGAAAAAATCATAAAACATAAGCTTTGCATTTCACACTAAAAATTAAAAAAGGAATTGCCATCATGACTAGAACGTAAAAATAATAATATAATAATATTCACGGGACAAATTACACTTACTGATCTAACCCCAAACTAAGCAAATTATTTACTTGTGTTATGGGTGTTAGTCAACGATACTAATACATAGAAATACATATATAAATACTAGAATATATTTAATAAACACCCAAACCCGGAAATACAAACATTTATGCTCATCACACAAGTGCTTGTCCCCGTCGGGGATCGAACCCAAGCCCCGCCGATTGCGTAGTCAGGGCTGCTAACCACTCAACCAACGGGGCGGTCGGATGAAAAGAAGCCTACCTTACTGATTTAAGTTACGCTATGTTTGTCCGGGCCTACATTTGAAGAATAGACCATTCCTTTTCCAATTTAGGGGATAAGGTTCCACTCGACCAACGAGGCGTTCGGTCAAAATGGCATAGTTTCTTAATTTTTCCATAGATCGTCCCTTACGTGATGTATACCTAATATCATCGACATACCTCTAGACGTACTAGAGTAATACCTCTAGACTTGTAACTTTAAACAAAATGTCTTTCATAAACGCCCCCACGACGTTTGTTATCTTTAAACAGCTAGTTTGTTTATTATATTTTTGTTCTGTTTAACCCATCATACTAATTCCTATTTCCATTTAAAATATTTATTTGTACCACCTATTGAAATTTTTCTGCTCCACTTGCTGGTTGACTGGCAGAGAATGCCTTTATGGCATTAAGTTTAACCATTGTACAATTTTAGTGCATAAAAGTAAATAAATAAATAATAATGATTGGCGGTATGATCAATGCTCGTCCTTGATTGGGTAAACATCGCATTGTTATATTTAAATCAGTGGTGCGTGAAATTTAAAATAAGAACAACAATTTGACGGCCTGAAAAAGTAGTTAGGGAGGGTGCTATAAGAAAGGTAGCCATGAAAGATGTGACTTAATTTTTTAACCAGTCGATTTTTAATATATATATATATATATTTTTATTATGTACTTAAAACTGCTAAAAATCAAATTAAGTTCAGTAATATACAGCTTTTTAATTATAAAAATTTTGCCATTAACAAATTTTATTTATTTAAAATATATTTATTACACAAAATGTACAAAAGGTGAACTTAACGTCTGAAGACATTTTCTACTCGTTAACCTTAAAGTTGTAATTATATATTCTAGATTGAAATATATTTATTGATGGAACCCCTTGAATATAATTTTGGAGATAATTCCAGAGACGTATTGCTGTAAGCGTAAAAGATTCCAAATAACTTTCTGTGTTGTGGACTGGGACCAAAAGGGCATTAGTGTATAAAGAGCGCTGAATACGACCCTGGGTATAAAAGTAATGAAAGTGTTCACGTAAATTTGATGGAGAGAAAGGATCATGCAGTATTAAAAAAGCAATATAATAACATGATCATTCCGACGCTTACGCAAGTCCAACCCTTTTAATAGAGATCGAAACTGACTTACGTGACGAAAACTTAATAAATCTTCTTCATATTTTTAAAATAACTTTAAGACTTCACGTTTTTCAAATCTGATTTTAAGAAACTGGTCAAATAATATAAATTTAATTTATTTGAATCTTTTGATTTGCTTGATTCGTTCGGGATTTATTTAAGACATTCATTTTTTTAAAACAAAAATTCTTTTTGAGGTTATTTTATTATTTTTCAACTAATAGATTTTGTAGCTAAGACAAAATTTAAGAGCTTAAATATTGAGTTGAGTGCCAATCAAAGGATCAAAATCGATGATCGTTTTAAAAATACACAACGGTTCAAAAAAAGAAGAAAAAGTTCCTTTACACCCGTATCCCCGAAGAGGTAGGTTAAGGTACAAGTATACCCACGATTTGCCGAAGATATTTAGCCCCATAATGTGACAGGTGGCAAGGCTATCGCCAACCGAGCACTTATCCATTCCCGGCCAATGTTCTTTTTATCAGAAAATTGAAAAAACACATTTTTCGAATTGGTCTACACGAGAATTAAACCTAGTACCTCATGCGGTCAACATCGACACCGGAATACTTGACCACAGAGGTGACAACTGTTCAAAAACGAAAATAGTTATATTTTCAATAAATTCTAGAGTTATGAAATCTTTGAGTTTCAAAAATCTATGTTTTAGTATACTTTTAGCTCCATTGAGCTATAAATACCTCGCCTAGGTAGTGTATTTTGTCGAAATCTATTTAAAAGACCAATTCGTTTTTAATGTAGCAAAGAGAACACACAAACATCTTGAACTTCAAACTGGAAAAACATACAAACATACAAACATACAGGTGAAGCTAATATAAAGCGTGTAAAAAATCAACAATAATTAACTTATTTCATTGAGCATAATACCATTCCTTTAGAGGCACAATTGTATTAACGCAGCACAATCAAAAATTAAGTCAATTTTGAGCACTAGGAATGTTTCTATACATTGATTTCGCTGTCTAATATGCATTATAAACACAATTAATTAATAAAAGTAAACATTACACACACTGCCTACCAGTTATTTGACACACATAACATATGTATGTGACGGCGTCCGCGCCATCAAATGCAAGAATATTGTAAACAACAGGTGTACGCCTGAGCCACCGAGCGCATCGTTCGATATCCCTACTACTAATATTGTTTTGCTACCTGTATAAAAGGCTCTGAGCGCCCCCCGTTCGGGCAGGGAGAGCTCGGATTGCAACAGTGCTTCGTATGCAGTAGTTCGTCCGGACCGTACTTCAACATTTTCGTTTTCCCACTGCTTTCTTTTGAAAGTAGCTGGGAAACGGCCAGCGAGGGGAGCTCTTCGCGCCCGAGATTGTCTCGGCGGCTGTTCCACAGCTACCGATTACGGTCGCGAGCAATCCGCAACTTCCAACTTTTAACTTTTATTTTTGGGTGTACCCTCACCCAAACATAAAAATACGAAAAAGATGTCGGGTACCCAGAACCCAAATCGTGACCCCACCCGGGGATCACCCAGGACTCGTGCTCGCGCCGATTCAGAGTCGGACATCAGTGAGATGTCTGGCTGGGAAGAGGTGCAGCCGAGAAAACCGCGCACGTCCGCGCACCGAGAAACACCACCAAAACACACCGCTTTTGTAAAGAGCCCACCGGGTTCTCAAAAGGCGGCAACAAAAAGCAAGCGCAGGTCTCCCAAGACCGCGCATGCACCCAGAGAGCTGGCACAAGCTGGCTCAGCCGCAGCTACACCACCGATGTCGGCTCCACCCCGGAGCCCGCCCAGAGACCCGCGCACGCATCGCCGTTCATTCGCGCGACGCGCGCGCGACCTCACGTCACGCCATTCAACCTCGCGTGACTCATCAGCCCGCCGAGAGTCCTCCGCGAGCAGTGAAACGTGTCGCGACACATCGCAGAGCGACTCGTCAACTGCTCGCGTCAGTGAGCCATCAGTGCGCCGCGCTTGCGCGACCGTAGCGCGCGATAGCGCGACTGTCCCGCGCTCTGTGAGCACGACCTCCACGCGCCTTGACAGCGCGACCAACCCGCGCAACAGCGCGACCGCCCCGCACCGCGATAGCGCGACCGCCACGCGCCTCGAAAGCGCGACCGCCCCACGCCGCGCAAACGCGACCGTACCGCGCGATAGCGCGACCGCCCCGCGCCTTGACATCGCGACTGCCACGCGCCGCGATAGCGCGACCGACCCGCGCCACAGTGAAACCGCCCCGCGCAGCGATAGCGCGAATGTCCCGCGTGACAGCGCAACCGCCCCGCGCCGCGATAGCGCGACCTCCACGCGCCGCGCTGGCCCGTCCGAGCCGCGCCGCGACAGCGCGACCGCACCGCGCCGCATTAGCGCGACCGACCCGCGCCGCGATAACGCGAGTGACCCATGCTATCCTGCAGACGACACCACTTCTGCAGACGAAGCCACCCAAAGGCAGGAAAACCAAGCGCCAACCCGAAAGATTTCGCCCAAGACGAAACTTGAACAGAACTACATTGTGCTCGCCCGCCTGGCCGAATCAAAGCTTTTGGACGAGGTTCTGATTCAAGCCATGGCGCGGCAACTCAACGACCTCAGTGCAGCCCTAGAGGCAGAAGGGCCACTTGAACCCATCACAGCGGAGGAACAAGCTGCCCTAGAAGAAATGGAAACTACCCCCATCTCCCTGCCGCCGCCACCCACACCGATGAGAAGAAAGAGAGAAGAAGGAGACGAGAACGGCAGACGAGAGAAACCTAAACGTAAGTGCTTCCCAGCAGTTCTTTCTCCTACTCCTCCTACACCCACACAAGCTTCACAAACACTGTCTTTTGCCACAGTAACAGCCTCTCGCCCACCATCGGCGACACAACCGCAGACCTCACCACCCTCACACGACATCCCCACCACTGACCCCCAAACATCGGCACCTAAGGGACGTTACCCTCCCTTAGTAGAAGAGTCTCTACCGAATTGGGCTAAACACTTCCGCACTACGGGAATTACTAGGCCACACCCCCAACGCCAGACCCTTTGGCCGGGGAGTTAGGTTTACACCTAAAGACGAAACCGAATACAGGGTCGTTCAGAAATACCTGTCCGAGCTAGGAAGAACCGAGCGCCTCTCTTGGTTCTGCTACTCGCTTCCGAGCGAACGCAGCATCAAGGTGGCGATTAGGGGACTCCCGGCCGACACTGAACCGGAAGAGATAACCCAAGAACTCACCACCCTCGGCCACTAAGTGGAGTACGTGAGACCCATTAGGGCCCGCGCCGGACGACCAGGCTGCATCTTTCTGGCAGTACTGAAAAGGAAGCAAGACACTCTACCAAACATATACACTATCAATGAACTTGGGACAAATATTATCTAAAACATTTGGTTATCCTATAACAAACTTTTGTATACCAAATGCTAGCTTTTCTTATATTGTTGAAAAAATTGTTTCTAATAATTATAGCAAAAATACTATACTAATATTATGTACTGGGAGAAGAGGGAATGCCAATATAAACATTGTAAAAAAGTATTTTAAACAATTATCTATGTTAAATGTTGAAAAGATATTTCTATTTGCATTACCATATAGCAACAGTTTGCCACAGACTGAAAATAATATTAGATATAAGTGCAATATTAGATTACAAACAATGTCATTGTATGACGATAAATTTCAATTCATAGATTGTAATTCATTTATTAAAATTAAATACTTTTTAACTAAAGATAAATTTTATCTTTCTAATTACTATAAAAGACAAATAGCAATTTCGCTATATTTTTATATTTCTAATAAAGCCAAATGCTTGGCTAACACAGCTGCTTCTATTGAGCAGCTACGTAATTTAAGTAGCATTCCTTTGAGCGTGGAACATGTTCCACATAATTTAAATTAGTAATTAAGACAATGGAGTCAACCTCTTGCAATGCATTATTTGGTACTAATAGACATTTAAATTTCAGTGTAAGCGAAATTGCCATTGATACACAATATGTATGTTATAAAGGCAAATGTAAAGAAAATGTACCATCAGCTAATAATAAAAAAGAATTAAACTGTCGGTTAAACCTGGTTCACCAAAATATTCAAGGGCTGATGGGTAAAGATTTGGAATTGGAGTTGTTCATGAACTGTAATAACGTGGACATTCTTTGTATAACAGAACACTGGCTTAAAAGTCATCAGATCATGTTCAGCTTCAATAATCACATAGTTGGCAGCTCGTTTAGCAGAAGTAAGATGATACATGGTGGCTCTTTAATTATTGTTAACAAACTAATTAAATTTAAAGAACGTAAAGATATTGTGAGCCTTTCTGTTGAACGAGTCATCGAGATTGCTTGTATTGAGTTCGAGCAATTTATTGTAATAAGTGTATATAAGCCTCCTTGTGCAGCTTTTGAGGAGTTTTCTAACAAAATGGAGGAGGTTATGTATAAAGCCTCAAATTCAAAGATGAACATTGTTATCTGTGGAGATTTTAACATTAATATTTTAGAACAATCTTCTTTATCACATAAGTTTATAAATCTATTCAAATCTTATAATTTACACAAAATTTTCTATGAACCAACTAGAATAACTGCCTCTAGTGCTACTTGTATAGATAACATATTTTCAAATATAACACCTACAAATAGCTCAATTATAAATACATTAGATTCAGACCATACTGGGCAATCAGTTCAATTTTTGAGAGTACCAAATAAACTTCAGAGAAAAGAAATTGTTTTTGTTCCTATAAATAGTAGTCGATTAGAACGTTTTAAAAAAAATTTAGCTGCAAAATTGCCTGAGATGCCCTTTCAAGAAAATCCAAATAATTTATATGATACATTCTTTAATTTGATAGATACAGAATATAGGCAAATATTTACACCAAAATCTATATCTGTAAGTAAACGCAGAGGTTTTAGTGAGTGGGCAACTGCAGGAATTTTTAAAAGCAGGAATCGGTTATTTGATTTATATTATGAAAAATCTTTTAATCATAGTACTGAATTCAAAGAGTATGTCAAAAATTATTCAAAGATTTTTAAAAGAGCTTGCAATGCTGCCAAGTCAATACACATAAAAAATATGATAAAACACTCTTCTAACAAAATAAAGGCAACATGGAACATCATAAATTGTGAAATTGGCAAGACTAGTATTTTTGATGAAGAATACCAATTAAATGTAGAAGGAGTCAATGTTACGGGATATTTGGAGGTAGCTAAGGAATTTGAAAAATTCTTCTCTAATGTGGCCATCAGAACAACCCAAAGTCTAAGCTCTTCAGCCAGTACCGCGGAATTATTATTGAAGCAATGTGTCAACAAGTGTGAATCAAATTTTGAATTTTCTTTTATTGATTCTAAAGATATATTAAATGCTTTCAAAACACTAGAAATTAAAAAAACTGCAGATTTATGGGGCCATTCCCTTAAAATCATTGCCTCAGTAATAAATATCATTGCACCATACTTAGCTGTAATATTTAACTGCTGTATAACAAATGGTGTTTTTCCTGATTTAATGAAACTCTCAAGAGTAATTCCAATATTTAAGTCTGGCTGTAAATCAGATCCCACTAACTTTCGGCCTATCTCGGTTCTGCCTTCCCTGAGTAAAATATTTGAAAAAATAATTCTTAATCAAATGTTAAAACATTTTAACAAATTTGAACTGTTTCATCCTAAACAATTTGGATTTACAAAGGGTCGCTCAACCGTAGATGCTGGTGTGGAATTATTGAAAAAAATCTATGAAGCCTGGGAGGAATCACATGATGCAATTGGAGTATTTTGTGATTTATCTAAGGCATTTGACTGTGTTCAGCATAATACTTTAATCAGGAAATTACACTACTATGGCATTAGAGGTAAGGCCCTCGATCTTCTGACTTCGTATTTGAATGGAAGAACTCAGAGGGTCGATATCAATGGAATAAGATCAAACGGTGCCACTGTCACCATGGGTGTTCCACAAGGATCCATTCTTGGTCCGTTTTTGTTTTTGATATATATAAATGACTTGCCCTTCTTTGTTGGCGATAGGCATGGAATCGTACTGTTTGCGGATGACACTTCACTTTTATTTAAAGTGAAAAGACGAGTTGGTAAGTATGACGAAGTGAACATTGCGATTTCAAAAGTTGTACAATGGTTCAATGTTAACAACCTCCTATTAAATGGAAATAAAACCAAGTGTATTAGATTCTCAACGCCTAATGTAAGGCATATAGATACCAATGTACAACTTAACGGGGACAAATTGGATCTTGTGGACTCTACTGTCTTTTTAGGGATTACGATAGATAAAAAACTACAGTGGGGACCACATATCGACAAATTAACGAGTAAACTGAGTTCAGCGGCATTTGCAGTTAAAAAAATGAGACAGATTAGTGATGTAGACACTGCGAAAATTGTGTATTTTAGTTATTTTCATAGTATTATGTCTTATGGGATTCTACTATGGGGAAATTCCACTGATATAAATACAATCTTTGTTTTACAAAAAAGAGCTGTAAGAGCTATTTACAATCTCAGTCCACGAGTTTCCCTAAAAGAAAAATTTAAAGAAATTAATATTTTAACCGTACCATCACAGTTTATATTTGAAAACTTGATGTATATTCGTAAAAATATTTCTTCATTTAAGAAAAATAGTGATGTACATAATGTAAACACAAGGAACAAAAACAATCTTGCTCTGCATGTATCACGTCTCCACAGAATAAGTAACTCTTTTATGGGGCAATCTATACGCTTTTACAATAAACTTCCAAATGCTATTAAAGATCTACCAATTCACAAATTTAAAAAATGTATCAAATCGAAACTTTGTAAAAAAGGTTACTATAAAATATCTGAATATTTGGATGATAATAAGGCATGGGATTAATTGCTCCTCATAGCAGTCTCATAATAATTATAATATATTATTCATAAATACATTGTAATTGTAATTGTAATAACATTGTTTAAAAAAATGTACATGCACAAAAAAAGACAAGCCCGCTGAGTTTCTTCCGCCGGATCTTCTCAGTGTGTGGCCGCGTTTCCGATCCGGTAGTAACTCAAAAAATGTTGACTCGTCAAAAGTGCCTGTAAAGGATAATTTGAATAAAAATGTTTTGACTTTGACTTTGACTTTGACTTCTCTTAATGCCTGGGGTTAAAGTGGAAGCGTGGCGGGGAAAGAAGGGACCGGCTCAGTGCCACCGGTGCCTACAATTCCGCCACTCTTCTCACAATTGCCACCGGCCCCAGAAATGCGTTCGTTGTGGCGACGAACACCGCGCCAAGGAATGCCCTCGCCCACGTGAGGATCCCCTCACATGCGCGAATTGCGGTGGACCTCACACCGCAAACAGCACCACCTGCCCCGTTTTTAAGCGCGAGGCCAGAAATAAGAGAGCAGGGACGGTGGCACTAACGGCACCCACACCTACCTCCGGCAACCGGACTACCAGTGGCCAAACTCCTCAACCACCAGAGAGACCCCAACCAGAGACATCTTCTACCCTCATGGCCCCTGCAAACGACCCCAAACCACGTTTCCAAGGGGAGGGGGAAAGAAAGAAGAGAAAGAAGAAGACCACAAAAAGAAAGACCGAGACCCAAGGAAGCGGCTTGGAGACAGAAGTCGAGGACCTTCCCACAATCCAATCAGCAAAGAAAATAGAGACCCTAATCCCACCAAACAGGGATATTCCAAAGAGTAGAGCGACGCCCTCCGTGTCCCCGGACGAAGGGAAACTTGCGGTGCTCGAGAGAGCACTGCAGGTTTTTCAAGATGTGCTGGGGGCACTCAGAGAGGGAATAGACCCTGTTCCGGCCATCCTTAGGGGGATAACGGACCTGCTGGCCCTTTACGGACCACAGGTCCCCAAGGAAAACCTAAACCCATAACCTGCTTTCCCCCCCCCCCCTCCTCCCCCCTCTCCACCAAAGTCACCACTGGGATCGCGGGTCGCCTCGCTGGGCTTCCCCCATGGGTCTAACCCGGCGGGGCGATCGCCTCTGGTGGTGTGAAGAAATCGAGGGGGGTCTAAAGAGGGGGGTGGGGGACGTAGCCTTCATCTCCAACACACACACAACACTAACACCACATAATCCCAACCACTTACCATCAGGAAACCCTTCCTATACCCAATGACTTAGTCCTTTTTAGGGCTAGCGACTGATACCTTGTCCAGGGGGCCATTAGCCCCGAAGACAATTCCCCGTTCCCTCTGCTGGGGGGCGCGAGAAGTCCACGACGACCCGTTCGGGCAGTCTAGGCTCTGGCGTGGCTCGGTACACTTGTTGTATCTTGCTAGTAGCTTATCCTTGACTCTCGGATAATTAATTTGTGCAAACAAGTTAATTATTATTGTCAACTATAAATTAGTCGCAGTACAATTTATAATTGACTATCTATTGCTTAAATTATGACTTATTTGTAATAAGGAATAATTAAGTTACTTGGAATTGTTAAACGAGAACTAGTCATTAGTGATGGAAAGCTTTAATAGTGATTTTATGTTATTTTTTGATACAAGTTGAACAAAATATAAAGAGTTGTTATATTACCACATCCGCATTTTATTTATCATATCTGACCTGCTGCATATTGCATGCTGCATATTTTGTTTATGGCTAAAGTACAAGTTTAGAAGTGAGTTTTTTTGTTAGTCGAGTGGTCTAACGGAGTCAGTATGGTCAAATTTCAACCAGAGGGCAATCCCTAGTGCCCCTTAATATGAGATACATCGAGTCAACAAAAGCTTCTTTTATACTCTGGTATAAACTGTGAATAGATGACACAATGGAATTGTGTATGAGAACAAAACTACAACATTTGCAATTAATACCAAAATTTATTATAATTCTGGTTCAATAATGTAAACCCTGATTTGTTATGCAGTTTCTTTATCTTTTTTAATATCAACTCTTGTTAATCATACTTATATCTCCTTCATTATTGCCACAAATGCATTATTAATTTAATTTATTAAATGTTCATTATCTCTCGCGTACTGTTTAGTACATCCCCAAAAGTAAAATTCGAGCAGTGTCAGCTCTTGTAAGCGTGTCGTAACGGGATGGATCCTCGCCTTCGAACCCGTGCGAGTAGGAATGTGTTGTAGAGAAATTCTCTTATATTTCATTAATAGCGCACTTTTGTCGTAATAGCAGTCATTTTGGAATATTATCGTTGAAATTACCTTATTAAAAAATATTACCTTGAAATTACCTCAAACTTTGTATTAATTCAGTAAAATAGATTGTTAGGAAGTTTAGATAATTATTGTCATTTAAGTTGTCGAGCAAGAAATGTGGGCCAACAAACATACTTTTCGTTATGACTCTAGGCCATGTACTTACGCTGAATTTTACTTGAAAAGACGTTTGTCTAATTTCATGAAGATCTATGAGTTTACTCAAACTAAGAAGGTTATAACAAGGTTGTAAAACCGGAAAATGATTTTTTCATAAAACTGTACTTTAAAGTTGAAAATTGTTAAGTTTAAAGTTATAGTTGTTAAGTAGAAAAGACAGTTATCTCGAATTTTCTTTTATATTTTTATGTACTAAAATAAATAATTAAAAACGGCTGCACTCGCGTTTTTATCGGAGTAGGTTCCGACTAGTTTCGAACCTATATGAGGTCAGAGTGCTAAGTGTGAGTTTTTCTTTTCGCATTCGATCGTGAGCGCGTTTGGAGTTACTAGGAATTTGTATGTGATTTGTACAGCGCCACCTAGTGGTAAACTGGTTTCTCACATTTACCACTAGGTGGCGCTGTACAAATCACATACAAATTCCTAGTAAACTCCAAACGCGCTCACGATCGAATGCGAAAAGAAAAACTCACACTTAGCACTCAGTTCGAGACGGGTCGCTACCGATCGAACGTCAAACTCACCCTAAGGAAGGACCTCATATAGGTTCGAAACTACGGAATCTACTCCGATAAAAACGTGAGTGCAGCCGATTTTAATTATTTAGTTTACAATGTCTCACGAAAGTTTTAATAATTTTATGTACTAAAATATCTAGTTATTACTTTTTATTTAAAGTGCATACATTCAATACAGAAACAAAGTATATTTTGGATTACAAAATTGATTATAAAAAAGTTTTTAAACATTATTTTCGACTTTGAGTACAAATGAAACACACAAAAATTCAAATAAATTAAAAATCATTTGAGTTTTGTTTACTCAATTTTGACAGCAATAATTGCAAATGACAGCCATGTTCTCTGTACATTTTATATCGATATGCCATAACTAAATATGCTCGACTTGTCTAGTAATCTCGTGCTCTGGGGGTCAGCCTTCGTGGCTCAAATCATTAGATCCCAGGATCGTGCAAAAAATATTAAGGTTTTTCTCGAAATTCGAAAATCCCAGTAGCAGCTTAGCCCATAAATATTGTTCTTTTTTCTTATAAATAGCTAACACACAATAAATCACGAATTACACTAGATACGACTTTCAAGTCCATTTCTTAGGATGTCAGTATATCGTGCATTTACACCCAGAAATAAAGTTATAGTACAAACCGATAAAGTAAAATCACTCTAGGGTAGGGTATCATAAGCCTAATAGGGTACCATAAGTTTTTTATGCGGCACAATAAAATAGCACAACATAGCATATTTCTATTTAATCTCGATATAGTACTGACTGAAATGGAGTTATTTGTTTAATGTTTATGGTTCCAAATTCAATTTTTCATTTTTTTTTGTTAATAGATTGGCTTGACTAACTTCCATTTTAGCACGGACTTTGAGTTGAATCTATAATTTAGATTAAATACAGTGCTGTTTTAACTTATATCATATGTAATGCGTATTGCGAATTTCATGACACCATCGAACAAATATAATGTTTGCATTGGCAATGGAATTTCAAGTTCGGAATCCCTGAAAATTAGGTTGAATCGATTTTATCAAAAACACGTGCTTAGGAGTGGTAAAAAGTATTCAAAAGCAGTCGAGATATGATTGAAGATTTTCTTTGCTTTGGTGAGCCGTCAACGACTTCAGTTAAAGTGAAGGCGTTGACGGTTCGCAAAAGTGAAGGAAATAGTGTCTGAAAATCCTCAAGTTTAAGAGATATAGCCGCGGAACTCGTTGTATCTCACGTCGATACGTATCATTTTAAATAATCACTTTGGTATGAATCATGATGCCGCTCGGCTAGTTCCAAAAGACCTGAATTTTCTCGAAAAACTCAATCGCATAAGTGTTGCTGAGGACATGCTAGAACGAGTTAATATCAAGCTCAACATTCATGGAACGCATTATTACAACTGGTGACGAGACGTAGGTTTACGATTTTAAGATGCAAACTAGTCAACAAACTTCGGAGTGGCGCTTTCCAACTGAACCAAAACCTTAATAAATACCATCGAGCAACCACCTTAATCACTAGATATGGCTGCAGCCGACTTCTTTCTTTTTCTTTATCTTAAATTACCACTTCGTGGCACCCGTTTTAATTCGGTAGAAGACATAAAGAAGAATTTTCGGCGGGAACTGAACTCAATTCCGTAAAACCTTTTAAAAAATGTTATAATGATTAGATCATTCGTTGGCGTAAGTGTATCGTTTCTGAAAGAGCGTAACATTTTATGTATTATTGATCGTTTCCCGGTACTAACTTGACAGAATAGTATATCTACAAGCGTTAGACGCTTACAAGTATTTGAGTCATTTAGCAAAGACAAATATATAATATACAATTACTTACTACGTTTATTATTTAGCGGAAACACGTCCCCGCCGAACAGTGTTTATTAATTAGTATTTGAGTGATCTATGTAAATGACACTTTTTAAACAAACAACATCCATACATTCATATTATTGTTTGTCTCTTTGTCTCTCTGTGAGCGATGCTTTTACGGCTAAACTGCTGAACCGATTTTCATGAAACTTACACCGAAGATATTTGAAAAAATGGAGTCAAGATAGGCTATTTTTTCCAAAATAATAGATTGTATAAAACTGTATCGACGACATGTTAATTTATTTGCGGGCGAAGCTGCGCTCGTTTGCTAGTTCAATATATTACAGCTAAGAGCTTTCTGTCTAGATAACCTCTTCTTGTATTTTTGAAAAGTTTATGAATAATGGAATCAGTTAAGTACTTCTAAAATAAGCCCAAACAAACAAACTCAGTACTGCGGAGAACTTGAACATGTACTTTAATTACTTCATTACATATTAAAAGCTCTCCACCACGACTCGTAGCTTCATTTGTTCACACAACACTCAAATTATATCTTTCTGTTCTCGACAAATCAATTAGCGTTTTCTAACAACAAATTTACAAATAATATAAGTGTACAAGAAGCGGCTTCGATCGTCCCACTTTATTTAAGTTATATGGATAATGAAATTACAATTTTATATACTATTCTGAGTGTTCAAGTTAAAATTAAAGGATTGCTGTCCCATATCGTTCATCGCTATTTTTGACTAAATATAAAAAAAACAATTGTTTTCGCAATAAACAATGGATATGACAAAAACCTTATAGATATATTTCTACTAATAACGAAAAAAATACTAATTTATTTTTTATTAAGTTTAGTTAAAACACACAAAGTTTGACAACCATTTGAAACAGAAAATCATTTTAGGACAACACAAGTTTATTAAAAAATGTATAAACTGGTTGACCCCGAAGACCATCCCTGAAAATTCCCGGTAATATGAGGTATGAGGCTCAAAGTAACAAAAACTATACCTTCGTAGTTCAAAATCTAAATTTTGGTATGAATGACAGAAATATCATTTTTGAACATCTGTGTATTTTGGAAACGATAAACGATTTTGATCTTTTGAATGATATTCAACACAATTTTTGAGCTCCAAAATACATTTTTTTTTAAAATACATAGGCTGAAAAATGTCGAAGTAATATCAAAAAACATTTTTTCAAAAATTTTCGTTATTGATAAATCCCAAATAAATCAACCGATATGGATCCAATTTATGTTATTTAACGCAGTTTTTTTGAGAGAAAAGCTTATTAGATTTTAAATTTTGTCGGTATATTAGCCTAAAGGTTAAAAATATTAAGTTTTCTGTAAACAACAAAATATAAATGTTTAAAAAGCTGTAACTTTTGAAAACATTATTCGATTTTTATTTTTGAAACTGCATTTGACGTAGTTTTTTAAATACTAAAATATTAAAAACAAAATAATCCATACTAATATTATAAATGCGAAAGTAACTCTGTCTGTCTGTCTGTCTATCTGTTACGCTTTCACGGCTAAACCGCGGAACCGATTTGGATAAAATTTGGTACAAATATAGTTTGAGACCCAAGAAAGGACATAGGATAGTTCTTATCCCGGAAATCCCAAGGGAACGAGAACTATGCGGGTTTTTATTTTAGAAATTTTTCCGCGCGAACGAAGTCGCGGGCACAGCTAGTAAAATATAAAGTCGCAAAATGATTGGTTAAAAATCTCGAATTTTTGTAAAATAAACACTTTTTCAAACATTTTCATCTACGATAATTTCCTAACGGATAAACCGATTTTTATGAAGTTTATGCATTGGAAGTTTTTTAAGGAAAAGAGCTGATCAGATTTTGTACTTAACCGGTAGATTTATCTGAAAGTTAAATTACTAAAACACTCTTTCACTAAAATTTTCTCCGAGGGTTTTTCAAAATTTCTCAAAATTTCCTAGATCGTATTGGTTAAAATTTTTAGAAAGTCTAAATTGAGCGGAATCCAATTGAATGCCATCAACTGCGTTTCGATTGATCAAGTCGTTCAAAAGTTATAAGATTTTTAAGACACACACACACACACACACACACACGCACACACAAACACACACATACATTCATACAGACATACCGATGGATTTTAAAACGTAGATATCTGGAGAAAACTCAATTTTCGAAAATTTAAAAAAAGTTAAAAAATGTTTTTTTTTCTAAAGTGTTTTTTTTAATATCGTAAGATAGCAAACTAGCAGATGGGTCTCTTGATGGAAGGAGTCAACAACCATCACCTATAGACACCAAAAGTGTTAATGGTGCGTTGCTGTCTGGTGACGAGGTCTAATGTCGCATGCATAAGTTTACTGGCTACCTTACCCTCCAAACCGGAACGCAACAGTGACGAGCACAGATGTTACTGTGGCAGGAATAGGTAAGGCAGTGGTACCAGACCCGGGCGAGACAATGCAGAACTCTACCACCTAGTAGCCACGATGGTAGTGACTCACATATCCAATCAGTCACGGCCTGGCAGAACGGCAGTTGGCCTATTCTTCAAACGAGCCCGGGACCAACACGGGGTAAGAAGATATTGTGTTTTTTATATTTTTAGTAATTTATTTTTCGGTTGGTATAATAATTTTAACTTTCTTTAACTGCATAAAACGACTTACATAATATTATGTCAGGTGCAGTAACTGAAATGGTAATGGTGTAGCAATTTCTTTTTTCTTTGAAAGAATCATTTTCATTTAATAGTACAGTTATATTATTTTTGAATTTATTATAGTTAAGTTCGCTTTTCAGATTTTTTGGTAATTTGTTATATATTTTTTTCAGACATGGGATAGTGTCCGGAACTATGTAATTTTAATTTCTATGTTATTTGATATAAATTATTTTTTAAACATGATTCGTAGCGATGAGGTATTTCTCCTAATTTCGTATATAAATGGTTATTAATCCTAATAGCAAAGTTTTTTTTTATGATATTGAGATAGCCAAACTGGCAGACGTGCCACCTGATGGTGAGTGGTCGACGTCGCCAATGAACAAAAATGGGATACCTGGGCTGGAACTAGCCCAGGTATTCCATTCGTATGTTACCTATCCTGAGACATAAGATGTTAAGTCTCAGTGCCAGTAATTAAACTGCCTGTCTTGCTTTTCTGTCCGAAACACAGCAACGCTGTTTCACGGAAGAAATAAGCAAGATGGTGATACCCATGCAGCTGGGAGCGTGGCCCAGCGCATCCCTCCCACCGGTATATTTTAATATATGTTTATACAAGGTTGAGTTAAGATTTTTAAGTTTCTTAAATGGAATCAAAATTGAGCGGAATCTAACATGATTCGCTGTATTGTTTGTTAGCTAGAATAACGATACATTTTTTCTGTAGTAGGTACCAATATGTCGTGGACATTAACTCTGTTACCCCACAATATAGTGCCGTAGCTTAACCATGCGTAGGCACATGCGTAGTTTGCTGTGGTAGCAGTTTTAATATCTGTTGACTTTTTAAGTGTCATTACAGAAGAAGTGTATTCAGATAGTTTAGAATTTATTTTTTCTATATGTGATTTTCAATTAATATTTGTATCGATTACTATTCCGAGTAGATTATGCGTGGGTACACAATTGATTTTAACATTTTAATACGAAAAATTTATGTTTAACTCTATTTTCTGATGGGTCAAAACCCATAGCATGAATTTTGTCTTTAAATAATTTATTTCTAGGTTATGGTCATTCATTCATTTTTCAATCATTATATTATTTTGTAATTTTTAAGGGTTCCGTACCTCGATAGAAAAAAACAGAACCCTTATAGGATCACTTTGTTATTTATCTGACCGTCCGTCTGTCAAGACCCTTTTTCTCAGGAATGTGTATAGGTATTAAACTGAAATTTATATCAAATACTCAGGTCTATATCTATCCCTTAGAGCTGTAAAAAATCAATTTTTAAGCCAGCTGTTTATGCTGCAAATTTTCGAAACTCGCAAGGGAATCGTAATCTACAGGGTACTTCCCGTGAACTCAGAATCTTGAAATTTGGTACGAAGCAGATAAAGATAGAGGAAAAATACACACACACACACACACATACACACACACACACTCACACACACATATACACAATACACAGATACAGGAAAAATTGGGAAAACTGTAATTTTTTAGTTACATCATATATAAAAAATAATTTTGTAATTTCCGACTTGCACTTGGCCGGTTTTTTTATTTAAATCTGTGCTATTATTGACAGACATTAGAAGTGAAAAGTTGTCTGCAAACATTACATATGGTTCATAAACCTCATTTTTGGGAGGTCGTTTATGTATACGATGAACAGAAGACATCCTAGTACGCTGTCCTGCGGAATGGGGTTCTCCATCTGCTGGTGATGTCCCCAAGCAAGCCATTTTATACTGCCTGACGCAAACGTTTTTAAATTTCAGTAATAAATTTAATATTTAATGCTAGTTTGCTATTTGTTTATCGCATTATTTTTAGTACTATTATTTCAATAGGAAACACTCCCTCATTGACACAGGGTCAACTGCAGCCGGGTCTTAGACTATTATATTTTTTACATTATTCCCAGTAAGATTAAAAAAGTCAGTGTGTGCATTTATGTGTATAAGGTGAAATTGTGTTAAAAGTGGACTATTTTATGCAAAAGGCGTAAATCGTTATAATAAAAAATATTTTGTTTGTAAATATTAGAAAATTCTAGTCCAATAAATGGTACAGTCTTTGGGACAGTTGCAAGATTATTAAACCAGTATTTATAAAGGATATGTCTAAATGTATTAGACTTGGTACTGAAGAGATTGAATTATGGAAAGTGAACTTTTACCGACCGATTTTATCATAATTTCGTTATAAAATTGTGCTGAGGGGATGAAAATTATTTCTACAATTTGAAGCACTACATGCGACATTTGAGGACACTAGGTGTCTTCAAGATCTGTTTGGAACCTTTATGATAATTTTAGAAACAACATATTATATTGAATGAAGCAAAATTTGGCAAATTTTAGACAAGAAAACTGAATGTCTTATAATATTTTTTCTCTTATCTAAGGGAATAATACGGTGCGGGCGACATCTCGCCTTATAGTTATCGTCATGAATTAGCAACATACTTAAAAAATTACGTTGTATAGACTCAATCCTACTTGGTAAAAATTAAGTAAGTTTAAGAAATACCCTACATTTGGCGATTAATATGCTAACACGATGTGCTATTTCACATGGACAACGGCCCTTTCTTTAAATGTTAGGAACTACCTTTACTAATTAAACCACGTAATCAATTATATTACATTTATATTTCTTTTCACATTGCTATTATCACTAACAACTAACAAGTAACAACCTTATTTTAACGAAATATAACAATAAAATACATTACCTTAAATTACTTATGCACGCTCAAGAATGATCTCAATTCTGTTACTGTTTACTGGAGGCCAACTGTTCGGCACGACTTGCTCTTTCGAGCGTCGTCGTCCATCTCCATATCTTTAACAAGTTCCAAACGTCATCCCCACGTTTGGGGATACCAGTTAAAACAATAATTCTGCCCACTAAATATAATTTCGGGCAAAATCCCGCTCTATTAAATAAAATCTAACACTCGACCATCCTGACCTCGTGCATGTCCTCATGCACGCTCTCTTACTTAAACCTAACACTTGGCCTCTTTAGTATTTTTTTCCATTTTACATCTATTTTCTTATGTTACATGAAATATTTTAATTGTTACAGATCGTACAATGTTAAAAAAAATTACAATATTCCGCCATATATTGATGGCATGCTATTTTATGTTATGTGTTTACTAATAATTACCAGTGACTAAAAACATACATGTAAGCCTTAACTAATAATCAGTAATTACAATTGATCAATAATTAAATGGAACTACAATGTAAAAAGAAAAATACTTTTAAATATGTACACTTACATCTTTTTTTTTCAATATTTGCTTACTTATTTAATGTTTACTTACATTACAATGGATAGCAGCCTAGCAGAGCTATTTGCTAGAATACTAATTACAATGTTTAATACAGTAATTTTACAGACATTTGTATATAAATAATTACTAACAACTAAATCCACACATAGGCGTAATATATTACTTATAACAAATAATTAGTCAATAATTGCGATTGAACTATAATGTAAAGCGAAAAATATCTTTAAATATATCTACACTTACGTTTTGACAGTTAGCAGAGCTATTTACAGGAATGCTAATTGTAATTTTTCAATGCAACAATTTTTATACAAATTCATATAGGTAAGTACCAATAATTATTAGCCACTTAACCCTAAAACCATACATATAAACCTAATACATCATAAAAATTGATTAATGAATGATAACAATTGAACTATAATAAATGCAAGTTAAAAATATCTTTAAATGTGTCTACCACTTGGCTCAACATTTTTTTTCTGCCTA
The DNA here is from genome assembly GCA_036924255.1 of Apodemia mormo. NCBI lineage: Eukaryota > Metazoa > Arthropoda > Insecta > Lepidoptera > Riodinidae > Apodemia > Apodemia mormo. Next base: position 34,437,227 of record JAUPFN010000012.1, on the reverse strand, counting down.
AAGCTAATATTGACTTTAATACAATACAATGGACATCTAATTAGCAGAGCTATTTACAAGAATGGTAATCACAATGATTTAAATCGAGTTTGTATTTTGTATACTGATAATTACCAGTAACTAAAACCATACATAAAAACCTAATAAATTATAGCAGTTAAATAATCAACAATTACGATTGATCAATAATTTAAAAAAATATCTAAAATATCATAACACATCCATTCCATTTTTTTTAATTTTTATTTTTGCTTACAATGTTTACTACAATATATTATCTAATTGATTCTACTTAACGGAGTTATTAGTAATTAATGTTTTAATACTATGCACATATAATTCTTTTTTTACAATTCCTTTTCTGTTTCCCTTTTTTACAGGAGGAATATTCTTTGCATGAATTAAGAATACTCGATTAATACATGCAAATATTTTTTAATGAATTTTCATCCCTAAATGTTTACTTTTAGGTAGAGCGTTTTTGTAAGTCTTTATTATCTTTGCGTTACAATTTTATTAGAATGTATTATAAGATTTCCTATTCATAGTAATTTCCGTAATCATTTAATGTACTAAGTACATGGTACATTTAGCTATTATATAATATAATTGTTTATAAATATTGCCTCATAGAAATCTACATGCAACAGGTGTACACCTAACAATTAAATCAATATAGAATTAAAATCGATCTACACTTGAATTTAAAACAAAGACATTTTTTTCTTTCATAAATTTAATTTAACAAGTATATAATTTAATAACCAGATATTTTAATTAAATTTCAGCTCTTTAAAAACTTACGCTTCGGATATTTTAATTACATATATTATTAATACGCTAATAACAATATGATTTATAGCGGTAATATGTAACTATACGTTATTAATTGTTAATTAAATTAATTATTTTTTTTTAATACATGTACAAAAAAAATATCGTTTAACAATGTGATAAAATAATTTGGAAATGAAGCCAATAAAAAAATCTATACTATGCAAAATATTGTAATTTTATTAATAAAATAAATAGTCCCTTTTTATAATTCAAGGTCCTCGTATTCTCTAGTAATAATTTTATGTCACAACAGACTCGGTAAACCATGTAAGAGTAACTAAGTTCAAAGTGATAGAGGGACATCATAATTTAAATCACTAAATTATTTAATGTTACAAAACTGGCGTTTAAACAACTTTCTTCTTTTTCTAATTTGTTCTGGCATTTTACTGGTATTTCTTGATGTAAAAGAATTTTAAAATAACTTCAATGCTCATCAAATGAACATCTCAAACAGTCCAGACAATATAGATCAGAATCTCCTTTGATAATTTTGGCAGATTCTTGAATATACATAACTGTCAAGGTCAATATTATAATAAAAATAAATATATAAATTCTATCATATATTTATTTTTAATATGAGTATTCTCTCTACAAAATATTTCACCCGTGTCTCTTATTATAATCACAATATTTTAAACCCTCACGGCTGAGGCTGAGGGCCTCATAACTATGTAATACATGTATCCACTTTACATTATAAACTTATTTTTCCCAAATAAATTAAATAATAATTATATTCTAATTTTTTTCCATTCATCATAATATACTATTGTGACTCTCCCGAACTACAAAGTATATTATGTAATTCCTCCGTCTATGTTAGTGGCGCGAGTCTTCCTGCCTCGCGACCAAAACCATAGTATCATACATATCAATTATATACATTAAATAAACCACCCCCCATAATACTGTTGGGTCTTACGACAGTAACCATTGCATATTTTAAGTTTTATCATATTAATCGTAATCCTCCCGAATCACGAACATGTCACATTTTCAAAAAAAAATTTATATTCACCTTTCATTGTTAAAAGCCATTAATTAATTCTTATATTGATTACTTATTCACTTAATATGAATTCAAAGAAAATCATTAAATGCTAACTTTATTTTACCATTGAAATAAACAATCGTTTTCACCAAATTTATAATAACATGTTAAGCTTTAACTTGGCATCATCTATTAACACTTGAAAGAGATCGATGTAACGTATAAAGAATTCCCTCCTATTTTTGCCATTTTAGTTGAAAATAGTTTTCATGATTATTTTTTTTTACTTCTTTTGCCATAACGAGGAGAAAAGCCCTGTTTCAATTGTGAAGTCCCGTGTGTTTACTCTGATGCATCAATCACAATTGTCTAAAACCTCTTACCTAGTAATAGTTGATGTCTTATAAAATTTAGTCATTCTCTAATCTTTTTCATTCATTTTTATATCAGAAGAAAATTAGAAAACGATATCTCGCAAACATTTTGCATTAATTAATAGAATAAATCCGAAGAATCCGAATGCCTTTCATCGTTACTTTAGCTTTGCACCACACCGAATTTTAAAATAGTGGGATAGCAAGAGATTAAATAGTAGACTAGCCACGGTACCTACACATATGTGGTTACAACAATTTTGTAATTGGTCGATGTCTTATTTTATTGGCATTGGCAGAAATCAATAAAAAAAACAAATGTAATGTCCTTACTTGGGAAGCAGATTTTTCCTTTTTTTTTATGTCCGTTATAGTACGTCAAGAAGTTTCCATCGACATACTGCTAGAGATTTAACTTAAAATATTGGCTCCATTTACTACAGAGAAATATTATGTTCCTAATGTTTTAAATTGAATGGAGCCAGAATTTCCGAAAATACTTTTATTTCTTATTTCATCCAACGAAGTTTTCCCTTCCTATACAGCTTCATCTCCTTAATGTTATCTCGTTGTCTCTAATATAATTATTTATTATGCTATTATTTGTTATATAATAAACTACTAATTTTTATTTCTATCTGTTATCCGTCAAATATGAAGGATATGAGGTTTCACAAATCCTATGAAATTCGAAATGGGGCCAATAGCCAAATTTCAGTTTTTAATGATTTAAGTGGTGGAGAGATTTTTCGAACTACAACGTTTACCTACTGTAGTTATTACACTGGTTGTCTAGGAGTTTACGCGATACATCTTTACTTCCGGTTGATATCCTATACCACACAGACATTCGTAACAAGTTGCCGTACCATCTTGTTATACGAGAGACAACAGTAGACCCAGCACATATACTATGTACTGTGGGTTTTTTTTAAAAAATAAGTATCTGCCAACGCTTGCAAATAAAAATGTATTTATATATACTCTTATATATTATTCTTATAAGATGTTGAACATTAAAGAAAACCAACAGATGGCAAGGCTTTAAATCACGCAATCTCTGTAGCAATATACCATCGTTGCCTAGTTTACTCCCATCCCAAAAGCAGTTGAATTTGTACTGCCGGGTCATAAATAGGCAATAGTGGTGGCTCAGCTAAGATGTATTTCAAATACCTAAATGGCTATTCATGCTCGTCATCTCATCCATTTGTGGCATCCATTTTCATAATTATATTAAGGAGACAAAATAACGAGACCTACAAATATACCTATAAATACAAAGATTGTATGCATTGTAATTTAATCACGGATGAAGTTGCTTTTAAGACAAAACTTTAAAATTCACAGAATACTTAGGACCGTCGTTTACCGTTAGAAATTTTAAATATTATAATTATCCTTCAACTAATAAATCTCACAAGAAATATATTTTGTAACTATATTTACAACATTTTAATGTATAGAAAGTAAAATTTGCCTGTACCATTATTTCAATTTTTTTTTCGTATTCTATGTAATCATCGATTGCATCAGATTTTGAATTTGGCTCATAAAGATAGCTACCCCGAGTTAGATATTGTAATAGACATAAGGAATTTAATTAATCAACTGAGCTTTTATACTCTGAGCTAGGATCAGTCTTAGCTGTAATTGATACCACGTCAGGCCCAGGACTAAAATCAATACACATTTTAAATTTATGACTAACTATAACTATTACCCTATACGAGGTTAAACAGGATTACTCAAAAATAAATGTAATTATTCTGGGTTTAACCGAGTGATTTTTTTAGTTTACCCTCCAACTGAATAAACATAATTCTGTCTTTTGTATCAAATTATTATAATCTACAGAACCTCTCAACTTTAAACAAAAACATTCATTTAATATCTTAATTCAAACGTAATATAGGCGGTGGTCATAGAAACGGATACTAGGCGGTGACGGATTGCCTACTGATACCGACTGGAGTATTAATTTCGAGAATTAAAATATCTGAAGGTACACGTGTTCCTAACGTCACCTCTATTCGTAGTCCACTGCTTCACATCCATTTTGTTGGGAAATTCAACTAAGTCTCCTAATAATCCTCCTTGTTGAAGCATCAAAGTTTGTTTTTTTAGTGGCAAATTAAGGTTACCTCTCTGGTATGGACTCTACTCGTACTCTGTCATATCCGTAGTAATTGACGTTCTGCTTACACGAGGAAGACAGGCTCCGTTGATGGCAAAGGCACTCATTATGCGGCTCGATTTTCATTTTAAACACCTTCATTTTCTCGTTACCACGTGATCGCTCCTATGTTACGAGTGATCTTTCATTTTTTTTTATTGCACATCAGGTATCTGAAACTTAGAACGGCAAAGCATAGTATATTCTTCGTACCTACATATCTATCAGCGTACGTTATTTTTAAAGACCATTGGAAAAAAAAGGGAGAAAAGAAAGAAAATAAATTGACTTCCAACAACTACATAAATAGTAAATTTATATCAATTTTAAAGCAATACTTGGCGATTTAATAGAATATAGAATAGAATATTTCTTTCATAAAAATCGGTTACAAAAGTGTTACAAATTTCTAAATCACCATAGTCTACCGGTAATGCCGGTGTGCGAAATTATAATAAGTCTAGAAGTCAAAAATACTTTTTTAAATAAAACCTTTTACAAGCCATTTTGATTCTACTGCCGGATCGAAAGGATGGGAAGAAAATAAATTGACTTCCAACAACTAAATAGTAAATTATATCAATTTTAAAGAAATACTTGGTGATTTAATAGAATATAGATGAATAGAATACTTTTTTTTATAAAGATCGGTTACAAAAGTGTTAAAAATTTCTAAATCACCATAGTCTACCGGTAATGCCGGTGTGCGAAATTATAATAAGTCTAGAAATCAGAAATACTTTTTTAAATAATACCTTTTACAAGCCATTTTGACTACTGCCAAATCGGAAACACGGCCGCACTATTACAAGAAGATCTGGCGGAAGAAACTCAGCGGGCTTGTCATTTATTCGTATCTTTTTTTAGTAAGATATTGTAAGTGTTTAATTTGTAAGTATCTGATTGTTACAGTAAATGTAAATCCCATGCTTTCCTGTTATCTAGATATTCAGATATTTTCTAGTAACCTTTTTTTTTCCACGATTTTGTTTTAACACATTTTGAAATTGTCAACTGATAAATCTCTAACGGCATCAGGCAGCGTATTGTAAAAGCGTACACTTTGCCTACCCACCCATAAAAGAGTTGCTCATTCTGTGGAGTCGAAATACATGCACAGCAAAATGGGAGTGAATATCAATGTTCTTTTTAAATAAGCAAATATTTTTACGTACATACATCAAGTTTTCCAATATATACTGAGAAATTACAGTTAAAAAAAATTGATATTACAATATTCATAAAATCTTTTTATTTTTTTACTAACCAAGAAAAATGTATAAAAATGAGACTTACGAAATATAAAATCGATATGAGAATGTTACACTTTATATTATATACTTTATATATATGTCACAATTAATATTGGTAATCTAGTTATTTAATTGAACCTTTAATGTATACAAATTTGAGGCTGTGGGTAATTTCACTTCTGATATTTAAGAAATACCCTACATTTGGCGATTAATATGCTAACACGATGTGCTATTTCACATGGACAACGGCCCTTTCTTTAAATGTTAGGAACTACCTTTACGAATTAAACCACGTAATCAATTATATTACATTTATATTTCTTTTCACATTGCTATTATCACTAACAACTAACAAGTAACAACCTTATTTTAACGAAATATAACAATAAAATACATTACCTTAAATTACTTATGCACGCTCAAGAATGATCTCAATTCTGTTACTGTTTACTGGAGGCCAACTGTTCGGCACAACTTGCTCTTTCGAGCGTCGTCGTCCATATCCATATCTTTAACAAGTTCCAAACGTCATCCCCACGTTTGGGGATACCAGTTAAAACAATAATTCTGCCCACTAAATATAATTTCGGGCAAAATCCCGCTCTATTAAATAAAATCTAACATAAGTATAGTGTGAATTCCTCATTTGAGAAATTAAGTTTATTTTTTATACAGTATTTTTCAAAAGTAGTTAATTACATTGTTGGTTTTTGAAATTGTTGTTATTGCTAATAGTTTTAAAATAATAATAATAATAATAATATAATAATTCTTTATTGCCAGATATGAACATCCATTTTTGTTAGTGTGTTAGTAGATTTAAGATACTTATAACTATGTTAATGTAAATTAAAAAATTAAAAAAATTATGTAAATTAAAACTTATGTAAATTAAAAAATTCATGTCATTGGCGTATGACAGAAAGTAACAATATTTGAAAAATCAAGCAAAGCAAGAGGAGTAACCGTTGATAACAACTGCCTGAGAGCTATAATTCATTGAGTAAGAGCTAAGCCACTTGAACAAATGGCCGTATATTCCTGTAAAGTGTAGCATCTGGAGTAGGATTTGATGAAAAATCCCTTCAAATAAATAATTTGGATAATGGGCTATCGTTTTTAAGACAGTATTTTCGCCTTTGTTTTAGTTGAAACTAGTTTATCACACACTTGTACTTTTATTTCACTATTATTATACACTAAATTATTTAATTTTATCGACCGGTTTCGCTTTTTAAAGCATCTTCAGGGCGTAATATTCTTTACTCGTAAAGAATATTACGTCCTGAAGATTTACTCGTAAAGAATTTTACGTCCTGAAGATGCTTTAAAAAGCGAAACCGGTCGATAAAATTAAATAATTTAGTGTATAATAATAGTGAAATAAAAGTACAAGTGTGTGATAAACTAGTTTCAACTAAAAATAATGGAATTTCACCAAGTGCCGACGATTGAAAGTGTAAAATCTAGTATTTTCGCCTCTTTCATGAATTTGAATAATAAATGCTAATTTCCACATAATTGGAACGATTCCTTTCGGAATTAATTGATTGAACAAGAGTGTGAGGGTTTTGTTAGTTGATAAAATCTTGTAGCAGACAACAGAATTGTTTAATCCTGGCTAGTACCCTTCACTAGTCTTTAAAAGCTTACGAACTTCATAACTTCTAATTTCTAATTCGCTATTACGTTGCAATGGATTACGTGCATAAAGTTTAGATGAAAAAGAATTTTTATCGGCAGGCAATGATGTTAGAAAAGTTGAATGAATAAAACATGAAAAAGTATCTTCACGCCCGATCTTCGAAGAGGTAGACAGAGGTACAACAAGTGCACCCACGATTAGCCGAAGATACTTGGTCATACAATGTGATAGGTGGCAAGCCTATTCAACCGGGCACTATCCAATCTCGTTGTGTTGTGTTGTTTTTATTAGAAAACTGAAAAAAATACTTTTTGCATTACCTGCTCGACCCGGGAATTGAACCCAAGACCTCATGTAGTCAACTAAGTATTTATTCTACTTTTTAGGTGTTAATAAGTGTGAGCTAGAATTGCGGTTGCCGCTACAAGCTAAAATGACTACTGGATAACCAGAGCTACTAAATAAGTAGAGCAGAGTATTTGAAAACACTGAAATATTAATTTTATGAATATTGACTGCCCCGTCCGTCGAGTGGTTATTTATTTATTTATTTATTAGGTTTACCAACGTTTGCATACAATTATAAAACAATTAACAACTTGAGTTCTTGTAAATATGAGCTTATTGTATCAAACAATTATAGGTAAACACCTCATGTGTTTTAAATGGTCGATGCAAAATGATAATAACAGTCAGATTAAAAAAAGAGATAGAAATTAACAACATAGAAATTAAATGAAGGTAAATAAGCATAACTAAAACATTAAATTAAAAAAAAAACAAAATGTAAAACAAAAAACAAAAAAAAACTAATCTATTTGGAGTCTTGAAAAGATTTTGCGGAACTTGTCAGGTGAGTCACTATATATGTCAATGTAACTGCAATACTCGTTGACTACTTTACACAGCCTAGGTAAGGGAGAGTTCGCACCAGCAACAGTTCTTTGTAATGGTGGACATAATGGAGTGATTTGACCACGAGGACAAGTTCTCGGCACTCGAAAGCCAACTTTTTGGAAAAATTTTGGACAGTCAATTTCGTATTGAAGAAGCTTAACGAAAAACAAAACGTCCAGAAGCTTTCTACGACTTTCCAGTGACTGCATATTAAATTTTTTTAATCTTGATTTGTAAGATTTATACTTTTTCGCCATGCCAGTACTATGAGCAATGTGCCACATAAAACGCTTTTGCACCCTTTCTAATCTTAGCGTATGTGTCGCATAATGAGGTCTCCATACGACACTACAATATTCTAAAAGGCTTCTGACTAGGCTATAATACAATTGAATTTTTAATTTATGATTCCTAAATACTTTTGCCGTTCGAATTAAAAAACCCAACATCTTTGAGACCTTGCGAATGATGTACTCAATGTGAGGTACAAATGTGAGCTTATGGTCAAATAATACACCAAGATCTTTGATTTCTTCTAACTTGCGTATTTTATTTTGCCCAATATAGTAGTCATGGTTTAGTGGGTTCAGCTTTCGAGTGAATTTAACGTGAGAGCATTTATCAAAATTTAAAAGCATTCCATTAACCTTACACCACTCGTCCAATTTCGTTAATTCGAGCTGAAGCAAGGAAACATCTTTTTCCGTTTTAATTTCCTTCATGAATTTCAAATCATCTGCATACATAAATGGTTCAGCAGATGAAAAGCATGAGTTTATATCATTAATAAAATAATTGAACCATATAGGGCCCAAATGTGATCCTTGAGGAACACCAGAAGTTATGGAATAGTATTCAGATTTATAACCATTAACAACAACTGTGAATGTGCGATTACTTAGATAAGAACTCGCCCATTTAATTAGCGATCCAGATATACCGTACCAAGTCAATTTCCGTATCAATAAATTGTGAGGTACACGGTTAAAGGCTTTACTAAAATCAGTGTATATAACGTCAACTTCACTATTAGAATCAACAATTTGGGAAATATTTTCAGTAAAGTCCACTAAAGCAGTAGCAGTTGACCGTTTTTTTACGAACCCGAATTGACTATCACTTAAGTATTGGTCTAGGTGGCGTTGGAAATAAGGGCAAATCAAGGATTCCAAAATTTTTGCAAAAGTCGGTAAAATTGAAATTGGTCTATAATCAGTTACGTTATCACGTTTGTCAGATTTAGGAATGGGAACAACTTTAGTCTTTTTCCACATTAATGGGAAAACTCCAGTACTTAAAGATTTATTATATATCATACAAAGAGGTGATGCTAGGTGTTCAGCGCATTCAAATACGAAATTAGGCGGTATTCCATCCTCCCCTGCCCCTTTATAACGATCAACTGACTTCAACTTTTTTTTAACGGATTCTACACTAACTTCAGGTATCGTTAATATTTCACTATAATTACTAACTGCGGATAAGGAATCAGGAACAGTCAAATCTGTCTCCAACAATGGAACTGTATATGCTGAGGAGAAGGATGCAGCAAACATTTCACATATTTCTTTACCATCAGTTGCATTTTTTGTTTTATCCCTGATACAAGAAGGGTAATTGCTTAATCCACCGCGTTTAGCCTTGACAAAAGACCAAAACAGTTTTGGATTAACTGAAAATTTACTTTCAATTGATTTAATGTAAGTATTGTAACAGCTGGAGACTAATTTTTTGCATCTTTTGCTAAGTAAGTTTAATTCTATTTTATCCATTGGATTCTTATATTTCTTAAACCTGTAATATACGTTATATTTTTCCTTTAGAGCTCTTTTTAAATTAGCATCAAACCAAGCAGGATATTTGTTATTCTTTGGCTTACACTGAGGTACGAATTTTCTGATTGTATTATTAATAATGTCATAAAAAATAGATACCATTTGGTTGACATCCTGCAAATGCTCAAATTTTTGGTGCCAGTCTACTAACTCTAGGTGTTCACGAATCCTATTATAGTCTGCCTTAAAATAGTTAAGTTTATTTAGTTGATCGTTATATAAAAGGCTGTTATTATTAACGTTATCTACACAAATTATTAAAGGAGGATGAAGTTTATCAACGAGTGATAAGGCTACAGGGGACTCCCTGACTCCACAAGAAGGAAGGTCGGACAATACAAGATCCAATATTTTACCTGACACATTAGAAATGCGATTATGCTGAACTAACTTATTACTATCGATAAAATCTAACAAGCATTTAGCTAATTTATTTAAATCTAAAACTTTAGATTCATCTAACAAGTTCCAATTTATACTACTTAAATTAAAATCTCCAAATATACAATAATACATGTTAGATCTATCAAATACTGAGTTACAGTTATCAATAAAACTTTCAAGTGAGCTCAAGGTTAACGGGGGAGATAAATAACGCATAGAGCTATTTGTTGAATGGTTCGCGAAATATTTACATCCACGATAACCCACAGGTCCTCGCAACCACTATCCCAAGAGACCATGCGTCTAGAATTAATTTTATTGGATACTGCAATCAAAACCCCACCACCATCTTTTTTAGAGTTGTTCTCATTAGTCTTTCTGTCTCTTCTATACACAACGTACCTATCACCAAATAGCTCGCTGCTAACAACTCCATCATTTAACCAAGTTTCAGTCAGTATAACTAAATCATAACTCTCACAAAACAAATTTTGGTAAAATTCGTGAGTTTTTGTGCGTAGACCACGCGAATTTTGGTAATAAATATTTAAGGAATCTATTTTATTAAGTACAGACATATTATTATTTAATTATAATATGAAAAAGAAAGAGACAAAAAAAAGAAGAAGTCTTATTAACTCGCTAATTTGTCCAAGGTCTCTGTATTCTTAATTAAAACATATGCAGATTTATCTGATTGACGCATAAAAATTCGCCCATTCCGAATCCAGACGTACTTATAATTCAGCTCTTTAGCTTTTTGCCTGGCCGCAGCGTGTAATCCCCTATTGTAAGTTGATAAATGCTCCATTACATATATAGGTGCTTTGCATTTCAGTCCAGTATGTTCGCTATTAAGCTTGTTTTCAGGATGTTTTCTATTAAAAGCGATAGCCGAAGCAAGTAGCTGGTCACGCAGCCTGGGAGATGACAGTTGAATCACTATAGAACGAGGACGATCGCTGCTCTGATTATGTTTGGCAACACGTGTGCAGTGAAGAACGTCTCTCGCAGTTATTTCACAACCAACTACCTTGCCCAACTCTATAGCTATACGTACCAGGTTTTCACTCTTACTTTCAGGAACACACTGCAGCTCGATATTATTATTACGTGATTGTTGCTCTACTTTATTCAAACGAATGCTCATATCAGATATTGTTCGATGTAACGTGTCATTTTCTTGCATCAGAGTTCTAACTTCTCCTTGTAGCTGCGTATTAATTTCCCTCATTTCCATGTTCTCCTTTTTTATTTCCTCGTACTGCGTACTAATATAACTCATTGATGTTGCTATTTCTGCTAGTTCACGCTTCAGTGGTTCTAATTTAGCGTCTAGAAGTTTAGGAATGCTATGTTGAAATTTTAACAGCATCTCATTTAGTTTTTTATCAAGGGTTTCCTGCAGAATGTCCTGTACTTCGTCTCGTGTGACTGGAACTAAACTTGGAGCGACAGATGAAAGCGTATTTTTACTACCTCTAGTTGTATTGACGTTTCGTACAGGCGTGTTGTCATTTTTAGCGGACTTAGGACCCTGGCACATTGGGCATTTCCAAATGGTTAAAGCTGATTTGCTAGTTTTTTCATCCAAAGACACACAAACAAAATGATATCCCTTTTTACATACGCTACAAACAAGATATTTCTCATCTAAAGATCCTTCGTCACAGCAACCCCAGAAAATAGAAGACGCCATCTCGGCAAAAGTAGTTATAATAAAAAATTTAATTAAGGAAAAAAATATCTAAAAAAGTGTCTAAAGAAAACGAAGGAAAAGAAAATAAAAAGATATGTCTCCGCCGAAGTTTTGAACTTGGGTCGGTTTTCACAAAGCTATGGACTGTACCGCTACACCATCTAGTCAACGAACACATTTGTGAAAATGTCTATCATATGTAACTAGTTTGAGTCCGACGACGATATATCGTAACACAGTTTTCTCAAATACCTTCTACTTCACTTATCACTACACATCTAATATTTTGTTACAAACACTTGAAATATTATTTAGGAATAGAGGCTCACATATAGGCTGTTAACTGATTTATACTTTCTACTATAATAGTTTCTACTTCACTCATTGTTTACTTTTTTCTTCGTTTTAAGGTCTATTTGTGTATTTAATTATTTTGAATTTGGTCTTCTATAGGTTCAAAACACAAACACTTATATCACAACACTTCATGAATTTAATGTCAAAATAACAATCACATACAAAATTTAAATAGTTTTTAGTCACTGTATATAGTTTTTGATAGATATTAACAACTAATTCATATTTTTACATATTTTTAATTACTGAGCTGTTATTTTCGTGCACCACTAGCGCCACTCACAATCGATAGTCAGGGTCGTGGTTAGCGACCCTGACTATGCAAACGACGGGGCTCGGGTTCGATTCCCGACGGGACTAGCATTTGTGTGATGAGTATAAATGTTTGAATTTCTGGGTTCGAGTGTTTTAAATATATTCTAGTATTTATATATGTATTTCTTTGTATAAGTATCATTGACTGACATCCAGAACACACGCAAATAATTTGCTTACTTTGGGGTTAGATCAGAACGTGTAATTTGTCCCGTGAATATTTATTTATTTATATTTACAAAAAAAATTATGGTAAAATACTGGTTTTGGCCATTCTGGCCACTTGAAATTGAATCAATATAAAAAATTTATAATATTAAAAAAAAACTTATAACTTTCGTACTTAAATGAATAAAATTTATAACGATATTGCAATTTTTTTATAAGAGCGTTGACAAAACTGGTACTTTCACCCTACAGTAATAGTAATAATAATTTTTTTTTAACAAAAAAAATTAACCAACGAAAAGTAATGCATGATCATACATCAGTAAGTACTACGCGTTCCAAATAAGAATAGGACTGTCAGGATGACATATTGCTCCGCATTTTGCAAAAACTTCGTAATTGATGAGTAAGGTGTGCAAAAAAATTCTAGCAAAGAAATACTTTTAAAAAATTAATTTCATTCTAAATGGTATATATTTTATTTAGATTATATTTTAATAATTTTAGCCTATTCTGGACAAAAACAACCCAAACCCACAAAAATCGAAACAAAATTGGCCTTGTCGTTTTTGAGTTGTAAGTGATGTAAATGACACGACATCTTTATATAATATATAGATGAATAGCTAGATTGATGCTTTTTACTCATTTTTCATTGATGAAAATAATATTATTAAAACGTTATTAGTTTTTCAATATATATGCAATATTTTTTGAATAAATATTTTTTTTGCTGACATTACTAATTTCACACTTGGGGTATGAAGTTGATAACAAGCGCGATCCTATTCTTAGTCGGAACGCATAGTAAACAATCAATCGTCCTTTGTATTACCGAGAAGTACTTCGGCCGAGTAAATCACTTGAATCACTTTTACACGCACCGTATAATTTTTGGGCAGAATAACGCCCTCAAGAAGAGATAGAACTAATATGACACGAAAACATCTGATTTCAGCTTATTTATACTATCCTTATCTATATTTAATTTATATTTATATCCTTACTTATTTTGACCGTCCCGTGGTCGAGTGGTTAGCGACCCTGCCTACGCAATCGGTGGGGCTCGGGTTCGATTCCCGACGGGGACAATTTGTGTGATGAACATAAATGTTTGTATTTCCGGGTTTGGGTGTTTATTAAATATATTCTAATATTTATATATGTATTTCTCTGTATTAGTATCGTTGACTAACACCCATAACACAAGCAAATAATTTGCTTACTTTGGGGTTAGATTAGTTAGTATAATTTGTCCCGTGAATATTATTATTTGTCCATTGTCGTTTATAATGATGTCATTATCTCATAACAACAGCTGCATAAATCACACAGGTGCGCCATCTGTCCGGCTAGTAGTTTTCATTAAGCGCAGTTGCTAACAGTTGTTTACTTTGTTTTGACCCCTATGTTTAGACTTTCCACCCATAAGGCTTATACCCATTCCGATAAAAAACCTAACACATAACAAAGGCGAATCCAGGGGGGGCTATGGATCATGAACACCCCCCCCCCCCCCCCCCCCCCCCGCCCCTCCCAGACAGAGGTCTAGGTATGGATGTATTATTGCAAACTAAGGATTAGAGCCTATATTGACTGAACCTCAAATGTGTGACCCCCTCTGACTTTAATTTAAATTAAATCTGTTGAATATATGTATATAAAAAGAAAGTTCAGACCCAGCCTAAATACGTGGACCAAGAAAGCTAATTTTTTTATAAGCGTTGTTTTTATGATGTAGACGAGTAATGACAAAGGATTTTTCGAAATTTATCCCCTAAAACGCTTACAAATTACAAATATTCTTACATATTATATTATTTCGCAACGTTTTATCGTTTTTATGTAGGTTTATACGAACATTAAGGGCTTCAAAACGATAGATGAGCCCGTTGAGGGCCGCCAGTGTGCTCGGCCTTTATAATAATAATAATAATAAATCTTTATTTCAGGTACCATGCCCATAGATTTCATATTACATGCTTATAATGTTAACACAATAATATAATTAAATTAGCTAATGTTCAGATTTTATTACATTATAAACAAAAAAAAAAAAAAAATAGCTCAAATAGACGGTATGAATTATTGAATGAAAAGAGATTGATGAGATCGGCCTCTAAGTGGTACAAGAATATAGCGTAAGCTGAAAGTATAAAATTACTTTAATGTACAATAATACCATATTAGAATTCAACGGACACTTTTTAACAGGGCTTGAAACTGGTTTAGGAAATACCGGTTAGTAAAGGTTTTTTACCGGTTTTTTAAAAGGTTTTGTTCGGAGCGTATCTGACATGAGAGCTATTCAAAAAACCTAAATAAACCGGTTTGAGCCAAATACCTACCTACCGCGAATGAAATTAAACGTCGTCGCACGGCACGCACAGGACGGACAGGTTACGAAATTAACAGTTTTCTTTGCGCGCTTCATTGCATTGTAAACATCGCATTTGAAGCGTGCGTATTATTTACAGTTATTTTAATTATGATGAACGAAATAATAAAGCCCCGTTTTCATTTTGATTAGTGGGAGTGTGTGTTTAATGCATGCGCTTAGTATTAAAATACTTGAAGATAGCTGTGGATCAGTGCAAGTGATTTGTAATCAGCATAGTAAAAGTGAATAGATGCTGATTACTTATCACTTGCACTGATCAACGGCTGTCTTCACGTATTTTTAGCTTAATATTAAGCACCTGCATTAAACACTCACACTCGTGCTAATCAAAGTAAAAACGGGGCTTAAGTCAAAGTGTGTGATGTTTGAATGCGGATATTTAATGAAAGTGAGACGTGTTTTTTAACTTCCCACTACGTATGTAGATAAGGAAGTTAAGTACTGATTTTGCCGCGATTTTCAAAAATCGAGATTTTACCAAATCTCAATGTTTTAAGGTCCTAGAAATCTTTTTCGAATATTTTCACGGTGACAAAAGTATGCCTGTATGTGTGTATGTAAACATCTCATAACTTTTGAACGGCTTAACCGATTGAAACGCGATTGATAGCATTCATTGAATTCTACTTAGATTTTCTAAAACTGACCAATTTCAAATTGACAAATTTTGATTAAATTAACGGTATTTAACGCAGTTTTTAAAGGAGAAAAGCTAATAAGATTTTTAAGTACATCGGTGAATTAACTTGAATGTTATTTAAAAAAATTATGTAAGTTTGACAAACAACGTAATTTTAATATTTGAAAAGCTATAAGTTTTGAGAATTAGATCCGATTTTGATTTTTGAAATGACATTTGACGCAGTTTTCTTAGTACTAAAATATCGTAGAATACCAAAAAATGATTAGTTGAAAAATTTCGAAACTTTGTCCATAAAACACTTTTTTCAAAATTTTTCGTCAACGATTACTCCCAAACGGATAAACCGATTTTGATGCAAATTATGTACTAAACGTAATTTTTTGAGGAATATAGCTGATTAGTTTTTGTACTCAATCAGTACATAAATCTGGAAGTTATGTTAAAAAAACACTGTTTCACCAACATTTTTTTTATGTTTGTTCAAAATTTCTCAAAATCTCCTGGACCGAATCATTTCAATTTTTCAAGAAGTCTAAGTTGAGTGGAATCCAATCGAATGCCATCAACCGCGTTTCGATCGGTCCAGTCGTTCAAAAGTTATGAGATGTTTACATACATACACACACACACACACACACACACGCACACGCACACGCACACGCACAAGCACACGCACACGCACGCGCACGCGCACACGCGATTATTTTCGATCTATTTTCAAAAATCGGGGTAAAATCATTAACTTCCTTATCTACATATACGTAGTGGGAAGTTAAAAATTGAAGTGAACCTAAGTAAATTTTAATTATCAATAATAAGTAACTTTTATCGTCATCCGTAAAGAATGTAATGTAGAAAATCCGTAAATCTGCAAAAAATGTATATAATTCAATTAATTGAATGAAGAATTTAAACCATTTGAGGGACTAAGATACCTATTCTAAAATATTATAATAAAAAGGATTTCCCTAAAAAAATTATATCTATACGTTACGCAAAACCTTAAAATTTACGCATTGTCCCTCGTTATTTGTCACTGGCCTAAGAAAACACCGCAGCGCGTAGCGTCTTGGCCGGCAAACATAAAATCACTACACATTTGCGTTATTTCATATTTGTACTTAAAATTGAAGGCGGCGAGCTTCAAAGAAAAATTGAAAAACCGGTATAAACCGGTTTATTATTCAAAAACCTTTATCATTTCGCTCAACGAGTAAACCGCTATTTTTGAAGTTAAGGTAGAGCCAAACCTTTATAAAACGCTCTTCATGTACTTGCGTTGATTTAGGTTTTTAAATTAACCGGTTAACAAGCCTTGTTTTTTAATAACTAAATTTTAAAAAGGAACGTACTTGAAAATACAGAAACAAATCGAACTTTTACGCTTTTTCTAACAAGAAATCGCCTCTGTGGTCTAATGGTCTGGGGTCAAAAAATAACTCTAAATGGCTATAAACGGGCTAGACATGATAAATGTATCATCGCATTTTTTTAAAGTACAGTACAATACGCACAGTACTGTACTCAATATTTCTTGTCCATTAAGATAAAGTTACATTTAGACCGTGGTCCCACGAAAAACCTTTTTTTGGTTAATACAAACGGAAAACGCCTCTGTGGTCTGGTGGTCCAGCGGTGGCGTTGACCACATGAGGTCCCGGGTTCGATTCCCGGGTCGGGCACTAAAAAAAAAGTGTTTTTCAATTTTCTGAGAAACACAAAGTTGCCCGGGATTGGAAAGTGGCCCAGTTGGCGATAGGCTTGCCACCTATCACATTGTGGGACTAAGTATCTTCGGCTAATCGTAGGTGCACTTGTTGTACCTCCGCCTACCCTTTCGGGGATATGGGCGTGAAGATACTTTTTTTATAAATGGAATTTTTGTAAACAGCTTGGTTTTGAAGAGACAACCATCTTTTCTATCTTCGAAAAATCTCGGATAGGGTAACTAATAAAGATAGATAAAAAAGAAAAGTTTAGAGTGTCAGACTAAGAAAAGATTCCACTTTACGTGTTACCCTTGAAATACAATAAAATCAACGAGCTGTTGTGGGAAAATTAGATTGCTTTTAAATTGATAAATATCAATTTAAAAATCTCATATTTCCGAAACAATAGAGTGGAGTTAGAGTCCTCCAGGACTCATCAGAAAAACCATCGAATATGTATGATAAAAGTTTCATCGTACTTTTCATAATATTGGAGAGTTTTCCGACGAACTGTTTGGATTGATCCCTGCTGTTGAATTTCATCATCGGACATCGCGGCTAAACTCAAAGTTCCATCCTCATCATCTCGATGTCTGGAAATCCACAACCGTGTGATTTTCTAGGCACTTCTTACCACGCACTACTCCTCTGTGGAATCAATTACCGGCGGGGGTGTTTCCGAACGGATACGACTTAGGCACCTTAAAGAAAAGAGCATACTTCTTCTTAAAAAGCCGGCAACGCAGCTGCAAGACCTTTGGTGATGTGGCTGTCCATGAGCGATGGTAATCACTTACCATCAGGTGAGCCTCCTACCCATTTGCCCCTTTTTTCTATAAAAAAATATAATCAAGCGATTAAAGTCGAATAATAATTATTGTTATTAGTAAATATTTTTCCTTCATCGATTCAAAATTTTTAAAGCCGTTACGCGATTTGAAATTTTTCGAAGATAAAAAAGATGGATGTCTCGTCAAAACAAAGTTGTTTACAAAAATTCAAGTTGTTATTAATCAAAAAAAAGTTTTTTGTAGAACCAATGTCTAATTAGCCATTTGTTTATGACATAGATATTCTAAACGGGCAGTCGGAGTAGTGACAAGGGTAAAAGGGTACCTATTCAGTTACCCTTGATTTACAATAATAATTACCAAGCTATTGTGAGAAAATTAGGTCAATTTACAAATCAGATTTTTCAAAGAGAAAAGACGGGCGCCTTGCCAAAACGAAGCTGTTTAAAAAATCAGCTTCAGCAGCAGCATCAGCAGACCACTCTCTATACATGTGTGCATTTCACACGTAAAGCATTTTTGGAGACCTTTTTTAGTAGCTATTTTAAGCAATTGTTCCATCTAGGCAACGTAAATATGATCAATGATAGCACTATATGTATTTACCGCCTTCTTACGTAATATTTTCATGAACACGAAGTACATAAAAAGCTACGGGAGAGTTTTAATTTAAAACAGCAAGGTCGTTGGTCGTTTTTTCATCGGATTTTCACACTTTTCAGGTAGAATAATAAAGTTTGTTTAGTTACACTTCTAATAATTTTATAGAAGAACTAGCTGAGCCCGTGACTTGGTCCGCGTGGAAAATTTTCGAAAAAAGTAGCCAAAGTTACTCCCAATTACATCAGCTATCTGCCAGTGAAAGTTCCGTCAAAATCGGTCCATTCAAGAAATTAGACGGAACAAACAGACAGACAGACAAAAAATGTCAAAAATATTATTTTGGTATATGTACCGTGTATACATCCATATGCATTTAGTAAAAAGCGGTTAATTTAATATTACAAACAAACACTCCAATTTTTTTATTTGTATAGATCAGTTACCCTTCGCTTCTTCCTAAGTTACCTATTACGTTTTTTTAGGTATATTTTATCTGTTCTTTGTCCGCGATGTCATTTAGAAATAAAAATTGCTTTTTTTATCAGATAGTAATAGTATTAGATAGCAAACAAGCAGATGGTTTATCTGATGGAAAGAGATATCATTGCCTATTGACACTAAAGATGTTAATGGTGCGTTCCTATCCGTGCAGCGGGATCGTAATGCCACATGCAGAAGTCTACCGACTACCATACCTTCAGGACCGGAACAGGACAATAACAAGCATTAATGCTGCTGTGGCAGGAATAGGTAAGACGGTGGTACCATATATCCGGGCGAGCTGTTTCAGAACTCTACCACTAGTAGTCATGATAGTAGTGACATATATAGCAAGTCGGTCGCACTTTACGACCTGCCTGGCAGAACGGCAGTTGATTTATTCTTCAACGAAGCTCGGACCGATACGGAAGGCATTCAAGTAGCCTTTTTAAGCAATTGCTCCGTCTATATAACGTACATAATCAATGATAGCGCTATATATTTTTACCGCCTTATTACGTAATATTTTCATGAATGCGACTTACCTACATAAAGAGCAATGGGGAAAATTTTAATTTAAAACTGCAAGGTCGTTGCTCGTTCCTTTCATCTCACCTTTGTATTTTGCAAGTTAAATAATAAAGTATGTTAAGTTACACTTTTAATTATTTTACGTAAGAGCCTACCTTTTGCTTCTTTCTAAGTTCTAACGTTTTCTTGGGTATATTTTATCTACCTTTTGACTACGATGTCGTTCAGGAACAAACATTGATTTTCATACAAAATTCGACTTCCCATTTTTTATGAACTTTTAAACTTTTTTTGCGTCCTACCCATGGGGGTGGTTGTGCTTCAAGCTGGGTCATCCGAGTGTCGTCGCTGGTCTATCATTGATATGGAGCTACAGGGCATCGAACTTTTCATTCCGTTTTCTGCGGTACCAATTGATGGAAAATCTCAGCCTTGGTTCGGTCACTACTGCAAAACAGCTTCACGCCGAAAACAAGAGTGCTACCGGGATTGAGCTGCTGCATCGACATCTCATGATGTAAAAACCAGCGCGTTACGAACGGAGTACAATTTTGCCTCGAAGTTCTTCAAAAGAGCTATTGCCAAGGAAAAGTCGGATCACTGGCAGAATTGGTGAGAAATTAGTTCGCTTTCCTCCGGAATATCGTGCGTTCTGGTCTCTCGCCAAGGCTATCTTAGGAATTTCTCTCAGCTCTCTCTTCCATCTTTGCACGGAGACGATGACTCTCTGGCCCATACCGCAAAGGAGAAGACCAATCTTTTGGGCTAATTCTTTTTTTGTTGTGTTTGTAATTGTCAAGAGAAGGTTCTTATAAAAGAAAATATTAAAAAAATTGAGCGAGAAATTAGAAAATTGAAGAATGCTTAACCACTATATAAAGTTCAATGCCCTTTCGGCTGTCTGGAAGGACAATCCCGTATACTTATCTAAATAACGTGTCACGTTGTTTGTCCGCTATGGATTCCTAATATGTAAACAACGTTTGCCGGGTCAGCTAGTATACTATAAGGTTTCTGAGTGCTAAGTGTGAGTTTTTCTTTTCGCATTCGATCGTGAGCGCGTTTGGAGTTTACTAGGAATTTGTATGTGATTTGTACAGCGCCACCTAGTGGTAAACGTGAGAAACCAGTTTACCACTAGATGGCGCTGTACAAATCACATACAAATTCCTAGTAAACTCGAAACGCGCTCACGATCGAATGCGAAAAGAAAAACTCACACTTAGCACTCTAGAGTCCTCCTCAATGTAGACTTTAGCTGTGCCAAATTTCATACTTTACCGTTCGCGTTAGTGCCGGAAAAAGAGGTACAAAGCTGCACGAGCTTATATTCACAAAATATTACTAATGTAAAGCCCTTAAACTTTTTAATTACTCTTTTTCTGGTAAAAAACTTCATGAATCCATTCAGTAGTTATAAAACTAGTCCATATAAACATAATCTCAGCACGACGGAGAACTTTGATATGAACTGAAGTAACATTACTCCACTATATTTATTATTACAGCTCCCTGCTGCGTGTGTTTGTTCACGATTCACTCATACTAAAGGCCTATTTTTCCTATATTAAACGAATCAATTATCGCTGTTTGATGTGAAGAATATGTTACACCTTTACCCTTGCCATACGTTATATTTTTATAAAATAATAAAATAAAAATAAAATCATTTAATTCAGGCACTTGCACTTCATAATGTTAGTAACATATTTTCTTATAAATGATGTTAGTACCTAAATATTATTTTAAAAAAATCACATGTAATAAAACTTTGCATATAAAATGTGTTTCAAAATAATTTACTGCGTTAAGGGCGCGTATTCAATTCGTAACGAAAACTTCATGTTTTCAAGTTTTTCCAGAGCAATATCGTAATAATGTGAGCAGATTATTCGAATGATATTACAGTTTTTGCAAGATTTTTGATCATTCAATTTACCGCAGGTTCAAAGTTTAATCGGCAAATAATTACGCGCGAGGATTAATAGTGTTTTTAAAATAATTATTTTGAATAAATGAGTTCATATAACGGACTGAAAAAAAAATCAGTATATTGAACATTACTTTAATTCACTTAAAATACATATAGATTTCTATTGAAATACTTACTTAATACTGGTGAAAAATAAAAGTTAAAGTGAACTGATTTTGCAATTTTTTAATATTATTTTTAATTATCTTACAACAATATTTTCGTCATTTTGGCTCTGTGTTGCGCTTTAGGACCATATACCCTGTTGGAAAAATGCATAAAATATTATCGCATATTACAATAGTTATATTCGTCCTGAAAGATTACTCTGTAGTCTATTGTCGTAATACACTATCGAACACAAACCGAATCCGAATTCGAAAACGAATACAATCCCTGATTTTATTCGTTTTAAAAAACCGTTATCAAAAATTGTACTCTTACTCTGTAGTGCACTAAATCAAGGCTTAATCTTGCAAAAACTGTAATATTCTTCGAATAACTTGCACACATTATTACGATATTGCTCTTGAAAAAACTTGAAAACATGAAGTTTTCGTTTTTTTTGTAATCTCTGTAATCAATTTGCAACGAAAACTTCACTTTTCGTTGCAAATCAATTACAGGCTCTTAAGTGTGCGTGTCGCTAACAAGCACCCCTCACATACAGACGCATAAACCTGTCCATAAAGGATAAGTCCATTCTACTGTTTATCATATTTAGAATGCTGTTGTCACTGTTGTTACTGTTGTACTAAGACCAGCCCGCTGAGTTTCTTCCGCCGGATCTTCTCAGTGTGTGGCCGCGTTCCGATCCGGTAGTAATTCTAAATAACCGATAGAATCTTTTAAATGTAATATTATATAATGATATTTTTTTTAAATATTTGCACACCATGTAATGGTAGAATATGTTGGTAACTTAATTTATTTTTAACAACTTGTAAAACCCATATTCTTGCAAATAAATATTTTCTTTCTTTCTTTCTTTCTTACTCTGCCCCAAATGTAAGATGGCAGTCGCAGTTTTCTTCCGCATCATAGCTGCTGAACTGCGGCTGTCATTTTTTTGTATATCATAAGATAGCGAAACAAGAAGATGGCTCGCCATTCAAAGATACAGACATCGTGTATAGACACCAAAGATGTTAATAATATGTTGCTATCCATGTGGCGGAGTGTTAATGTCACCTTATATATTATATACCTTATCCCCCAAATTGGACCTTATCCCCCAAATTGGAAAACGAATGGTCTATTCTTCAAATGTAGGCCCGGACAAACATAGGGTAACTTAAATCAGTAAGGTAGGCCTCTTTTCATCTGACCGCCCCTTGGTTGAGTGGTTAGCGAACCTAACTATGAATCGACGGGGCTCGGGTTGGATTTCCGACAGGAACAAACATTTATGTGATGAGTATAGATGTTTGTATTTCTGGGTTTGGGTCTTTATTATGTATGTAACAGTATTTATATATATTTTCCCCGTGTTGGTCCCGGGCTCCTTTGAAGAATAGACCAACTGCCGTTCTTCCAGGCAGGTCGTAAAACGCGACCGAGTGGCTATGTGCATCACTATCATCGTGACTACTAGGTGGTAGAGTTCTGCATCGGCTCGACCGGATCAGGTACCACCGCCTTACCTATTCCTGCCGCAATAGCGTCAGTGCTAGTCGTTGTCGTGTTCCAGTTTGGAGGGTAAGGTAGCCGGTAAACTTATGCATGTGGCATTAGACCTCGCCACAATATAGCAACGCACCATTAACATCTTTGGGGTTTATAGGCGATGGTTGACTCTTTCCATCTGCTTGTTTGCTATCTTTTGATATAAAAAAAAGTATTTCTATGTATTAGTATCGTTGACTAACACCCATACAATCAAATAATTTGTTTACTTTGTAATTAGATCGATTTGTATAATATGTCCAGTGATATTATTATTATTATCTGCTATATTTAAGTTTATTAATAAGGTTTTAAAGCTAAACTTTTAATTATTTAATGAAACTATTATTTTTCGTTCACTATTTTCTTAGTTATTACATTTTCTTGTTTATTTTATCTTTTCTTGTTTTTGCCTGTACCGTCGTAAAAAATAATACTAAAATTCGATTATAGTTAAAAATATTGAGCGCTTATTCCACTTATCTGAATTTCTGAACGAATACTCTACGTACCAAAATCGAAACAAGCAAGTAGTTCTCCTAATTGATTTTTTAAACATGAACTATTATAGAATAAGAGTTTATGTTTAGAAAATCAACATAATGCAGTTTCACGAAGTACCGACAATGGAAAGTATAAATTATAGTATCACAATAATTAAGTACATTTGACTTAAAATCAAACATTTTACATCAAATCAATTATATTATATAGAAAAAGAATATAAAATAAGTTTTTTTTCCTAATTTAAGGAGTACCTTGTAAATTTGCTCACTTGCAGGTTTAGGAATTGATGTTTTAATACAAAAAATTTTTTGTATTAAGAAAATATAGCATAATAACTGTGGTGGCTTGCCGAGCCCTTACAAGCATATAAACGTAGCGTAATATTTTTAAATAAAATGCAGCCGATATATTTTAAATTAACTAAAATAAACATTACATACACTAAATTTATATGACATACATGATAATATACACATATGATTAATATTTGGTTAAGGCTTAAGCAAAGAAAACCTTAAGTCAATTGTCAAATTTAAAAGAGATTTTACTGTTTAGTCTATGGTCTAATTTCAGCCGCAGGCGATCGCTAGTTACGATAATTGCGCATTGAAAGATACGGGATAACCCCGCCGAGCCCCATTGACTGCGTAGTCAGGATCACTAACCACTAGACCGCGCGACGGGGCGGTTATATTTCTTTAATGCATCGGATTTTTACTGTTCTGTTTATATATCAATTTGTCATTCTATTTATTTTATTTATTAAACACTTTATTGTACACTAAACATTTACAGTAAAAAAATGATGTATATTAAAACAAAAGGCGAGCTTATCCCATATTGTGATTTCTTCCAGCTAACCCATATGTAGAAAACAGTAGACAAATATAGAGAGACACAATTCTATCCTATCAGACAATTCATAAATAGAATAGGCTAAACGTATCACTACCCTTGTAACTACTAAGTGGTACAGTTCCACAACGTTGCGCCTGGATGTTTAAAATCTGCCGTAACTATTCCTGCCATAATAACAAAACTTGTTACAAATTATTTTTGTCTTATAGCACTCACCCCGTGCTTGAGAAAACTTGAAACACTTTAAAAATAACAAAAAAATATCGACACGGAGGATTTGAACCTGCGACCGTCTCCCTAAAGCCGGGACGCTGTACCACTGAGCTAGTGTCGATAGGCTCGACGTGGCGAAATTCTTCATTTAACTAGTTATACGTGTGTATACCTAGTGATCAGAATAATCGACGGAATCGATCACACAGCAAACAAGAATTTCGTCACATCAAGAATGTCGACACTAGCTCAGTGGTAGAGCGTCCCGGCTTTAGGGAGACGGTTGCAGGTTCAAATCCTGCGTGTCGATATTTTTCTTTGTTGGTTTTAAAGTTTTTCAAAACTTGTTACTGCCGATTTCCGGTTTTGAGAGGTTATGTAGCCGTTAAACTTCTCCGTGTGGCAATTAAAACACCATCACATGAATAGCAACGCGCTATAATTAACATCTTTGTTATTTATATGTGATGGTTATCTCTTACTATATTTAGATGGATTATGAATATTTTACTAATTTGTCGGTAAATACCATATCGTGGTAGATTATGTTGGCAAGTTTTAATTTTTAACACCTATAATCAAGGATTTAAATACCGGTATTTTGTGGTAACGTTATTGCTCGCGGCATGACATAACGTTATCCAAAAATGATAATTATTTATTGCGTTTTGTTATACACTACAAATTAACGTTATGGTATAAGGTATTATGACGTTGTCTTCTAGCGCTAGTTGTCAAACCAATCACGAAACAGCATGAAACGCGGCTTTTGACTGTATCGAACACAACATTTTAATCAGGAAGTTACACCATTATGAAGTTCGAAATAAAGCTGATTTCTTACTTAAATTAAAGAATTCAGAGGGTTGAAATTAATGGAAAAAGGTCCGCTGGTGCTGCTGTAATCATGGGTGTCCTGCAGGGTTCCATACTTGGTCCATTTTTGTTTCTGATATACATAAATAACTTGCCTTATTACGTAGGAGATAAGCATGGAATCGTACAATTTGCGGATGACACTTGATGTACGTTCTGTTATACCTTGCCACTGTAGGCTAATATGCCAACCTCATCCCTTTTACTGCCGACACATCACTCTCCCATATCCACAGTCGGTTAGTAGAACCAAGCCCTCCTCAGTCTCAATCCTACATCCTAGTTAGACGGCTGCTTTTCTAAATTCAATTATTGTCTTTATTTCTAGCCATAATTTTTTCCTTTTTTAAAAAAGGCAAACCAAGAGAGACTCATAATATTTGGTGGCAGCGATAAGGGATTTTAAAAGAGAAATCCCCGGAAACGGCTCCGAAATCAGTAACCGCCGCGAGTGAAAGTAAAAGTGAATCCCAAATTTAAAAACGAAATAAAAGCCGAGGCCTACTGCTGGACACTGCTCGTGTCGCGGTCAATCTTCAAAATAAATCTAAAATCTGTGCTGTGAGACCATCTTCCAAGAACCCATCTCTTATCATCGTGTTGTTACGTCATTCCTGCCGAAGTCATGTTCACCACATCGATGTTTTTCTGCGTACTTCAGTAAGTGATTTAAAACCTTTTGTCATTGCGATCTTTGTAATACGTGTTATCAATATCAATAGGGTTGTCATAATAGTATATTTCTTTCATTTAGTAAATTTTAATATTACATTCTTTTGTGTTATATTGTGTCTGTAATTTACAATAGGGTTGTCTATGTTTATATATATTTAAACCAACACTCGACTTACTTTTTACATCACATACATATTTCTAAAATTTACACAATGATGTCAGACAGTAGAGCACCAAGCCCAAAATTGGAGGCCCCTATGGCCGATACAGAGGACGAAAACCTATGTCCTCCACCTACCAATAGGTCAAGCAGGAAAAAGAACCCTTCTATCAAAACAGAATGAGACCTAGCGATACTACTTAAATTTATTAAGCCATACGATGGCTGCAGAGAGACATTAAATTCATTTTTAATCAACTGTAATAATGCATATGAACTTGCTACTGACGCCCAAAAGGATATCCTGTTCAAATACATACTCTGTCAATTACAGGGTAAGGCACAAAACGCGTGCTCCATTAAAGAGTTCACGAACTGGGTACAACTCAAAGAATTCCTAAAAACCCAGTTCAGTGAACGTAAACACCACGCACATTTACTAACAGACTTGCAGGAGTGTAAACAAACATATAGTGAACCCGTAAGCCAGTATGCCCTTAGAATAGAAACTTGCCTCTCGCAACTTTTAACGGAGGTCTCAATATCTCATGGGCATAAAAGCAGAGAGATGATAGGGCGCACAGCAGCGATGGAGGAATTAGCCCTCCATCATTTCCAAATGGGGTTAATACCGCGAATCTCTAACATAGTCAGGTGTAAATCACCGAAAACTTTGAACGAAGCAATAAATGTAGCCATATCCGAAGAGAAAATACAACAATCATTCCTAAAACACAGCCCGTCTAACACGCGCCAAGATAAAGCCAATTTACAACCAAAATCCTATCCAATAGGGCGCAACCAAAACCCTTCACATTATAATCCTAATTATTCACAAAATCAAAGCTATCCTAACCGGCACTATTCTAGCACGAATTCACCAAACATATTTTGCAGATACTGCAAAACGCCGGGCCATACCCTAGAACAGTGTCGCAAGCGTCAATTTAATAATAATCGATACAAAATCGATCAAAACCAATCAAGGGCCCACAATGTAAACTTTGTGTCCGACGATCCCGACGACCAACATCCGCCTTATATACCGGTCGACCCAGCAATAGAGGGATACGATACCGTTGACTATGAAACAAAAAACGAATAAGCTTCCCGTCTCGGTGTCGTACGGGACCGTGCGATACAAAAATCGACGCCCTCAATCCAATTACAAAAACTAAATCCTCACAGGCATCGCTACACGATCGCCTAGTGAAAACTAAATCCTCACAGGCATCGCTACATGATCGCCTAGTGAAAACTAAACCCTCACAGGCATCGCTATATGATCGCCTAGTGAAAACTAAACCCTCACAGGCATCGCTACATGATCGCCTAGTGAACACTAAATCCACGCAGGCATCGCGACATGATCGCCTGACGAAACCTACTATATCCGTGCAGCAACTAAACAAAGTTGACCTGCCACAAATTGCTACACCCGTGGAGCAACTTAAGAAAGTTGACCTTCCACAATCTTCTATATCCGCGCAGCAACACGAGAAAGTTGATCTGCCACAACCTTCTATACCCAAATCTCTACCAAATCCTGACCCAAATCGTAATCCAAATCTCTCTAAAAATCCTTACCAAATCCTGTGAAAACAAATATATTTGAAATTACGAATAACCCAGCAATAATGCTACTGCCTCATGTTATCATCGAATCCTCCATTTCTGAACTCCCTTTATCCTTGCTTGTCGACTCAGGCTCCTCAGTCAGCCTTTTAAAACATTCTTGTATGGAAACACATCCTAGACTTGTTAAAGAAACAATACGTTTAAAGGGTATTGATTCAACAGAAGAATCTATCCAAACCCGTGGTCATTTCAACCTAAGCCTTTATTTTCCAAAATCCCGTATATCTCATAAGTTCCACGTAATCGATAAGATTCACTTACCCTATGATGGTATTATAGGGTCAGACTTTCTTAATGCTCACAATTGCAGTATAGATTACAGTAAAGACCTACTTAACCTCGGAAAAGCATCCATTAAGTTACACTTTCACGATCCCGCTTACCAAATCCCCGCAAGAACCGAATCTATCATCGAGTGTTCCGTCGTAAACCCCGAAGTAGGGGAAGGATTAATTCTAGACCAGAAACACTCTGAAGACTTGTTGATTGCAAATTGTTTAGTTCGTGTAAAAGAAAACAATCGCATAAATATATCCGTGATTAACACATCCGATGAACCTATCACTGTAAAATCAAATCTTAGTCTAAAACTTATCCCAATAGATCCTTTAGAATTTGAAAATAAGCCATCTGCTCTCGTAAATCACGTAAACATTTCAAGTGCGTTCAGCGCGCAAACGAAGTTCTTAGCCAATTGCGTGTTTCACATCTTAATAACGAAGAACGTCAAGCCCTTCTACAGCTTTGTGCTGATTTTTCAGATATCTTCCACCTGCCAGGTGAACACCTTACATACACTAACGCGCTGAAACACGAAATCAAAACGACTACTGATATTCCTATACACACAAAAACATACAGATTTCCTGAAATACACAAAACCGAAGTCCGAAATCAAGTCCAGAAGATGCTAGAACAAAACATAATTGAACCTTCAAATTCCCCGTGGTCTTCACCCATATGGGTGGTCCCAAAGAAATTAGATGCATCCAATGTTCAAAAATGGAGGGTCGTAATCGACTACCGCAAATTAAATGACGTCACCATAGGCGACACTTATCCAATCCCACAGATAACCGAGATCCTAGATCAACTCGGGAATAGCAAATACTTCTCGACGCTAGATTTAGCGTCTGGGTTTCACCAAATAAAATTAAATGAAGCCGATAAAGCCAAAACCGCGTTCAACGTCCCAGAAGGACATTTCCAATTCCTTCGTATGCCGTTTGGCTTGAAAAACGCGCCTTCCACGTTCCAAAGATTGATGAATTCTGCCTTATCAGGCCTTCAAGGGATCCGCTGCTTCGTTTATTTAGATGACGTGGTCTGCTACTCGCACGACCTTCACTCGCACATCATTAATTTAACTTCTATATTCCAAAGAATCCGCGACTTCAACCTGAAGTTGCAACCAGACAAGTGCGAGTTACTTCGACGTGAAGTCTGCTATCTCGGTCATGTAATTACAGAACAAGGTGTTAAACCCAATCCCGATAAGATACGAGCGGTGACAAATTATCCGACACCAAAATCACCCAAGGATATCAAATCTTTCTAGGTTTAGTTTCCTACTATCGTAGATTTATACCAGATTTCTCTAAAACCGCAAAAGCTCTTACTAGCCTCTTAAAGAAAGACACACCATTCAAGTGGGAAAATCAACAACAACTAGCATTCGATACCCTTAAGGACAAATTGACGTCAGCACCACTTGACCTGTGATGCCTCGAATCACGCCATTTCGGCAATACTTTCACAGGGATCCATTGGTAAAGATCAACCTGTAGCTTACATTAAATAAAAGCGAATCCAATTACAGCACAACAGAAAAAGAGCTGTTAGCTATACTATACGGATGTAAAACCTTCCGCCCGTATCTTTACGGCAACAAGTTTCAAATAGTTACAGATCACAGACCCTTAAAGTGGCTCTTTAACCACAAAGATCCTAGCAGTAAACTGCAACGATGGCGACTGAAACTAGAGGAGTATGAATATGAAATCCTTTATCGTAAAGGAAAATTAAACTCCGCAGCCGATGCTCTCTCTAGGTATCCTGTTAATCCCGTCATCCCCGATAATACTAACCAGACAGACTAACCCGTCGATGAATTTCCGACTGAAACACTAGACAGAGATTTAAGAGATCTTCTGGTAACACCACCATCATTCCAACTCGAAGAACTCGATTTCCCTGATTTTACGTTGCCAAGTCCTGTGGAACCTTTACCAAATCAAAACTTACCTGAATCCTTATTTGTTCCTCAGCCTTCCACTAGTCGTCAAAACCCTGAAACCTTACCTGTTTCTGTTAATCCTGACGCAGAACCACCACCACCTATTGAGACCTTACCTGCGTCTTCAAACCTTTATCCTGACGTTTCTCCGTCTATACCTGAAACCGTACCTACGTCGACTTACCCGAATCCAGCTTGTTCTCCAGCTCCTGAAATCTTACCTGAATCCAATCAGTTCGATCCTGATGTTTCATCACCAACATCTGAAGTTGTACCTTCACCCGCTAACCCTAGTCCAGTTAGCTCACCTGAAAACTTACCTGTGACTGATGAAACTTATAATAAATTCTTAAAATCACCATCAAAATCTTATAATACTTATATCACTGAACACAACGAGACGTTGTTAAAATCATCTCAGAAATTTATCATAATACCAACGTCGATAGACATGGACAAATCCATGCCCTACGTACAAGACGTTCTTAATAATTGTCAAAATCCTGAACGTGATGAATTTATGAACTTAGAAAGGACACTTCATACCTTTGTCAAATGATAATAAAACATTTATTTTCCTATTATTCCTATATTCAAATCTTTAAAATACTTACGTGATCAAATAATAATGGCTTACCCAACAACTAATGAAATCGCCATATCTGATTTTAAAAACCCCTTTGATAAATATTCTTTTATAAAATTATACAACATGTTAGCCTATTTATTCGATGGAACCAATATAAATGTTCACATATATCATAACAATATTATATATCCATCACTTAGCGAAATTTCGAAGATTCTTAAAAATAATCATGATATACCTATCGCAGGCCATTTAGGATCTGCCAGGATGTTTGCGAGGATAAAAGAGAAATATTTCTGGAAAAACATGCGTAGCGACATAGAAAACTACGTAAAAAACTGCTCTTCTTGTCAAACGAATAAAGCCCTACCCAAAACTAACAGAGCGCCCATCATTATAACGTCAACTTCGACATCCCCATTCGAAAGATTAGCAATTGACATAGTAGGTCCTTTACCAGAAGCTGGCACTGCAAAATACAAATTTATATTAACAATGCAGGATGACCTAACGAAATTCTCGCTAGCATATCCATTACGTAGTAACACTGCAGAAGAGTCAAGTGAATGTCTAATACACTTTATTTCCTTATTCGGAATACCCAAACATATACTGACGGACCAAGGCACAAATTTTACAGCCGATTTATTTAAAAGAACATGTGAGTTCTTAAAAAACAGCTATGGGCGAGTCCTTATCACCCACAGACACAAGGTGCCCTTGAATGGTCACACTCTACACTTAAGGAATACCTTAAATCATACGCCAACGAGAACCACGACAACTGGCTCCGTTATGTGTACACATCCATGTTAACATACAACACCATAGTACACACAACCACCCATTACTCACCATTCGAACTGCTTTTCGGTCATAAACCCCACATCCCTGACTCTATATACAACGAATCTTCAACTAGTACCTACCCCGAATATGTTAGAATGTTACAACACCGTATGAAACTAACTAGAGATAAAGCCTTAGAATTTATCGAAAAATCCAAACTAAATTCCAAAACTTACTACGACACACGTACTCGAGCTGTTCAATATAAGGTCGGCGACTACGTGTATTTGAAAAACCATTTGAGACTGCGAAAAACCCTTTCTCCCATATGGAAAGGCCCTTATAAGGTTGTCAAAGTGCATGGCAATCATACACTATCGTTACTGATCAATCGACGTCACGTCAAACACCATTATGACGAAGTCAAGCTTGCTAAAGTCCGAGACACGGACGTCCCTAACACGTAATAAAAAATACATTTTATTTCATTGTACTTTTATCCTTTTACACTTTACTTTAAATGTTTACAATATTTTAGAAATTGTATTTTTACTTTAGATTTAACCTTAGATAAGATTGTACCTTGTTAGTTTTATATCTTCTTTTTATTTTCTTTACTTACAGTGTACTGGCCAAGGGTCAACAAGACCATATACAGCAAATAGAGTCGAGTCCCGGAATATATTTTGACCCAATTGGGGAATTAAAAATTAATGTAGGCTATTTGGACATAATTGCCCCTATTGATATATCTTATACAAGACCTCATATACAGAATATAAATTCTATACTTGGTTGATTTTTATGCAACCAATACCAACTAGAAGTGGCTGGTGAATTAGAATGCCACAGCATAATCGAACCACTTTCGGTCAGATATAACGACTTGGTGTCAGAATATTCTTCTATTTCGCATCTGACTAGTAATAATAGAGTCAAACGCAGTGCTTGGTTAGGCATAGTGGGCAGCTTATCCAAGACAATATTTGGAACTTTAAATGAAGATGATGCTGTAAAATATGATAACGCCATACAAAGTGTCCAAAATAATGAAAAGAGATTGAGTTCATTAATTAAAGAAAATATTTTAGTCACAACATCGACCTTTACTAAATTAAACAAAACATTTTATGAAGTAAAGACTAATGAAGTCAATTGAGAACATAGCTATCGACGACCTCACCCAAAAATTAAAAAACATTTCAGTATTTTCAAACGAAATAAATTTAAAAGTAAAATTAAATTCAATTTTAAATAGTCTTGAATCGTCTTTGCTAGCCCTATCGTTTCAACTGCAAGACATAACAAACGCGATAGTTCTTAGTAGTCAGCACATTCTCCACCCGGCTATATTGCCGCCTACGCAATTATATGACGAGCTCGTCGGTAACTATAGGCACCTACCTATAGACATGAAATTACCTGTAAGTCTAGAATTAAGTAATATTCATAAGTTAATTAATGTTTCACGTGTGTTATGTTTTAGTATAAGTAACAAAATTGTTTTTGTACTGAAGATCCCTCTTGTATCACCTCGGCAATACAACCTGTTTCACAGTATTGCTCTGCCTACCCCTCATAGTAGTTCAGAACTACAATATTTTAGTTATATAAAACCTAGTTTTAAATATATCGCAATGACAAAAGATAAATCTGAGTACTGCAGACTTCAATCGCTATGGGAATGCAGAATAATAAGTGACTACGATTATATATGTGATGTTCCCAGTGTTTACCCCACTAGTGCGAATCCCAGCTGTGAGAGTGAACTTTTGTCCACCGTGGCTACTTCCCTACCAGTGCAGTGTAAAACCGACTCTATTCATGGATTTATAGACTTATGGAAACCAATCACCAACAACAAATGGATTTTTGTGCAGTCGGTTAAGAACAAACTTTTTGTCGAATGTTCGAAACAAAAAACAATAAGCGAAATTAACGTCGTTGGTACCGGTATTTTGAGTATACCACAAAATTGTATTACTTACTGTAAAACGACCAAATTGGTACCAAAGTTCAGCAATATAAATATAAATGTAACTATTGTACAACCGGATTTCAGTATCATAAACGACAGCTGTTGTAATTTGTTAGTTTTAAGAAAAAGGAGTAATGAGCCTCCTATGAGATTACAAAACATAGATCTAGATATTTTCACTTCAGATATAAAGTCAAAATTTAAAAGAATTTCAGACGAGGCTGATAAAATTGAGAATCAGCACCCAATTCTCAAATACGAGACTCACTACTCCGCCACATTAATATTTTTATTCGTTTTTTTGTTTATTTTTGTACTGTGTAAATTTATTATGTTTATTAAATCTCGCAGCCGTTACTCCTGGCCATTTCCTCACTTTACCCGTGTAACTCATCCCTTGTCACCCAAACAGAACCCTACCTTAAACCTAGAACCCTCCGTAAAGTTCACCAAAAGTGCTCCTGACAACACCCTATCTCTTGAGGAAGATAAAACCCCTCCTGAACATAGTATCCCAACTCCTACTACTAGAATGAACTTTTGAAACTTCTCTCTCTTTCCTAAACTTCGCGATTTAAACCCCGAAGTTTAGTCTTACCCCGGGGAGGTGTTATACCTTGCCACTGTAGGCTAATATGCCAACCTCATCCCTTTTACTGCCGACACATCACTCTCCCATATCCACAGTCGGTTAGTAGAACCAAGCCCTCCTCAGTCTCAATCCTACATCGTAGTTAGACGGCTGCTTTTCTAAATTCAATTATTGTCTTTATTTCTAGCCATAATTTTTTTAAGAGAGACTCATAATAGTTCGTAAAATATTTGCTTATTTAAAAAGAATGGTGACGTACACTCACTAAATACAAGGAACAAAAACAATCTTGTTGTGCATGCATCTCGTCTCCACAGGATAAGTAATTCTTTTATGGGGCAATGGCATTGTGTCATTTTACATTTACCTATTATTGCGATAGTAACTTTGGCTTATGCACAAAAAACTGGTAATGGTACTCGTATCTAGGTGTTTGATTTACTATTGAGAAAGAAATGTGAAGAACGGAAATGTAAACCAATAATAACTAAACTATTTTAATGTTATTTTTAGACCCATGAAGGATTAGTTAAAGGTGGAGTTAGCACTCATATTAATCAATTGAAACAAATATTTACGTTATATGTTTGTCTATGAGGCCTCGCCATCTCTTTTTATACAGCCGTGTTAGAAAGAGAGGATAAGACCTCAGAAGATAACAGCAGTATTTAAAATTGGTTTCAAGTAGGTATTAGAATTGCTGCCTCCAGATATAATACAGCTTCATGGTCGCGACCGACGCGATTCTATTTAGTCATCGGCGCATGAGTACCGAAAACTATTCCACCTCAACTTTTTTATGCGATCCTCTTCATACTGTCCTACCGATGATATAAATGCATGTTGCCATGGGGCAACCCGGTGCCATATTGTTTAAACGAAATTGTTTAAACAATTGCAAGGAATTGTTATTTTTTAACCGGACAATTTTTTTTAATATTTTTTATTGAAATACCAATAAAAAAGGTCCTATGACTTTTCACGATAAAGTTTATATTTTTAAAGATATGAATTTTTAAAGGTTCGAAAAATCTTAAATTTGGGTACGTTCGACCCATGAAAAATATATTAAAAAAAACATAATATTTAAGTAATATATTTTTTAATTCTCTATACAATAGTTAATAATATTGTTAATAGAGATTTAAAAAAAATCATTGTTTATATCTTTTTTTTTAATTGTTAATTTCGCGCGCTCACAAGTATGCGTCGCTTACCTTTATATTATTTTTTTGTTATTATCATAGTAATTTTTGCATTTATATCAACAATAATAAGATATAATGGTATTTGAACATTTTTTGAAATCACAATTATTTATTAATAATAAAAATATATTGGGTACGCACTTGAATGTCTAGAAAAAACATTCAAATGAATTGAATAAAAATAATTTTACGTATATGTATCATAGTGTGTGTATGATTGTGTCTAAGTAAGAATAAGATTGTTTTTTTTTGTTTTTTATTCTTTCAAGCTTACTCTTTGTATAAAACCTCAGATCTTTGTTCTTGTGACAAAATTCTAATAAATTAATAGATATAATTTTTGAAATATAAATTTTAAGATAATTGGTTTTTTAAGAAAATTTTGTTGGCCTAATAACTAGGCCAGTGCCAGTATTGAAGAGGATCGCATAAAAAAATTGAGGTGGAATATTTTCGGTACTCATGGGCCGATTCCTCCTGGACTAATTTGAAATGAGCGCACAATTTGAAATTTTGCGCTCATTTTTAGAGGACGTTTTTAAGACACTGAATGTGTATCTTGGGCTTTTTATATCAATGTACCTAATACAAATTTTCTGTACAAAAAATTCACTGACGCGTGTCTCAAGCAGGTGGCTCTCGCGCTTGCACTAATAGTTTTATTTATTTATTTGAGTATCTTCACGCCCATATCCCCGAAGGGGTAGGCAGAGGTACAACAAGTGCATCCACGATTAGCCGAAGATACTTGGTCCCACAAATGTGATAGGTGGCAAGCCAACCGGGCATTTTCCAATCCCGGGCAACTTTGTGTTTCTCAGAAAACTGAAAAAACACTTTTTTTAATGTGCCCGACCCGGGAATCGAACCCGGGACCTCGTGTGGTCAACGCCAACGCTGGACCAGTAGACCACAGAGGCGATTTATTTATTTACTTATTTGCATTCCACAATGTAATATAATATGTTAGTTACAAAACAGTTGTCAATGATTGTGGACCCAGCAGGGCGCAGCAAACATTTTTAGACGAGAGGAGAATATTATACAATAATTATATCTATACTAATATTATAAAGAGGAAAAATTTGATTGTTTGTTTGCAACGATTTAATTCAAAAAGTATTCGATCGATTTTAATAGTCCTTTCACGTTTAGAAAGCTATATTATCCTGGACTATTTTTGGTTATTTTTTACCCAACTGAGCCAACAGAAGTAATGTTTTTTGATCACGTGAGCGAAGTCACGATTGACTGCTAGTATTTTATATGTCCTTAATTATTATAGTCTATCATATTTAAATTTTTATCAATAAAGTTATATTATAATATTATGTAATAAGTAACTATGTCAATCAATTTTAATAATAAGCATTCATTAATTAACAAAAAATGTCATTGTATATTAATTGTACATGTCATTGTATATTAATTTTTAATAAATTATAATTATATATTTAAAATGATATATTAATTTTAGTATAAAAATATAGAGATTAAATTAAATATAGGGGTCATCGATAGCAATAGGTTTGGATATTATAACTGTGTCACTTTTGTTTATCACACATATATTCCTCTAAAGTATAATATGCTTTTTCTATTAAAAATTGTTTCAGATTTTTAATGAAAATTCTTTCATTTGTTTCATTTTGTATATAATAATAAATAGTGCATCACTATTCCCAACCATTCCGTGATATCGTGTCCGTGAGAGGTGTTTATGTGTGCGTTGCTCGGGCGCCATTTATATATAGATTGCCTTCTTTTTTTATATCATAAGATAGCATACAAGCAGATGGGTCTCCTGATGGAAAGAGTCAACCATCATCTATAGACACTAAAGATGTCAGTGCGTTGCTATCTTGTGGCGATGTCTAATGCCACATGCATAAGTTTACCAGCAACCTTACCCTCGACGACACGACAGCGACAAGCACTAATGCTGTTGCGGCAGGAATAGGTGCGGAGGTAGTGATAGAAAATGGGGGCTCCTTTGAAGAATAGGCCAATTGCTGTTCTGCCAGGCAGGTCGCAAGAAGTGACCGCTTGGCTATGAGATGCACTACTATAGTGGCTACTAGATGGTAG
Organism: Apodemia mormo; assembly: GCA_036924255.1. NCBI lineage: Eukaryota > Metazoa > Arthropoda > Insecta > Lepidoptera > Riodinidae > Apodemia > Apodemia mormo. The sequence continues at coordinate 34,399,085 of JAUPFN010000012.1, read as the reverse complement.
AGTTCTGCTTTGTCTCGCCCGGGTCTGGTACCACCGCCTTATCTGTTCGTGCCGCAATAACGTCAGTGCTTGTCACTGTCGTGTTTCGGTTTAGAGGGTAAGTTAGCCGCACGTAATATTAGGCCTCGCCACAAGATAGCAACGCACCATTAACATCTTTGGTGCCTATAGTTGATGATTTACTCTTTCAATTAGGAGACCCATCTGCTTGTTAGCTATCTTATAATGTAGAAAAAAAATTGCGAAGTCGGTTACTGCAGGTTCACTGCGTCAAAATGATCTATAATAATTTAGAATTTTATACTATACTACTAAAATATAACACAATACTAAAATAATTTTAGACAATAGTCGTGTTTAGTGGATCTTAGTTCTAGTAATCTGAATTCTGAGATAAGATTTCCTCCGAGACACTTTATGAATACTTAGAAACTTTCAAATGCCGCACGTTTACTTAGCAAATCACGGCGCCATTATATAATTTTGATATATTCTACTCTTTATCGCCGGCATTTCGTGAAACTCCGTTGGTATTGCAATAAAATATATTGCAAACTGTTTCAAATATATATATATATATATATATATATATATATATATATATATATATATATATATATATTTGTATATTATATACTAGCTAACCCGCGCAACTGCGTCTGCGTCACATAAAAGTAAGTAGATCATAGGGATCTAACCTAGGGAACAAACAACCATACTTACAGTGCTAATTTTGTACCTATGTCTGCTATGTTTGTAGGTACATTCATTTGAAGTTTGATTGTGTTTTTTAATATCTACGGCAAGACTATAACAAAGCCTATTGTATAGTCATCCCACTATGATCATGATTAGTAAGACTGAAACTATAGTAAAAAAATGGCAAAGGAACGTGAGTTATAAAGGAACGTTGGGTAATACAACTGGGGTGTCAATCGATGTAAAGTTTACGCTATCTCCTGGAAGTTTACTCAGTATTCTGCCATTAATTTCATCAATACTACTATTTCTAGCCGCCAATATTGCCCTGTGACACATCCACTGGTAGCCTTTTTTTCTACTTCGACTATATGCGGCATGCTATCTCGCAGAGCAGGCTACCATCTGACCTCGCTACCACGCACGCACTCCTTGCACTGCTTGATAATATTATCTTAAAACTGTAATATCTCCTAAGTTCTTGGTTGAAATCAAATGAAGCAACTTCAGGCGATTTGATTCAAAATTAAATACTTGTGATGAATAATTAATTTGTTTAGATAAATATTTATACCATGTTTATTTAAAAACCATCGCAAATAATGCATTATTTTAGAACAAGCTTGATTACCATACAAAAAGGGTCATACAATGTAAAACTTAATAGATAGATGTACACTATCAAGGACTTTTTATACAACTTTTTAAGATGAACAGTTCGATCATACATGATTTTTGCGTAACTTTAACCGTTAACGCAACGCACGCCAGGAAACCTCTCAAAAGGAAAAAAATCCCCGTCTAGACCACATTCTTCGTTGATACTCCAGTCCTGTTGGTCGTAGCGTGATGATATATAGCCTTCCTCGATAAACAGGCTATCCAACTCAAGAACTATTCAAATCGGTTCAGCAGTTTTCGAGACTAGCGCGTACAACTAAGCAAACAAACAAACTCTACAACTTTGTAATATTAGTATAGATATATGTAATCCAGTCGGTTTCGCTTTTTTAAACATCATCAGTTGTGCACAAAGTAATTTAAGCACCAAGACTGATTATCATCATAAATTCAATTCAATTTCAATAAGTAAGTGTCTACGGAGAATGAGGCAGGTCAAAGAAAAGTATGTTTGAAAAGCGAATAATAAATGTTGTCTCGTCGAAGCGAGTATTGCAATAATTCTATATTCAATAACATTACGTTACTGTTTTTATTAACATTTTAGATTGAATGACACGTCTGTTTACTCAATGAATGTCATATAATAGGTACTCTACAAAATAACATGTTTTTGAACACTGAATATCGTCGGCACTTGGTAAAACTCCATGTTAACATATATTTATATCGTATTAAAAGCACTTGTACTGTTTTACTTGACTTTTAATTTATTAAAACCAACCGGTTTCGCGTTTTACGCATCATCAGGACAAAAGTTCTTATTGTTATGGGAATCATCAGGGCAAAAGTTATTATTGTTATTGAAAACAATAATAACTTTTGCCCTGATGATGCGTTAAAACGCGAAACCGGTTGGTTTTAATTTATTAAAAACCGGTTGGTTTTAATTCATTAAAAACCGGTTGGTTTTAATTTTTATGGTTTAACTTTTGCCCTGATGATGCGTTAAAACGCGAAACCAGTTGGTTTTAATTTATTAAAAACCGGTTGGTTTTAATTTATTAAAACCAACCGGTTTCGCGTTTTAACGCATCATCAAGGCAATCGTCAAAATCGTCAAAAGTCGAATATAACCAAGAAAATGAAATGAAAATAGAATACTGCTTAAATCTTTAGCAAACCTCATCAAAATTAGTGTAGTAATATGCAAAAAATATGATCACGGCGTGGATGCTAACGAGTTTAGTCTTGGCAATTCCCTGTTTGTAAGCAATGAACTCAAATATCTATGTGCGGGGATACCCGCGCATAGATATTTCAGTGAGCACATAAACATTTTTATGGGATAATTTTGTCAAAATTTAAGTAACATTTTTTTTTTAATTTTGTGTATCAGACGTGTTTTTATCAATTTTCTTTCGCGTGTTTTGTTTCTTCTAAGAATATTAAAGAAACTAAGATTTATTTTTGTTCATAAAAAAAATGATTTTTAAGAATAACTTCATAGGATAACAAACAAGCGAACACATGAAACACGATACCTACGCGCACAACACTATCTTCCCAAGCGATACTAAAAAAACTGTTCACCGGACAATCAAAACATGCATCCAGACTGGAACATAATGAATAATTAAATAAATACGGGACAAATTACACTTACTGATCTAACCCCAAGGTAAGCAAATTATTTTCTTCTGTTATGGGTGTTAGTCAACGATACTAATACACAACAATACATATATAAATACTAGAATATATTTAATAAACACCCAAACCCGGAAATGCAAACATTTATGCTCATCACACTAATTCTCGTCCCCGTTGGGGATCGGTTGACCCATGGGGACCCAGGCCCGTCGGTTGCGTAGTCGGGATCGCTAATTAAAATCAAATGACTACTTAAAAAAAATTATCGATAGAATAGATTAACGTTGATTAAGGAGCAAAATTCAGTTTTCTGGTAAAACAAAGTTGCCCAGCATTGGAAAGCGTCCAGTTGGCGATAGCCTTGCCACCTATCACTCTGTGATACTGAGTATCTTCAGCTAATCGTGGGTGCACTAGTCTCTCTCTAGAACTAACTCTTCGGGGAGACGGGCGTGAAGATACTTATGTTTTGTTTTCAAGTGCCAATAGATTACCATCGTTTGACCAAGCCTGAATAAAATTTAACAAAGGACTGATACCTGACAGTTGATAAATCGACAATGTCTAACGCTACGACGCGACGCCACTCACTACGCTATTTAGGATTCCCTCCTTTTTTTTAATGTTTTGTAATGTTGAGGTCTAATATAACGTCAAAAATACCGGTTTCCTTATGGATCAAAATGATAAGGGTTTTTGTAGCGGTTAAAACAATCTACGAACGCTACTAGAAAAAATAATAAAAAATGGAAAAAATGAAATTAAAAATAAAATCCTGAATCGCGATATCACAATTATTTATCTTGTACACACTATATACAAATTTCAACGCTTCTCAAATGGGCTTCGGTCCCCAGGCAGTACACCTTGCCTGGCTGGGAAGATTTTCTTTTTCCCCTTCTTTGTCCTTGTGTGACGTCATCAACCTCCACAATTATGACGTTATCCTGACAAGAAGCTGGCAAGCTGGTTCCATCACTTTGACCCTGCAGCGGTTCGGACTAGCGGCTTCACAGTTTTGAATCAATAACCGGCTAATAGAGGATTTTTAAGAAATATGTCTTTGGTGTAATGCCACCCATTTTTTGTTCGCACTGTGCGTCACATACAACTTTATACTTTATGTACACGCTTGGCAAGCCTCCACAAGCAAGTACAAGCATGTAAATGGGGTGTTTGGCTTGGCTTGTGTGTGCTTGGGGACGCTTGTTGCCGATCCACTCGGGTGTTGGAAAGAAAGCTTGCTTCAAGTGCTTGCGCGTGTTTACATGTGGGCACGAATGTGGTGTCGCTGTTACCATTTCTATAGATTTTCACCATCCACCATCTTCTGTACCGAACTAACGCACTGGCAAGCGTGTAAATGGCATCCAAGTGTTTGTAAAGATTTGGTGCTTGTGGATGTTTGCTTTATTAAGCGGTATTTTTAAACCGGTTTCAAACACTGTTCAACACAGTAATTGATTTAGAACAAAAAATTACACAAATTAGTTATACAAACAATATTGTGATATTCGAAATTTTGTCGAAATGTTCGGCGATGCCGTCGCGGCTACTTTGCGTATTCACACGTCCTTATTTACACTCTTAGCAACTTAAATACCTGTATAAAAGTGAGTTTTGTTTTTAACTCCCCGGCTTCTTGATGTAAATAGATAAACAAAATATTGAAATATAAAGTTTTTTTTAGTTTAGTTAGTTAAAATTTGGATACGCATTTGAAAGGATGATTTTCTACTCAAGCACGCAGTAAGGTTGGCACTTAGAATTGGTAAAGTTGCGCTCATCCGTTGTTTATTCACAGTTGGATATTCACAGTATGGGCCATCGGGCATCGACGTGTTATGATTAATATCGGTTGCTGTCCATTACAGTCATCGTTATTCGACGTCTGCCATCGCGTTGAAATTGGGTGTTATTCCCATCCGTTATTGGGCATTTCGGCAACGGATGTCGTTACCATGGACCAACATCGATCGTCAGCAGCGTTTCGTTAGAAACGGCCACCTCTAATCGACGATGATATTGAGCGTTTATATTATTTGATTAAAAGGGTTTGCGTTTGCACAAAGGGCAATTTCCACTATTTCGTTACTATATGTGAAATAAAAATGAGACTTGAAAATTTAAATAAAGTCGTACTATACCATCCTTAACCATTAATCTCTACAAAAATAAATTCTTTAAAGGATATCACTTCCAAAATAAGTTCATAACCATCTACTTGCCTTGTTATTCTTGTAAAAAAAAGGGACAGATAGCCTTTGTTTTATTTCAGAGATTTAAAAGCTAAAACCATGCATGATAATTATTATCTTTCGATGAATATCTGATGACAATATTATCAATATTTGACTCTAAAAATGTAGTAGCTATTTAGACATCGGCCGTCTCGGCTATGGAACTGTACTATCGCAAAAATCGACACTCAAGTTAATTTTATCAAATAAAGAAAAAGCCAAAGTCCCGAAGCATTTCAGGTACTATTCTTCTCAGGACAAGTTTTAAGGATGTCATAAACTGCAACAGCCTTAAGGCATTTCATCATACAAAAAAAAAGAGAAAAAAAAAGAGAGCTCCTTGAATACATAGGTAATACATGGGCCTAGGTAGGCATTTTGATGTGGAGTACCGGAAAGGGATACCACACGTCTATTATTTTAGTCGTCAATATGGTTGGTTTCAAGTCGACCAGAGGCTAGACCCTGACACTAACTGGATTATCCAGGCTTTAGTAAACGACACATTCGAAGTAAATTTGCGGTCATTATATGTTATGGAGAATAAGCTAACTTCATAAAAACTTTCAAATTATAAAAATATGTTATATCACGTAATAGTTCTTAAAATAATAATATAATAATAATAAAAATTTGTGTTAATGCTTTTGAAACACCATGTCTCACTTTAATTCGTGGAATTACCATGTCAGTACATTGGCAGCTCCACGCTTCATGTAATAATTAAGGAAGTACATTGGAAGCTTAGCGCTACGTGTAATTAATAAATCAGTGTATTGGAAGCTCCGCGCTTCATGTAATAATTAAGGAAGTACATTGGAAGCTTCGCGCTTCGTGTAATTAATAAATCAGTGTATTGGAAGCTCCGCGCTTCATGTAATAATTAAGGAAGTACATTGAAAGCTTAGCGCTTCGTGTAATTAATAAATCAGTGTATTGGAAGCTCCGCGCTTCATGTAATAATTAAGGAAGTACATTGGAAGCTTAGCGCTTCGTGTAATTAATAAATCAGTGTATTAGAAGTTCCGTGCTTTATGTAACAATTAAGGGAGTACATTGGAAGCTTAGCGCTTCGTGTAATTAACAAGTCAGTGTATTGGAAGCTCCGCGTTTCATGTACCTAACAATTAAGAAAGTACATTGGAAGCTTAGCGCTTCGTGTAATTAACAAGTCAGTGTATAAGAAACTGCGCGCTTCATGTAACAATTAAGGAAGTACACTGGAAGCTCAACGCTTCGTGTAATTAATAAGAAAGTGTATTGGAAGCTCCGCGCTTCCGATAACTAGCAATTCAGATTGTAAAGGAAGCTCTGTGCTTAGTACAGCTCCCAGGTCGGCGTTGTGTGTCGTTTTAATATTCTTGTGCGACGTTACTACAAGCTTTATGTGCTTTGTATCACACCAAAAGACAGTAAAATTTTGACGAAGTGGAAATTTCTATTACGTATTGCCTACAGGCTTGTAAAGTTACGAAGATAACTGTGCGACACGCGAGAGCGCGTTGTCTGTCAGAATGGCCGTGTGAGGAAGTATGAGAGTATTTGCAACCTAAGGTAGCGTAGCGCTATCTAGAGTAGAATAAAGTGTATTTGACTTATACGTTGCGTACGTCACTTACGTCATTTTATATCTTAACAGTCATCCATCGGCCAGCATAATATAAATATCGCCTGTCGTAACGAAATCCGAGTCGGTAGATCGGTTTATAAGAGGACTCACAGCTAGAGAACCGACCGTGCCTAACGTGCGCACTGATTCAGTGATAAGACGACTATATGGTGGTATATTATAATTTATTGTCTTCTGCGAAATATATATATATATATATATATATATATATATATATATATATATATATATATATATATATATATATATATATATATATATATATATATATATATATATATATATATATATATATATATATATATATATATATATATATATATATAAAAAGATAGATAAATATATATATATATATATATAAAAAGATATATAAAAAGATAGAGAAGAAAGAAGAAAGGCTGGATCAATTTCGGTAATTTTTTTTTGTTGTGTTTGTAATTGTAAGGAGAAGGTTCTTATAAAAGAAAATATTAAGAAAATTGCGCGGAAAATTTAAGAATACTTAACCACCATATAAAGTTTAATTCCATTTTGGTTGCGTGGAAGGACAATCCCGTAGTCTTATATAAATTACGTGTCACGTTGTTTGCCCGCTATGGATTCCTAATATATAAGGCAGAACAACGTTTGCCGGGTCAGCTAGTTGCTTATAAACTAAAGATGTTAGTAGTGCGTTGCAATACGAGTGGCGGGGTCTTAATACCGCATGTATATGTTTACCGGCTACCGTACCGGTCTCAATTATTTTTTAATTCAAAATATTTAATTTAAAAAATACATATTATTAATTTAGTTTTTATAGCACTCACCCCGTTCTTGGAAAACTTGAAAAACTTAAAAAAAACAACAAAGAAAATTGTCGACACGAGATACTCGAACCCGCGGCCTACTCCCTCAATCACTCAATCAATGTAATCGATTATATAACAAAGAAGAATTTCACCACGTCGAGCCTGTCGACACTAGCTCAGTGGCAGAGCGTCCAGCCTTGAGGGAGATGGTCGGGGGTTCGAGTCTCGCGTGTCGAAATTTTTTTTTGTTGTTTTTAAAGTTTTTAAAAATACATATGTTTAAAATGCCTGAAATGAATTCAGTAGCCAATCCTAAATCTACCACCTTTCAGTTGTGCATATAATTACATGATAGGTTTAAGTAAGTTTACTGGAAGGTAGTAAGCACCGTCTGTTTTGGCAGAAATAGGTAAGGCGGCGTTACCGAACCCAGTAGAGACGTAATAGGATACAAATTAAGTATGTACTTATTCAGATTAAAGATTTATACACTACACACGACTACAAAATCTTCATTTTAATAATGCTAGAGTCGTTTCTAGTTTACAGACATAGTCTTTGTAAGAGATATCTCGTGGTTGATACTTATACAAGTGAAAATCTAGCGTAAATACTGACAATCTACATTCACTCAAGTTTGCGAACATTTGCAGCTGTTCCGAAAAGACTCACTACACTATTTGTGCTGTAGCAACTGTATTCTCAAATCATTTTTATTCATCGTCAGGCGCTATTCATACTTAATATTTTCAGGAAAAAACAAGGAAAACTCCTCACGTAAATCGAAAGAATTGGATGGAATTGAACGTGAAAACTTAACTAAGTTACGATCACTTAATGTCAATGTTGAAGCTGACATATTTTTTAGTATTTTATTTTTAAAAGAATGTCTATACAAATGGGTTTTGTTTTTTAGCAACAGGATTTTGTTGATGTATTGAATAAATTTTTTTAACAAACATTACTTTTGATGTGAATACGTCTTTAAATTTGTTTTTATATTGAGGGACAATTCAAGAAAACCGAGGATAACAAAATTCAGGGATACATTTTGGTATTATAGCTGAATAACTATTATTATCATCCAAAATCTGATTATACCGTTGGATAGTTAAATATTTAAAGAATTTTTTAAACCATGTGTGGACTACGATGCTACGCAGAGGATGGAGTAGGAAGTACCGCCATTTTAAGGTAATATCGCTGCGTTACAGCATTTGCATGTAGTATATCTTTTAACTAGGAGCTGTTATGACATTTATTTAAGTTTTATTTGACAGCTCTTTTAAAGTTTTATCGATTGTGTAAGAAAAAGTATGATTTTAAATGCTTACAGTAGATATATATGGCGATTAAGTAAAAAAAGGATTTTTTTATCGGTCTATAAAATCTTTCAAACGCCAAATCAAGATAGAAGGGACATATATCATCTAAACAAGACTTTAACCCTAGAACCGTACTCATATTTGTACATAAGTTAACGGTACCCTGTGGTACTAGTGCTTCCCAATACAAAAAACGCATTTATAAAAAGGTAATAAAGTTTTATGAAAAATCAACTTAAATAGACATTTGTAACTATAATGTCAGTCTTATGAAACAAAATACTAAGGCACATTAAATGTCTACACAGTACTTTGGCATATTTTCTTCTGATGTTCATTACAAATGAAAATTTTACACTTGGCACATTGAGTGCGAGATTTTTGGTCTTTAGACCTTGGGCAGTTGCGAAGTCTTCCTGATTTCGGAACCGAAAGAGTTGCCATAGCTATTGCGCGTTTTCTTCCCAAGATATCACCAATGCTTATTTGTAGGGACGTTGACAAAATTCGATATTGAAATCTGATTTCCAGAAAAGCAAGCGTCTTCAGGTACGTACGCCTATTCTTGAAATCTTGCTTATTAGTGGCGTTTGATGAATGTAGCAATATCATAGAATTAATCCCCACGATATTTAGTATCTCATAGAATACATAAAGGCTCCAGCGGCGGATTTTGCGCGATACGCTGTATGTATGACAAAAATATATTGAAAACACATAAAACTTTTATGGTGTAAGTATAAATGGTGTATAAGTACCATACAGTACATTTTGTTTAAAAAAATATGCACCTATAATATATATAAATACAATCCTAAACAATAAATAATGTAAACACTGTAAAAAAATAACTAACACATAAATAAATTAAACTAAAAATACTTAGTTGCAAGTACCCTGGGGTACTGCTGTACAAGCAATATATCCGTACACTCGCGAACAGGACCGCCACCCGACTGAGATATCGGTACGTCTCCCCACCTTGCATAAATACACGGACCGACGAAAAAGTTAGTTTTATAGCAAAAAAGTTATAAACTATTTTAATTTTTTTTTAATATGCACCCCAGAGTACGGTTCTAGGGTTAAATAGCAATCTAATGATATCCATGAACCCCCATATGAAAGGGTGAAGAAGTTCCTAGAACGTAAAAACGAATGATAAATTCATAGATATATTACGATAAATTATTGTCAAAGTGCGCATTGGGCCACGCACAACGTAGATTTCAGAAGTTGCCCATCACAATAAAGCGGACTAAAAAGGGGCTTTTGTAATAATATTTTGTACAATAGCATTGGTGAAGCATTATTGTACAGGACAAGACTCGCACCCTGACTTAAAACAGTGCTTTTTAGCAATCTTCCTAACGCTCCATTTACTCTGTTCCCTGCACACACTCTTCTTTCGACATCGGCGGTGTACCTTCTATCCCTCCCAAAATCACAAGATTTACAAAATTCAAGATATACAAACTCATCCACCTATTCCAGCACCTCATTATCGAACACTACTCTTACATCACTTCTGGTTGCTTCTTTCTCAAATGCTAGAACTTTACTTTTCTTCGAATTCAGTTGTAAGCCAATATATTTTTAAAAATACAATCATCATTTATAACTGTGACCAATGCTTAAAGTTCAGATGGAGTTAAGGCTAAAAGTTCACCATCATCTGCATAAATTAGGCAGTTTACCACTAAATCACTCATGCGCATTTCCACATTAAATGAATCTTTGAAGATATTTATTCAGATATAGGATAAACAAGCGAGGTGACAATACACAACCCTGCCTGAAGCGAATATTGACATCTAACTAGGGCAATATGTTTTCGTCTACCCAACATTTAGTCATACCATAATAAACCATATCATAATATTTCGCACCAGGGGCTAATGGTGACGATACAAAAATATTTACTCCGGTACCTGCATGATCGTGGGCACACCAAACCACAGAGACAAGACGTCTCCGCCACCGGGAGTCACTGAGGAGAACAATAGTTTCTCTACCTTTACGCTTATTCTGTGTTATACATAAAACATGCAAGCATTACATCTATCAATTTGTGCATCTTATCTTACAATCAAACTTTTGTACTATGGTTTCATGCTGTGAACATTCAACCTACTTAAAGTTCATTTTACTATGTACTTACATTTTATAACTTAGTCGACTCTTACTCAAACACTTATATTTACTACTATGAACTTTTAAACTAACGCGTTCTACTATCATTTTTAAGCTATTGCATAGCTTCCATCGCGGGCCTTGAGCGTGGAGACCGAATCCAGAAATTCAGTAACGAAAAAACCTAAGGGCCTTGAGCGTAGAGACCGAATCCAGAAATTCCGTAACGAAAAAACCTAACACCGACCTAACCTAACTCCGACCGGCACAGCGGTGATACTTTTTAGTTTTTCCATCTATCGATAAATACCAGAACTTTTAATGACTTTTTGAAATATCACGCTTGTCTCTTTAGTTCAGCAACCCGAGTTTAGATGGCATTGGTTGTATTGGAAAACTACCGTAATCAGCTGTTTGTGAGAAAGTATATAGGTGTATAGGTATTTATCATCTACGTACAACAGTGAATATCTGTACTCGTATAATTTGTGTACAAAGTGTTTTAAATATGAAAAAACAAAGTGCATTTATTAAATATTCCTGAAGAACCGACATGTATTGAAAGATAATAAAAATATTTTGAACAATATTAACATCTCATTTATTTAACAAAAGAAAAAAAATTGTTTTTTTATCGGTCACCACGCTCAGAGTGTAACTTGAATTAATATCAAAGAAAAAATACTGCATAAATAAAATAAATATATAATTGTAATTGCATAAGTTGATAAAAAATGCTATGCAATAGCTTTACCGCGGCAGTCTCCGAGTGCCACACGTCTTTTTTTTTAAATATATAAACGGGTCAAAAACCGTGGTCACCACCACGTCGCACGCTCCTGACCACGGTCAATGTAACTTGGCCGAAACGTCGAGCTTTACAAGTAAGTTCTATATATGTACGCGTTTTTGACCCGTTCATATATTTTTAAAAATATATTTACTACTGTCATGAGTTTTTCCCACCCCCAAAACCAACCATTTAGGTGGCAAAGGGGGGAACACCTTTGGCCCTATTAAAATTAGCATTTAAAGCCTAATATTTCAGAAACAAGTTCCTCAATCGAGAAATAGTTTTTACAAACCAATAACATTTTTAAAAAATCCATTCTACGATACGAGAAAAAACTTAACATAATTTACATGTAGAAGAGCTAACCATAAAAAATTTTGCCGTGACTAATATATATCATGCCAAATAAAAGCTTTCTTGACCGCCCCGTTGGTCGATCCCTGACGAGGACAAGCATTTGTATGATGAGCATAAATGTTTGTATTTCCGGGTTTGGGTGTTTATTATGTATGTAAAATTATTTATATATGTATTTCTATGTATTATTATCGTTGACTAACACCCATAGCACAAGCAAATAACTTGCTTACTTTAGGGTTAGATCAGTCAGTGTAATTTGTCCCGTGAATATTTATTTATATTATTTATTTATAATATTTATTTATTTCTAGTAGTGCAAAGGATTTCCAAGCTAGACTACGGACAGACGGACGGAAGGACGGACGGACGGACATAGCAAAACTATGAGGGTTCCTAGTTTACTTCGGAACCATAAAAAATGATACCTACCGAAAAATATGACCCTTTACCTAGACGTATTCACGTAAGACATACACGGCTGTATCCATGATACAGCCACTACCCGTTTTTTTCTTATCTAGTGGGAATATCTAGGTGATGAGTTCTACAACGTCTCACCCGGGTATTTGGTACCACCGCCTTACATTCTGCCACATTCATTCCTGGAGCAATAGCGTCAATGCTTCTCATTGTTATGTTCCAGTTTGGAGGGTAAGGTAGACTTATGCATGTGGCATTACTATACTGCCACACGGAAATCAATGCACTCTTAACATCTTTGGTGTGTATAGACAATGATTTATCTTCCCATCAGGAGCGCCATCTGTTTGTTTGCTATCTTATTTTATAAGCTACTTTATATTTACATACACACATACATACATATCTTCACGCCAAATCTCTTACGGGGTAAGCAGAGAGAACCGAGTGCCATGCATCACAATTCTTGCAGGCTTGTCTCGCTTCCTCCACATTCATTACTCTCTTCATACACACTCGCCGGTTGCGAAAACTCGACACCACCTTCGGATATTACTGAATCAATCTGATCATGGTATGTCAGTCTTGGTCTTCCCCGGTACCTACATCTTTCCACATTCGCATTGTAAATCTGTTTTGTTAACCTTTCATCTACCATTCTTTCTATATGTCCGAATCAACGGAGCATTCCCTTAGTTTACCTTTTTACTTTACCTTATTTAAGGTATTTTAAGATCAAAGAAATAAAAATCTAAATTTTGTTATAGATAACTGTAATTTCATTACAGTCATTTATAATAAAATAAATATTTTTTTTCATTGTATTTTGTAAACGATGGTCAATTTTGATCTTTCGAATAACATTCAGTGCAATTAATTTTTTAGCTCTAAAATATTTATTTAGTTTCATAACCTATAGGCTCAAAAATGTCGTAAGAATGTCATAAAATCATTTACTTTTCAAAAATTTACGTAATCGATAAATATACAGTAAATAAATTTACGGTAATTTACGTAGTTTTTTTTTAGAGAGAAAAGCTGATTAGATTTTTAAGTCAATCAGTATTTTAGTCTATTTTAAAAATATGTAAGTTTTCTGTAAATAAAAATATGAATATTAAAAAAAAAATTGTAAGCATAATATAATAAATGGAATCAATATTTTCTTTCGCTTCTATGTTCGATTTAATTTAGATTCAAATTTTAATGCAGGTATTTTACTTTTACTCATTTATACTTAAATAAAAACATGTTTTTTTTTGGTTTTAATGACATTAAAAATGTTAATATATTTGTTCTACTCGCTACTTTGTAACAACCACAGACTATATGAATACTAATAGTCACGGCATTGGGAAGGAAATGTGTTGCCGCTCATCTGAGCAAACGCTCCTATCACTTAAAAATCAAAATTGTCATACATTCGTAGATATATTGTGAAAAATAAAGAAATAAACCATGTTGTACTGTTTTATCATACCGAATGAGATGACAAAGTATAAAAATTACCCTTGAAGTGATTTTATTTCATCGGTCAGTAGTAGAACTCTGTATTTCTGTATGTTTTTGCAAACTACACTGATAAACTAAGAAATTGCCTTCGCAACAACTTTTTAGTATTATGTAAAACAAAAAACATAGACTTAGATGCATTCTAACATTCTAAAATTACATTACTTAGCCGCCTTGTTAGCCGAGTAGTAAGTGACATTTTAATCTATGAGCTCAGGATCGATTCTCAACAGCACAGAGTACTCAACAGGGAGGAGTGTTTGTATGATGAAATAATTATAGTTTGTATGATAAAAAAGTATTTCTAAGTTCAGATGATTATTAAATAGAATCCAGTATTTATGCGTACATACGTATGCGTAAATGCATAAGCAATCGCCTGTAGTCGAAATTCGACCATAATTTAAGCAATGAAATTTATTTTAAGTTTGACAACTGCTTTAGCCGTAAAGAAAATAGTAAAGTATGCGTGTGTGTATATTTTTATATTACTATCGTATACATGTGACATGAATGTTGAATGTATAATGTTTATTTTTATTAATTTAATATATTTCTAACGTTTTTTTTATTTAAATATATTACGTTTCTGCTCTCCTCTGTTATGTAAACTTTAATTGTGCCTAATTTTATACTCCACATTTCGCGCAATTGTCATAAAAAAAGGGTATAAATATTTTCCTTTCACGGATTAATGTATAGATTAGTATTGTTGACAAAAATGTCATGAGCAATTAATAATTGGCTTGCTATAGAGCTCGATCAAATTCGTGTAATTTGTACATTAAATATAAAAATAAATAATTATTTATTATTAAATAAATATATATTCACGGGACTAATTACACATCCTGATCTAACCTCAAAGTAAGCAAATTATTTCCTTGTGTCATGAGTGTTAGACAACGATACTAATACATATAAATACATATATAAATACTGGAATATATTTAATAAACGCCGAAACCCGGAAATACAAACATTTATGCTCATCACATAAATGCTTGTCCCCGGCGGGAATTGAACTCGAACCCTGTCGATCGCGTAGTCAGGGTCGCTAACCAGTCGACCAACGGGGCGGTAATTATTCATTTTAAAAACAGAAAAAAGTCTACAAATAATTTTTGTTACGACTTGAAAATATTCAAAGTATTTCGGCGATACAAGATAAGTACATCAATCAAGTATGTCTTACATAGAACTGCAGGGGTGCAGAGTGTGTAGATGGAACAAATAGGTTCAAAATATTCGCTGCTTCGTCTTAAGCAATATTTTCTTTCTTGTTATATTTTTATTATTTACTTATGATCATTAACTATCGTGTCTTTCAACATGTACAATCTTTTACCTGTCACCCTCTATAAATCTTAGAAATTCTGCCTTTAAGGGCTTTCTAAGCTCGCGCTTGCCGCCCACAATGCGAATACACGGGCGTTTTTGTCGTGATTGATGCCCTCTGTTAAGTAGCAATCCTAGGCGCTTGAACAAATGAGTTTTGTTCTTAAGTCACCTACTTTGCAGGTATTTTCAGCTGAATTTATATTTTTATGAACATCTTTATAGCTCGTAATAATAAATGTATCCCTAAAATAGAAAACAAGTTATTATTATCTTTATACATATAATAAAATCATAGGAAAGTCAAAACTGTACTGTAGTTGAATATTTTTTAAAAGAATACTTGGTGCGTGATCTACAATCGATATCGAAGCCAAAAATATAGTTTTTAGAATTTTTGTCTGTTTGTCTGTATGTGTGTCCGGGGTAAACTCAAAAATACTGCATGGATTTACTTCAAAGTTAGTATTAATATTACTAATGGGTCGGGTCAATATATAGGCTACATATTATCACGCTATCACCTACGGGGGAGGAGCTGTGCGGGTAAACGAAGTCAACAGCTAGTTTATTATAAAACCCATCTAAGAGCATTAAAGTGTGTCTAAGAAACACAGGTACGTACATTTGACGATTGTACCCGCCTTTTAGTGTATCTGGGTAATAAGTTTCGAAAAGATGCAGATTATACAAAATATGTGACGTAGCGAGATGCTACAACATTGCTACGATGTGCTACGTGTTTTACAGTGTTTGTGAGGAAATTACTCTATTTTACTAAAGTACAGATAGTAAAGCAAAGAGCAACCATAGAAAAACATGAATCTAAATAATTAATTAAAATTAATTATTAGATTTTTTTTGATTTTTTTTGATGTAAAAGGCTTCATAAAATATAACAAATTTACTCAGAGCGCGCTAATAATTTTTTTATTCTTTGTTTTGAAGAAGAATTGCCCCCCTCTTTGGAGTCTATATT
This sequence comes from Apodemia mormo, assembly GCA_036924255.1. Taxonomy (NCBI): domain Eukaryota; kingdom Metazoa; phylum Arthropoda; class Insecta; order Lepidoptera; family Riodinidae; genus Apodemia; species Apodemia mormo. The sequence continues at coordinate 34,382,591 of JAUPFN010000012.1, read as the reverse complement.
TTCTAAAATTTGTAATCATTAACAATAGTAATTTCATTAACTGAGCAATACTGCTGGGGCAGTAAGTCTATAATCGATAATCAAGAGATTGTGTTTCGCTCAAACAAAAGATGAATCAACGAGATTTGAAAATCGCGTAACTCTGGTTTCGCATAAGTCGGGGTAACGTAAGTCGAGGTCTTACTGTACTATGTTATAATATCGACTTATTTAACGCCAAATCAAGCACGTATATTCAGACAAATAATGTTTTCCGAAAAAACTTAAATAAATATTTATTAGCAACGTTCTTTATGTTGCAAATATCCACGGACAGTGGCCTCTACGTAACATCGGGTAGCCTTGCTTGTATATAAGTTAACTTTATTTAAAAAAAATCCAGCGTTTATACGAAGGGATTACAAAAAACCTAAAAACTCCTAAAGAATCTTGTGAAAACATAAGGCGTCTTATAAACTTCTGGAAGGAGTTGGCTGGAATAGATTTAGCCAGTTACGTACAAAGGCTCAAGTAGCAAAGTGCGGCGAAGCGAATAAGAGGCGACCGATTGGCTATGCGAGTCACTATTATCGTGGCTACCAGGTAGTAGAGTTCTGCATTGTCTCGCCCGTATCTGGTATCAACGCCTTACGTATTCCTGCCGCAATAGCGTCAGTGCTTGTCACTGTCGCGTTCTGGTTTGGAGGGTAAGTCAGCCGGTAAATTTATGCATGTGGCATAAAACCTCCTCACAAGATAGCAACGCGTAATTAACATCTTTGGTGTCTATAGGCAATGGTTGACTCTTTCCATCAGGAGACCCATTTGCTTGTTTGCTATCTTAAGTTGGCAGCAGATTTTCTAAATTTTATTATTTTTAGCGTTTACCTATCATATTTTTTTTTATCTGTAGATGTTTCCCCATCATAATATTTTATAATTTTTAATATTTTAATATTTTTATAATATATTTTTTTATTTGCTTGAATAAGGTATACCAGGTTGTCAGATAGGTACATTTCAATATAGTTCTACTTATTCTACCATTTAAAGGTGTGCATAGAAATGAAAATCATTATATAACCTTTTATTTTTCGTATAATTTAATCTAGAAAATCCAATAGGTCCCTACGACGCTCGAATAACTACCTATTTAGCATCTTGGGCCCCCCTACTATAGTAGCTGTCGCATGAACTTAGGTAGCTAAGACACTCGTCAATGTAAAAAAAAATCGTCTGCACTTTGGTCGAGTACAATCACAAGCGAACTATATTTCACAAGATGAAAAGCCTCCAACTCGATAGTGAAAATAATAAAAGTTTGGTAAAGCTGCAATGTAGCGTTCCGTAGTTGCCCATCGCTATAATACAGATTAAGGCGAGGTATTTTGACGCGCTTCAATTCTATAGGAAATGGGTGGCGCAATATGTTCTGAAACCGCTGAGAAACGTGTTAATTTTCGGATAAATAAATATAGGATATCACCTGAAAACCAAAATTTAGCACATTCTTTTTTGTATTTACAACTAAATATTACCATATAAAAATCATGTGGAAGATTAGAAATATGATTAACAAATTATTTGTTTTAGAGTTTTTTTAGCCTGTTGTCGGAATTTTATATGATCGAGTAAAGTACATCTATCATGTAATAACACATTCCTTAGATAATATCTTCAGGTATATCGTGTGATTTTTTTAAAATTGTTATTTAACAATCAATACAACAAAAACGTGATTAAACAAACCAGTTTTTTCCCGTTTGTCGCAATGCCTTGCCTTAAGAAGAGGGCTCCTATCAGTTCATAACATAAGTATTTAACCTATTTATCGTTAATGACGGATATAATAACTTTTCCAAGTACTTCTTATATGTTGGTCAACTATTACTCAAAAACTTGTGAAGCCTTATAAGCCGTGATAGATTTCCTTTTAACTTCATTATATTTGTTTTTTATTAGTATTTTTATTAGTGGGAAAAAATGCACGATAGTAATTATCGTGCATTTTTCCCCACCCCCATAACTAACCGCTTAGCTGGCAGGGAGGGAGGACACTTGATTTTAACAAAAATTAGTACAAGAAACAAGTCCCTTAATTTAAAAATTGTTTCCATAAATCTATCCTAATTTTTTAAGCCTATTCAACGATACCGCACACTATGAGGACTATCTTTAAATGTAGAGGACCAACCCTAAAAAAATATTTTTTAATATATATATATATATATATATATATATATATATATATATATATATATATATATATATATATATATATATATATATATATATATATATATATATATATATATATATATATATATATTTATTGAAAAATTGTTTCCATAAATCTATCCTAATTTTTTAAGCCTATTCAACGATACCGCACACTATGAGGACTATCTTTAAATGTAGAGGACCAACCATTGATATATAAAAACCCAAGATACACAATCAGTGTCTCAAAAACATCCTCTAAGAATGAGTGCACAATTTAAAATTGTGCACTCACTTCAAATAGAAGCCTGTCGCTCATGTCACTGCCCGCGCGTCAAAAATACAGAATTGTTCTCTGATAAATTGTAAAATACAACATCATGAAAGTTAAAAAAATATAAGATATTGTATTTCGGTAAGTATAAGAGTTTATCGATTTATTTTTGTCGTTTATATTGCTAAATATAGGGTGTAATGTATGATTTTCATTTTATCTGTCTTAAAAATGTACTCGACGCTCCAAATATAATGCGACAAAATTTCAATGGTCACTTTTTTAGTATAAGGACAGTGCATTACAACCTCCTTTTAATTTAGTCGAATAATATACATTGATCCTGTTATTATTAGTGGTATGGATTATTTTTCATTAATAAGTTAATTTTTTTTTAATAAGATTAATTTTTTTCATTAATAATTTTGAATACCTTTTATAGTTGTTAACTAACTGCCAAAAGAGAAGAGGACATCAATTTGATGATTTTAAAATGTTTGATTATATTGATTACTTATTTTGAGGACCAAGTTAGGTGATTCTTTTTATTCTATTTGTACGAATATAAAATAACAATATATAATTGTGATTCTTACGATGAACTTCGGAGATATATTACGAAACTTTTAATATAACAATAGGAATTCATAAGTAGTATCGTATTTTATTCTGTTTACACGTGTTGTTGATAACGATTTCCTAAGTGGAAAGCACAGGTTGCATTAAGAATGTTTATTTTTTGATTTAATAATTTATTTATAATAAAATGTTGTTTTTGATTGCGGGTATCTTATACTATGCATATTATAAATTTTAAAGTTTGTATGTTTGGATGTTTGATAATCAATCACGTAAAAAATGGCTGTACCAATTTGGATTTGGACTCGGATATAAGATGACCTGGAATAGCACATAGAATACTTTTATCCTAATGCAGAGATCTGCAGCTAGTCTCGTATAAATTTTAAGTGACTGTTTATATGTACGAGTTGTTTTATTTGCATACTAACTGTTACCCGCGGCTTTGCTCGCGCATTTTTACTTTAGAACTTATTTAACCTTTCTTTATTTTATTAAAAATCTCTACATTGCCGGGTGGGCCGCTAGTACGTTAAAAATAATATTTACATATTCATCTTAATTATTTATATACGACATATTTGTTATTAAAATGTAAGTAAAAAACGTAATACCTGAACTTCTTATAACTTCTAAATTTTCTATACCTAATATCATAACTAACTATACCTCAAACTAAAAATACCTATTAGTAACACACCTATCGAAAAAACTAACGTAATTATAAAAGAAATTTATAATTAACAGGAAATATCTAATCTAAAATTACCTTTGGCAATAATATTATATGTACTAAACTATACTCCAAACTAAATATACGTATCTATTAGGATTTCTGTGTATGTATCACACCTATGTAACCAACTAATCTATATATATAAAAGAAAGTCGTGTTAGTTACTCCACTTATAACTCAAGAACGGCTGAACCGATTTAGCTGAAAATTGGCAGGGAGGTAGTTTAGAGCCAGGAGAAGGACATAGGATATTTTAGAATTTTTTCCACGCGAACGAAGTCGCGGGCACAGCTAGTGTAACTATATTAAAAAAATCTGTGAGCTGGTTGACCCTACAGGCCACCTGAAACTTCCTGCTAAATTTAAGTATTTTAACCTCAAAGAAAAAAACTATGCCTAAGCATAGACTATTGAATTAAAAAAGTTCAAAAATCCAAAGTTTTTTTTAAATGATACTTAGTTATTCAGTATTTGAAAAGATGTATATTTTTTCAAAATCATCAACGAGTTTGATCTTCAGAATAACATTGAACACAATTTTTTAGCTCTAAATTGTTTTATTGGAATTTTTTATACGAGGGTCAATAAAATTTTCAGAAGCTCGGCTTCTGAAAATTTTCGCATCGCATCACATCGCATCGCATTAGCAACTAACCTATTGTGTTTCAAATGTCTATGGGCAGTATTCGCTCGTACGTCTGCAGATACTATAACTAAATAAATGTTCGTTTACATAATACTGCAAAAAAAACCAGAAAAACTGAAATCTAATTCAAAACGAGAATTCTACGAAAAGCAAAACTTATTTCTAGGAACTTAATGCGTTTCCTTACTATGTTGTCGATACATTACAATATAATAAGTCTGAAAAAAAAATCGTGTCTGTTATCATGTAAGAATCTATGAACTTTATAACGTAGTCATAGTCACCATTGCAGTAAATATCCTATTTTAGTATATTCTAAATCTATTAGACTATGCAAACTAAATGTATCAATATCAAGCGTCAAATACTACATGGCTATAAACCCACAGTTTCCTATATGTGTAGGTTCTGTGTAATAGAACCAATAATCTATAACGTTTGAAATATAAATAAATTATTTAAATGGTCATTATTTGTTTTATTGATATATAAATTTTCTACGCAAAAACAGATTTTCGACAAGATTTTTTTTATGTAAATTTTACAAACCCTTAAAAATACTACCTAAATGCATAAAAATATTTATATTCGACTCCACATGTACCTTGTCCTACCGGCTAACTTAAGTCAAAAATTTTATTGCTTTTTGTACATTGTTTTTTAAAAATGACTTTAAATCTTGCGTTTAAGGTTGAATATGCAAAAGCACGTTTGTGCCATAACTATAAACTTTTTAGACTGAATTAGCGACAGTTTTGAATGTCAGTTTTGTTCGGAACTGTGTATCTTGGGTATTTTATATCAATGGGACCAACCCTAAAACAATATTTTTTAATATTAGGTATATAAAAAAAAATTGGCCCACTTCTCGTTCCCACCACTGTAACTTCTGTAAACCAGAATCAATATACATATATATATATATATATATATATATATATATACATATATATATATATATATATATATATATATATATATATATATATATATATATATATATACCACTTTGTTGTCATGACTTATAAATAAATATTCACGGGATATTTACAATGGACAAATAATAATATTCACGGGACAAATCATACTAACTGATCTAACCCCAAAGTAAGCAAATTATTTGCTTGTGTTATGAGTGTTAGTCAACGATACTAATACACAGAAGTACATATGTAAGTACAAGAATATATTTAATAAACACCCAAACCCTGAAATACAAACATTTATGCTCGTCACACAAATGCTTGTGCCCGTCGGCGATCGAACCCGAGCCCCGTCGATCGCGTAGTCAGGGTCGCTAACCACTCGATCAACGGGGCGGGTAATGTAATAAAAATATGCATATTATAGTCAAGTAATTTTACATGAATATAATATGCATATTCATGTAAAATTACAGCTTTCTAGTACTAAGAATTTAGAAGTTAGATTGCGAACGGACGGACGGGTTGATGGACATAACAAAATATACGGATTCCTAGTTTTCTTCGAAATTTTAAAAATTGCAATCAAACACAACAACCTACTTCAATACGCGTACTTCTCTAAAACTTAGCTTTTAAATCTTAATCTCTTTCCTTTCCTTGGTCTTGACCCCTTTTGAAAAGTATATTAACTACCCTACTACTAGGCATCTCTTAAGACAAAAAATAAGGCTACCCATAAATTTGTGACTACGGTCTTGACTGGGAATTGGTACCACCACCCTACATATTCCTACCGCAACAACGTCGGTGCTATTTGTTGACGTATTCTAGCTAGGAAGGTGAGGTAGCCAGTCAAATTATAATGGGACTAATTTGAAATTGCAAACTTTCGAATAAAATGAATCCTCGAAATTAGTTCACCTTTAACGAATTATTTTCATTGAACATTGCATACAAAAGATGCAAATAAGTATTATAATAACCGTGAATAGTAGGAATACCAAACTCGAGTGAAATATCGCAGAAATCTTTTATTTAGTAATCACAAAAATATTAACACGATCTACAAATAACTCAGTGAAAAGCAGACGGTCTGTTATTTAAAAAGGACCCAAACTAACACCGATGTTTTATTAATTTAAAAAGGTAATATACAGGACACTGAAAGTGCTTAAACTGAGCCTTGTAATTAGCAGTCTTAGTTGTGAGTAATTTTAAATATTCTAATTAAAAGGCAAAGCTACAAAGGTAATACTATGTAATTGAAACAGCATCGTTACTAAGGTTTTTATTTATAGCTGAAAATAACATACACTTTCAAAGAAATATGTACTCATTTTTTCAATCGACGGGAAAAGGAGCTTAGCAATTTAACATGTAATAATATTGGAATTGGATAATATTTGAGCACGACGATTTATTTAGACTAAATTTCATATATGTATGTATATTTTTATCTTGTTTGAACATGTTTGTTCATGAATTTCTCGGGAACTGAAAGCTAAAGCTTGATCATTTTTTTGTATTAAATTTGTTACTTTCTAACTTAGCGAACAGTTTGAAAATCAGAAACTAATATAGTTTTTGAGGTATTCGTCGGTCATTTTTTTCAATTTCAATTATCATTAAAATGCAATAGATAGCAAAGAAATAAATGGTTTTTCTGAGAGAAAGAAATTATTACCGTCTATAGACATCAAAGATGTTGATGATGCTATTTGTGTTTTCGTCTCTCATCTTTTGATCTACATATTTGACCCACGTTTTTGATCTACATTTGTGATCTACCTCTTTGATCTACGTCTGTGATCTACTTCTTTGATCTACGTCTTTAATCTACGTCTTTAATATACGTTTTTTATCTACATCTTTTATTTATAATATAATATTTCATCTATATCTATGATCTACATGTTTAATATACGTCTTTGATTTCCACCATTGATTTTGGTTTTTGATCTACATATTTAACATACGTCTTTGATCTACGTCTTTGATTTACCTTTTAGATCTACATGTTTAATCGACGTCTTCGATCTCCGTCTTTGATCTACGTCTTTAATCCACATCTTAGATCCATATTTTGAACTATATATTTGATCTACATTGACGATCTATATCTTTGATCTACATCTCTTTGATCTACATCTTTGATCTGCATCTTTGATCTATACATTTGTTCTACATTTGTGATCTACATCTTTGATCGACCTCTTAGATCTACATCTCCGATCAACATTTTTGATCTGTAATGATTACCTTAGCATAAGAAGAGTGCATTTGTTTAAAGCTAGTAGTTTGCTTTTTATTACGCAAATGAATCACATAATTTTATGGTCTTGATACATGCAAGAGCATTCACCGTTTAAATTATGTCTTAGAACTGCGCCTTTGTAGATAAAAATGATATATTGCCCATTTACGAAGCGTCGGGGTAACATAATATCTTACATAAAAACGCACGCCTATTCTTATAAGGGCTTAGCTCTCAAGATGTATTGTGACTATAGCTAATTAACACCTACTACTTTGTATTTATTATCTTTACTTTTTTAACACAAATCACTTGACGTGTTGTTGTGTATATAAAAAATCAAGTTTTTTAAAAAATATTACTGTTATATTAAATGTAAATATCTCATTCCTCAAAGGCCAACAATATACCTCTAAGATTCCAAGCATTGTAGCTGTTCATGGGTTATTATTTACTATCAGATGACTTTCTTACTTATTTGTAAGATTACAAAACCTTAATCACAATTTACTCACTCTCGGTTTTGCCTGAATCTTACAAAACAGCAGACCTCTGTCATTTTGTTTATATAGGGATGAATATGTAATTCATGGAAACCGGACTAAGATTCATAAACAACATACAAAATGCCGCTATTGCGTATTTTATATGAACACTAGATGCAGCGTGCAGCCCACTGCATTATAAAAGTTTTTTAGTGAGTCCCGCGGGAACAACTCCTTACGAGATAAAAAGTAGCGCATATACTATTCTAGGTCATCATCTACTTGTGTGCTAAATTTCATCCAAATCAATTCAGTACTTTTGGCGTGATTAAGTAACAAACATTCCTACAAATAGCTATCCATCCAACCATCCAAACATTCGCATTAGTAATACATATTAATATAGATTAAGTAATATAAAATATTTTTTTATTTAAAAATAAAAAATATAGTTTCAAATAAACAAATTGGTTGCTATATCATACAAAACTTACAACACCCTATGCAATATTTGTTTAGTAATTTTAAATGCAATATCGTCACCCACAATTCCTTGTCTTAATATATTATAGTTTTTTATTTTATTTTATAAGATAGCAAAACAAGCAGACGGCTCTCCTGATGGAAAGGGAAACCATCGTCTATATACACCAAAATGGTGTTAATGGTGCATTGTTATCTGTGTGGTGGAATGGCAATGCCACATGCTTAATTCTATCGGCTACTATATCTTCCAAACCGGAACACGACAATGAAAGCATTGACACTATTGCGCCAAGAATAGGTGGGGCATTGGTACCAATACCCCGGCGAGATCTACCACCTAGTAGCCACGATGATAATACATATAATAATCTATATATATAAAATTCTCGTGTCACAATGTTAGTCTCCATACTCCTCCGAAACGGCTTGACCGATTTTGATGAAATTTCGTATGCATATTCAGTGGGTCTGAGAATCGGCCAACATCTATTTTTCATTCCCCTAAATGTTAAGGGTTGTCCACCCCTAAAATTTTTTTTTTTACTTTATGGACAATTTTTTTTATTTTTATTTTTTTATGATTCAGCATTAAAAAATACATATAACTCTACATTTTTACCCTTCTATCACCAACCCTTATTTTTTTATTAAATAATTTATATGGCAAAACAACGTTTGCCGGGTCAGCTAGTATGTATATATAATAATTTGTATAGTATAAGTAGTATACATTTAATTTATTAAGATCTATGTTCTTATATGACATATATTTTCTGAGGCACCGTTCACATACTTCCTGTTTCCCAAAGGTTGACTGGAGGAGAATGCCAATAGACATTATGTCCGCCTTTTGTACAAATTTATTTAAGGTGTACAATAAAGTTAAATAAATAAATAAATAAGTTGTAGTGACACGTATAGAAAATCGGTCGCCTTTTACGATCTGCCTGACAGAACGGCAGTTGCTCTTTTCTTCAAAGGAACCCGGATCGACGGGAGAAATACTACTGCCATGAATTTTTTACCAGCCAAAACCAACCTAGCGGGGTCTTAATATTTCATAACGGATCCTTAAATCAAAAATTTTTATCAGAAATCCACTATATTTTTTAAATATCTTTCAAAGGATATCCCACACGCGAGACCAAAAAAAAAGTAAGATCCCAACTTTTCATAATTTATACTCTCCATCGTCGGCACTTGGTGAAACTCCGTCATAATTAATATTTAAATTTTACACTTGTACTGTTTCACGATTCAATTGTGAAACAGTACAAGTGTAAAATTTAAATAATAATCTCAATTTTTCGTGTACAGAATGTATCCTAAATAAATATTTTTCAAGATTTTATTTAACCACTATGTCGGCGTGACTAATACGTATATTCAGATCAAATTAATGCTTTCTAATATAAGATAGCAAACAAACAATCGGCTTATCTGCTTGTTTGTTATCTTATGATATAAATAAAGTAAAAATATATAATATATAATGAGTTTAAGAGGAAAACTATCACGGTTAAATAGGCTTTACAAGTTTGTGAGTAATAGTCGACTAACTTATAAAATGTATTTGATGTTTTATATTCATTGACCCTGTAATGCGTATATGTCAGTCGTTCGCGTTAAATAAGTCAAAATTGGTATGAAATATTAAAACTTTTTTTTAATATTTCATACCAATTTTTATTTCGCATTATTGTGATGGCCATCTACGGAACCCTACATTGCCTGTGGCCCGATACGCACTATGTAGGTCTGTTATTAACTTGCCTCTAGTATTAACATAAGAAAGAGATATTGCACCAATTTTCGAAAATCAATTTTTCACCAGATCACCCCGTATTGAGAGCCTAGGAACCTTTTCCGACTTTTGTCACGATGACATAAGTATGTCTGTGTGTACATTTGTGTTTGTGTGTATTACACAGTAGTTAAAGGCATTTAATTGGGTTCCACTAAACTTAGACATCCTGAAAATCCGAAATTATTTAGCCCAGAATATTTTGAGAAATTTTGAAAAAAACCTAAAAATAACTCGCATAAAACTGTACTTATTATATACTGTATGATACAGGTAGCTGTGGCTCAAAAATGGCCGCCAACTTCATTATAAACTCTAAAAACCATTTACTTTTGAACTGTACATAGGAAACTAGCTGTACCCTGCGGGTGTTGCAACGCCACCAACTAAAATATTGAAGGAAAGCCATTACATTACCAACTCAGAAATTTTCGTGGGCGCTCATGGGGTGCATCCCATCCACCCCGGTCGTCCCGCCCCGGTGATGGGACGGTTGGGAAAAATTGTTTCATCGACCCCGGTAATGCGAGACCTGTTGTTTAACGGGGTGGATGGCACAGATCAAGTATCATCTACCCCGGCGTGTTTTTTAACGGGGCAGATAGCACAAATTGAGTAGCATACGCCCCGGTAGTATTTAAAGTGGTATTTAAAAAATAAGTTATACTATACATTAAAATATGAACTGTAAATAAAAAAGTTTGTATATAAAATCATCAAAATTGGTCTACCTTGTAAAAAGTAATGTCTACCTTGTAAATTGTAAAAAGTCTAACATAAAAAAATAAATATATGCGTCGAATTGAAAACCTCCTCCGGGGTTTTTTCGTCGGTTAAAAAATTACTTAGTATTTCATAATCATACATTCGTTACATCAGTATCATTGACTGTCTTCATAACTAAATCATTATTAAGCGAAAATAACAAAAAAATATTACTATCTATCGTTCAACCAATGGGAAGCGTCGAACGGAAGCGAGTTACAAATGCATTGTCCAGTAACGTCAGTCGCTCTGGAGCGGTCAAGTTACGTGTGGGGTAGTCACTAGTCATATTAAGGTAAATGAATTGACTTAAATACTATTCGACAATGTTTTTTTATTATAAGTAGATGTGAGTGATTTTTAACATTGAACAATTCTAAATTCCAGAAAAAATATGGATGAAGAAATCCTAAGTTGTTCTACCGGTTTACCACCTTTAAAGTTTATAAAAAGAAACGACGGTACTATTCTTTTACGTTCGGGGTACCAATATACAATAAAGGAAAAATATAAAAATGCAACAGCGGCATGGGAATGTATTAATAGAAGAAAACAGAAATGTGGTGGAAAAATAACTTTAAAGGTCAGTGTCACTGTTGTATAACAGTAAAGTATATAATATATACAATACATTAAAATATGAACTGTAAATAAAAGAGTTTGTATATAATAATAAGTTTTTATTATTGGTATAAAAATAAAAATTAACTGTTAACAATAAAATATTTCAAAATTTTAGGAATCTCTTTGTTACTTCACTTTTTGTTTATTCGCTATAATCACAGATAATCATGTTATTAGTACCCACTAAGTACCGAAAATAACAAGTACACTTTCTATTCAGTCTCATAAAGTAAACAAGTCATATAAAATAAAATAAAAGTATAAAAAAGGAACATAAAAACAATTAAGGTTACACCTATAAAAATTACTTAGTATTTTATAATCACAGATTCGTTTCATCAGTTTCATTGACTGTCTTCATTAGTAAATAAAATCAGTATTAAGAAATTATGAAAAAAATTAAAACCTCTATTATCGTAACATTTCCAGGAAATTACCTATTGTTATTTGTCCGTTCATATACTTTAAGGTTTTTTCAATCACGAAGGTGTCCCAGAGGATAGACTTCTGCAAACGGTTACATGGGGCCGTTTCCGATGTAGTTTGAACTTGTTGCGAAATAACCTCGTAATAGAAGGGTCGCTATGTAGTGCCTTTATTAATTCCACAATATTCGGTTATTTTCTTTTGATAAGCTTGTCAAGTTTGTTGTGCCAAGACTCAAGGATATTGGTTGTCCTATGACTCTCCCCAAATACACACCATATCGGTATAAATTCGTTATTGTAGAGACTGTTTTTGAGTGTATAATTGATGGCGTGAAAAAGTGGAGGGGAGTAGTTTCGCACCTCAGTGGTTATATAAACTCGACGTTTCGGCGTCCTTACAAACATCGTGTACATAATAAAATCATCGTGTAATCAATAAAAATACAATTCGGTTAAAAACGCCTTTTAAAGTTTTAGTGTTAAAGAATGATAACTAAAATGATTACTTAATAATACATAACTTATACTTTTCTTTCTTGTTTGTAGGATAATAGCATTTTAAAAGAGAAGAAACATGAATGTGAACCGAATTATATTAAAAATGAAATTGATGAGAAATTATTTGAATGTAAAAAAAACGTATCATCTCCCGAATTCCTAACTTTTAGCTCAGCCTATAATGCTACAGTTTCATCATACAGTACTTCTGGCTGGGATTTGATACAGAAAATTCCACCACATAAAAGTATTAAAAGTACATTATATAGAACAAGGAATACCTCGGTGGAAATGGAAAAAAAATATATTCAAGGATTTGGCAGAGGTAAAGATACCTAAAATCTATATGGATTTTCTATTAGCAGATTACTCACATAAAGGAAAACGTAATCTGGTATTTTCTTCTCAAAGAAGCAGAATAATAATGTCTCAGGGTAAACATTTTATGGCAGATGGAACATTTAAAAGCTGCCCAATTCCTTTTCTACAACTCTACACAATACATTGTGACATTGGCAGTACAACCCAATCAACAAATATTATTCCAGTTGCTTATGCATTACTAAGTCACAAAGATACTGAAACATATGAAAACCTGTTTTATATAATTAAATCCCAAATACCAGAATGGAATCCGATTACTTTTAAAACAGATTTTGAGATGGCGGCCATAAATGCTATTATTTCAGTGTTTCCAGATGTAATTAGAAAAGGATGTTATTTTCATTTTTCAAAAGCTATATAGAAAAAGGGCAAAGACTTAGGATTGACCAAGAGTAAAATAACCCGCAGGCAAGTTGCACTCTGTGCAGTACTCCCAAACTTGCCTCAAGACCAAATATTTAATGGTTGGTTCTACATAGCTGCGCAGAGCCCAAACGATAATAACAGCAAGCTTTTCCGTGAATATATGCTTACCCAGTGGATTCGCGAAGAATTTATACCGATATGGTGTGTATTTGGACAGCGTCATAAGACAACCAATATCCTTGAGTCTTGGCACAACAAACTTAACAAGCTTATCTAAAGAAAAAAACCAAATATTGTGAATTACTTAAGGCACTGCATAGCGACGCCTCCTATTACGAAGTTATTTCGCAACAAGTTCAAAATACATCAGAATCGGTCCCATGTAAACGTTTGCAGAAGTCTATCCTCTGGGACACCTTTGTGATTGAAAAAACCTTAGAGTATATGAACGGACAAATAACAATAGGTCATATCCTGGAAATGTTAAGATAATAGTGGTTTTAATTTATTTCATAATTTCTTAATACTGATTTACTAATGAAGACAGTCAATGAAACTGATGAAATGAATCCGTGATTATAAAATACTAAGTAATTTTTATAGGTGTAACCTTAATTGTTTTTATGTTCCTTTTTTATACTTTTATTTTATTTTATATGACTTGTTTACTTTATGAGACTGAATAGAAAGTGTACTTGTTATTTTCGGTACTTAGTAGGTACTAACAACATGATTATCTGTGATTATAGCGATTAAACAAAAAGTGAAGTAACAAAGAGATTCCTAAAATTTTGAAATATTTTATTGTTAACAGTTAATTTTTACTACTACTTTACTTTTACTACTTATACTTTTTTAATTTTTTATACATTTTTATACTTTTATTTTTATTTTTTTTATACTTTTATTTTTATTTTTTTATACTTTTTTATACTTTTTTTTATTTTTTATTTTTATACCAATAATAAAAACTTATTATTATATACAAACTCTTTTATTTACAGTTCATATTTTAATGTATTGTATATATTATATACTTTACTGTTATACAACAGTAATACTGACCTTTAAAGTTATTTTTCCACCACATTTCTGTTTTCTTCTATTAATACATTCCCATGCCGCTGTTGCATTTTTATATTTTTCCTTTATTGTATATTGGTACCCCGAACGATAAAAGAATAGTACCGCCGTTTCTTTTTATAAACTTTAAAGGTGGTAAACCGGAAGAACAACTTGGGATTTCTTAATCCATATTTTTTCTGGAATTTAGAATTGGTCAATGTTAAAAATCACTCACATCTACTTATAATAAAAAAACATTGTCTAATAGTATTTAAGTCAATTCATTTACCTTAATATGACTAGTGACTACCCCACACGTAACTTGACCGCTCCAGAGCGCTTCCGTTCGACGCTTCCCATTGGTTGAAAGATAGATAGTTAGTAATATTTTTTGTTATTTTCGCTTAATAATGATTTAGTTATGAAGACAGTCAATGATACTGATGTAACGAATATATGATTATGAAATACTAAGTAATTTTTAACCGACGAAAAAACCCCGGAGGAGGTTTTCAATTCGACGCATATATTTATTTTTTTATGTTAGACTTTTTACAATTTACTAGTTAGACATTACTTTTTACAAGGTAGACCAATTTTGATGATTTTATATACAAACTTTTTTATTTATAGTTCATATTTTAATGTATAGTATAACTTATTTTTTAAATACCACTTTAAATACTACCGGGGCGTATGCTACTCAATTTGTGCTATCTGCCCCGTTAAAAAACACGCCGGGGTAGATGATACTTGATCTGTGCCATTCACCCCGTTAAACAACAGGTCTCGCATTACCGGGGTCGATGAAAAAAATTTTCCCAACCGTCCCGTCACCAGGGCGAGACGACCGGGGTGGATGGGATGCACCCGGCTCATGCACAACAACTCTGCTAAAGATTATCGCATGATCAAATGCATAGTTTACAATTCTATAAAGGACATACAGTCAAACATTCATTTATATATAGAAGAAGTAATTTTGTATTTATTCCATAAAATTACGTTTTTGGAAATTCAATTAAAAATCCTCTAAACCAAATTTTTGCGGCACCTCTCCTGAGTGGTATTTGTTAATACATTTAAAAGCTTTTAAAGTATATTTCGCTTTAGAAAAGAGTGAATAGTTTAGGAGGTGGATCGAGGATATTTGTTTTACTTTTTACGTCTGTGTTGGTACGTTTATTTTTTGAAGAAAAAAAGTACATGAAGTGGTTGGCCTATTCGGTTCAGATTTTGATCTCCAGAGTTCGATTCCCGGGGGAGGTAAAAATGTTATTGGGGTTTTCCAAAGTTTTTAAAATTATTGTTTTAATTAGACTGCACTATATTGCGCAGATTCTGTCAATTTACGAAAGCTCATTGCATTTTTATAATTTTTACGTTTGTAATGAATGAACTCGAAAACTACTAAACCGATCTGAATAACTATCTTATTATTAGAAAGCTACACTATCCAAGAGCAATACAATTAACTTTTTATCCGATTGAGCAAAAAAAAGTAATAATTTTTGTTCATGTAAAAGAAGTCACGAGTAACAAGTAGTTGTATATAAAATTTTACGAACTTGGAAAAACCTCCAATCACTAGGATGAAAAATGTATAAAAAAAAACTGAAATACATGTTTTAGCAAATAATCTGCTAAGACATCTATTTATAAGGAGAAACGAGCCAGTGAAATGAAAATACAAGTGCATTTTTATCTAACGATGCCGTAGCATTCAGTGTTTAAATTATGTAAAGTGGCATCGAGGTAACACAACATCTAGCTGCTTGTTTGTTACCATAAAAATATATACAAATACAAATACTTTATTTATTCTCTCACACAGTAATTACAAAAAACTTGAAGCTACACTGGGTTAACATTATGTCTACGTGAGAGACTGGTGTCTGTACTAGGTGGCCTGTGTAACAGATTACCAGCCTCTCCCGTTCTGAACCTGATGGAGCAAGTAGGTACTAAATTTTTTTTTACTTTTGTGGGAAGCTCATAAATGACTGTGTGTGTTGGTGTGTATTTTGTGTGTGTGTGTGTGTGTTGCATGTGTAAAAATTTTATGTATGTACGTATGTATGTGCGTCTGTTTTAACTTGAAGGCAGGTAAGCATTATTATCATTAGAAAAGGCACTTTTATTGAATATTTTAGTTAAATGTTACCATTTATGTTTTTTTATAATTTTTTGACAGTCAGCAATTTTTCAGTTTCGTCATAGATAAGAGATTTTAACCAATTAGTAACAATCCTTTTACATTTAAATTTTGTGAGTGAATATAGCAAACTTCTGATTAACTTTGTTATAAAGGTATTTACCCAAAAAATTAAAAAATCTGCGAGATGTGGCCAAAGTTGACGTATCTGAATAGTGACAAACTTTGTGTTTCAGACGCTTATTTTCATTAATT
This sequence comes from Apodemia mormo, assembly GCA_036924255.1. NCBI lineage: Eukaryota > Metazoa > Arthropoda > Insecta > Lepidoptera > Riodinidae > Apodemia > Apodemia mormo. Next base: position 34,365,662 of record JAUPFN010000012.1, on the reverse strand, counting down.
TCCGGGTCAAATTTAAGCTGGGAATGTTATTTTAAGACAGTATTAAGCACAAAACGTTGTCTTACAGTCTAGACATCGGACAGTGAGTAAAGGTCTTTTGTGGGATAGTAAAAAGGTAAACGGGAACTCACTTTAAGTATGGCTCTTTGAACTCTTAAGTTTTAGTAATTTAGATTTTGCTGTTCCGCCCATTACAGTGATACAATAGGCAATAATAGACTGACATTAAGCCAAATATACTATTTTAATTACGTCATAGTTGGCAACATCACGCAAGTTTTTAAAAATATAAATCAACTTACGAGTCTTGCTAGTAAGGAGATTTATATGACAGTTAAAGTTTGATCATTATTAATAATTACGCCTTAATATTTGACATCAGAAGTCAATTTTATTTCATCGCAAGAACATTCTTGTCTTGGTGTACATAAGTGAGCTGTAATAGACTGGTTTTGATACATAGTTTTGATGTATGTTCGTTTGGGTATTTTTAAATGAGAAAGGTATATATTTAGTTTTTTCAACATTAAGTGTCAAACCCTTATCTAAAAGCCAAGAGCATACTCTATTAAAGCCTGACTGTGCGTAATCATAAGCCTGTTCCCAAGTATCACCGTGAAAAACTAGCGCAGTGTCTTCTGCAAAAGTTATTATTTTTCCATTCGCAATCTCCAGCTTGCAAAGGTCGTTAATAAATATTAGAAAAAGGGTAGGACGCAAAACGCTTTATAATATATATAAATCAGATATGTATATACGTAGATACGTATACGTAAATACGTATATATAAATCAGAGGCATCTGTCTGTATATCAAAATTGATTCATCTGTTCGTAATTAATTAATGGATTTTTTCAACTAATCGATTTTGAAGCTGAAGCAAGATATTGAGCTGAAAAAAAAATGCTTTACATCATTTTATAAAGATCAAAATTGATCATCGTTTTCAAAATGTATAGCTTTTCACAAATTAAAATACTGTTATTTTTAACAAACCAGATTTTTTGACTTTTAGACCTTAAATCTGTTTTAAGTATATTTCTCATTCTATTGAGCATAAAGTCGATACCTACATTATATTAGTCTACTGAGGCAACCGGTTTATAGATTATGCTATCATTGGATAGGAAACAAGTAGATAGCTCCCTTGGCGATAGTTAAATCTATATATTAATAAAATAATGTCCTTATTCCTATCGACTGGTAACAGAGACCACAGAAATATTAATAGAACACGTAGCCGCCCATATCAGCAAATGCTTCTGAGTGTCAAATATTTGTAAAAAAGTATCTTCACGTCCGTATCCCCAAAAAGGTAGGCAGAGTAGGGAGAATCGGGCACTTTCCAATCCGGGACATTATTGCTTTTATCAGATAACTGAAAGAAGACATTTATTAATTGCCCGATCCGGGAATCGAACCCGGCACCTAATATGGCAAACGCCGATGCGGGACCATTATACCACAGAGAGCTTTCTTTTCCAAGTAATATCGTGTAAAAGTAAAAATATGACATTACGTGTGCTTCGTTCTAATTAAGATAAAAGACTGGAATGCACTGATTGGTGGATAAATGAAAGATCTTTATCTTCAATCTGATTCCTTCGCCGAGTTGACAGGTACAAAGGGATTTAATTAGCGTTCGCCATTATATACAATTTACCGCAAATCGCTGGATTAGAAGGCTTTGATACATTTGATGATTATCCCTCGTTAATATTAATCAGTGAACCCAACTTAGCGTTCTCTTCTAAGATATAAATTTATAGGGTTACGAAGTGTAGGTATTGTTTAAACAGAGATTCTAAAATAGATTGTATAGTTACTATAAGCATTATAAAGTAAACAATGTTCCTATAGTCAAAAAAAATTATATATATATATATATATATATATATATATATATATATATATATATATATATATATATATATATATATATATATATATATATATATATATATATATATATTATATCATAAGATAGCAAACAAGCAGATGGGTCTCCTGCTGGAAAGAGTCAACCATCGCCTATAGACCCCAAAGATGTTAATGGTGCGTTGCTATCTTGTGGCGAGTTCTAATACCACATGCATAAGTTTACCGGCTACCTTACCCTCCAAACCGGAACACGACAGCGACAAGCACTGACGCTATTGCGGCAGGAATAGGTAAGGCGGTGGTACCAGACCCGGGCGAGACAATGCAGAACTCTACCACCTAGTAGCAACGATGTTAGTGACTCGATAGCCAATCGGTCGCCTTTTACGACCTGCCTGGCAGAACGGCAGTTGGCCTATTCTTCAAAGGAGGCCGGGACCAACACGGCGAAAATATTTTTTTTTTTTATATCATAAGATAGCAAACAAGCAGATGGGTCTCCTGATGGAAAGAGTCAACCATCGCCTATAGACACCAAAGGTGTTAATGGTGCGTTGCTATTTTGTGGCGAGGTCTAATGCTACATGCATAAGTTTACCGGCTACTTTACCCTCCAAACCGGAACACGACAGCGACAAGCACTGACACTATTGCGGCAGGAATAAGAAAGGCGGTGGTACCTGACCCGGGCGAGACAATGCAGAACTCTACCACCAATAGCCACGATGGTAGTGACTCGCATAGCCAATCGGTCGCCTTTTACGACCTGCCTGGCAGAACGGCAGTTGGTCTATTCTTCAAAGGAGCCCGGAACCAACACGGGGAAAAATATATAATAAAAAAAATATATAATAAAATATAATAAAAACAGAATATTACTTAGGCTTAATATATCAGAAATCAGAAGTACTTTATTTAATAAAACTTTTTACAAGTTATTTTGACACGTCAACATATTTTTTTTTTAAACTACTGCCGGATTTCGTTCAGGTTTACTATACCGGATATGGTATAGTAAACCTCAACGAAATTAGTATAGTAATATTCAAAAAATATAATCACCCCACGACGTACTAACAAGTCTAGTCGAGAGTTCGGAAAATCGCTGTTTGTAAACAATGAACTTCTTTCCGCCATGCGCGGGTGTACGTACCAAACGTTTTAGTGGAAAATTAGATCAAAGTTTTTTTAATATACTAGCTGTTGCCCGCGACTTCGTCCGCACAAACTAGTTTACTCCGCTCGTACTGGTCGTAGCATGATGGTTTATAGCCTATAACCTTCCTCGATAAACAGACTATCCAACTCAAAAAGAATTATTCAAATCGGTTCAGCAGTTTTCGAGATTACCGCGTACAACCAAACAAACAAACAAACAAACTCTACAATTTTATAATATTAGTATAGATTCGGTATCAGAACCGAGTTTGTTTCTTCGTGCACATCTCTAAAATTAAACTAAATTTTATTACGATTTTCACGGGAAGATGGCAATTATCAATCTTGACTTAGAATATAGGTACCATATTGAACGTTAGTCAAAAAGTTATTCTTATTTACAGATATTAAGATAAATCTAGTATTCATGAAGACAAAGTCGTTAACATCAGCTAGTTTAATAATATGAAAGCAGCCTGTGGAGATTAATGTCTCGTTTCCACGTCAGCGAACATTCATTTCAACTGTCATTCACCCAAAAAGGTTCTACCGATTTGAGAATTATTTATTGTACATACCTATTAGCCTATCCTGTGTATCCAAATTGATTATCTGGCTTTCAGAACAATAGATTACTTATGATTCTTTCACATCTATCTATACATATAATAAAATCGTAGAAAAGTCAAAACTGTACATTGAATATTTTTTTTAAATAATACTTGGGGTGTGATCTACAATCGATATCAAAGCCAAAAATATAGTTTTTAGAATTTTTGTCTGTTTGTCTCTTTGTCTGTATGTATGTCCAGGGTAAACTCAAAAAGTACTGCATGGATTTACTTCAAATTTTGCATGAATATTACTAATAGGTCGGGTCAACATATAGGTCTACATACATACGCTATCACCTGTGGGGGAGGAGCTGTGTGGAGTAAACGAAGTCCGCGCGGACGAAGTTGCGGGCAACAGCTAGTTATCTATATATATAAAAATCAATGCTGTTCGTTAGTCTCGGTAAAACTCGAGAACGCCTGAACCGGTTTGGCTTATTTTGGTTTTGAATTCATTTTTGGTCCAAGTCCAAGGAAGGTTTAAAAGGTGAGAAAATATAGAAAAAAATAAGAGTAGGTAGTTAAAAAGGCAGAACAATGTTTGCCGGGTCAGCTAGTATAATCCATACTAATATTATAAATGCGAAAATAACTCTGTCTGTCTGTCTGTCTGTCTGTTACGCGTTCACGGCCAAACCACTGAACCAATTTGTATAAAATTTGGTACAAATATAGTTTGAGACCCGAGAAAGGACATAGGATAGTTCTTATCCCGGAAATCTCACGGGAACGGGAACTATGCGGGTTTTTATTTTAGATTTTTTTCCACGCGAACGAAGTCGCGGGCACAGCTAGTATATAATATATTAATAAAGAACTATTCAGTATACTAACAATCGCTCTCTGGTCGAAACTTGACCGAAATTCATTTGATAATAATAATAATAAAATGGAAGAATTTGGAATTGAAGAAGAATAAGAATTTGGAAAAAAGAAAAAGTATATATAGTGCCCATAGTAATTTCAACAACCAGGATAGTCCCTAACAACATCCGCAGTAACCTAAAAGTAATAGATTTAAAACCAAAATGCAAATATCCTAACAATAATCCAAAAAGACGCTATATTAAATACTTGTAGGATAGTGAGAAAATTCATGCAACTAGAAGAAACAATACTGCACACACTGTAATTTACTTGGTTTAGGCCCGTTGTTACAGTTAAAACCAGCTTTATGCTGAGATAGAATAGATCTTTTCCGAAAATAATAATAATAATAATAATAAACATTTATTTCAAGTTACTAGACTCATATTTGTTAGTATACACATGAACTTTTTTACTATAATAGTACTTATCCTATGCCTTATTACTAATAGTTGGGATGTGAATCATTGCTGCGCCATTCCATTGGAAATTGCACAGCATTGACCCACATACCTGCAGTCTAATCTGCTTGCGATTAAATTCATGATGCTGTTGGTGACCCCACGCAATCTGCGTACCAGGGACCCACATCTTTTGCGCATCATAGTATAAAAACAATCGACGCGCGGTTGCGAATATCCCTGATGCACTACAGAAACGAGGTAGTCCCATCAGCACCCTGAACGCATTATTGTACTGGACTCGGAGGGCGCTATAGGATTTTTGAGAGTATTTGGTCCACAGGCTGCACAAATATCTATTAAACACATTATAGGATAAACAAAGTATGACCATAGACTAAACAACATAATATTTTTTTAAGTACAAAAATCATTGATATAAGGTAGAGTATTGACCTATATTGGTAATATTATACACGTCAATGAGGCTTTACCTCATTACGCACTAAATTGCACATATATTTTTTCGTTATACAAATATGATGCAAATATGTATCTTAGTAAAAAAAACATATAGGTCTCGTTTTAACACGTCATTATTAACGTCAGTCAAGGATGTAAGATACCTACCTATACGTCATTGATTTCAATTTTTTATTGATGTTATTCCTAAGTTCAATAAGCCACGCCTTGAAGCACATTTTTCACACGACGCCAATTTTTAACTTCAATTTTATAAATTCGTCTGTCAAATATCTGTTGTGCGGAGTTTAATTTTAGTTTTACAGTGAAGTGTATGTGTTTTGTGACTTTTGGTTATGTTCGATTAGTTAATTAAGCAAAAACCAACATAACAATGTGTTGTATGCAAAAGGATGTTTGGGCGGAGATGACACCATATTTGAGAAACATTTGGCTTCAAGTCACGTGGTCACGGACACATCATATTTCTTATCGTCTACCTTCTTAGGCGCCCCATAGACCTACAATAACATTGCGCAATACTTTTATTGTTCAATAATGTTGAATATCCCCTTTGACTCCAAACGTTCAATAAATTCACTCAATAAAATTGACAAACCAGTCTGGTCAATATTTTCGAGCGAGCGATATGGCTGACAACGAAGTTTTGGCGGCAACCATACTGGTGATTTTGTTAAATAAATCTCTATACAGTTATATATTATACTCAAGTAAAAACTTCCGTTCTTTATCTTTTATAGCATTCTTGCTCGCCATTTTGCTTAAATTTACGACACGACCATACATAAAACACCAAGATTGTCCGAACGCGACCGCTCCAAGCTCTGAAGTGAAAAATATTGTGCAATATTAAGCCTACACAGTGCAAGAAAAAATATTGCGCAATAAAAATTTAACCCGCTCAAACTTTTGTTCAATCATTGTGCAATCGTCAATATTAACCACACGGGGTGGAGACTTAGTACATTTGGACCTTTTACAAAACTTAATGGTGACTCTACCTGAGCCTCATACACCAAACTTCGTACGAAACTAATCTCTAGTCGAAACTGAAATGTCTACTATCCTCTACCATCATCATTACTACCAAATTCAAAATCGATTTGAATCGATACACCCTATCGATATGAGTCATAATTCGATGTATGTAACGTTACTTATCGACACAAAAAGTTATTTTTTATGAGGTAAAATATGAGAAGTAATATCTCTGGAATAAAAAGATTTCAATGTTATTCTGTATTTAATAATATTAAAAGTCACTATTTTCATTCAACGGAATTTTGACTATACTTTTATGACTATAAACAACATTTTGGGGATGCGTTGCAAGTTAACACAATTGCGCATATCTGAAGGCGTATATCCTGTTAAATTAAGTAAGCGTTCATGGATCACTAAAGTAACTATCACTGATATGTAACGTGGGGCTAATTTGTTTTATTTTATTTTGACCTTTGCGATGTAATTAGACAATGAACTTAGCATTAAATTATCAATCAGTTTTTTGTGACTAAATTTCATCACGTTGATTTCTTTTTATTTTAAAATGTCATTGTCAATTTTTTAACCATTTAGTAAACAACACACTCAAAACTATTAGCTCTTAAACTGCTGTCAAGATATTTGTTAAATTCATTTGACAATAGTATCTCGTATTAATAATACTTACTTGTGCAAAAGAATTCGAACTTTGATTACTCCAACGTATATTTATGGCCTTTTTAAATGGATCATCAAATTGGTGGGATCGTTTTGCATCCACTGAGGCCTCTCCCTATATAGAATATTTAACGAAACTTATATGAATATTTGATATTATATTGGTGGCATTTATATTTTATATTAAATCAGACACTACGTGTAGCTCACAAACACAACTATAATGCAATGTATAATGCCAATGAAACTAATTTATGATAATTATTACTAATGAAACTAATGTTATATAATCTATGATTACTAATTGTAATTTTATATATAATCAACAATAAAAATATGCTTCAACACAAAATGTTGATATATCGTGTAATTCGCATAGCATTGTATCGACACAATACGATATCAATTCATGTCGTCCATCTCTAACTAAAACTTAAAAGTTAAATTCTATTCTTAAATATGGCTGCCAGATTGTTTACATAGTTTTGTGCTAGTTTCATTTTCATTTATTTGTTTCATTTGTTTTCCTAATATTTACGTCAAGTTAACAACTATCTTCCGCGTCTACAAGTTCTACAAAAAAGTTATAACTATTTTAGTTATTTCTGTGTCTTTTAAACATTGAATTAATAAGTACTCTGTTTTTAGTAGTGTCGAATCAGTTTTCAGTGTTTAAACCTCATAATTTTGCTATAATTTGGTTTGTAATTTGACACAATAAATCTATACTACAACGTAATTTTTTTTGTTTTATTTACATAATATGTCAAAGATCTAGTTAAAAGATAAAAATAGGTATGCAAAGAGGGTTCTAGACAAAACTTCTAAAAACTATATTTTTGGCTTTTTAATGTACAGTTTTGACTTTCCTACGATTTTATTATATGTGTGTGTGTATATATATATATATATATATATATATATATATATATATATATATATATATATATATATAGTCTGCATCGTAATTTTCTATTTTTATTTATTGATAGCTTACTATACAAAATTCGTTCAACATAATTTGTTGTCCTCGAAGCAATTCAGGCAATTATCGACCCCGTATAACTTCGTTGTGGATAAATCTGAAATTTCAGTAGCCAAGCAGGCATTGTATAAAAATGTTATATTTCAATTTTCATTCAATTTATATCAGTAGTTTAAGAATTTTAACTGTAAACAGTCTCTCAACTCAAAGTTATAATGGTTATGATTCTGTATTTAGTATGTCTTTGTATACAAAACAGCGTTATTATCTATACATACAATAAAATCGTGGGAAAGTCAAAACTGTATATTGAATATTTTTTTAAAAGAATACTTGTGGCGTGATCTACAATCGATATCGAAGCCAAAAATATAGTTTTTAGAATTTTTGTCTGTTTGTCTGTGTGTATGTCCGGGGTAAATTCGAAAAGTACTGTATGGATTTACTTCAAATTTTGCATGAATATTACTAACGGGTCGGGTCAATATACAGGCTACATATTATCACGCTATCACCTACTGGGGAGAAGATGTGCGGAGTAAACGAAGTCCGCGCGGACAAAGTCGCTGGCAACAGCTAGTAAATCAATATAAACAAAACAATATGTAATATTCCTTAACTATCGTAATCGCTAATAATTTATAAAAATAAATCAACATACATATATCCTCAATTTTCCTATTTTGAAAGAAAATTCATAGGATCACAGACACAAATAAAATACCATATTATGCGCATGTTATGAATATCACGGAGCTGCTGAGAGGCAGTACGTCACCTTCTTGAGGATACCACGGAAGCGCAAGCGCTTATTACTTAAAGTTTAAAGGTCACTAAAATAAGTTTACCGTAGAAGTTTAAACGCTTGGCACAGTGTTATTTTACTTCCAGCTTAAGCTCTACTTTACTTACTTTGTAACTTGATTAAAAAACTTTTCCACCGAATCTTTTTATGATGATTAAGTGGACTAATGGGCAAGTTGTTAAACTGACCAAATCAGAATATGAGGTTTTTCTTTTTATATCATAAGATAGCAAACAAGCAGATGGGTCTCCTGAGGGAAAAAGTCAACCATTGCCTATAAACACCAAAGATGTTAAAAGTGCGTTGCTATCTTGTGGCGAGGTCTAACGCCACATGCATAAGTTTACCGACTACCTACCCTCCAAACTGGAACACGACAGTGACAAGCACTGACGATATTGCGACAGGAATAGGTAAGGCGATGGTACCTGACGCAGGCGAGACAATGCAGAACTCTACCACCTAGTAGTCACGACGGTAGTGACTCGCATAGCCAATCGGTCGCCTTTTACGACCTGCCTGGCAGAACGGTAGTTGGTATATTCTTCAAAGAAGCCCGAAACCAACACGGGGGCAACTCACGAGCTAGGTAAAAGTATTTCCTAATTTCTCTCGGGTTATATTTTATTGCTAAATATTGAGGATTGGGAATTGGGTAATAAACTACCAGGTTACAAATTTTGATATTAATTTGTTGAGCCGCTGAAATGTGATTTATTTTAATGATTTTATATGGTAGCAAACAAGTTGACGGTTCTCTTGATGGAAAAAAATAAGTATTAACCAAGGAGCTTATATACGATAAATTGGAATTATTACGAAGCAATATTTGAAAAATAAAAATGTACTTTATTTCGTTACTCGTAAAGTTGACATTTGTTTCTTACTTAACAAAGGGGAATAATGTTCTGAGCAAACAACGACAAAAGTAGATGTTGTCCCTTTCTTGCAATTACCAGTGTAAATAAAACTATCTGATGGTAGATTTTTATATATTCGGTAATCGTTAAATCCCCTTTATTCGTACACGTCGATAAAAACATTAGCATAAAATGTATTGTAATTAACACAGTTAGTTCTAAAATGTGCTTATTTTAATTATTACGTAGTTACTTTTGCAATGTAAAAACTGTTTCTCAAATTAGTAGAATTACTTAATAGCAATTTGCAAACTACGCATGGCCGCACTTATATATGGCGATTGGCGCTTTATTTAGCTTTATTTAGAGACACACTCCACCCATGTCGTGGTACTCTTCGGAACGATTTTCGATAGACATGCATGTTAATGTAACATGCATGTCTATCTTACTAACCTTATGTTAGGTTTTTATTTAATAAAGCAGGATTTTGCCCGACATCGTTGTTGTACGAATTAAAATTATTTACTCTGGTAACACAGACCTTGCACGAAAACAACAATGGCGGGTAAGACGGGTTGAAAACTCGGACATTCAGTCTCCTGCATCGATCAGTGTAACACACACTGGCCTCCGCTTAAAAGTACGATAATATTTGAATAATCCAGAACGTGCATAAGCAATTTAAGGTACATGACGTATTTGTTAATTTATATTATATTTCATCATTTCATCATGAGAATTTAAAGATAGAATGTTAAAATTAGAGTGAATAAGGATTTTGGTTACATTAGACAATGTAAAAGAAAATATAAAATTGTAAAAACCGATTATGTTGTTTTAATTAGAAAAGGCAGTTATTAATATTTAATACAAAGGCGGAATCTGGCCATTGCCCATAGGTATTCTCTCATGCACCACTTTAATTGTCAAATGTAGGGTATTGATTACACTTATCTTGCCGGCTATCTATTACTTTAAAAACTAGAACACGACAGCAAGAATCGACGCTATTGCGACAGGAATATGTATGTGGAAACCGGCAAACTTATGCAATAGACCGTGGTTCCAGGAACAAACTTTTTTTTTTGATTAATAACAAGTTAATTTTTTCTTTACAGTTTCGTTTTGACAAGACGCAAATCTTTTCTATTTTCGAAAAATCTTGATTCGGGTAATTAATATAGTTAGGGGGCTTCAAATATTTTAATTCGATGTAAGATTCGTGTAAAGTTTATTGTTGCGTTGTAAAGTTGAGAGTTGCGTGTACGACGCTGCCACAAACGGGTCCTTTTCGCACTGTGTCCTAAAATAAAATATATTTATAGTTAATTTTCTCAAGTTATCTCATAATAAGTGGATAATAATGTTGTGTAGTGCTTACTGTACTAAATATACTTGCCAATTGAACACAAAAGTACTATAAAATACATTATTAGTTACAGTGCAGTTTTAGATCAAAGTAAATCAGCTGTGTTTGTGTTTATAATAAAAGTTCATTGACTTGCAGTTCATTGTACCCTCACTGCTGCACATTTATTCAACAATGCCAGAACTATTGCGATCTTTATATTGAAGTTTTTTACCATTTCTTCGTATCGCCAAATAGCGCAATTGGTTAAGGTGTCCCGCTATTTCACCCTACTGGAAGAATCTGTGGTTCGAATCAAAACGTTGGGCTTACAAAAACGTATTTTTTTTTTCTTTTTTTAATTTTTTTAATTTTTTTAAATTTTTTTTATTAGTAATTTTAAAATATGTCGAAGTGCGCCACTTGTGGGAAATTCGTAAGCTCATCTGACTCGGTAAAATGTACAGGATGTAGTTCTACCTTCGATAGAATCTGCCTTAAAATGCCTAAAAGCTTAAAGCTGCCACCTAAATGGCTTTGTCCTGGTTGTACGAATAAACAGTCGCAGATGGATGAGTCACTCATTAGTGTACGTCATAATGCTAGCAATAGTGATACGAGCAGTAATTCACCTGGGGCTGGGTGTAGTTCCTGTGACAGTCTAAAACAGATTTTAACTGATCTTAGAAGTGAGATGACTGCTATGCGACAGGAGCTTAATGCTTATAGAATTGACTTAAATAAGCGAATTGATGGAATGGAGGATAGATTGGCCTCATTGGAAGCAAGATCATCACCGGACTCATTAGCTAAAGAAGAAAATAATGAAATTTTGGAAACGGTAAACCGTCTCAAAAGTGAGTTAAACGATAGGGATCAGGAGCTTCTTTTGACTGAGTTGGAAATTACATGTATTCCGGAGAGCAAAGGTGAAAATTTAATCCAATTAGTTTGTCTAATAGGCAAGAAACTAGACGTCGAGATTGATGATCATGACATAGTTGGCGTTGAAAGGGTTGGGCCTCGGCGGGGTTCCGTGGAAGACGAGGGTCCACCGCGTCCACGTCCGCTGGCTGTTCGCCTGGCGCGGCGTGCTTTGCGAGACCAGTTGCTTCGAAGTGCGCGTGTGCGCCGGGGTGCAGATACATCTGGGCTCGATTTACCTGGCCCATCACGTCGTTTCTATATTAATGAGCGACTAACCCGTCTCAACCGTCAGCTATTTCATGCGGCACGACAACAAGGCGCTCGTCTAGGATGGAAATACGTATGGACACGCGATGGGCGCATCTATGCACGGTGTCGACCGGACTCCGCTGCTCATCGCATTCGGACAGAATTGGACATTACTAAGGTTTTTGGGGGATAACTTATTTGTGTAATAACAGTCTCCAATGTTATTTTATAATTATAATACTTTTTGTTTGGTATGTTAAAACTTGGTTAACGATTTTACTAATTCTATGTTTTTTAATTCAATTCTTTTGTATATTGCCATTATACTTTCAAAAAAAAATAATCAATCGACCGAAAAAAAAAATCACATTTTATCTTTCTTATAAATATGTTATATTCTTTGTATTTTCTCTTTTGTTCCCCGTGCTTGTAATTTTGGCAGTGAAATCTATCAAAGAAATATTTTTTAAGGAGTTATTCTGGTATTTTGTATGGTTAAGTAAAATGCTATGTCTTGGTAGATATTACGTTGCGATAATATGGTACTCGTACCAAACTAACAAAAAAACCTATGCTTGTTATTACATTTCTTTGCAATATTACTTCACAAATGTTGTGATGTCCATCTTAACAGCTTTACGTTATTATATACTATGTATAACAGGATTTACAGATTTCAGGTCACTGACTGTTAGAGTTCTATTTATCATCCTTTATTTTCATGTACCCATGCAACTATACGCCCCTTGCCCTTCAGGTACAATAATTCTTATATTGAACAAGTTATATAAAAAATATCCCATGACTAATGTCTTCTAAAAATGTAAATTTTAAAATTGGGTTACTTAATCCAGGTTCACTTAGTACAAGACACGAGGAATTCATTGTCGCAATGCAACGCCATTCCGTCGATATAATGGCATTAAATGAGACTTGGCTACGTCAAGGCGAAGAAGGCCGCGCACCTGTCATTCCAAATTATCAATTGCGTCATGTACCACGTACAAACGGTGGTCGTTTGCGGGGCGGTGGTGTAGGTTTCTACGTCAGACGAGGCGTATCTGCGCGAAACTGCACAAACCCTCTTAACCCTCCGGTAGAGCAAATATGGATTAAATTAATATTAAAAGGCATAAAATTTATAATAGGTACTGCTTATCGCCCGCCATGGCTGGACATAGACACATTTTTCGATGCTCTAACGGACTCGGTTTCTTCATTTGATGATTACGATTATATAATCGTATTGGGTGATTTCAACATTAACTTGCTTAACCATGATGCTAACTATATAAAATTCACTTCTTTTCTAAATTGTTTTAATCTAGTGCAGTATGTTGACGAGCCAACTCATTTTACCGATCACAGTCAGACTTTAATAGATGTTATTTGTAGTAATTTTAATATATCCAAAATTACAGTTGACCATATTCCTAGTCTTAGCAGTCATGCATTTTTAACGGCAGAGATACAAATAAAAAAGCCTAAGTTAATGCCACATTGTTTTACACATCGCCCACTTAAAAATATTGATTTAGATTCATTTCAGTTAGATATTAGCTTGATCCCATGGTGTAACATATTAAATTTAACAGATGTCGATATTATGGTACAAGTTTTTAATGAGATTTTACTACAAATATTCGACTTATATGCTCCTATGAAAAGAATAACTTTAAAAGGAAAGACTCATCCGTGGATTACTAACACTGTCCGGGAAATGATCAAACTCCGTGATAAAGCTTTCAATCGTTATCGCGACACTGGATTAGAAACACATAGGCAGTATTACAAAGAGCTCAAAAAAACCGTCCGCTCCGCAATATATAGTGAGAAAAAAGCCTATTTCACACAGCATATTAATTATAATTTGAATAACTCAGCTGCTTTGTGGAAAAACATTAAGAAACACATAGATTTTTCAGGTCGATCTTGCTCCGGGATCCCAGACCATCTTCAGGACGTAGACAAAATTAATAACTATTTTTGTAATGTTTCTGGTAGTAGCACAGCATCTTCAGTGGAAATTGACTACTTCAATTCAAATAAAATTGGTGATTTTTCTTTTGACTTGAAAACGGTGGATGAAGGGTCAGTAGCAAAGATCATTAGATCCCTTAAATCAAATGCTCAGGGAATTGACGGCATTACACTTGACATGCTTATCCTTGCACTTCCGCATATACTACCTGTGATTACTGCAATAATTAATGCGTCAATTCGATCCTCCACTTTCCCCGAGGCTTGGAAACGAGCTATAGTGACACCTCTACCTAAGTCAAATAATGTCTCGGAATTTAAAGATTTGCGTCCCATCAGCATCTTACCGTGCCTCTCTAAGATACTTGAAAAGGTAGTGAGCATGCAACTTGTTGACTACATTGAAAGTAACAACTTATTACCCATCTCACAATCAGGTTTTCGAAAGTCGCGTAGCACGGTAACTGCTCTTGCTAATGTGGTGGATGATATCCTAGAAGCTCAAGATCAGGGCAAGGGATCCATACTGGTACTCCTTGATTACTCAAGAGCATTTGACTCCATAAATATTCCTTTACTTCTATCAAAACTGCACTTCTATGGATTATCGCCTACCACAATTGAGTGGTTCTCTAGTTATTTGAGAGGTCGAAGCCAAGTCGTCACTATTAGTAACTGTAACGGGGTTAAAATACAGTCCGCTCCGCAAGAAGTGACAAGAGGTGTTCCACAAGGATCTATTCTTGCTCCAATTCTTTACATCTTATGTACAGCAGATGTTAGTAGGAAAATTGAATTCTGCAAATATCATCTTTATGCGGATGACATACAACTCTATCTGTCATTTGATCCAAGTGATACCAATAGTGCTATCAAACACATTAATAAAGATCTTAGTAATATCGCCCAATGGTCACAGGCTAACACCTTGGTTCTAAATCCGGCAAAATCTAAATACATTATACTTGGATCAAAAAAGCAGATAGATTGTATCAATGAGAAAAATCCTATAATATCAATCGTTGGAGAACCAGTGGAACGCGTCTTAGAGGCACGTAACCTAGGTATGCTGGTAGATAGTACTCTCCGTTTTGAAAAGCACGTAGTCGAGATTTCACGCAATTGCTTTTATAGACTTAAAATATTGTACCGTGTACGTGACTTTTTGAGTGATATCCTGCGTATCAGGCTGTGTGATTCGCTGGTTTTGTCTAAATTTAACTACGCAGACGCTGTGTATGGGCCTAGGTTGTTGGCTAGAACTGCTCGAGTTATACAACGAGTACAGAATGCATGTGCTAGGTATATATTCAATATTCCCCCAAGAACGCACATTAGTCCATATCTGAACAGGACAAATATTTTACGAATGTCTCTACGGCGCCAACTTAGTCTTGCAACGTTAATATTTGGGGTAATTAAAAGTAGAAAACCGGAATACCTTTTTCAAAAACTGAATTGGAGAGGAGATGATTGCTCTCAAGTCGCAAGAGCAGTAAGTTGGGTCTTAAAAGTACCAAGACATTGCACAGCGGCCTTTCGTGGGAGCTTTAGGTATGCAGCCACGATGTGTTGGAACAATTTACCTCCGCCTCTTCGAGAAATAAATTCAATCCACGGATTTAAACATAAATTGAAAAATTTGCTTTTATCATGCCAGAAAAATGATTGGAGTGCTAAGGGTCAGGCTGACTTAGCACCTTATTGCAATAGATGGCTTGCAAACCTTAAGCTATAGATTTAATGACATACACAACTAGCGTTTCGACTTCTGATTTTTTTCTTCTGACGACTTCAGCGACTTGTTCTGGGAGACCCATACAAAATACTTCCTTTAACACAAACGTGTACATGTGTATGTGTATGTGTGTGTGTATAGATGTATATGTATATTTATATGTTTATGTATATTTATGTGTGTATATATATATACATACATATTATTTTGTATATATATATATATATATATATATGTGTGTGTATGTGTGTGTATATATATATATGTATGTATGTGTGTGTATGTGTATGTATATATATGTGTATGTATGTGTCACTGCAAATTAATAAATTTGGATCGTGCCTCGTTATTACAATAGTGTATATATATTATAACTAGTATGTAAAAATTAATCCACATTTTTATACATGTCTTTTTTTGGTGTTTGTGGTTATTATTATTATTATTTTAAGTATATTCATAATGCGAACGCAGTGTCGGACCCCCGTGGCTGTCTCGTAGACGCAGCACGTCTTTTTCTGGACTCACTGAAAATCAGTGCTGTGGCACAATCGCTGCAGTGTAGGCTGAGTTGGGTTCCATTTTGGTATCACATCACTTGCGATACGAAAGTAATAAAAGCATTTCAAGCATTCGTTTTCTGTCTTGTGTTTTTTTTTGTTTAAGTTAATGTACATGTATGTAAATTGCACTCAATTGTACTCTTCATAAATTTATTTTAAGGGAATTGCTCATATTTCATCAATAGTATCGTAAGTTTATGTATAAGTTGATACCAAATAAATATTTGAATTTGAATTTGAATTTGAATTAAAATATTGATTAATAACAATATTATTATTTTTTACTTTAATCGCTTGATTATTTTATGAAGAATACGAAAAAACTTTTGTCTTACACATTCAATGGTTTTTCTGACGAGTTCTTCACTTCAAGATTCAAAATAATGAGATTTTTAAATTGATATTAATCAATTTAAAAACAACTTATTTTCTCAAAACAGTTTTTTAATTATTATTATAATTCAAGAGTTACTTTGTCCTATACGTAAAGTGGAAACTTTTTTTAGTCCGACACTTTAAAGTTTCTTTTTTATCTATCTTTATTAGTTACCCTATTCAAAATTTTTCAAAGATAAAAAAGATCAAAAAGAAGCTGTTCACAAAAATTCAGCTTTTTATTTATCAAAAAATTCTGTAAACGGTTGACCTTATGGGGGGTTGGGCCATCCCTGAAACTTTCCACTAAATTAAGGTATTTTAAGCTAAATAGAGTAAAAAATATAAGCATAGATTTTTCAGTTCTAACATCTATTTTGTTAAAAATCGCATAATATTAATTTTTGAAAAACTGTATATTTTGAAAACTATGATTGCATTCAACTCAATTATTGAGATCTAAAATATTGCCTTAGCTAAATAATCGGTAAGTTGAAGAATTTCGACGCAATGTCAAAAAAGATTTTGTTTTAATTTTTGTCATTGATAAATCTCAAACAAATTAACCGATTTTGATTAAATTAACGGTATTTGATGCAGTTTTTAAAGGGAAAGCTCATAAGATTTTTAAGTCAATCGATGTATTAGCCTGAAAATTATTTAAAAAAAATTAAGAAAGTTTTCTAAAAACAACGTAATTTTAATATCTGAAAAGCTATAACTTTTGAGACTTAGATCCGATTTTGATTTTTGAAATGGTATTCGACGTAGTTTTTTTAATACTAAAATATCGTAGAATACCAAAAAATGATTGTTGAAAAATTTCGAAGCTATGTCGAAAAAACACTTTTTTCAAAATTTTCGTCAACGTTTACCCCCAAACGGATAAACCGATTTTGATGCAATTTTTGTATTAGACCTAGTTTTTTGAGGAATATAGCTGATTAGTTTTTGCACTCAATCAGTACATAAATCTGGGAGTTATATTAAAAAAATACTGTTTTGCCAAATTTTTTTTGGAATTTTTTCAAAATTTCTTGAAATCTCCTAAGCCGAATCGGTCCAAATTTTCAGGAAATCTAAGTTGAGCGGAAGCCAATCGAATGCCATCAACCGTGTTTCGATCGGTCAAGCCGTTCAAAAGTTATAAGTTTACAAACACACATACACACATATACATATATACAGACATACTGACATCATCGTGAAAATAGTCGGAAAAGGTTCCTAGGACCTCAAAACGTGGACATCTGGTGAAAACACGATTTTCGAAAATCGGGGTAAAATCAGTAACTTCCTTATCTATACCTATACGTAGTGAGAAGTTAAAAAATTTCGTTCCCGGGACAGCAGTCTATAAGGTAAGCTCGACTTCGAGATGTTGCAGAACTCTACCACGTGTTTAACTAATTTTATTAGAATTGTTAACAGAAATACAGACTAGATTTTATAAATTACGTATTTAGTAAAGGCCGTACATTGCCAATTATAGGCAAACACAGCTTGCACAGTTAGCTTAAAGTTAGAAGTGCAATTAAATTATAATAAAAGCGAGGAATATGTAGGTATGTACAGTGTCAAATAAAGATTATTTAAATACTAGCTACCCGCCCCAGGTTCAAACGGTTGGTGTACTTAATGAAAATAATGAGATAAAATCTTACATTAATCGTACGACCGTGTAGTAAAAAAAACTAGAAATATTACAAATTAAATGAATTATTACAACTACAGAAAATTGTTTATTTTACACTCTATTTTTTTTTATTTATTATCGCCTCTGTGGTCTAGTGGTCCAGCGGTGGCGTTGACCACCTTGACGATTAAAGGTTTTTTTCAGTTTTCTGCGAAACACAAAGTTGCCCGGGATTGGAAAGTGCCCGGTTGGCGATAGACTTGCCACCTATCACATTTGTGGGACCAAGTATCTTCGGCTAATCGTGGGTGCACTTGTTGTACCTCTGCCAACTCCTTCGGGGATATGGGCGTGAAGATACCTTTTACAGAAAAAAGAGAAAATTAGAATTTGGTTCATTGGATCATAAACAAATCAGTCGTTGTCGATACTTTTTTGTCTGAATATAAATATCTAACTTTATATTATAATGAAACCCCGCACAGCATGCTAAAGTTATTTTAATATTGATTTATTATAATTATTATAGTTGTGTACGTTATTATTATTTTCATATTTATATCATACCTACCTTTTAAATTTTCTGCTAGCCTGAAGGTTGACTGGTAAAGAATGTATTGAGCATTAAGTCCTCGTTTCGTATAATATTTTTATATTTGGTGTGCAATAAAGTATAAATAAAAATAAATGAATAAATATAGTTTAGTAGTCAAATGTATGGTATTAGTTGTAATGTTTAATATTTAACATGTTTTTAATGCATATTATATAAAAGTATTAGCTTTCTGTACTTCCCCGTGTTGGTCCGAGACTTCTTTGAAGAATAGATAAACTGCCGTTCTGCCAAGCAGTTCGTAAAAGGCGACTGATTGGCTATATGTGTCACTACCATCGTGACTACTAGGTAGTTGAGTTCCCCAACGTCTTTCCCAGGTGTATGGTACCACCGCCTTATCTATTCCTGTCGCTATGCGTCAATACTTATCATGATTCCGGTGTGGAGGGTTATGAAGCCAGTAAACTTATGTGTGTTGCAATTAAAATACCATTACATGGATGATAACGCACCGGTAACATCTTTAGTATCTATTAGACGATGGTTTCACTTTTCGGCTCTTCCGATCTGTTGTTTCTATCTAACGTCATAAAAAACGTCAACGTCATTTTTTACTCCATATAAATGTTAACTGTACCATAAAAGCGAATATTTTTACCCATTTTACGAAAATCACATTAAAGGAAAAAGTGGTGAAAATTTTTACTTCACGTACCTACCTATATAGACTAATATCAGTTACTTGTAATAATATCAAAAGCAAAGGGATTTGTTTATTTTGGAATTATATCAATTTGTATTATTTGTATTGTATTTATATTAAAATAAAAAATACAACATTTCTTGTTTCATGCAGCATTTTTCGAGAGGATCTCCTGAATATAGTGTAAGTCTCTTAATTTCAAGCTTTTATTACCTACTTTTTACCTAACTGACCAAAAAGCACAGACTATTATCTAATTATTATCTGTGCTTTTTGGTCAGTTCGGTAAAAAATAGCCCATTAAAATTTAATATATTCTATACAATCCATCGTCGGCATTTGGTGAAATTCCATTATTGTTACACAATCGTTACACATCGTTATTTATTAATACTATATACTATCCGTATATAGTATTAATAATTAACTAAATACTGCCTTACATGTTATGTAGTAATTAGTTGTTTAAGTTTGTTAACAAAACTATAAAATAAATATACACTACTGTAATTGTAAAATAGTACAAGAGAAATGGAGATTATTGTAACCTAATTAATACACATTCCCATTGGGATTTAAATATTATGCTCGAGTAATAATTTGCGCGTTCTCCCGAATTTTGGTTTGTATATGAAAATAGAGGTGTTTTTGGATTGAATTTAAAGTTAATATTGATCTACTAAGAATTAAGGGCCTAATTCGAGCGACCTATTTTCAAAAACATTTGAAACATTTTCAGCGATTTAGTTAAAACTAATTTTACATTGGCTTTATGGCTGTTTTGTTTTACTGGTAACGCGAATTGCGGCTTGAAAACAACCGAGTGACGCACGACCGTGACGCGCGGTGTGATCTATACATCTATACATATAATAAAATCGTAGGAAAGTCAAAACTGTAAATTGAATATTTTTTTAAAAGAATACTTGGGGCGTGATCTACAATCAATCGATATGTAAGCCAAAAATATAGTTTTTAGAATTTTTGTCTGTTTGTCTGTATGTATGTCCAGGGTAAACTCAAAAAGTACTGCATGGATTTACCTCATATTTTGCATGAATATTACTAACAGGTCGGGTCAACATATAGGTTACATATTATGACGCTATCCCCTACGGGGGAGGAGCTGTGCGGAGTGCGAAGTCCACGCGGACGAAGTCGCAGGCAACAGCTAGTAAGTGAATAAAACAAATATAACCTCAGTACATAAAAATCGTTGACTAGTTCCATGACTATATCTAATATCGAGGTAACGGCGGGTCCAGCGAAATCGAAAGACGGATTTGAAACCCGATCGAAACAAAATATTTTGTGTTTTTTCGTGCGTGGAATTTGGAGTTGATGTTTGTTTGTCAATTACTTGTATTAAAAAGTGTAACCATTTTAAGCTAGCCTTAGAATAATTTGAACGATCAGTAAATAAGAGGGCTTTGGAATGTGCAGCGTTCTAGCATTTTGTAAATAATTCGGTACGTAAATACTTACTGTAGAGTAAAAGGTTATCACAACGTCACATATCTCAATTATGTTAATATTTTATTTATAATTTAGTTTTAATAACCCATTTTTATTTATTAGCATAGAATATTATGGACTATTTTTGTAAAGAAAGGAGTCTGAAATAAATGAATTACTATTCCCACGCACGCACAGCTACAGACTTTTTATCTCACTAAAGCGGGTGAGCAACACTTTTAGTTGTAATGTGTATAGACACGCGCTTTTGTGTGCGTAACTACAGGTAGCGTCAGCAAGCTCATCGCCAATGAACAAATAATTAAGATATTAAAATTTTGATAGATTTAAATAATGTATAAGACATGGTAGAATAAAATACAAACTTATACTTAAGAAATATTAATTTTAAACAACATTTTGAGATGGATTTTTAATTAATAATATCACTGATTTTGAAACATATTTATAATTTAATACCCGACTGCGGTGAAGCTCAAAAGGAGGGTTATGTATTTGTTCTGAATGTATGTATGTGGTTCTGTTTCTGTGTTCTCTCTGATATAAAACTGACTTTAGTTTTGCCAATGTAGGAATTTGTTTTTGTACTATATGAAAATCTTGTATTGAGCTCCGAACGACGTCAGCTGTTAATCCATCAATATCTACTTTGTTTGCTCTTTTTCTGCAGTTTTTCATCGGCGAAATAAAATTCGAAGATGTACTTGCAACATCTCCTTCTTTTAATATGTCTCTTTCTTCTTTTAATATTTTTTGTACTGTTCTTTCACTAACTCCCGTCGCTGCAGCAGTGCGCTTTGTTATATTACGCAAATGTGATAAATCACAGTTTGGTTCTCTATGAAGTTCCGTGAATTCATATTCTTTTTTGAGAAAATGATATAAATTTGCAATAATTTGACGACCCTGAAATAAATAATACATTATTAAAATCACGTTTTTTATGTTATAAAGAATTAAACTAAGTGAATACATTAATCCTACTAATAGTATAGATGCGATATTTTGTGAATTTGGATGAATGAAAATATGTATGTTGCTCTTTCACGCAAAAACTACTGAAATTTTACAGTAAAAAAGCTTATACATCAGAACACATGAAGCTATAATTTATAAAGATTTTTGGAGTTGATAACAATTTTATTACATTTTATTCAATACACAAATCAGGAAACAGATACATTAATTATACACAACAAAAACACACACTAAACGTAAATATTAATTTGGCTTACCTCACTACGAACAACTTTTCTCCGTTTACACCTTGCTGACACGTCTCCGTTTACACTTTCCATGCTGACGATACTCGGAAGATAGTTTTGACGCGAACCAATTAGCACTACTAAGTCGGCCGGCAGTTCGGCCACAACTGACCGTTCCCGAGCTTACCCACACAAAGACAATGTGCATGTACATTTACACACACAACTATGGCTCACCCGCTTTCATGAGATAAAACAACTGTATTACTTATGAGGTAGAAGAAAAAAAACTTAGTTCTTGATCTACCAGGTTTAGAAAGGGAGAGGCTGGTAATTTGTAACACACGCCTCCTAGTACAGACACCAGTCTCTCACGTAGACTAAACATAATGTCAACCCAGTGTAGACATAGCTTTAAGTTTTTTGTAATTGCCGTGTGAGGGAAGAAATAAAGTATTTGTTTTTGTATTATTATTATTATACTAGCTGTTGCCCGCGACTTCGTTCGCGCGGGCTTAGTTTACTCCGCACAGCTCATCCCCCGTAGGTGATAGCGTAATAATATGTAGCCTATATATTGACCTGACCTGTTAGTAATATTAATGCAAAATTTGAAGTAAATCCATGCAGTACTTTTTGAGTTTACCCCGGACATACACTGACTTTCCGTAACAATATAGATAAGTAATAATATAGATAAGTACCAGAAACAATTTAAAGATTTTAATTCTATATAACTCAATTTGAAACTCAAAAGTAATTTTCAAAACTATTAGAAGACTGATTTAAAATATTGCCTGATAGGGAAAAAATAACCCCTTAATATGCTTACTTTACTTTTGTAGGAAAGGATTTATTTTGATGATGATGAACACAGTTAATTATTCGATTTCAACCAAAAAAGAAGGTTATCAGTTAAGGTTATTAATAACGTTTACTGCTTTATAAGGCGCAAGTCCGGCCTCATATGGAGTACTCTCATTTATGGGCTGGAGCTCCTCAGTACCAGCTCCTTCTTTTTGATCGCATTTAACGTACAGCGGCTCGAATCGTCGATGACGAGACTATTTCAAATCGGCTTGATTCTTTGGTGTTACGTACAGATGTGGCATCATTCTGCATCTTTTATCGGCTGTATCATGGTGTAACAAACTCTCCCGAAGACCCTCTAAACTCACATTTTTAATATAACAAAATTGTCTATTATATTTCGTTTATAAAGGAGTCAACAGAATTATAATCATATTATCTGGCCAAATGATTCATCTAGTGTTAAATTGAGGACCTATTTGTGTTATATAGTTTCCCCATTCATTCTTTTCAAAGGTACACTTCATCTCTTATAAACAACCATACTTTATCAGGAAATGCATACTATAAATTGATTTAAAGGACTAAAATTTAATATATTGAAGATATTTGGCCTAAGAGAGGGAGTAATATATTACATAAATACATAAATACTTAATAAAGATATTTGACTTTAAGGAAGGGAATAATATATTAAATATATACATAAAATACATAATAAAATATATAGCTTAAGAGAGCGATATGATGATATTAATAATTACATTGACTTCATCTAAAGGAAAGAAGTATGGTAGTATGGAATATATGGACAAAATTATTGTAATATTTAGGTTGGGAGTTGTAGAGCACTTTAGTGCCGCAATTTTATTATTGTGGGATATGTAAGAGGCGCCGCCTCGCCTCACATGTGTGAATACCATGCCGGCTGAAGGCCATCCTAGCGTATTCCCCAGAAATATATTGAAACTAAAAGGAACTAAAGTCCTTAATCTCAAAGAGAAAATCAATATATTATGAAGAGCCAAGTTAATGGCAGGTAGGCATTACTATTGTGGGGTCACAAAGTGATAGCCATATAGTTTAATGTCCAAACTTGTGAATACATTGTTTGGAAGTTGATGAGTATAGGCAGGACCAAGGTCCATCATTAATATTGAGCACAGCCAAAAGGCCAAATAATAAATATATTCCTCAAGTATACAATTAAGCATTGACTTGAAGTAAGCAAATGTTGATAAAAATATATACTGTTGCTATTTTTGTAACAAACAGTTTAATAAAATAATAAATAAATATTGGCATGACAAAGGTGCATCATTTGTATTGAGCACAGCCAAAAGGCCAAATAATAAATATGTTTCTCAAGTATACAATCAAGCATTGACTTGAAGTAAGTAAATGTTGATAAAAATATATACTGTTGTTATTCTAGTAACAAACAGTAACAAAATAATAAATAAATATTGGCATGACAAAGGTGCATCATTTGTATTGAGCACAGTCAAAAGGCCAAACAATGAATACAATTCTCAAGTATACGATTAAGCATTGACTTGATCAAAGTAAAATAATTAAAATAATATATAAAATACTCAAGTTTGAGATAGCATTGACTTGGAGTACATAAATGTTGATAAAGTATATACTGTTGTTATTTTAGTAACAAACAGTAACAAAATAATAAATAAATATTGGCATGACAAAGGTGCATCATTTGTATTGAGCACAGTCAAAAGGCCAAACAATGAATATAATTCTCAAGTATACGATTAAGCATTGACTTGATCAAAGTAAGTAAATGTTGATAAAAATATATACTGTTGTTATTCTAGTAACAAACAGTAACAAAATAATAAATAAATGTTGGCATGACAAAGGTGCATCATTTGTATTGAGCACAGTCAAAACGCCAAATAATAAATATATTTCTCAAGTATACAATTAAGCATTGACTTGAAGTAAGTAAATGTTGATAAAATTATATACTGTTGTTATTCTAGTAACAAACAGTAACAAAATAATAAATAAATATTGGCATGACAAAGGTGCATCATTTGTATTGAGCACAGTCAAAAGGCCAAACAATGAATACAATTCTCAAGTATACGATTAAGCATTGACTTGATCAAAGTAAAATAATTAAAATAATATATAAAATACTCAAGTTTGAGATAGCATTGACTTGGAGTACATAAATGTTGATAAAGTATATACTGTTGTTATTTTAGTAACAAACAGTAACAAAATAATAAATAAATATTGGCATGACAAAGGTGCATCATTTGTATTGAGCACAGTCAAAAGGCCAAACAATGAATATAATTCTCAAGTATACGATTAAGCATTGACTTGATCAAAGTAAGTAAATGTTGATAAAAATATATACTGTTGTTATTCTAGTAACAAACAGTAACAAAATAATAAATAAATGTTGGCATGACAAAGGTGCATCATTTGTATTGAGCACAGTCAAAACGCCAAATAATAAATATATTTCTCAAGTATACAATTAAGCATTGACTTGAAGTAAGTAAATGTTGATAAAATTATATACTGTTGTTATTTTAGTAACAGCCAGTAATAATAAATATTGGCATGACAAAGGTGCATCATTTGTATTGAGCACAGTCAAAAAGCCAAATAATAAATATAATTCTCAAGTTTACAATTAAAGTTTGTGCAAGTTTGTTTTAACAATTACTTGACAAAACTAAGACAAGATAATATGTTGTCTTCAATCACAATACCGAAACATTAATAGCCGGTACGCGATAAATAAACATATATAAAAGTAATCATTGCTCGCAATGAACTTCAAATAGTCCAAATCATAAAAATTTCATAAGTAAAATCAATTAAGATAATCCTTATGACGAAAGTCAAATGAACTCAGGTTAATGTATAAAAATACATTAAAACAAGCAATTTAATATATCCAGCTCTGTGATGTAGCTCATACCTGGTTGATGATTTGATTGGTTATGTAGATAGATCAACTTTGCTAGGCGTTAGATAGTTGGTGTTTATCTGGGTTAACCCTCTGAATACACTGTTTGCGGTAGGACTTATCCGAATACCACGCACTGGCAACGAGGAGATAACCATAACGACAACATTACATGTGTGTCTTTATATAGATATACACAATGCATGCGACATGCATACAACCCTGATGCCTTCGCAAAGCCGACACTACCTTGTGACGAAGGTATGGTCCAATCAAAAAGCCAAATAATTAAAATAAATTATTACTGAACGAGAAATTAACCTTTGTTCTAAAGATATTATAGTCAAATTTCCTCCTATAACCCTAATAATTTATAGTCACCACAAGCAATGAAATATTACTTATTAATCGAATTTGAAGTTATAGATGAAATTTAGTAAGATCTTTGAACTCTTTAATATTATGATTGAATACTCAATACATCTTAGAATCCAAACAATTCGTCTTATACTCGTTTTCCAATGAAACTAAGTTATTTATATCTTCTCCTGACTATTAGAGTTCTATTAAACTTATTTCAATTTCTATTTAATCAAATTTCAGAATTTAATAAGGTCTGAACTTTTGGAAATCAACGCTTATTAGATCTATTGTTGCTTTAAGTGAACAGTATTATGAAACGTCTAGCCACCCGAATAATCATAAGTAAAGTTCATTTGTACAATCCTTATGATGTAGAGATTCAATCATGGAATCCAGGTTAATACATGAATATATACAGATAAACAATTTAGACAAATAACTCTAGTTCTGTAAAATAGTTCATGTCTGAGATGATAGATATGAAAATGGATCAACTTTGCTTGGCGGTATAGTTGGGTGTTTATCTGGGTTATCGCCCCAAACACCTTGCTCACGACAGAGGGGCATATGAACCGTGTGTCTGCACTGGTGAAGAGAAGATGACCATAATGACAACATTACATGTATGTCTTTATATAGATACACCCAGCACAACTTGTTGCCTTCGTAAAGTCGATATTCCCGTGAGATGAAGATGACATGATCTATTTACCAAGGTAAAAGGTAAAAATATTTTATATTTATTAACCTTAATTTCAGATTTATTTAGTAAACTTCCTATCTTACTAAAAGATCTGTTATGCACTGTCACTATAAACAATAATATTTCAATTATCCAAAAGAATTAATTTGATAAAGAAGTTTAATATTATAATTCCTATCCTCCTAAATCCCTATATAAATAATATAAAATAAGAATAAAATAAATAAATAATCAATTAAATTAAGTAAATAATTTATACAAAATATGGTTAAATAAACATAATACGTTTGGACTAAAGTTCATTCATTCCTCTCTTGTACTCTAACTCCCTGAAGCTTTATTAAAGTCATTTAAGATTCTCGCTCCAAATTTATTTCAACAATTCAGTTCATATTAATTATTCCTTTGTTAGACACGAAGAGAGTAATTTGTATTAGTTTGTGATTATCTCGTTTAATATTTGTACTCGGTTTTAAATTTGATTGTAAATAAAATAATGTTTTATGAAGATTTGATTTTAAGAGACTGGCCTATGCAATCAATTTACGTATTAGTTAATATTTAGTTTTATAATAGGATATAATAATTCGTATTAACATTTCATAATTTTAATAATTCATATTAAGGTAGGTTTTCGTGTGAATTTTGTGTAGATTTATGCCCCCACTTATTGGTTGTAATATATTATTCCTACAGTAACAGACCTTCTGCCTTCAATTCCTAAAAGTTCCTATTTCCTCCTAATCCAATTTGAAGCATTAATTCAAGTAATCATTTTAACTAGAGAAAGTTTCTATAATAAATATTTCCTAAGCTTGAATCACCTAGTTTTAATTGAAAGTCAATAATAAACAAAGTATTCCTTAAATTCCTCAATATGTTAAAGCATCAGTTCTTCCACCTAATATCTACACGCCCTATCCTATCACCTAATTGTTCCTTCATAAATAATTATAACTGCCCAAAATTATAACAATGCAGAAATTAAAATCGTATTTGCCATACCTCCAACTCTGCAACAAACCTACAGTAACTCTGCATTCAGCTCCGACGACAGCTAAGAAGTCACCCCCACGCGGCCTCGAAGACTCCAAAGGAATCAGCTCTCGATCCCTAAAGTTTAAATAACAAGCAAGATCAACTGTACTATGGAAATTATTCTAAGAACTTCCTTAGCCGGTTCTCATCTATAAAGATATGTGGTAGTTATCACCAGTTAGTAGATTTTAAAAGATAAAAACGCACGCAAAACTTACGAAACGGATTTGAATGAAATATTACACACAGATAGTTGATGACTTGGATTAGCACATAGGCTATTTATTATCCCGGGAAAATCTAGTGGTCCAGCGGGATTCGCTTCTATAATGTTGCGGGTTGTACGTTGAAACTAGTTGATAATATTAATTCAGGTGCAGTAGTATTAGTATCTAATAACAATGGAATTCCTTCAAATGACGATGATGAAAAGTATAGTATAAAGTAGTTAAAGCACTTAAATCTGTTCCTAATTAATAAGCTATTTAGCCAACATGCTTTTGAATTTGGTAATGCAAAGCCATATCTTACTCCTATGAAAAATAAACAAACATAGCAATATCGGCCATTTGTAAGGTAAAGATGCAATAATGATAGTTCAAATGCATATGGTAAAAGTATAGTATAAACAATTAAAGCACATAAATTTATTCCTTGTTAGTTAATAAGCTATTTAGCCAACATACTTTTGGCATTTGATAATGCAAAGCCATTACTTATTCCTGTGAAAAATAAACATAGCAATATTAGCCAATTGTAAGGTATAGATGCAATAATAAGTGCCTAGAGACAACGGGATTCCTCACAATGCCGACGATAAAGGTATAATATAAAATACTTAAGTCATTTATTTCTATTTCCTAGTTAAATAATAAACTGTCTTGCCAACATGTCCTGAAATTTGATAATATAAAGCCTTTTCTTTACTTATATGAAAGTTAACAAACATAGCAATCTTAGTCACTTGCAAGGTATAGGTATAATAATAATAGTGTCTAAAGGCAATGGGTTTCCTTTAAATACCGATGATGAAAATCTATAAACATATAATTAAGTCCATAAATCCATTTCCTAATTAATTAATAAACTGTTATCCGTCAAGCATTGAAATTTGATAAAGTAAAGCCATTACTTAGTCTTGTATAGTTATACAAACTTAAATTGTAGTCTTGTATTGTTATACAAACTTAATTTAATTTAAATTGGAAAACTACATCACCTGTGTTGTTTAGAACTCCGATTTATCCTCGTCTTGATTAGCAGCCCTGCTGCAAAACTGTAAGACAGCAATTGCTCCACAACCATTGTTCACATTTTTATGGAAACAATAGAACAATTAAAATAACAGTACAAATTATGGTTTTATTTTCCTAAAATCAAAATAGACTTCCCTAATAATAATATCACACAATTTCTATAAAGCAAACAAGTCCACGTTTCTCCTATGTTATTAAACATCTTTTCAACAGCTATTCCTTAAAATAAATAATTTCCTTTCTTCATACAACAAACATTCTTCACTCAGTCAAGGATCGATCCACCTTTACACAACATTTTGCACAATTTCATTCTTGTAAACCTAATCACATATTTATCGGTAATATGTTTATTAAAGTTGTATAGACAGCATTCAAAAGATTTACCTTCTAATAAAACTACATTCTACCAATACTGCTAGATTTAAATAAACCCAACGACTACCATATCAAATACGAAGTTGCATAAGTACATACGTAATCCTTGAATAAATCTCTATTCTACATACTCACGGTTTTTGATCAATAAAATTTTTACCAATCCCTTTTCTCACATTAAGAGTATTTATATTATTATTTACACTCCGGAATATCCCTGATATATCTATATTATTGTCTCAAACGAAGAATCCCTTTTATAACGTCCAGAACTTTAAAACAAATCCCCCGTTTTCTTTCCATTTTTCCATTTTTTTCAATCCCCCAATTTTCTTTTTCTATATCCTCAAATTTTCTTTCCTGTCATTCCCTTTTTAAGGTTTTATATGTTTATATCTTAGGTCTTATATATTATTGAGAATTAGTTTTCTTTATTTATTTTCGTCTTTAATTCCATTGATATTATTTATTAAACATAATTCAGACATATTTTTAACAAAAAAAAATAGTATAGATTCTTATTATTTTCTTTTATTACACTAAACCTCTTAAGGGATAGATGAAGTCTGTTACAATGGGGAATGTTCCGAGGAACTGTTTGGATTAATTCCTGCCGCCGAATTTCACCATAGGACATCACGACAAAATTTTAAGTTTCATCCTCACCATCTCGATGTCTGGAAGTCCACAACCGTGCGATTCTCAAGGCAGTTTTTGTCCCGCACTACTCCTATATGGAACGAGTTATCGACAAATTTTTTTCCGAACGGATACGACTTAGGGACCTACAAGAAAAGAGCCTTTTCTACAAGACCCCTAGTAGTGTAGTTAGTTCTCTATGGGCGGCGGTAATCACTTACCATCAGGTGAGCCTCCTGTCCGTTTGCCCCAACTTTTATAAAAAAAAAGTTAATAATTAATTCATAATGAGAATAATGTTACGTGATACATTAATTAAATAAATGCATGATGAAAGAAAAAATTCATAATTTCATTTGTGTACTTAAATCAAAGTTAGAACAGTTTTTCTGGGGATGTAATACTTTTTTTTAAATTAACTTGACCTTTTATTACTTAATTTAAGTTGCCAAGTATATAATGTTACTATACTCGTTCTTGTATATCCGAAAAATCTATCGGAATGGTATTTTCTTTTGTTCTGGTTGACTGAAAGCACTGGATGCAGGTTAGAAAATCTAGACTAGATTTGATTCATGGCAAAAAACTGCCGCCTTAGATAGCGCCATTTAACAAATTCTAAATAAGTCCACCACCGACACCGCTGTAATGTGGCTGTGGTTCCAACAAGCTGTGTCATGTCCCTGAAAATCGCGCGACTCTCGGCGCCAATTCTCGTCGCAGTTAAGGCGAGGCATCGCGTCAAAAGGGAAAAAACTGGTTTGTTTTATCACGTTTTTTTGTATTGATTGTTAAATAACAATTTTACAAAAACTACACGATATACCTGAAGATATTATCTAAGGAATATGCTAAGTATTTACATGATAGAATGTACTTTACTCGATCATATAAAATTCCGAAAACAGGCTAAAAAAATCTTTAAAACAAATAATTTGTTAATCATATTTCTAATCTTCCACATGATTTTTATATGGTGATATTTAGTTGTAAATACAAAAAAGAATGTGCTAAATTTTGGTTTTTTGGTGATATCCTAAATTTATTTATCCGAAAATTTACACGTTTCTCAGCGGTTTCAGAACATACCGCGCCACCCATTTCCTATAGAATTGACGCGCGTCGAAAAACCTCGCCTTAACGCCGCGCAGGTAGCGGTGGCCAGGCCGTTACGCTAAAGGTGCTCTTGCCGCATAAGGTCGGGTTAATTACAAATTTCGCTGACCCGTAAATGCCGTTATAGTGAAAATTATATTTACACTCTAGGAAGAGTTTTGCAACATACAGTTTGGGTTTGGTATCTACTTTTAATATATTTTTATGGATTTTGAAATTGAATTGTAATTCATTATTTTCCATAAAAATATTATCGTTCCTGTGTTGGTCCAAGCTCCTTTGAAGAGTAGACCAACGGCCGTTCTACCAGGCAGGTCGTAAAAAGTGAACGATTGACTATATTTGCCACTACCATCCGCAACGCATACACACACATAAAAAAACTTTGGTTGTATATATTCTTTAGCTAAATGTATGTAGTTAAGTCATATTGTAAATTTATATTTTCAAGTTCTATGTATATTCTTAAGTCATATTCTTATATTTAAGTAAATATTGCATTTAAATAACAAATGATAAATGTAAATTAAAAACAAAGCAAATATAAGTACCTAATATTTAAGAAAAATATGTGCAAAACGCAAATGTTCTTCTTCAGCGAAATAAAAAAGCTTTGTATCAAATAGCAAAGCAGCAACAACCAAAATTTAATTTACAATAAAATTCCTCATACGGCGGATCTAATCTTTGAGGGAAAAAAAGAAACCATCCGCAACGTCACGTAAAAAATGTACTAATTAACAATAATTATTTTTTCACTTTAATTTTTTAACTTTAATCAATTGATTATATTATGAAAAATACGATGAAACTTTTGCCCTACACATTTGATAGTTTTTCTGACGAGTCTTCCACTCTAAACTTTCGGAATTTTGAGATTTTTAAATTGATGTTAATCAATTTAAAATCAACCTAATTTTCTCATAACAGCTTGTTAATTATTGTTGTAATTCAAGGGTAACTTTGTCCTACACGTAAAGTGGAGACTGCTTAGTCCGACAATCTAAACTTTCCTATTTTATCTATCTTTATTAGTTTCCCGATTCGAGATTTTTCGAAGATAGAAAAGATGGTTGTCTCGTCAAAACGAAGCTGTTCACAAAAATTCAGCTTGTTAATAACAAGAAAAAGTTTGTTCTCGGGACCACGGTCTATCAGTATATAAGTCTTAGGTTGGAATGCTTGCATTTGGCTGATTTTTGGAATTATTAATAGATAACATTATTTATAATATAAAATACTGTGTAATGTATTCTATCTTATTTGCTAGTTGGCATAATGCTATACATTTAATGTTTGTTTATCGTGATTCTAAGGAAGTTTTTCATCAAAACATTAATCAAAAATGTTGATTGATTCATCTAAAAGAAGATAATAATTTACTCAATAATGCTAGAATTATAATTGAAAAAAATATTATAGTAGAAAAAGAATAGCTTGTTAATAAAAATTGTTACGCACTTTTACGCATTATTAGTTACGCAGTTATACACCCAGAAATAAATATATGCTGGCATTTTAATTAATTTTTTTAGTTGAAATCTCTTATGAATCATAATTCTTTGTTTCAGTTTTGTAGACCATAAAACTGACGTTTTGAAGATCAAAACTAAAAAGAGAGAATAATCCAAAAACCTGTAAAATATATTTAATTATAACTGTAAATATATATACGGCTTCACTAGGCTTTGACCATATTTCGTTCGATATTGACAAAAGAGACAGATGATGACAGAAAGTTATAAATGCAAACAAAAGCTCATAATAATTAACACAAGTTAAATGCACCAAAGCTGTACCTTAAAAATCAGAATTAGTATAATGTCGATGTCTTGTAGTGGCAACATTGATTTCTCTATTCGAGTATTTTTCGTTTAATTTATCTCTGACGTTTTAAATGTTTATCGTGGCATGCATATTAACGTCCATCGAGATATTAAATGATGTGCTAAAACACATCCATACTAATATGTATGTGTTTTAGCACCCGCTACCACAACATCCTCAATATCCTCCTACAACATTCATACTAATATGTAATACCATAATGGGAAAGTGTGTGTATTTGTTTGTTCGTCTTTCACGGTAAAACCACAGAATACTTAGAGACTAACAGAAGTCAATGTTACATACAAGTAATATTCGAGCATAGTACACATAGACACCTCTCACGGACGAGATATCTCGGACTGGTGCGGAACAAACTTCCCGAACCATTCCGAGATATCGCGTCCGTGAGAGGTGTCTATGTGTGCGCTGCTCGAATATCACATGTATGTAGATTGACTACTGTTAGCTTCCAATATAATATGGTAAAACGAAGTGAAGAATTAAAATGATTTTTAATGGATAATTATAGTTGAAGGAATGGAGAGTGACATAGGCTAATTTTTTGTTACTTTACGCGAGCGAAGCCGCGGGAAAAAACTAGTATTATATATTTAATAACAACCCATACCCAGAAATACAATCATTTATTTATTTATTTCATCATTTATTGCATACATATAACAAAAAGTTAATATAGCGAAAAATTACAATTACAAAAAGCAAGCTAAATATATATCTTCCAGAAAGCCAATAATAAGAGAAAAAAATACAATAAGGTAGAAAAAAAAACTTGTAAAAAGACAAAAAGCAAGAGGAACTTGCCTACTAAAATTGTATTTCTATGCTCGTCTCACAAAATATATCTGTTGTAGTCGAATTAAATGGAGCTTAAGAAAAATAATTGCAAAGTGTTTTCGGATTACAAGAATATCAAACTTGTGAAACAAATCGCAATAAAAAGGGAATTGAGGCTCAAGTTATGGATAAAGTTTCAAAAAGCTTATTTTCGATTCCCAAATTATTAGTTTCCACCTTGTTGTAAATGTAGAACATTTACAATTCAGCTATTTTCAGCTCGATAGAAATGGTAGGGTCATTTCCAGTGATTTAATGTAACACGAAAATTTATTTATTAAAACTAGCGATCGACCTAAGGTTAAAATTCGACTATAATTCTAGGACTATGTTTGACCTCTATGGTCTAAATAATAAAAGTTGATTTGAGTTTTAACCGTGTTGATTTGAATTGATTAGAGTGGTATTCTTGAACTAGTAATCTTAAACAAAATAATATTTGTGTGTATATTTTGATGGGTCGTTCCCATTCCAAATTCCATTGTTCTTGAAATATAAAAGATCCATACATTACTTCCCTCGACCTCGACGACAATTTAAATAAATATTATTTTCTTCCCGGAATAAAAACATTTATGCTCTTCACACAAATACTTGTCCCCGTCGGGGATTGAACCTGACCCCCGCCGATTGGGTAGTCAGGGTCGCCAACCACTCGACCAACGGGGTGGTCGCGATAATAGTCGCGATGGATTGACCAATCTTTCGTTTTTTTAGAACTACCTGGCCGAATTCCATCTGTACTTTTAGCTATCTGATTGACAAGAATGTAAAACCGTATACTTAAGTTTATTTATTTACTTTTATGCACTAAAATGTAAAATGTGATTAAGTGTAAGGAAATCGGTGGGATGATATTTTAAACTTTCTCCTAAAGGAAGTTACTGATTTTACCCAGATATTTGGATTTCTAGTTCTCACCACATCAGTACGTGCATTCAAGTGTGCGTGCGTTTTCTTAAATAATGCTTATACCGAAAACTGCATTAAGATTGCATTACCCGTTTGGGAGTATTTTCAACATAACTTCATGATCTTACAGCCAATAGATTTATAACCTACAATATTTTAGTACCTAAGAAATTGCTTGGCATCAAATGCTTGTCGAAGAGCAATCGGTTTACAGATTTTTTATTTATTTTTACATATCTTATAAATTGCTGTTGGAAACACCTCGCAGGAATGGAAAGGAAGATCTTCCCAATTCCCAACCATGTACAGTATTGAACCTGGGAATGAAGTTTATCAGAAAAGCGTTGAAACGTGTATCGGTACAAAATAAATCAACAATGAACATTGATTAATAAAAACCCAAGATACACAATCAGTGTCTCAAAAACGTCCTCTAAGAATGAGTGCACAATTTAAAATTGTGCACTCACTTCAAATAGAATCCCGTCACTCACGTCATTGCCCGCACGTCAAAAATATAGAATTGTTCTCTGATAAATTGTAAAATACAACGTCATGAACGTTAAAAAAAAATATAAGATATTGTATTTTCGGTAAGGATAAGAGTTTATCAATATATTTTGGTTGTTTATGTGACTAAATATAGGGTGTAATGTATGTTTTTTATTTTATTTGTCTTAAAAATTTACTCGACGCTCCAAATATAATACGACAAAATTTCAGTGGTCAGTTTTTCAGTAAAAGAACAATGCATTACAACCTCCTTTTAATTTAGTCGAATAATACAAATTGATCCTGTTATTATTAGTGGAGTCGATTCTTTTTCATTAATAAGTTAATTTTTTTATTAAGAAGATTAATTTTTTTTCATTAATAATTTTGAATACCTTTTATAGTTGTTAACCAACTACCAAAAGAGAAGAGGACATCAATTTGACGATTTTAAAATGTTTGATTATATTGATTACTTATTTTTAAGACCAAGTTAGGTGATTCTTTTTATTCTACTTGTACGAATATAAAATAACAATATATAATTGTGATTCATCGTAAGAATCACAATTATTTGGAATATGAAACCTTGGAGATATATTACGAAACTTTTAATATAACAATAGGAAATCATAAGTAGCATCGAATTTTGTTCTGTTTACACGTGGTGTTGATAAAGCTTTCTTAAGTGGTAGGAACAGGTTGCGTTAAGAATGTTTTTTTAATTTAATAATTTAATTTTAATAAAATGTTGTTTTTGATTGCGGATATCTTATACTATACATATTATAAATGTTAAAGTTTGTATGTTTGGATGTTTGATAATCGCTCACGTAAAAAATGGCTGTACCAATTTGGATTTGGACTCGGATATAAGATGACCTGGAATAGCACAAAGATTCTTTTATCCTAATGCAGAGGTCTGCAGCTAGTCTCGTATAAATTTTAAGTGACTATTTATGTATACGAGTTGTTTTATTTGCATACTAGCTGTTACCCGCGGCTTTGCTCGCGCATATTTACTTTAGAACTTATTTAAATTTTCTTTATTTTATTAAAAATCTCGGTGGGCGGGTGGGCCGCTAGTACTTTAAAAAAATAATATTTACATATCCATCTTAATTATTTATATACCACATTTTTGTTATTAAAATTTTAGTAAAAATTTTACGACCTGAACTTCCTATAACTTCTAAATGTTCTATACCTAATATCATAACTAACTATATCTCAATTTAAAAATACCTATTGGTAACACACCTCTCGAAACTAACCTAATAATTATAAAAGAAATTCATAATTAACAGGACATATCTAAACTAAAATTACCTTTGGCAATAATATTATATGTACTAAACTATACTCCAAACTAAATATACCTATCTACTACGATTGCTATGAATATAACACACCTATGTAACCAACTAATGTATCTATATTAAAAAAAGTCTGTAAGCTGGTTGACCCTAGAATTCACCTGAAACTTCCCGCAAAAAAGAGGTATTTTAAGCTCAAAGAAAAAAACTACGCCTAACATAGACTTTTGAGTCCGAAAAGTTCAAAAATCCAAAGTTTTTTTTAAATGATACTTTGTTCAATATTTGAAAAGATGTATATTATTTCAAAACGATTAACGAGTTTGATCTTTTGAATAACGAGGTTGTATTTTGGAAAACACAGAAATACGTAGATAAGTCATTATTTTTGCCGTACTCTTTTGCCGAATTTGGCTTACGCCGTAGTGAGAGATTACATCCAGTTTAATTCGTTTGTATAAAGAAGGTACTTTATACAAACAGACAAACTCTGGATCAGCTTACCTCACTCCGTTTTTCCAACCAGCCTTGATATTGGAATTTTTAACAGGAGTGTCAATAACATTTTCAAAAGCCGGCAACTAATCTTTCGTATTGCAAATGTCTATGGGCAATATTCGCTCGTACGCCTGCACATACTATAACTAAATAAATGTTCGTTAACATAATACTGCAAAAAATAACCGACAGAAAAACTGAAATCTAATTCAAAAAAAGAATTCTACGAAAAGCTAAAGTTAGTTCTAGGAAATTAATGCGTTTCCTACTATGTTGTCGATACATAATATAATAAGTCTGAAGAAAAATGTAAGAATCTACGAACTTAATAACGTAGTCATAGTCACCATTGCAGTAAATTTCCAATTTCAATATATTCTAAATCTATTAGACTATGCAAACTAAATATATTAATATCAAACGTCAAATACTACATGGCTATACACCCACAGTTTGCCGATATGTTTAGGTTCTGTGTAATAGAACCAATAACCTATAATGTTTGAAATAAAAATAAATTATTTTAATGGTCATTATTTGTTTTATTGATATATAAATGTTTTACGCAAAAACAGATTTTCGGTTAGATTTTTTTTTATGAAAAATTTACAAACCCATAAAATACTACCTAAGTCAATGCATAAAAATATTTATATTCGACTCCACTGATACCGTGTCCTACCGGTTAACTTAAGTCAAAAATTTTATTGCATTTTATACATTGCTTTTTTAAAACAACTTTAAATCTTGCGCTTAAGGTTGAATATGAAAAAACACGTTTGTGCCACAACTATAAACTTTTTAGACTGAATTAACGACAGTTTTGAATGTCAGTTTTGTTCGGAACTGTGTATCTTGGGTATTTTATATCAATGACAATGAAGCGTAATTTAGAATTCGCTTGAACTTTATATATTGTAGCACTGAAGGCTGCTTAGTAATATTTGAAATTAATGACTATTTAGATTGTGACAAGCATACAAGCTTGTTTGCAAAGCGAGAAAATGAAGTTGAAAATTTTAAAGAGACTGAAGAAACATGTTTACAAGTCACAACTATCCATGATTAAAGAGGCAGGTAGGGGCATGTGGGGGCTATTGCATAGTCGGAATCTCTTTTATTTACCTACTTATTTCGACCTGGTGTCTGAAATGAGTAAGTACATTGTATAAATACGTGTAGTTTAAAACACAAGTTTTGGAAAATACACTTTTTTACAGCCACAAGCTTACACGCTATTTCTGAAAGAAGGCACGCAATCATAAAATACATTTGATTCTAGCAAAAGACCTTGGCCTTAGAGTCGTTACCACAGATTATGTAATAGTCACGCTTGTAACCGTTACGCACTATATCCGATTGGAATCCAAGAAAAATCAAATCTCGGAAATTTGGGCCGAAATCTGATATTTCTTTTGGCACTATTTCCGATTCAATCCATTAAATATGAATCTAGAAGAAAATAGGATAAAGATTGTTTATTTCCAAGAATATGTTACAAGTGATTGTGGTTAATGTACAGTTCCCAACATATTCTACCAACGTAGTGTGCAAATATTAAAGGATTCTCCATCGTGTTGGTCCGGGTTCCCTTTGAAGAACAGATTATTTATCTGCTTTGCCCAGCAGTTCGTAAGAACGAACGATTGGCTATACGTGTCACTACCATCGTGACTACTAGGTGGTAGAATTCTATATTGTCTCGCCCGGGTCTGGTACCACCGCTTTACCTATATTAAGTCCACATGTACAATAAAACATTTTTTACATTACAATTTCATTTTATTAACAGAAAATTTATTAATCAAATCAAATAATCAAATAGTAATTTTTATTCGACGTAGGTACACACAGGAACACTTATCGACGTTATTTATAAGCAAAATTATACATGACAAGTTATACAATAGTTATAAAATACATTAAGGTGAAATAACAGAAAAATAAAGTCAGCTAAATAGAATTCTTTGTCTACAGAAATGATTTATACTTAAATATTTTGAAAATAACATGGGTATAAAACCAACAGTAAGATTTTTCTAGAAAAAAATCAAATAGCTATTTGCAGAAATCATTTAGAGGTAAAATTTTAACACTATCAGGAATATGATTGTATATAATTTATACGATATAGTTTTCTTTTAAATATTGAGTCTCTCGCCAGGCACTATATCCTAGGAAAATAATGTACCCCCTACCATCCCACAGTGCGATAGATCTATGTCGGAACTAAAATTCCTGCAGTCTTCTGTGCGTATAGCGCTATTTTCCTCCGACATCCTCAAATCCAGTAGGCCGGATGGCATTCCTCCAATTATGCTTAAAATGTGTACTCCAGAGTTGGCGCCAGTATTAACGCGCCTGTTTCAGCTGTCCTACTCACTCGGCATGGTACCAACATCGTGTAAGACAGCTTTAGTGCATCCCATCTCTAAAAAGGGAGATAGCGCTAGTCCGTCCAACTACCGGTCTTTAGCCATTACCTCCTTGTTCTCCAAAATTATGGAAACCATAATTAACTATCAGCTCCTGAAATATTTAGAAGAGCACCAGCAGATTAGTGACCGTCAATACGGTTTCCGTCGAGGGCGCTCAGCTGGTGATCTTCTAGTATACTTGACACATCGATGGGCGTAAGTTTTTGAATCCAACGGATGGCATTAGGAGTTAGTTGGGACACAGCCTAGGCCTTTGACAGGGTATGACACAAAGCACTTCTCGTGAAGCTGCCTTCCTACGGGCTTCCGAGAAATTATACAAGTGGATCACCAGTTTCTTGGCTGATCGGAGCTTCAAGGTAGTAGTCCACGGTGCATGTTCCTTAAACTTGTCAATGCTAGTTTTTCCCAAGGCTCGTGCTATCACCAACACTTTTCTTATGCATATCAATGATATGTTGCAAATTAGTAACATATATTGCCATGCTTATGATAGTACTAAAGATGCTACCTACTCCAGCCGTAGCAATTCTTCTCGAGAACAAGTTGAAGGGTGTCTGGGGAAAGATGTCGAGAATTGACTTACTGATGTCATGGAATGGGGTCGTCAAAACTTGGTCACATTTAACCCCAAGAAGTCACAACTTTGCGCGTTTACCGCAAAAAATCCATCCTTTGTCGTATCACATCGATTTGAGGATACTCTCCTAACAGCCTCAGATAGTGTTGGAAACCCAAAATTCCAACACTGCCTAAGGCTGTCAGGAGAGTTGACGTATATATCGACGGACGGACAGCATTTTTGCGTATTAAAATATAAAGTATTATTGCTGTAAACCGCACAAACTTAGACTAAAACTAACTTTTTGATAATTTTCGATATTCAAATTGATAGATAATAAATAATAATATTAAAGTTCTAAACATTTCTTTTGTAGGTGTAATAGTTTAGAAGATATGTTTTTTTTCTAAAATCTTAAAAGTTCTGGTAAACATTTTTTATTTTACGGGTTACATCAGGATTGCTTTTACCGTCGATATAATGTTCAGTTTCACGGTCATTTGGAAGGTAAAGCTAAATTAGCCTCCAAAAATTTTGGTGTGCTCTGCAGAGCGAAACAGTACTTTTTGCGGGCCCATCGCCTCCAACTTTACAAGGAGCAAATCTAGCCTCACATGGCGTACTGTTCTCATCTCTGAGCCGGAGCTCTCCAATACCAGTTTCTACTACTTGATCGCATTCAGCGTAGTGCGGTTTGAATCATTGACTATCAGGCTATTTTGAAATGGCTTAACTCTTTGACATTTCGCAGAGATGTGGATCCTCTCTGTATTTTTTATTGCATCTATCATAAAAGGTGTTCCGAGTTGTGTGAATTAATTCCAGCTACTTAATTTCATCATCGGACATCGGACAGTTTGATGTTCTGCCATAACAATATCGATGTCTAGAAAGCTACAACTGTGCGGTTCTCTCGGCACGTTTTGCCTTATACTACTCTTTTATGAAATCAATTATCAGCAGGGATTTTTCCGAATGGATACGACTTGGGGACCTACAAAAAAGAGCTTACTCCTTTTTAAAAGATCGGCAATGCAACTGCAAGACCTCTGATGTTGCGGATGTCCATGGACGGTAGTGATCACTTAATATCAGGTGCACCTCTAGCTCGTTTGCTGCTTCTTCCATAAAAAATAGGCTCATGTATTTCCCACTGTTTCTTAAATATAAATTCTATAATACTTCATTCAGATCATATTCCATAATCCTTCAAACGGCATTTATTAAATATAAATGGTCATGTTTTGATTGTGTTGACTTACAAGATTGATTTTTTCACAGCTAAGAGAGACCGCAGACTCGAGTATTTTATATAAATTTCAGTTTAATAGCTTTACGCGTTCTTGAAAAAAATGGTCTTGATATATGGACAGACGGACAATAAAGTGTTAGAAGTATTCCGTTTTCTCCATACGAGATACGGAGTCCAAAAAACGAACGTTTTTGTGAATTGAATACATGATTGCCACTAGCCAACAGAAGTGACATGGTAGCGTCGAAAATTTGTCAATATAGGACAAGAATCGGTTTTAATACACCCTGCGCTGATAGTAAAATTAATAGTAATACTGATAGTAAAAAAAAGTAAATTAAAAAAATATTTTTAACAAGCATGAATCGCTGCATCCTGTTGAAATTAAACATCCATTCTTTGTTGTCACAATGGTAGTGACATGGTAGGCCAATTACTGATCTTTAATGAAGCCTAGCTGAAAGTTGAAGGTCTATTCTTCAAAATACTCCTGAATAAATATGGGAAAGCGCGACCAACCTTTTTGTTACTAAAATAAAAGTAAATCGTTGTAATCAAAAGGTAAGAAATACTAAACGCAATTATATTCATACTATCATTAATAATTTCAACACCGCCGATGTCTGGAAACTGCTCAATAAGCCTAATGTTGCTCCGTCTATTTAATGAGAGTTCCCAATTTGTTTCACCTAATGATCTTAATGATCACTTTATTTTTAAGATGGCCTCTGCACCAGTTAATAAAGGACACATTATGGTCTGCCTGAAATGATTGTATATATTGAATTTGGGTTTTTAATTATTTTTTTTTTGGTAACAGATAGGGTAATACCCGTAACATTTTTAACACTTCGACGTCGAAAGCTTTCAATACTGATTTCAAAGATCGATAAATGTTTATATTGTTTTTTTAATTTTTGCTTCAACCTCTCTATATTATAAATTTATCGCTCATTTAAGACGCTAGTCAACTATTGTGATGTATAAGAGTTTGCCTTCTTTAATGAAATAAATGAACGTACAGAAGGAAGCTACAGATTTATTTAGTGGTATGGATACTATAAATTATAATACTCATATTTTATAATGATTATGTAAATGAACACGAGTATATTAATGTCAACACAATTCGTTTAAAAATTACAAAAGAGAGTTTGCCTATTTTCTTTAATGAAATAATTGAAAAATTGCAAAATACAAAATTAGTCTTGTATTAAGATGGTAATTAGTAACATCAAAAAATGAAACTTCACAAAAAAAATGCAAATTGTCTCTGAGTAATAATAGAATAACAGTTTAACAGTTTCAATTTACTTAGGTGGAGTCTTCATTTATGAAAGTAAAATTTTATTCTTTTTCTTCCGAGTTCTCAAGCTTTATATATATATATATATATATAAAGCTTGAGATATATATATATATATATATATATATATATATATATATATATATATATATATATATATATATATATATATATATATATATATATATATATATATATATATATATATATATATATATATATATATATATATATATATATATATATATATATATATATATATATATATATATATATATATATATATATATATATATATATATAATACTTATTTTCCTTGGTCCGGATCTCCTTTGAAAATCTACCATCTGCCATTGTCATACAGTACGTAAAAGGCGAACGACTGGCCATACGAGTTACTACCATCGTGGCTATTAGACGGTAGAGGTCTGCATCGTATCACTTGGGTATTAGGTACCAATGCCTTACCTATTACTGCCACGTCAACTCTCGTCATTATCGTATTTCGGTTTGGTGGGAAAGGTAGCTGATTAACTTATACATATGGCATCATCGTTCTGCCACACGGATTACAACACACTGTTAACTCTTTGATATCTTACCACTTTACCTATTTCAGCCGCAACAGCATCAATGCTCGCCATTGTAGTGTTCGGTACACGACAATGATGAGCATTGATGCTGTACAACGAGCAACAAAGAGCATTTTCGTGTTCGGGTTTGAAAGATAAGGCAGCCGGTAAGCTTATGCACATAGCATCACACTACCTCACGAATACCAACGCACTATAAACGTCTTTGATGTTCACAGGCGATAGTTTATCTCTTTCTATATTTGTAAGGATGGAAAGATGAATGCTTGTTACTCTTTCATACAAAACCGGCCTAACCGATTT
The DNA here is from genome assembly GCA_036924255.1 of Apodemia mormo. NCBI lineage: Eukaryota > Metazoa > Arthropoda > Insecta > Lepidoptera > Riodinidae > Apodemia > Apodemia mormo. The sequence continues at coordinate 34,321,577 of JAUPFN010000012.1, read as the reverse complement.
GAACGACATTTGACACACATATACATAATAACCAGAAATGGCATATATTATACTTTTTATTAAGAAAAATGTTGTTCCCTTGTGGTTCACTAAAAAAAATTATTAAGCAGCGGGCTACAGGGCGCAGTTTTATCTATACTTTCCATCGTCGGCACTTGGTGACATTCAATTGTTATTAGACACTATTACCATAGAATACTGGAGAATAACAGAAGTCAATGTTCCATACAAGCAATATTGGAGCAATGCACACATAGACACCTCTCACGGACGCGATATCTCGAAATGTTTTGGGATAGTTTGTTTCGCACCAGTCCGAGATATCGTGCCCGTGAGAGGTGTCTATGTGTGCTACGCTCGAATATTACTTATATGAGACAATGCTTCTATTAGTCTCCAGTATTATGTGCTAAATTACTATGCACTTATACTTAAATTTCACTTTAAACGTATTAGTATAGGATCCCGATAGAGATCGACCTTCACCGAGCTAGTTAATGAATCAAACATATATTTTTTGATATATTAAATTACATATTTTTATGTAATTTAATATATCAAAAAATATGTTACATATGGGTTGTCTATCAAATTTCAGTCCAGGATATATTTAATTAATTTTTTTTTGAAAATGATTTTTTAAAATATTTCACCGGTGTGGTTAGTAAATAAATTTTACACCAATCGAAGGTATGCATGCATAAGTTTCATCCATTAACCACGCCGCACAGTGGTTCAGCGTTCTAAGGAAGGCGGACATACGCACATTGCTCGGTTACAATCAGCCAAAAACATGTGGAAATGTTTGTTTACGCTATTTAAGGATCAACCAAGGTTAAGTTAGATAAAAACAACCATTCAAAATAATATAGTAATTATATATTTAACAAAAATGTAAGTTACGAATAAAATAAAATAAGGTAGGTTCATATAATATAATTATAATTAATACATATTTTAAAAAAATACAGTTGACGTAATATATTTTAAACAGTATCTTAAAAAATAACTTAATCATCATCATCAACAGCGTGTAGACACACCCAGGCGTGGAAAGAACGTAGGGAGAGTGGCGTGTGAGTGCAGAACTGTTACTGAATCGTGTTTGCGTTCGCGACAGAAGTGCGACAGTATCGCGTTTGCATCGCGACTGAATCTGGGCCCGTAGGTGCGGGCACACACCTAGCGACCGCATCGTTACTGTATCAATGCAGACGCGCGACAGCATCGCTACTGCATCACTACAAAACGTCGGTCGCCGTGGGCGATGGATGACCCTAAGATGCGACTTAAGAGTAACTTCGAATTTATTATACAGACGGTAATAGCGCATTTAAAAATAGAATGTACTACATGTGATAAGTACATATTATATTTATTTAAATACTTTATTGCACAAAAATGGTACAAAGGCGTAACTTAATGCTATTAATCATCTTCTCCCAGTATACTTCCCGCAATGCTGAGAGAAAAAGCTTGCGTAGTGATACATTATGAATGAGCTGAATGAACTAATGAACAACATGAATATTATTGTATACTAATACATACTAAAAACTTATTATCTTAACTAGTATTATAAAGAGGAAAGATTAGATTTTTTCTTGTTTGTTACGATTTAACGCAAAATTGACTAAATCGATTTTAAAAATTGTTTCCTCTTTAGAAGTTTAAAAAGGTAAAGGAAACAATATTATTCTAGGAGAGGACTGTTATAATGTAGCGGACTACACGCTGCAGCTTATAAATGCGAAAGTTTGGAATTGTTTGGATAGATGGATGTTTGTTACTCTTTCACGCAAAAACGGTCTAATCGATTTGGATGGAATTTGGCACACTCAAAGACGATGACCTGAAGAGTACTTTTTATCCGGAAAAAATAAATTGTTCCTGTGGGATTCAACAAAAACTTTTACAATGCAGCGGGCCTGCAGGACGCAGATAGTTTCACACAATTATTAGTCATGATATTGGTGACACGTTTTCTTCTGTCGGCGTTTACGAGACACCTAGTAGTAGAGCAATAAGCGATCAACATAGGAATTAGAATTTGAAATATGCTAGAAGAATTTGAAATATTTGTAGGAGAAAAAGTTACATTACGTGCTAACACGAACGTCTCAAAGGAGCTATTTGATACATCACAGAAATTGTACGGCCTCAGTAATTGTGTTGTTTACATTGCTCTTAAAAATAATGGCGTACGTTTTATCCATTGTCTTTCTTCGGCGAAATTTAATCATGGAACAGGAGACAAAAAAATATTGCCAATACTTATTTTCTTCTATTTAGAGCATTCAAATAAATGAATAAATAATAAAACATAGAACTAAACTACAGAACCGATTTCAAAGAAATTTTGTAGATATCTACTATTTGGTTTTTCCTCTCACCCCCCTAAATATTATATATACTTGTTGTGCCTACATGACAAATAATGAGGAGTTCACCTTTGCCCTCCTGCACTTTGGTACAAAATTGTGCCGTACTGTCGGTCCAACTTTTAACCACTGCATGATTGACGTTTAGCCACGTTTCATCCAAAAAGACAACTTTGCTCCAACCACTTATGTTTTTGACCTACCTTAAATATCTACATATATTATTATTAATTCCATATCATAAATACCAATTATTATAATTTTCTTTTTAAGCTAATTTTCATAACAATATTTAAAGAAAACTAGATTTATGCTGCGAGTATCGTCACCAATAAAAATGAATTGTATAATGTCACATTCCTAGTCATGTGGTACTGTCAGATGACAATGTTATGCTACAGCGCACGGACTGTATATGGATAAAATAACTATAAAATTATTTATCCAAGTATATAAGGTCATTCCAAAATAGGTGAACATATTTGAACACAGCGTTCGGTACGTCTAACCAAAGATACCCACAGATATCTGTCAGTACATAATTCACACACGCGTGCATGCAGAGCACACAAGCGCACAAAATACATATATTACAATATATTAACTCACGTGTTGCGCATGTATGTATAGGTATATGTGTGTATTTATGTATATATGTGTATGTTATGCATGCAAATATACTTTATGTGTATGTATGTATATGTATGTGTGTGTGTGTGTTTACACATGTGTTATTCTTAAATGCTTTTGTAGTGACTAGTTTACAAACAATAAAAAAAACAAGATAGCAACGCACCATTAACATCTTTGGTGTTTATAGGCGATGGTTGACTCTTTCCATCAGAAGACCCATCTTCTTGTTTGCTATCTTATTATATATAAAAAAAGACCTGCCCAGCCTCGATCGTAAGAGTGTACCAAAACAACATGCTGTATATGTATATTCTTCTCTGTGATTTGAAAACCGGTTCACTCGCTCGACTGGACTGTGTCGCGATGATTTCATTATAATTATTTTACCTACCTCTTGTTCCATACCTACATTTATAAGTACATAAATATTGTTTCTGTTTGTAATATTAAGGTACTTTTTTTGTTTTTTATTTCCATTATTGTAATTAAATTTATTGTGTTGACGACTCTGATGCCCGGTAAAACTGGCGAAAGTTTATTTTATTTATTTTAATACTTTATTGCACAAAAAAATAGTACAAAAGGCGTAACTTAATGCTATTAAGCATTTTCTCACAGTTTACCTTTCTTGATGCTGAGAGAAAAAGCTTGGGTAGTGCATAAAAAACTAATTATGAGCTATCAATAAAACTAAATACTAGATTCTAAATTACCATAACTAATCTATTTTTGTGATATACTACAACAAAGGAAGTAAGCTACATAATTTATACATATATTCTTTCCAATAGTTAAATATAGATTGACTACTTACATAGAAGTTAAATATATATACACCGTTATTCAATAATTATTATAGAACTTTACTTATAACATTTACAGATATTAACATAATATAAAATACACACATATACAAAATTAAGTATTCTGACAATTTAAAAAGTGCTCGTACATTGCAGTTTTAAAATTTGATAAAGTAGATGATTCACGCATCTGAGACGGGAGAGCATTCCATAACCTTATCGCAGTAACTGTGAAGGAATTAAAATATGTTGCCGTATTGTGGTCCGGATACATCAACGTACTAGAATTTTGAGACCGCTGAAGCCTACCTTGACTTGAAATGTATTCAAAACGTTCTTTTAGATAAATTGGAAAATATGGATTATTAAGAATATTAAATAAACATGAGAGAACTTGCATGTCCCGCCGGAGACGAATATTCAGCCACTTTAATTGTGACCGAAAATGGGTGATATGGTCATATTTACGCAGTCCGAATATATATCGAATGCATAAATTAAGCAGCCTTTCAAGTTTATTTAATAGTTCATCGGTAATATCAGTATAACAAATGTCCGCGTAATCTAGGAAAGGCAACAGTAATGCATTAACCAGTGTAATTTTCGTTTTGAATGGTAGGAAGTTTTGAAGTCGTTTTAATGCATGCATTGAGGCGAAAATTTTACGACTAAGTTCACTTACTTGAAGTGACCTCGATAAATTGTTGGTCATATAAATTCCTAGGTTTTTTACGGAAGTAAGGTAAGAGAGACATTTACCGTTAAGAGTCACAGGGGGAAGGGTCTCTAAATCAAATTGTGCCAGGTATCTATCGCGCCCAATTAACATTACCTGCGTCTTGTCGGGATTCAACGTAAGTCCATAGTTTTTTGCCCAAGTGTTGATTGCATCTAAATCAGCGTTCATATCTACGATACCTTTATCTAGGTCATTCGGATGGAATGACAGATAAAGCTGCAAATCATCTGCATACAAATGGTAAGAGCAATGCTGTATGTAAGAAGTGACTGCATTTATAAACACTGAAAAAAGTAAAGGAGATAACAACATCACACCAGTCCGACTGCATTTCATAAGTCCGGGTTTGTTGTTGTCGCCCACTAAGATAGGATGCGAACCAGGCCGTTTCCAATTGAGACAAATTTAAGGAACGAAGAATAGCTATTAAAATATCGTGGTCCACACAGTTGAACGCATTGCTAAAATCAAGGAGAGTAAGAAGCGTGATCTTTCTTTCATTCATAGCCCACCGTATATCATCCGTAATTTTTATAAGAGCCGTTGTCGTGCTGTGACCTGGTCGAAAGCCTGACTGAAAATTATTTAGCAGGCTATGTATTGAAAGAAAGTCAGAAAGTTGAATATAAACAATGCGCTCTAAAATTTTTGAGAGGTAGGGTAAAATAGATATAGGCCTAAAATGGGTAGGATCTGTGGGATTACTTTTCTTGGGTAATGGGGTAATGAAAGCCTTGCTCCACGAAGCCGGAAAGTTACCACAGGATAAAGATAAGTTAATGATTTTAGTGATTTGGGGTAAAATTATGTCAAGTATTGGTAGAATCATAACTCTGCCCAATCCATCACAGCCAACAGCCTTGGTGGATGTGGACAGAATGATCTTTCTTACAAGACTTTCATCAACCGGTTTAAAATCAAATTGCGTACGGTGTTTAACAGCGGACAACGTTATATCACGGAGAGTATTTTGTTTAACATGAGGGTCAATTTTATGAGATGGTACAGAAAATTGTGTATTAAGATCATTAATGTTTAAATGACGAGGTAGTTCAGTCTGCAACTTCCCAAGACTCAGTGACCGAAGAAACTTCCACATATTTGTGGTAGAGGAACATTCAATATTTGTAAGAATGTGGCGGCGTTTAGCATTTCTTACCATTTGGTTACAGCGATTTCTTGCTAGTTTGAAGGCATCCCAAAGCTCCGGTGAGCGATGCTTATTAAATTTACACTTCAAGCGGTCCCGACGAGCCATTAAATTGCGGATATGTTCATTCATCCAAGGTGCAGGGGGATGTTTCATTCGAACAGGTCGCAAAGGAGCATGTTTATCGTATAACTCAATTATTAAATTAGTAAAGCATGTAACTTTATTGTCAATACTATTTGGTAGGTCAAGTTGGGACCAATCTATTTTTTCGGCATCTAAGAGTAATTTTGATTCGTCGATTTTGTTAAAATTACGCTGCATAAAAATTTTGCATTTACGTTTTTGGGTTCTTAATCTGTATGAAGCAAATATCAAGTCGTGATGAGAAAAACCAGGTGCTGCGAGCTGCCCACTGTGACAAATGCGATCACTATTAGATGTAATTATGATATCTAATAAAGAGTTGCAATCGTTAGTGTGATAAGTCGCCTTGAGTGGCAGTATCTGAAAGTTACACGACATTGTTAGCTGCACAAAAGTACGAGCTCGCTTATTGTCCTTTAAAAGGCAAGTATTGAAATCGCCCATCACAACAAAATGGTCGTATTGGGGTGTGTACGACTCTAAAAGTTTTTCGAAATGTTCAAAATAGTCAGTCATAGGAGGAGCATACACAACTCCAAGTAAAAATAGAGATTGTCCCATAACTATTTCTAAAAGCATGTATTCGTAGGATCCACTATATAATGCAGGTGATTGGGCTATTACTTTATATTGTAGATCACTACGTAGGTAAATGGCTACACCACCACCACCCTTGCCGATTCTGTCATTACGGATTAGTGTGAAATTTGGCATAAAATAAAGAGATGAAGGCAAGGATGGTTTTAAAAAGGTTTCAGATACAAGGACGGCACTTATAAATGGGCTATTAAAAGTCGCTAAAAGTTCCGAATGATGAGCCGGGATGCTTTGTGCATTTATATAACAAATATTAAAATCCTTCCGATGCTGGAAAAACATGTTATGTAATTCGTCACCCAGTGATGTATCATCAACAGAATCATACGAAGAGAGTGATGTTGATTCTAAAGAGTAGTACGGTTCAGAATCACTCATATTGCAAACAAGTACTAATAACTAATAATTATACTGTATTATAAAAATATATGTATATATAAATGTATAACTTACTATATTATTGTAGACTAAGTGTAAAAATGGTATCTATATATAGAAAATAAAAATAAATAAAAACAATTTACATGACTAAAGCTACTGCACAAATTAACTAATAATTTACTGACAAAAAAGAAAAACTTAGTTAATTAACAAAAAATAGCAGGTTACATAACTACAAGATTATTTTAAATATAACAAAGAAAAAGAAAAATGTTACTATTAGACTTTCACCTTGAGATATCTGAGTTTAACTTTTAAGCATGGTAACATATATATACAAAGCGAGAATTAGTTAGGCGGAATGGAATAGCAACGTTAGCCGTTACCGTGTCAAGCTGAAACCAAAGAGTATGTACCTGACAGCTGTCAATAATGAAACTTGACTTTGACTTCTGAGTTTCGATCTGTGATTAAATGTGTTAAATGTTAATATTAAATTACATAGGTACCCTAAAACAAAAGTTTATGTGGTATCTTTAAGGTTATTTCTAATGTATTGTATTGTATTGAAATAAATAAAATAAAAATATGGCGTGAAGTTATTTACTCTACTACTCACAACGTAAGAACTTTAAAAGTGGATCATTTTATGCAGAATGTGTTATGAGACAAAATTGTTTTATTCGTAAAAATCAAAATCCCTTGAATTGCATTATTTTTTGGGTAGATAACTTTATTTAAACTGATCTGGATCTGGATGGAGTAACAGACATTCATCCATCCGTACATCTGAACTTGTGCATTTATAATATTAGTATAGATTAATTATGCTGTTCTGTGTAAGTATAATAAAGTATTAAGTAAATTAATTAATCCAAAAGTAATATATTACAAATTTGTGCTTATCTTCACAATACGACGCATTTACTCTGTATATAAACTTTTGTTATTATTTTTTTATTTTTGTATGACAATCGTAAAGCAGATTATAGAATACATCTACCTTACAAGTTTCAACTGTGTGGTCCATATAGTTTCGAAATAAAGAGTCTGTGACATACAGGCAGATAAAAATACACAACGAATCTATAAGGGTTCAGTTTTCTGCTACTCAGCGACGTAACTCCGCAATGTTTAATCTAAAAATGATTTCACCCGGCTTTTATTAGTGATAAAAATGATTTTTCCCATAATTCTTTTATTAGTTTAAATACATTTTTAATATAAAATGTTTTAAATTTGAATTGTATAATAAAAAATACACACAAAAATAATCAAACTAGTAATTTATAATAAATCGTCCTTTACATTCAGGACACTGTGCGTTGGGGTAAAATTTGGTACCATCTTTTAACTTAAAAATGAAAATAAAATAAAAAATATGATTTTTTAAATTTGAATTACAAATGTTGCGATTTAGTTTAATAAATTTAGAATACATCGCAAACGCCATTTAAGGTGAGGCTTCGGGACAAACAGGAAAAACTGGTTTGCTAAATCACGTTTTTTTTGTACTGATTGTTAAACAACGATTTTACAAAAATTACACGATATACATGAAGATATTATCTAAGGAAAGTGCTAACTTATTACATGATAATATGTAATTTACTTGATCATATAAAATTCCAAAAACAGGTTAAAAAATCTCTAAAACAAGTAATTGGTTTATAATATTTCTAATCTTCCACATGATTTTTATATGGAGATATTTAGTTTTAAATACAAAAAAAAATGTACTAAATTTTGGTTTACAGCTGAAGTCCTATCTTTATTAATCCAAAAATTAACACATTTCCCAGCGGTTTCGGAACATACCGCGCCACCCATTTCCTATAGAATTGACGCGCGTCGAAATACCTCGCTTTAATCATATTATGTAAACAGCAACGCTATCCAAAACTCGTTTGAGTTACAAAGTAATATATCAGAGAGCAACAACTATTTTCCCAGGGAATATTCAGTCTTCTAATATTAATCAAAATATTTATCTAAAGTGCTTCTCGAAGTTTGTAGGTTGAATTTACACTTTGCTGAGTTCAGACGCCATTTTACGGAAACGGGTAACAGGGTTTGGTTTGACCCTCAATTAAACTACGGTTTCATTGTAGAGTAGGGGGAAAATATTAATGTCAACGGACGATCAGATTTATTAAATAACAACCTAGTATTTAAAATGATCATATTTATACAAATATTATAGTTTTGTTAAATTTTGTCCGTATTTATTTTTTCTAAATAAGAATTGCGAAAAAAGATACAATTATTTCAATAGAACCTATATTTGAGCCATTTTATTTGTTGTTTATGTTTTCTTTAATATGCACTACTCAATATGTATTGAGTTTTTTAAATTAAGCATGACATTTTGTAAATTTTCGCCAAACACTGCTCTGTCTTGCTCTAAATATTTAATTATTTAATTGAAAAGTTTAAATAGTATATTAATAAATTCATTATTTAAATAGTTTTTTTGTTATAGTATAAGATAGCAAACAAGCAGATGGGCCTCCTAATGGAAAGAGTCAACCGTCGTCTATAGACATCAAAGGTCAAGGTAATGTTGCGTTGCTATCTTGTGGATAAGTTTACCGGCTACCTTACCCTCTAAACCGGAACACGACAGCGACAATCACTGACGCTATTGCGGCAGGAATAGGAAAGGCGGTGGTATCAGACCCGGGTGAGACAATGCAGAATTCTACCACCTAGTAGCTACGATGTTAGTGACTCGTATAGCCAATCGGTCGCCTTTTACGACCTGTCTGGCAGAACGGCAGTTGGCCTATTCTTCAGAGGAGCCCGGAACCAACACGAGGAGCATGGAGAGTAGATTAAAAATAAAAGAAAATCTTGGGTTTAAGTTCATTTAATTTTTATGTATGTTTATAAAAGAAAATATTATTAAATAATAGATGTGTACAGGGAAACTCAAACCTCTAAAATATGGTTTCTGTCGGCCACCGAGACACTTTATAGTTACCAAAACAACTGACCAATGTCACCATTTAACTTAGTATGTTACGGCGTCATGGTATTATAATTCTGACACTTTTATAGGTTCACTTTTTAGAAAGTGTGTCCTGTCTCCTGGCCGAAACATATGCGCTCAGACGCTCAATATAAAATGTGTTTACTCCGACTAAGTGAGATCACTGAGGTTGTTGTTTCGTTGAATACACCAAATTACTGGCATTAAACACTCGAATCTCTATAAATTATATTTTACTATATTTCGAACTTAGTTATTTACTATTTTTCTTTATATTGGAAAAAAATATTACTTATTCGTACAAAAAAAACCCATAAAACTGTTCAATTTTTTGTATTTTAATTCACGTTACCTCATAATATTTAAAGTATTATTAAGAATCTAAACCTAAAATAGTAAGTAACAATTTATTTATTTATAAATTGTTACTTACTATAAATTATTTTAATTATTAATATAAATTATTTTAAAACGAGTTATAAATTGAAAATCACATTTTCAAAAAATAAATGTAGGTGACAAAGAAAACAATCATTTAACATAGTCTTGTTTTTTACTAAATAATGTTTTGCTAACGAACGAAATCCAAAATCTGTTTTTTTTTCGTGATGTTGTGTACTTGAAATTCTTGCCGGAAGGTCAATTGGTAAATAAAAAATATTTACTATTTATTTGAACTCACTAATCTATGCTAAGGTTAGTTTTTGATTTCATTGAGCTCCTTAAAATACCTCAACTCAGTGGGAAGTTTCAGGGATGGCCTACATGGTCAACAGTTAACAGACTTTTTTAATTGGAATAAATATATTTTGTTCTGTGGGGTAAATGTCATTTAGTAAATAAATTCTTATTATTCCCAATTAGGATAGCCTCCGTACAAGACCTGTGTGTATAATGAGAGATGTCCAATGGGACATGTTTGGTATCTGTTTTCAGGTGCTTGTCGTTGTCGTGTGCCGGTTGGGAGTGTGATCCCCACCAGACAGATAACAACGGACCATTAAATTATTTGAAGTCTATAGATGATGAATATCCCTTTTCATCGACAGAATTAATTGCTTGTTTGCTATTCTATGTAATAAAAAATTACGGCACAGAAACAATCTATTTGATATTTCTTATCCCAGAAGCACTGCAATAGCGAGAACTTCCCAACACCGTCCGAAAAGTATCATGTATTACGTACATATGGACGCTGGAATAATTTTTTTTGCAAGAAGTAAACTGAAATTGATTTAAATTGTGACTATAATTAAAATCTGTATAGATGAAGTAGTTATTAAAATTGGTTAATTTATAGACAAATAAGTAACTTGTAAATAAATTAAATAAATGTAATATTTAATTGATTTCTAGTTGTATTTAAAATGATAAGTTACAATTAATATTCTAAATTATTAAATATCACGTGTTGATTTGACGTCATGGTGTCGTTTCATATCAAATGTTTATAAAAGGGCAGCTATTGTAAGTGGGGAGCATTCATAGAGAATAGAGAAACATTCTATCGTTGTCTTTCATAGAGTTTGTGTCAATATTCTAAAACAAAAGTAATTATTGTTAAAAGTGCTGTGGTTATTTTATATTACAAATATAACATATAACATAATAAAATATAAGTTATGAGCGACGAATATCCAAGCGGTGATGCTACGCCGACATACACGTATCAAGTATCTTAGATGCACATATATTTCGGAAACTTTTTAGTATTTTGAATCCACCGTATATCCGTATAAAAGCTTTAACGATTTGCTTAAAAGAGCGTAATCTTAACATCCTTAATAGGTACATCCGGATATTCTGCGAGTCAGCTCGTATTACTAGCACTTTGCTTCGTCTCAATGTCTATATCAATTGTGTTTATCAGATGTTTGCAAAAAAAATATATCAGATATATTTGAAGTTATATAATTTAATACTTAGTCCATTTAGCGAAAATTGTAAAAAGACTGAACTTGCTGCAGTAAAAGGAAGGTTATATTTTTTGAGTATATGTATGTTTCTTTGGCAAGCTACATAACACGCTAAATCATTTGATAGTTAAGGGCATAGTGGCGCATTCGCATGCATAATAATTATTCTAATTGTTATTTTTTTTAATGTCTGGAAAGCTCCTCTGATTATAAACTTCTCTCACTACGGGACAGAAGAATTTTTAATGATATGATTTTTCTTCGAGAAATTTGCACTAGTTCTATTGACTGTTCGCAACTCATTAATAAAGTTATAAGTTTGTGTGTTCCTGCTAAGCGCACCAGACACACTAGCTTATTATATGTGCCTCTTATTAAGAGAAATTACCAGTCTAATAGCGTTACTCTGCGTCTACCTCGCACGTATAACAGATATTTTGCGTGCTTATGCTTACACAGCTAAAATTCACAAAAAACTTTTATCTAGACTAAATATACCTTATTGAATAAATAGTTTCATTAATAATTTCACACGCAAATGCACCAACTCATGCTCACGCTCACACACATACACACACGCACATACACATACACACATACACACACACACACACCCTAAGAGGTTGTGTTGCATACATGTGTTGTTCCTTAATGATCTTTATATCTTTTTTGTTAATTAACAATAATTATTTGGTTATTAAATTCATTACATTTTATTTTTATATTATTAATTTCTTTTTCATATGATTTAATTCTTTCTGTTATTTGTTCTTTTTTTTTGGCTTGTACTGTCAATGCACTCTTTAGAAGTTTCAGTAATGTTATGAAAATCCGTAATTGGCTAATGCTTGGTTTGGTTACTTGGTTTATTTGTTAAATTGTACGGTATGAATTTTATTTAATAATAAAAATAAATAAAATAAAAAAAAAACAAAAGTGTAAGGTGACATATTTTGATTATCTATTTACATTATTGTTAACAAAAACAAAATTTATAAAGCCTGCATTTTTTACTTTCTTATATTTGTCTATTCGGGCTATTTCGGATGAAAAAAGTTCTTATATATATTATTACAGTATATTTAACCCTTGGATTTTTATGAAATTATAAAAAATAAAAATCGCTGTAAATCATTATTTTCTTCAATATGACGGATTTAAGGTAGAGAGGTGTCGTTGTATCGTTTTATCACAGCACACATATCAACTCGAAAAGGGATCGCCGCCATATCAACTCGAGTCGTTGAGTATGTCTTGTTTTGTAATTCCCTACTGTAACGCACACTAATCGAAATCGTATATAGTCCCGCCTCAGCTCAAGGGCCGAAGTCTAGCGTGGTCAACTTACAGTAACCGCGCTTACAGTTTATCGTCCCCACGTTTACGGCTTGTCATCCCCGTGCTTATGGCAAGCCGTTCCCACGCTTACATCTTTCTGTATCTTAGCTTACAGCGCACAATTTTGCCAAACATGCAGAGATGTAAGCGTGGCGTTGTCTAGTCATAGCCGAGTCAACGTACCGAAACAGACAACGATCGCCTATAGACACAAAAATATATGTTAATGATGCGTTGCTATTTTTGTGGCGGGGTATTAACGCCACATGCGTTAGTTTACCGGCTACGTTACGCTCTAAACTAAAACATTACAGTGACAAACACTGATGCTATTGCAGCAAAAATAGCTAAGGCAGTGGTACCAGATCCAGACGAGAACATGCAGGACTCTACCACCTAGTTGCCACAATGATGGTAACTCGTCTAGCCAGTCATCCGCTCCTTACGAACTCAACTTCAAAAGGAATCTGGACCAACTCGGAGGAAAAACCCGGCACACAGACGGACATCACTAAGACTTTGTGTGTCTATATGTAATAAGTTGTCCCTTTCTATCAGGGGAACCATATACTGGTTTGCTTTTGCTTTTGACCGCCTTTTATCTGTCTGTCTGTCCATCAGTCTATCTATTTGTTCCGGGTAATATCCGAAATTGTTGGGCCGATTTTGACGGGATTTTCACTGGCAGATAGCTGATGTAATAAGGAATAACTTAGACCACTTTCATTTTTGAAAAATTCCACGCCGATGAAGTCGCGGGTACAGCTAGTATTATATAAAAAATCACACACAAACTACAAAATACGAAACACGAATTGTACACATACCATACGTGAGTGCATATTGAGAGAATATTTATTTCCATACGAGGCTATACGCGTACAAGGAAAGACGATGTATTTTTTAATAAGATCACGCACGTTTTCAGTGTCGTATTCCAGGAAAATAATTACACGAGACATGTTACAGATTGAAAACAGCAAAGTAAGATTTTCCTCTATAGGAAAAGTATCATCATCCAAGTTCATAGAAGAAGACTATGATAACTTTTTATATCTTCGTCTTAGTTGAAATAAGTTGAAAAATTTACATATTATGTTTGATGCGTGGGACAATTGCAAAAAATGTAATTTTGAATGTTCTACCTCGTGATCTATGGATTAGTCTATTTGGCACAGATTGTGAGGTCCCGGGTTGATCCCCGAGTTAGGCAAATGTATTATTTAGGTTTTGCTTGATAATTCAAAGTCATGGTCGTTGTTCGGAGTCTGGCAAGTGGTATTTTTTATATTATAAGATAGCAAACAAGCAGATGGGTCTCTTGATGGAAAGAGTCAACCATCGCCTATAGACACCAAAGATGTTAATGGTGCGTAGCTATCTTGTGGCAAGGTCTAATGCTACATGCATAAGTTTACCGGCTACCTTACCCTCCAAACTGGAACACGACAGTGATAAGCACTGACCCTATTGCGGCAGGAATAGGTAAAGCGGTGGTATCAGACCCAGGCGAGACAATGCAGAATTCTATCAACTTAGTATCCACGACGGTAGTGACTCGTATAGCCAGTCGGTAGCCTTTTACGACTTGCCTGGCAGAACGGCAGTTGGCCTATTCTTCAACGAGCCCGGGAGCAACAAGGGTGTGTTAAGACACCCGTGCCTCAGATGAGCATGTAAGTCTGTCGGCCCTAGTTATCGTTAGAAATAGGCGATTATAATTATCATAGAATTGGGTGCCGTATATTATGGTCCAGACTGATATGACAAAATCTGGTATAATAAAACACCCAAAAAAAAACTTTTAAATAATACCATCACACCTGGCTTTCGAGCAAGGTCGGCGAAGTAAAGCAAACGTCTATGGACTTTCCTGTTCATCACGAACACCGCTTTCCCGGTTGGTGGGATGAGTCATTATTTCATTTTCATTTTATCGACCTTATGATCACGGTGATTAGTATTGTTCAAATAAACTATTTTATGATAGCGCGTTATAGACTATAAACTATATTTTCTAACGCGCTACGTTATAAACTATATTATTATAACGTGTAACCGAACACTGATCATGCGAGCCAGCCAAGATAGCGCGTGACTCATCACAACGTCATATAGTTAGCGACGACCGAGCGCTATAACGCTATAAACTATGTTATAATGTCTAGCGTCTACGGTCTAGCACGTTACTCGTTAGATCGCGTAGTTCGTAACTTCCTAGATTATAATGTTATAACTACCTGTCATTACCTGTCATTGTCGTAGTTTTTTTTCTCTCCTATTTATTTTATTACTGTGTTATCTTCTTTTTACTATAGTCATCAATTTGCGTTTTAGCCTTTTCTTATCGATCTTATCCTTGCAATGTATGAATAATTAGAATTTCAATGTAATTTATATATTTGTGTTTGTCTTTATGCTTGTACACGATGCCTTCCACTTTCCATTACCAACTTCACTTTTTGGGTTAGCTGGAAGAAATCTCTGTCGTTAGGGATAAGCTCACCTTTTGGGTTTTTATATATCAATGCCTTTTGTGCATTATTTTAAGTATCGTTTAATTTTTTTGGCATTATATAAGTGTACAATAAAGTATTAAATAAATAAATAAATATACTACGGCCTACGCTAACCACTAGGTATATAGCGTGGCGTTATGTTATAGCGTCAATGACGTGTATAATATTACCACATTATACACGTCATTGTATAGCACCGAATCTAAATAGCGTAGGCTATAACGTTTAGTATACATAGCGCGCTATAATTTAACGCTTTACGTTATATTAACCACCATTAATCGTGATGATACTTTTTAAAAGTTTTTTTAAGTTAAATTGTTTTTGTTCTTACATGGTAAATGTTGAAATTTGGAAGATTTTTAAGTATATATCAATAAATTTGTGGATGCTATTATGCCGGGTAGACAAAGTTAAATGAATGTCAACGGACGTTTAGTTAACTTTGTCTACCCAGACACAGGTCCACAAAGACCAACCATGACCAACACTAACATACCATGATCAGATTGATCGAGGACTGTCCGAAGATGTTGTCAATAATCTTTGCAGCCGGCGTGTTTGTGTGAAGAGAGTGATGGATGTGGGGGAAGCAAGATAAGTCTGCAAGAATTGTGACTCACGTACTCGGTTCTTTCTGCCTACTCCGTTACGGATCTGGCGTGAAGATATGTATGTATGCACCTTAATGACATATTTTGGCTAACACATTGCGGATTAGAAAAAATAATATGTTATTGAGATTTTTTAAGATCTTAGCTTGTTGAAAGTAGTTCGTATCTATTAACTAGTTCAAAGCCAATGAGACTAGAACTAACTTATTTTTTTTTTTCAGGGATACAGATAAAGCAGATTCAATTGGAAGGATGGCAGTGTATCAGCAGATCAATTCCGTGTTACTTATTTACATGATGAGAAACGTCAAAACAACTTCAACGCCATTGTGGAGGTAAATATAATTTTAATATGTTCTCTGCGTAACTTGTATTACCCGGGTTCGTCACCTTTGCACTACATATTCCTATCGCAACCGCATCATTGCTTGTTAGTATCGTATTCTGGTTTGGAAAGTAAAGTAGCCAGTAAAGTTATGTATGTGGTATTACCATCTCGCCACACGGTTAGCAACGCCACCATAATATCTTTGGTGTCTTTAGGTGATGGTTTTTCTCTTTCCATCAGAGGAGCTATTTGCTTGTTTGCTATCTTATGAATAAAAAAAAAACTAGCGTGAAGATATGTACTTATGTATTTAAATTCTTTTTCAAATTTTACTGCATCATCACAACAGGAACATAAATTATAGCTCAGAGGAGACAGTGAAATATAAAAGCGATTAGTTATTTATTTAAAAAATTAAAAAAGAATTGAAATAGACAGAAATGTGTGAAAATAAAATTTTCAATAATTGAAATTGAACAAAATCAATTCTTTGATATCGGAGAGCATTGCTCGTTGTTCAACAGACAATAAATTTTAGAGGATAAACTTCTGCAGCGTCTTATCCCAGTTTGGTCGGTAGTACCAAACCTTTTCTATATTTTCTATCGTAGTACATTATCTAGTCCTGCCGCGATAGCATTAGTGCTTCATCATTGTCATGTTCCGTTTCACAAAGTAAGTTAGCCGGTTAATATACCTATTTAAATGGCGTTTCCATTCACCATACTGATAACAACGCATCATTAACATTTTGTTGTCTATATGCGATGGTTGTTTCTTTGGATCAAGAAATTTATCAACTTGTTTGCTATTTTATGTCTTACAAAAAGATGGCGTGCTAATAAATAGTGAAATATGTATATACGTTTAATTTAGTTTATTGAAATTTTCAGTAAATGAAATTGAACTTTAAAAAAAATTTCAATTTCATTTACTTTTAAAAAAGTTTCATTGAACTTTTAAAAAAATCGGGTCCTTGTTTCGCCCTATGTCTATGAATATACGTCCTTTCCTCAGTTCGATCTATCTATTCAACGGCTTAACCAATTTTGATAAATAATACGTCATTATATATCTCTATCAAGACATATATGATGATGTATTATTTGAGGATAGGTAAATTCTATTTAAATTCAATAAAATTCTTCAAAAATTCAAAATGGCGGATTTTATGCGTTTTAATGTGTGACCTAAAAAATTTTGTTTTAGAGTGGGGTTTTGAACAAAGGATTTTTAAACGCGAGTACAAAAATACATTTAATCTGTATTATCATCGGCTTCTATCTATCATCATATACAAAACTTTTGAGGTAGTTAAATATATAGTTATGAAATATATTGCCCTAGATTATGATGAATACGATTATCAAAAAGAAAAATTAATTTTATCGTGGTCCTGTTCATTATCCCTACAGATCAAAAGATCGTCACAATAAATCACCACCCCAGGCATGTCTCCAAATGTTTTTCACTATATCTTTGAAATATTTCTGGAGCAACTGATGGGCCAAAAGGTAACCTATGAAATTTATAACACCCAAGAGGACTACTGAATGTGTGTAGGTCTGTCGAGCGTTCAGATAATTTTATGTTATAAAACCCATCAGATAAATCTGAAACTGACAAAATATATTTTATATTATAAGATAGCAAACAAGTAGATGGGTATCCTAATGGAAAGAGTCAACCATCGCCTATAGACACCAAAGGTGTTAATGGTGCGTTGCTATCTCGTGGCGAGGTCTTATGCCACATGCATAAGTTTTCCTAGGTTTTCCTAGGTCCAGAACCGGTCTCCCCCATCATTGAAATAAAAAACATATATAACCTTTTAATTTTCTTATAATTTGATCAACAAAATCCAATAGGTCCCTACGACGCTCCAGTAACTCCCCATTTAGCATCTTGGGCTGCCCTACTCTGATGTAATAAGCAGTAACTTAGAACTCTTAGTCATTTTTCCACACGTTAAAGATGCGAGCACAGATAGTAGTAGATAGTAGATACATATACAGATTGATATGCAAAATATTTTTTTATTTAACAGAGTATATTTCCTATTTGGTTTCGCTATCTGATCTAAAAAATGTATCAATTTGACCTGTATGTATGTAATATTGTTGCTGGATAATATTTGAGTATAATGGTCTATTTAGGCTTCGAAGCACGTTTGCTACATTTTAAATAAAATAAAAAAAAATAATATTTTACTGCTACATTTTATAAATTATAATGTGTTTTATTTATATTAATTATATTAGGCATTTTCTTTGTTTTACTATAATACTTTCCTACGTCAAAAACAAACAAATTTAGAAGGATTTGAAATTTATTTATTTTATCTACTGTACATATGTCATTATGTTAATGCATATTAACACATGTAAATATACATTAATTACATATTGGAATAATATTTTTATTTTACATTTTTATTCTAAATAATGGCAACCAATAAATCAATAGATTTTTAATATTTTTTTCACTTTTAATGCTAACTATTTATTATACATTCTTAATACTCATCCTAATTAATAATATATAACTTCTTTTCTACACTTAACTGTACACACAAGAATAATAATTCACAAACTAACAAACAAAATGAAAAATAAAATAAGAGCTTATTTATTTAATTATTTATTGTACACAGTAATCACTAGCATAACAACAAGCAAGCAAGCAAACAAGAAAATAAGTACAATGGGCGAGCTTATCTATAGAGATTTCTTCCAGTCAACCTGTAAAAAGGAAATATTAAAAACAAAGAATATTTTCGACTTGGTGTACAGAGAATTAATTGCAATAAAATTAAATATTACATACTAATATAAAAATTAAATATTAATATACACACATATAAACATTACATAGGCGTATAAACTACTCAAAACAAAATAGGGCCCACTTTAATTTTCGCCTCTAAAATGAAAATGCATATTTTCTTGTAGTTTTTATAGATAGATATAGTTAGACAGTAAAGTCTTATTAATTATTCAAACAAAGTAAAAGATTTAAAAAAATTACACACATCAAAATGAAAAAATAAAATTTACCGTTAAAAATTCGAACTTTCCACGTTACATCAGCAGGAAACCTTAAATACAACATATATACATGTATTATAACTATGTGAATATATAGTATATACATAATGTATAGTACGGTGAATCAAATTAAAGAATAAGTCTAACGTTAAAATACATATATATTCTAAAACTAAAGGGATATTTCCGTAATGTTTGGGGAAATTTATTCGTATGTTAAATTTCCACAACTGCCACAATGGCGTTTCAAATTTGAGTTCTGAGAAATTATATCAAATATTATTTCAATTTTGTTATAATTTATGGAAATTTGGATACCTACTTGTGAAAAGTGATCCCGGAAGATTTTTTTTCAAAACATGAATTATATATAATATATTTACAATTATTTATCACACAAGATGGCATGATTTCAAAATAAATACTGTCACAAAAAGAACGTTTCTCACTCTCTGCAGTCCGCGGCCGTCTAGTAATCCACTGTCTTCATATTGCCGCATCGTCATTACATTACGTGACTCACGATACGAGCGCTTGGCTACGGCTATATTTTTAACTTCCCACTACGTATGTGGACAAGAAAGTTACTTATATATTATAGATATTTTAGTACTAAAAAAACTACGTCAAATGCCGTTTCAAAAATCATAATCGAATCTAATTCTCAAAACTTATAGCTTTTTAAATATTAAAATTACGTTGTTTTTAGCAAACGTACTTAATTTTTTTAAATAACTTTCAAGTTCATCCACCGATTGACTTAAAAATCTTATCAGCTTTTCTCCTTTAAAAACAGCATCAAATACCTTTAATTTAATCAAAATCGGTCAATTTATTTGGGATTTATCAATGAAGAAAATTAAAAATAAAATGTTTTTTGACATTGCATCGAATTTTTTTCAACCTATCGTTTATTTAGCTAAAACAATAATTTTAGATCTCAAAAATTGAGTTGAATGCCATCATCGTTTTGAAATATACAGCTTTTCAAAAATTAATATACTACCATTTTTAACAAAATAGATGTTTGTCTTATATTTCTACTCTTTTGAGCCCGTATCTCCGTCCCGTACCGTATATCCGCTTTGAGGGATGGCCCCTAGGGTCAACCGCTTACACATTTTTTGTAGGACTTTGGGTTATATATCGATTTATAATTAAGTATTAACTGAGTAAGTATAACTGTACAATGATCATACATATATACATACATTTCTCTACGCCAGATCCCTTACAGGGTATAACCGTAATCACTTAAAAGGGCTTATTTGTAAATTACCATAGTAAAGTTTATTATTTTACAAGCTTTTTTTTATTTGACCAAGTATTTTTAGTCTAATTTGCAAGTTAAATTTGACCAATCTCAATGAAATTTTTCACTTTGAATTTCGTGACGATTATTTAAACACCGCCATTTTAAATCGAATACAGTAAACTCGACGAAATAGCAATTTGTTATTTCCATAGTAACCACTATTGATATGCGTATGAAAAGCATTTTAGTGTCAGATGAGTGAAATGTGATATAAAAAGTGACGTAAGTCTTAATTCAATATGGCAGATGCCACAAAATTCCATTCGCCTAATGAGAAAGGAATTTTATTTTTATGTCTTATGTATTTAGAGATATGAGATCATTGACCTCTAAATATATGGACATGAAATAGCTACAGAAAAAACGTGTCATTTATAGACACAATATGGCTTCCGTGTTAACATTATTAAGGATGTCCAGAAAGTAACATTTATGTTTTATCGATAAACGTTGTTTCCTGATTTACGTATTTTCAACCAAAAAATATGTTATTGTATTAGAGGTGATCTTTGACGTGTAAGAACAAAATCTAAACATAATTTACTAGTACCTATATTGATAACGCTTAAAACGTTCCCAAAAATATTGAAACGCAAAGTAGGTCCGTACTAAAACGTTTATAGTAAATAAAATTTTATATTAATCAAGCTAGACAATAAAATAAATTAAAGTATTTTCACTAATAAGCCTAATGGCTTTAGATTTATTTCTTTTAGTCTCCAGTATTCTGTGCTTTAGTTAACTAATTCTGAGGTTCTAGGACACTTCCGACAATTTCATACGTCAGTATATATGACGTCTTTGTTGTGTGATTATATTCGTATTAGCACCTGCAAAACGATCCCTGGACTCACTCAAACAAATAGTAAATTGATAAAGAGAGATCGAGTTGACAAATCAAAATGTCAACGTAAATTCGTTATTTTGTGACATTCGATCACAAATAAACAGATTCAAGATTACGACTTTAAAAGTGGCTAATAAGATAAGAATAGAAATGAATATGTGGTCTTATTTTGTCCAATCACAGTCAACGTACGCATGCGTCGTGTTACGAAAACGTCTTAACTTATAGGGGATATTTCTAAGGGCCTAACATAATTTTACGAGTTGTCGTCGATAAAGCGGAGCAATAGTAGCAATAGAATTAAATCATAGCGTACAAAAATAAGGTTGATTATTGTAACGATATTTTCATGACGTTGCAATATTTTTTGTGTTTCTGTTTATATAATTATCATTCTTATGCGTTACCATATATTTTCTTGAGCCACCTTTGTAGGCAACGCTGAATCTCATTATTTTTTATCGACGTAAGCAAAGCTAAAATGTGTAATAACACAAAGTTACATTTTAGTTACAAATTAGTTCTAATTTTAGTTTTTAATGACCGCTCACACCACCAGCCATTTTCGCATTTTTTTCTAAAAAAACACGGACCGTTACGCGCACACGTTCCGAGTTCGTTCCGGTGGACCGTGGTCACAAAAATGATTTATGGGTTGCTTGGATTGAATCAGATACTGTAAAGCGTATATTTTTTAAGAGGTCTTGAGCACTCCAATAAACTGGTATGAGAATTGTTTAATTTAAATGGCTTAAGCTACGAAATAATTCAGGTGTAACACGACACTTTGAGAAAAATATGTATTTGTTAGTCGAGGATTTTTAATTCAAAAATTATATAAAAAAAATATAAAAAGCATAGGTCATCGCTTATGCTTTTTATATTTTTTTATATAATTGGTAAACATATACATACGGAAAAAAATAAACAACATATATTATAGTACAAAAATATTTATTTACATAAATATTAATATTTTTTTTTCATAAGTAATACGTAGTTTTTTTTCGAAATTTTTAAATAATTTATTTCTTTTTCAAATTTACAGCTATGTTAATTTTTTTTTAAATATTGTTTAGGATATTTCACATTCACATTATATGATTTATTTTGAGATCATAGATATCAACACTAAAATTTACGAAAATAAATAAAAATGATACCAGCGCTTTGGGTATGCCCAAAGCGCTGGTATCATGAGTTGGTCGTTAACGAAAAATATGTTTTATTAATTGATATTTACGGTTTTTTTTTAAAATTATTATCTAAACTGTTAGATCTTGAACTAATCTTGATTACAAATAAAGTTTATTTGTTGATTAATACGCCAAAACACTTTTAAATTAACCTGTAGAGATGGGTTAATACCGATATTTCTCAAGATTAGGTGATACTAATATATTCACTTTCAAATATTATAATGTCTTAACTAATATGTCATTATTAACTAATATTTCACTGTAATTTGGACCTTAAAGTAACAGTAATAAGATCTGATACTGATACGGCAGGAAAATATCTTAACTAATATATCAGTATTAACTAATATTTCACTGTAATTTGAACCTTAAAACAACAGCATACTGCAGGAAATACGTCTGTCTCATTCGTACGTACGACGCGGCGTATCGTGAAAATATTTTAATATTTTCACGAATCCGAACGGGCGCCAATCTAGTGAATCCGAACTATTCCGAAGATCGAATGATATTATCCGATTCATTTTGGATACCCGTTACAGATATTAGGCGAATATGAAATATTAGCATATTACAGTTCGCCGGATTACTAATCCACGAATCCTAGAACGAGCCCAAAGAGCATTATTAAAAGTAATGCATTTCAAAACCAGTAGATTTTCCACAACTGAACTATACTCACTGTACGAGTTACTATCAGTTAGAAAGCTATATATACTTTATGACATACAAAAAAGACATAGGTTGATTACATATGATAATAACCAAAAAGTTAAAACAAGGAAGGATGCTATTTTACAAAACTCAACGGTAAAAACACTTTTTGCCAATAGACAGTTCTTAAATCAGTCTACTATAATATATAACAAACTTAATAAGAAGTTAAATATTTATCCACTAACCATCTACAACCTTAAAGAGGTTTTAGTGGGCTGGCTTAAGTCACTGTCTTATGACGATGTTGAATCAATTATTTTTAGCAAGATAATATAAGAAAACTCTATTAACTGATGTATCTCTGTCTGTTAGAAACTGCTAGTCCTAAGATTAATGTAACACATGTACTTACAATTACCCATGCTGACATAACATACTCGTACACGCATACACACTCATGTACACGTACAGACTCATACACATACATAAATACACACACGCAATAGGCACGTATATTACTTAATTTACACAAATGCTAATGATATTCTGGAAGAGCGGTGTATCCTGACACAAGCATTTCTGCTTAAAAGGATGCGCCGGACAATGTAATATTATATAATCAGTGTAAAATAAGTTGAGAAATAAACATTTAAACATTTGTAAAAATATATTATCTAAGTCTTGCAAACACTTACCTGTATTGAAATCACCTAATATTACTGCCATAAGTCATAACATCTACTATATGGTTAAAGAATTTATTGAATTTTATTAGAATTAATATAATAATTTACACATTTCAATATTAATTTACATTCCAAATTTTAGGTATGAACATATTTAAAAAAAACGTAGTATTTAAACTATTCATTTACAACGTTGCGGCCAACAAAGTCCGCATGCATCATGACACCTATACATAAAATGAATCATCATCGATGTTGCAATTAGTTGTATGACGTAACCACTACTTATTTATTAATTTGCAAATATTATACAACAATCAGATGTAATTTAACATGTTGAACTTATTTTTACATACATTTTCCTTTATCACGGGAACATGAATGGATGCTAGTACTGATGATGTTAAAGTCCGAGTTGATTCATGTATATTCTGCCTTTCACACAAAACATTTATTTTCTGCTTATTAACGGGCTAAAAATATTTAGGTCGGCATTATTGTCTAAAAACTGAAAGTGTAATTAGAACTACTAAAAATGTTTAATTAACTTATGATCAATTTGAATAATTCTTAAATCTTTTAATTAAGGCTCTTAGCAATAAAAATAAACAAAAAACCGAAGCCATCAGCAGAACTTAAAGGTACAATTATGCATGGAAATTATTGTTAAATTTGATAACTTGTATGTTGTTAAATCAAATTTATATTTAATAGTTATTTATTTTTGATATATTATATCAGTAGCTTAGGCAGAAGATGTGAAGCTATCAAGGTAGCGACCAAAAAAAACATCGACAACAACAAACACAAAATAACACTTACACAAACAGACAAACAGATGTCACTATTCTTAATGACGATTCCATTTTTTATTAACATTTAATACCTATTTAATTATATAATTACTGAAACTTATTAAAAATATACAAAAGGAATAAATACTGAAATTATTCATTATACAAATACTAGTCCCTATTATACTCTTTAGTGGCAATAAAAACAACTTTTAACAGTATTTGATAATATAAATAACAATTGTTAATTGTTAAAAAATTTAATACGAATTTTAATATGTTAATTATTGTCAAATGATCCATACCTAGGTACAATCAGTGTTGTGTGTTAGGGTTATACAGGTGACAGACATCATATCATATTTTATGTGGTAGAAGGAAATCGAGCTTTCTGATGACTGCAGATAGGTAAAAGACACAGGATATCATACTATGAAAACTTAAGAAATTACCATTACCTACTTACCAGAGAAATTGAAGGAATGACATTGTCACGCAATCTGACTACATCCAGTGTTTTATTAAAATTACTTTCCTTGAAATGAAGTGAGCAGACCAACCAGTTCTTATGTCGGGGATTGATATTTTCAATGCCAATGGCATCTAGTCATTTTCTGTGTAAATCTTCATTTCTGGGGAACCTAAAATTTAATGAAATTAAATATCGACAAATCTAATACCCCAACACTAGTCGTATTTTGTAGGAATCAAAAAAATGATGTTTACAAAGAAATCGTAAAATACACGAACATCTTTTATAAGTCAATATAAAAATACAACAATTTAGAATGGATATTATTTAAAATCAGCACGCTTTATCATAGGAGTTTGCGACATACCTGTGAAGCGTTATTAAAGGTGCATTTTTGTCCTTTTTTGCTCCACATTGCAAAATACAACACGAAGGCATGTTGACTAATAGTCTATTAACTTCCACGGAGAATATGGCACTTAATAAACTGATATCTACTTGGTAAATCGTATTTATCCGAAACTAAATTAATATTTTGACAAATCATGTACCACTTATTTATATACATAATATGGCGTCGATGACACGTTTATAGAATTGCCAATTACTTAACTTTTAATTTATACGAAAGTGAGCAAGACACAATATCGTTGTCTCTTTTTGCATATGCAAATTACCATTTGTTAAAAAGAGATAAAGAAATGTCGCTTAGTTCAATGTCGATTCTACCGATATTTGTATAACTAAAGTAGCTATAGAATGTTATTGCGCTTCTATATTTTATTCATATTTCTATGTATGAGATCCTTGATGTCTTAGATGACATCAAGGGTCTAATATTTTTTATACTACACCTATTCGGAAAGCACATTAGTTCTTACTTGAAAAACGAGAAGAAAGTACCTAATTCCAAGCGAACCAATATGCGGGCGGCAAAAATGTATGGGATTTACTTTCTCCCCTTGGGGAGAAAGTAATTTTCTCCCCTCCTTTAACTTTATAAAATTCATAAGTTTGTATCTCGAAGCACATCAAAATGTTACTGGCCACTAGCATTTACTAAGGAAACTTGGCAGTATGTGCTTTATTTCATTTGCCTCCTCAATATTAAAAAAAAACGATTGTACACGCGAATTTTCTTTTTTATTGTATCTTCTTCTTACATTCTGTTCTGATGTCTATGTCTAGTAGCGAGAATGAAGATTTATTTACGCCGCGTGAATTAAAAGAAGCTGCTCAAACAGTCATTTTAAACCTTTTGCCAGAAAAGTCCAAGCATAAGTACAACAAAACATATGAAGAATTTATGGAGTTTCTATAATTGTAATAATTTTAATATAAATTTTAACTAAAATGTTTTTATTTTCCTCATTGGTGTAGTATAAAGCGTATCACCGGGTCTGGTACCACCGCCTTACCTATTCCTGCCGAAATAGCGTCAGTGCTTGTCGCTGTCGTGTTCCGGTTTGGAGGGTAAGGTAGCCGGTAAACTTATGCATGTGGCATTATACCTCGCCACAAGATAGCAACGCACCATTAACATCTTTGGTGTCTATAAGCGATGGTTAACTCTTTCTATCAGGAGACCCATCTGCTTGTTTGCTATCTTATGACATAAAATAAATAAGTATAACGGTAAAAAAGAGAGAGAGAACACAATTATTAAAATATACAGAACAAAAGATCTATGAAAAATTTTTCATCAGAGGATTGCAGAATTCTATTAAAAAAAAAGTACAGAAAAAATTTTGTAAATTATAAATTTGTTTGACCGCCCCGTTGATCTAGTGGTTAGCGAACCTTACTACGAAACGATGGGGCACGGTTTAGATTCCCGATATGGACAAACATTTGTGTGATGAGAAAAGATGTTTGTATTCCTTGGTTTGGGTGTTTATTATGTATGAAACAGTATTTATATATTTATTTCTATGTATAAGTATTATTGACTAACAACCATAACACTAGCATTAAGGTTAATTTTAAAGTTCAGGCCAAATTTGAAAATTTAGAACT
Source organism: Apodemia mormo (assembly GCA_036924255.1). Classification (NCBI taxonomy): domain Eukaryota; kingdom Metazoa; phylum Arthropoda; class Insecta; order Lepidoptera; family Riodinidae; genus Apodemia; species Apodemia mormo. Next base: position 34,294,006 of record JAUPFN010000012.1, on the reverse strand, counting down.
AATTTTTGTATAACTTTTAATTAATTTCGTTTTACTTGTTATTGTAAAATTATTACAAGATAATTTAAAAATATTATATATATATATATATATATATATATATATATATATATATATATATATATATATATATATATATATATATATATATATATATATATATATATATATATATATATATATATATATATATATATATATAATATAAGATAATTTAAAATTATCGCCTCTGTGGGCTAGTGGTCCAGCGTTGGCGTTGAGGTCACATGAGGTCCCAGGTTCGATTCCCGGGTCGGGCACATTAAAAAAAAAGTGTTTTTTCAGTTTTCTGAGAAACATTAGTTGCCCGGGATTGGAAAGTGCCCGGTTGGCGATAGGCTTGCCACCTATCACATTTGTGGGACCAAGTATCTTCGGCTAATCGTGGGTGCACTTGTTGTACCTCTGCCTACCCCTTCGGGGATATGGGCGTGAAGATACTTTTTTTTTTTAAATATTCGTTAAAATATTCCATTAAATTAAATAATTGGATGCGCCGAGTCTTGTGAATGAGCTCTATAATGCTGGCAATGTATCATATTACATTTACCTATAATTATCTTAGTAACTATTATGTAGTCTATTGCTCTAAGTACATTTTTCATGATAACTTTTAATTTGGTTGAAGGCACTAAAAATATTTTTAGTTTGAATTTTGTGTAATTGAAATAACATCCATGCGTTTTGTCGGATAAAAATGAAATTTTGATTTTTTTTATCACATAAATCAAACATATTATCGATTCTGAACAGCCTCTGAAAATTTGGACGGACCGTTAAAGTAACTTGGATTTATATTGTGTTAAAAGTAACTCTGTATAATAAATATACAGGGTTTCTTTATGTTTACTTTTGAGTTAGATTAATTTATGTAATTTATCCAGCGGTAATATTATTATTATTGAAATTAAATCATGGAACATATAATAAAATTTATATCTTTATTTAAGGTTAATAATATATCTTTATTTAAAGTTAATAATAAAAATAAAAAACTATATACCTTTATTTAAAGTTAATAGAGTATCTTCTTCATATCCCCGAAAGGGTAGGCAGAGGTACAACATGTGAACCCACGATTAGCCGAAGATACTTGGTCCCACAATGTGATAGGTGGCAAGCCTAGCGCTAACCGGGCACTTTCCAATCCCAGGCAATGTTGTTTTTATCAGAAAACTTAAAAATTACATTTTTTAATTGCCCGACCCAGGAACCGAACTCGGGACCTCATGTGGTCAACTCCGACACCGGACCACTAGATTAGGATAATAAGTTTGGCATAATGTTTTTTTCTAAGCAATTAGATAGCAAACAAGCAGAAGGCTCTCTTGATGGAAAGATAAACCACCGCTTACAGACATCAAAGTTGTTAATTGAATAGGTTACGAAATATAGAGTGGAGACGTTACGGCGACACTCTACATATATATATATATATATATATATATATATATATATATATATATATATATACATATATATATATATATATATATATATATATATATATATATATATATATATATATATATATATATATATATATATATATATATGTTCTCAAACTTAAAAGAGATTTTATTGTTTAGTCTGTGGGCGAATTTCGGCCTCAGGCGATCGCTAGAACATAAAAATACCCAAACTCAGAAACACAAACCTCTATACTCATCACACAAAGGTTTGTCCCTGTCGGGAATCAAACCCGAGCCCCATCCATTCATAGTAAGAGTCGCAAACCATTCGACGAACGGGGCGGTATGTATAGCTTGCAGAAAACCCTCATGATCTCAATTTTATTTTTCAGACAGTTTGCAGCATGTTATGACATTGCAAAATCCATTGAAGATATTTCCATAGCTCTGGTATACATGGCTTATACAGTAGCCACAGAAGACTCGAGCATTCACGTGATTGCAGAGTTCAAGGGCCACCTTGATGTAGGGACGGAGTTTCTGCAGTCCACTCTACAGTACCTTATGGTAAACAACTTGGACTCTGAAACTAATGCTGTGAAGAAGATAATAACTTTGTAAGTATTTATTGCCATTTGCGGGATTAAACGCTGTTCGTAAATCTGCTGCTAGGTTTAACAACTTTGCAAGTATTTATTGCCAGTTGAAGGATTCAATATTATTTGTAAATCTCTGCTGCAAGGTCTTATAACTTTGCCAGAATTTATCGCCATTTGCGGAATTAAATAATACTCATAAAACCTCTGCCACGAGGTCATGTCATTGTCATTTATATTTTATAAGTTTATGGTCACTTATATGCCTAGATCTAGTGTTAGCCTATTCAGTTTAGATAATGAGGATCCAGGTTTGATTTTCAGCTTGGATTTAATAGTTTATAATAAGTTTCCTGAAAGTTTAAGAGACTGGCAAATAAATAAGTGCAAATAATCTGTAAGCCAGTAAGACCCTGCGGGCCATCTTTGTAACTTCCCGCCAAATTGAGGTATTTTAAACTAACAGAAGCAAAAATGATACCTAAGTGGTAGAGTTCTGCATTGTCTCGCCCGGGTCTGGTACCACCACCTTACCTATTCCTGCCGTAATAGCGTCAGTGCTTGTCACTGTCATGTTCTGGTTTGGAGGGTAAGGTAGTCGGTAAACTTATGCATGTGGCATTAGATCTCGACACAAGATAGCAACGCACCATTAACATCCTTGGTGTCTATAGAGGATGGTTGACTCCTATCAGGAGACCCATCTGCTTGTTTGCTATCTTATGATATAAAAAAACATTTTTGATCTCAAAGAGTTCAATAATCTAAAGCTAATGACAGTATTTTAATTTTCGTAAAGCTGTTTATTTTCAAAACGATAATCGATTTTATATTTTACTTACTTTATATTCTAAAATAACTCTTAGAATATGCTGACTGATTACAAAGTTTTATTAGCTATTCCAATAAAAAACTACGTCAAATACAAAATCGGATACGTGAATATATGAAAGGTGTGCAAAAACAAACGTGAGTAAAAATGTGTGAAATTTTTGAAAACTTCACAGTTTCATACTAAATATCGAAGTTTACTGTTTAACCAATGCATGTAATGAGTAAGAAAGAAAGAAAGAAAGAAAGAAAATATTTATTTGCAAGAATATGGGTGTTACAAGTTGTTAAAAATAAATTAAGTTACCGACATATTCTACCAATACATGGTGTGCAAATATTTAAAAAAATATCATTATATAATATTACATTTAAAACTATAAATTGTATTGATTTTTCAGAATTACTACCGGATCGGAACGTGGCTACACACTGAGAAGATCCGGCGGAAGAAACTCAGCGGGCTGGTCTTTTTTTCTCTATTTTATGTTCTTGTTATAAATATACAAGGATGATTCCATATTACAAAGTTATTTTTATAATTACAAGTTTCATATTTTGAGTAATTATTTTTTTTTTATAATTTACATAATGTTCACCATTTACAAAATTTTTACTACATTTACGAAATTTTTTTAAGGACAATTCAACAAACTTATATTTCTATCCATTAACATTTAATTTTATCGGCTAGAAATTCTTTAATATATAATAATAAGTTTTATCTAACAGCAAATCAAACAACTTTTTGCGAAATTTATTTATAGGCAATGATTTAAGACTATCAGGAATATGATTGTATATAATAATAGACATACAATACACATTTTTTGTAAAAATATTTAATTTTTGGTTAGACACATATAATTTCTTACTATTCCTAAAATATGAGTTACCAGTGACTTCAGCATTTGTTTTAAATAACTTTTGGTGCTTTTTTACAAATACGCATACCTCTAAAATATACAAACATGGTAAGGGAAGTACCTTAAGAGACTTGAAAAGTGGTTTACAGGAATGTAACTGATTAACACCATATATTGCTCGAATACATTTCTTTTGGACTCTAAAAATTCGTACCATTTCAACAGAATTTCCCCAAACAGGAATTCCATATTGTAAATTAGAAGAGACATATCCATGATATGCTAATAGGGAGGCTTTTGCGTTTCCTACTTCCCTTAGTCTTCTCAAGATATAGACAAATCTATCAATCTTATTACATAGAGATTCAATGTGTGCTTTCCAATTACAATTTTTGTCAATAATTATTCCTAAAAAGTTTGTATAATCTACATCATCTATATTTACTTTATTTAAAAATATATTTGTGTTTTTGGAGTAAACCCTCATTATCGTTTCATATTATATTCTGTTAGGGTTGTGAAAAGAAATTAAACAAAAGGAGTTGAAACAAGATGAAATGAAGCGGAATAAAATATGTCAATATTTACCTACTACGAGAGTAATGATTTAAAAAGGATCATCACACTAGTTCTTTTGCGGGGAAGGCAGAGTCAATCGAAAGTCAATAAACGTGCCGATTTATCAGTTTGTCGATTGGCGAGATGGGTTGTGATAACTGTGACGACTATAGGTTTTTCTTGCTGTGACAGATAGCGCGGACTGTACACGCTATTCTGGCTCAGGAATGCAAAACACCACCATGTGCTGATCGTAAAGGCGAGTAAAGACTAAGACCCGTCACTGATATCGTAACAACTAGGTGGCTTTTTCAATGTCAGATTTCTGCAAAGTAGCAATATCTGGATATTGCTATTACCGCCTTACCCATTCCTGCAGCAAAAACATCTATACATATCGCTTTTGTGTTCCAGCTTAAAGGGTAAGGTAGCGATTAAACTTAAAGAGCATTCCAACTCCGTCATAAGAATAGCAACGCACCACATCACTGGGGTTCATTTAACATATCTGGGGTATTATGCAATAGTTATCTCTTTCCATCAGGAGAACCATCTGCTTTTTTGCTATTCTATGACATAAATTCCTTACATACAATAAATGTGAAAATTTCTGTGTTTGTTAATCACAATGTTAATCACGCTATAATGGCATGATCGATTTGGATGAAATTTGGCATACAGGTAGATTATGATCTGAAATAGCAAATAGTATATTTTATCCTGCAAATTTATCCTGGAAATAATATACATATAAAAATAAGTTATTTCCATGGAAATTACCTAAAAAGTTTTATAATGCAACGGGCTACAAGGGTGGAGCTTATAAGTCATAAATACCTGATTTTCATCGCAACATTTTATCGTTCTGATAATAGCTGCCACAAGCTTCTCACGGTAACCGGAATCTACAGCTTTTTGTGGACACTGCAGACGCGGAGATATTAAATACACAAGCACCAAATTCCGTGCTGCTACTGAAATTTTAGAGAAAACCCGTAAAATATAATAATAATAATTTAATACTACATTTTTTGAATAAGTATTTTATAGTAATTTTATATGAACAATATCTGTAAACGGTTATATTTAATTGAGAGTTAATTATTACACCGTCTACCTTATTTTTCCATGTATTGAATTTTCTCTGACTTGGGTTAGCTGTAAGACATCTCTTTTTAGTGATAAGCTCGCCTTTTGTACTTTTTCACCTGTTACTTACTTTTTTTTATTAATTATATGTGTGCAATAAAGTGTTAAATAAATGAATAAACATTTTTGGGGTTTTTTCAAAATTTCTCAAAATCTCCTAAGCCGACATGTTTCAAATTTTTGGGAAGTCTAAGTTGAGTGGGATCCCATCGCCATCAACCGTGTTTGAATCGGTCTAGCCATTCAAAAGTTATGAGATGTTTACATACACACATACTTACACACATACATATATATACATACATACAGACATACTGATGTCATCTTGAAAATAGTCGGAAAAGGTTCCTAGCACCTCAAAACGAGGAGATCTGGTGAACTCTCGATTTTCAAAAATTGGGGCAAAATCAGTAACGTCCTCATCTACATACGTAGCGGTAAGTTAAAAAAAATTATAATAACAACCCTAAACCAATAATACAAATCAATCTAACCAAAAGTAAGCAAATTATTCTGCTCGTGTTATGGGTGTTAGTCAACGATACTAATACATTACATAAATAAATTCTATTACATACATAATAAACATCCAAACCCGGAAACACAGACACCTATGCTTATTACACAAATATTTGTCCCTGTCGCGATTCGAACCCGAGCCTTATCCGAGCGGCCAAACTGTATCATGACATTTAATTATTTTAATTGGATTTATACGATATTTTTACAGATTAATTAACTTATTTGTTCTATTGATATTTTACGAATCATTAATTTAGTATATAAAATTCTCCCTGCTTAAAAGGGTAATTTTGTTGGCCGGGCAGCACAAATATCGTAAAAAATATTTTTAAATTAACAAAAAATATCTAACTACTTTCAGAAGTTACGTACTTAGTGAATTTTTAAATTGTCAACTTTTATTATATAAAAATAAGTCGGGTTTTCCTTCCTGACGCTATAACTCCAGAACGCACGAACCGATTTCCACGGTTTTGCATTCGTTGGAAAGGTCTCGGGCTCCGTGAGCTTTATAGTAAAGAAAATTTAAAATAAAAGCAAAGCAAAGCCATCTGGTGGCGAAACGGAGTTCACAGGGTTTGCTAGTGTTTAATAAAAGTTGACAATTTGAAAATTCAATGTTTTAAAGCGTCATTAAAGCTACAACATTTCTAGTCTTGGTGACGCTTTAAAACATTGAATACGCATTAAAACGGAAATCCTGTTGGTTTTAATAAATAAAAACACGGTAAAATAATATAACTGATTCTAAAATTATATAAATACACATAAAAATTAAATTAAATTAAATTACACATACCATCTTCGGTCGACTCGAGAATCAAACCCAGTCAGTCAGGCAGTCATTGCTTCTCTTATTAGAAAACCTATCTGATTATTGCAAATCAAAATTAATGCCAAATAGTTTTCGGCTACTCGTCAAAAAGTTTTCACGTAAATATATCTAAGAAAACTTTTCTTGTGAGATTTTCTTGAAAGGAAAATACAAGTACCTGCGATAAATACTTTATGATTTATATATTCGTAATGAAGCAAGCAGTGAAAAATACTATAAATATTATTTTTGCGTACAACTAAACTATAAACTAATTTGCAAAATCTGCAACATATTTTGTTACCATCGGCTGTTTTTCTGCTTTATACAATCTAATCAGCTTAAGACGGATTTACTGTAAGTAATAGAAGAGCAGATGTCCACAACTTTTCTGATAGCATCCGGGCTTTAGATCCACTCTAAGATCCAATACGCTTTATTAAGCTAATTGTAGAAGATACCAAGACGGGATTTTGGGATTTACACGAGTATGTCAGATTATGGATACCCCGTATGCTTTTGAGGCTCTCCACGAAATATAAGCCCCTTTTTTGGAGCCGCGCATCAAGGGCAGTAGACGTTTAATAAAACATCTAATAACTTCAGGTTGTGGAAATTATCACTTTATATTTTTTTCATTATCCTTACATCGTTTCCTTTAACACAAAATAAAATTCTACCATGTCCGATAATGTCAAGACAAAAGTTTCTTTGCAACTTTGTGACCATGGTACCTTCCAAATCACCAGATTTTCTAAACTAACTAAACTTTTAGCAATAAAGCTAATACGTCGTAGGATGACCTTGTTTTAATTTTTACGCCATCTATTGACAGTTAAATTTAATAAAATAAAAGGGACCATAGAATATGCAAGAATAGAGATGACTTTTATATCATTTCATTTTATCTGTTATTTTTAAAAATATTACAGACAATATTCACGTTTGTTAATATTTTATAATAGCCAATAACAAGTTAAGTATATTACATCCTAAAGAGGTTTGAAAAGTGAAACCGGTTTAGTAATATACCAAAAATATATATTTTGTAAAGTGAAAGGGAGATCAGAAGATCTTGAAAGTACATGGGGCACACTAAAAGTTTTGCACTTCTAGCTAATCGGAACTATTTGAATTTCGAATGTTATATTTTTAAAACGTTGCAACCTTCTTAGTAATAAAAAAAAACAATTCGCGGGAAATGATTTGTCAATTGTCTTTTTATCACACATCAAAGTTCTAAGTACGCAACGAAAATGGAATCAAGTCGAAAAGATTTTAGAGCGATATTTTTTTTATTTTAAAAATTGTCTTTCTCCGCAAGACTGTGCCGCTCATCTTCAAAATGTTTTTGAGAGAGAAGCACCTTGTTTGAGCACCGTGAGGCGATGGTTTGCTGAATTTGAGAGAGGTCGAGTTTCTTTACATAACGAATTTCGTGAAGGGCGACTTCAACTGCCGTCAACGAAAATAATGTGGCTACTGTTAAGCGGTTAATTGATGAAAACCCCCGTATTACCTATGAGACAATTCGAGGACTATTGGGGATTGGTATGAGCCAAATTCAGAAAATTTTACACGAAGAATTGAAAGTTTGGAAACTTTGTTGTCGTTGGATCCCTCATGAACTGACAGCAAAGCAGAAGCGGGCTCGGGCGGGATGGTGCTCACAGATGCTACTGAAGTACGACCACGGACATTCTAATGCTGTTTATGAAATTGTCACAGGAGACGAAATGTGGATTTATTGTTTTGAACCCGAAAAAAACAACAAGCTTGTGAATGGGTGTTTGAAAATGAGAACAGGCCAACAAAAGTGAGACAGGCGAGAAACGTTGGTAAAAAATGATCGCGTTTTTTTTCTCAGCTACAGGTCCCATTTATACAATTTCACTTGAAAATCAAGAGTGTTAATTCCGAATGGTATTCTACCATTTGTTTACCCAGGCTGTTAGTAAAAGTTCGCGAAAACGACCCAAAAGCCGCATTCTCCTACACCATGATAAAGCTTCTTCACACACGGCCGACAAAACAAAGTTATTTTTAGCTTCCGAAAAAGTACATCTCGGCAACTCATCCTGCGCATAGCCCAGACCTAGCACCCTGTGATTTCTGTATTTTCCCCAAAATCAAAGATTTGATGAGAGGTTTTACTTTTACCAACTTCGAAGAGGCAGTGATGGCGTTCAATCAGCACGTAGAAAACATGCCTTCAGATCTGTGGTCCTCCTGTTTTAAAAAATGGTTCGACCGCATGAAAAAATGCTTAAATTATAAAGGAGATTATTTTGAAAAGCAATAAACATAATATTTTGGTTATAACATGTTGTTTTTTTAAGTTACGCAAAACTTATAGTGTGACCTACGTATACGGTTTACAATACCAGGTGTTACATTTAAATAGCGGAATATTTTATACGTAAACGCTACCTACTTTCCCCCAAATCATTCGTTGGCTTCTAATATAAAATATTTACTGATAGTTTGAATGAATAATGTCAGCGCATTCTAAAGATTTTTTTTAATAACTAGTTATTTTAATTTACCATGTATTGAATGGTCTTGTCATAGTCCCATCTTCCATCGCAAGGGCTTTACAGATAATAACTTAATAGAAGTTGCTGCAGCTAAAATTAATAAAAAGAAAAGAAAAAAATCTAAAAATGACAATACAAAAAAAAATGTTAATTTAGTGTAAGTTATTACATATTTTGTTGTTATTTTTAGATATTTCAATTGTAACTGCAAAAAAAGGAAATAAAGCTTTATTAATTATTATTATTATGCCTTTTACAAATAGTTCCGAACCAATATGACGTCATCCATAATATTAACAATGTAAGCCAATTATATTTGGGCAATATCAATATCTCTGGTCTCTTGTACAAATCCTATATTTGATTGATCTTAATTAACTGTTGATTACTGGCATGATGTCACAGAGGCATAGTATAAAATATAGACTGAGGTTCGGCTTTATAATGCGTCCTTAGACATTGCTTTTACAACTTCATCTAAGTTGATCAAGGCCCTTTTAAAGAGGTACTAAAAGATGAACTATTGGCCAAATGTTTTTTTTTATATTAAGAGATAGCAAACAAGCAGTTGGCTCTCCTGATGGAAAAAGGAACTACCGCCTTTAGACACAAAAGATGTTAATGATGCGTTTCTGTGCTTAACGGTGATTTTCATGTGACGGGATGGTAATGCCACTTGCATATATCTACCAGCTACCTTCCCTTCAAGCTGAAACACGTCAATGTCAAGTATTGACGCTATTGCGGCAGGAATAGGTAGGGTGGTGGTATGAAATACCCGGGCGAGGACGTAGCGGAAATCTATCACCTAGTAGTCTTGATGGTAGTGATGGAGTTTGATGAAATTAGGAATGAAGATATTTGAATATTCGGTCAAGAAGATTTTGAGAAATTTTGAAAAACCTCAAATTAAAATCGGCTTATCCGTTCGAAAGCTATCGTTGACGAAACATTTTGAAAAAAGTGTTTTTTTGACATAAATTCAACATTTTTAACCAATAGTTTTTCGACCCTATAGAATATTTTAATACATAAAAAATACGACAAATGCAGTTTCAAATATTATATATATATATATATATATATATATATATATATATATATATATATATATATATATAATATTTGAAACTGCATTTGTCGTATTTTTTATGTATTAAAATATATATATATATATATATATATATATATATATATATATATATATATATATATATATATATATATAAGCTTGAGAACTCGGAAGAAAAAGAATAAAATTTTACTTTCATAAATGAAGACTCCACCTAAGTAAATTGAAACTGTTAAACTGTTATTCTATTATTACTCAGAGACAATTTGCATTTTTTGATGTTACTAATTACCATCTTAATACAAGACTAATTTTGTATTTTGCAATTTTACCCGGGCGAGGACGTAGCGGAAATCTATCACCTAGTAGTCATGATGGTAGTGATGGAGTTTGATGAAATTAGGAATGAAGATATTTGAATATTAGGTCAAGAAGATTTTGAGAAATTTTGAAATACCTCAAATTAAAATCGGCTTATCCGTTCGAAAGCTATCGTTGACGAAACATTTTGAAAAAAGTGTTTTTTTGACATAAATTCAACATTTTTAACCAATAGTTTTTCGACCCTATAGAATATTTTAATATATATATACATATATATATATATATATATATATATATATATATATATATATATATATATATATTTAATATGTATATATATTTAAAATCTTTAAAAATAAAAGAGAAAAGCTGATAAAATTTTAAAGACTTTAAAATCTTATCAGCTTTTCTCTCTAAAAAAAACTACGTCAAATAAGGTAAATTTGATTACATTTGGGATTTATTTAGAAAATATTGGTAGTTGGGGGTAGTTTTCCCCGTGTTGGTCTAGGCCCCTTTGAAGAAAAAACTTACTGCCGTTCTGCTAAAAGACTATTGATTGGCTATACGTGTCTCTACCCTCGTGACTTCTAGGTAGCAGAGCTTCACAACGTCTCGTCGGGGTATATGGTACCACCCGCTTACCTATTTCTGTCGCAATAGCGTCAATGCTTGTTGATATGGTATTGCTATTCAGCGACAATTTATGCCGCAACGCACCATTAACATATTTGGTTTCTATAAGCAATGGTTTCTCTTCCATTAGGATATCCATCTTCTTGTTTGCTATCTAATAATAAAAACAAAATCTGTGAAAGCCATCCAACCAAATACTACAATAACATCTTGTACTTCAAATAGCTATCAAAATCTATAATACTTATCTACAACTCTGTATTTATTGAACTAACAAGTTTAAGGTTCTAGCAAAATAGGTGTGAGCACACGACTGCCACGCGAATGTGATTGAACGCTACCACGGACGAAAATGCATACGCTTTTCAAGGCCATTTCTTAAGTTGTGTGAGTAGCAGTAGTAGCAGAAAATCAGAGTAATAGGACCTACAGATAACATAAAGCCACTACAGATAACATAGTTCTACTTTTTCTAGATATATATATATATATATATATATATATATATATATATATATATATATATATATATATATATATATATATATATATATATATATATATATATATATATATATATATATATATATATATATATATATACATATACACATATATATATATATATATATAGTATATAGCATTTGCTTATATCAGCTGCTACACGTTCTCCACCCATCATCGTGTCTATTAACATTTTGTGGTTAGTAGACACCACCGATATATTAATTTATATAAAGATAAATTAAATATCATTACACAATGGTCAAAATAGTACCAACTGTCACATTTTTTACCAAGGGAGAAGGACGCACGTATTTTTAATATCAAAATATAAGAATACTTATACCTAGTAACTTTATATTTAAAGAAAATTTATTGCGTCTTTCTCAAACTTTGCTTTTGCAAGTTGTGCTCTTTCTCTGTACGAAGGCAGAACGAATCAGTTTCAGTTGAATCAGTATCGTACGTTCAGCGTGTACTTTGCGGCAGATTCACATTGATTTATCCAGACACTTACGTCTCAATAGCTTTCAACGCTCGTTTTATTAATTGGTATATCATCGATCAGAGTTATAGTATTTCTCTTGCGACGTAGTCCCTGTTCAATATAACTTTTCAGTTTGTTTATTACTGTATTTGACTGATGTTTTCATTCCAGTTTACAAGGTATTAACTTTTTTGTTTATCTATCCATAAAAATGGATCTCTGAAATATATGTGCGTGCATCTCCAGAATAAATACACCAAATCAGTTAATTATTTTTTGTGTGTGTTATTACTAGAACAACCTTTGTAGAAAAGAAAATGTTAAAAAATAATATGGAAAAGATTTTGAAAACTCATCCGTGTAAAGCCGGAGAGGGTAACTTGTTTCTTATAAAAATATTATCTGTTATAAATATATAGCATGAAGGTAAGTTGAATATTATCTTTAACTTCCCACTGCTTATGTAGATAAGGAAGTTACTGTTTTTTCCCCGATTTTCGAAAATCGAGGTTTCAGAGATCTCTACGTTTTGCAGTCCTAGGAACCAACGATTGGTAACTAACTTTAGTATCCAATTATTTTCACTATAATGTCAGTATGTCTGCATATATAGATGTGTATGTGTTTGTGTATTTGAACCACAGAACAAATAATTCTGTGATTTGAACATCTCATATCTTTTGTATGGCTTGACCGATTGAAACGTGGTTGATGGCATTCGATTGGATTCCGCTCAACTTAGACTTCTTGAAAAATTTAAACCAATTCGGTCTAGGAGATTTTGAGAAATTTTGAAAACACCTCAAAAATGTTTTGGTGAAACAGTATTACTAAACTTCCAGATAATGTACCAATTGAGTACAAAATCTAATCAGCTCTATTCCTCAAAACATTGTGTCCCAGTGCACACTTTGGATCATCATCGGTTGTTAGGAGCGGTCGGTGTTAGGAGCTCTTGACACTTCTCTTCTTGACACTTTCGGATAAAACACGACCAATTTTACTATAGTCTCTGATGTTTACAACAATACTCGCGTTTACTCTATCATCTAGTAGCCACGATGATAGTGACTATCCAATCGTTTGCCTCTTACGAACTGCCTAGCAGAACGGCATATAGTCTATTCTTCAAAGAGGGCCCGGACCAACTCGGAGAAAAATTCATTTTAAAAATTTTGCCACGTATTATTTATATTTGATGCAACAATATAAAATATATATCCAGATTTATTATTAAGATACCCTGAAATATATGTAGGTTGCGAAGGCCTTGGCATTTTTATGTGTCCTGATTGTAACGGAGGTTACTTTATATCCCGCGTAGATTTATTATACATTCTGTATTGTATCTATTAATATTGCCTCTTCACGAACGACGTTAATTTAGTCAAATAAAATGGTCCCTTTTTTAGCTTTACTCGTGAATTAGTGTGCGTTATAACATGTATGATAATAAACGAGTATGATAGTGTGCGTCAGTCAGAGCTTATTCTGTCTCAGACATTTTGTGGTATTACTAAGCAGTACTCGATAAGACAGAATGAGCATTAATCTACACGTGAGCTTAAATATGTTTATGAATAGCACCAAAAAAGTATAAATTAAATTTGAATCATCCAAAAACGTGTGTTCTGTGCGTTATTATAATGTCGTATAACACACAACCTTTTGTGTGTGTGTGTGTAATGTAAGCATGTATGACTATTTTTAGCATGCTCTGCAGGTCAGTGTTGGCAGATCCATGAAATATTATTGTATCAGGGCCGTAAAATTACTGTATTTTCAATAAAATTATTGTACTTCAAAATTGTATTTCAAAATTAGATTATTTAATTGTCGTCTGAGAGCTTTAGTTTAAAAGAGAATCACTGAAGTAATTTTATTTAAATGATATTCCGGCAATTATTAAACAAAATTTTGTTCTCAAGTAAAGGTTCACAAGTATCTATACTTAGGAACTCAATTATTGGTAAAGCAGAAAATTTGGTAAAGCAAAAAAAAAACATTTCGATAACAATTACTTTTTAAAGAAAATCAAAATTTTATTTAGAAAATAGCTATCGTTCAAAATTATTGTATTTTTTGTCAAGATTGTACGCTTAAGATTGAGGATTAAAAAGTCCATGAGATTATGGTACATGTACACTAATTATTGTACGTCTGCTAACACGGTCTGCAGTGCAGGTTAAACTGTTATGTGGATTTTATTATACAAGGTTTTGTCAAATTTAAAGTGACTGTAGGGTGACTTGAAGCTTAAAAAATTACAAGAAGTACGGGATAAAAATAAGGGTTCAGCTGTGTATTGGGCATAGCCGTGTGGGTTTCACGTTAATACATCTACGTAGTCGTAATGTATTTTGTGATGGATGGATCTTTTTTATGGGGTGTTAAAAGGCACTAAATTACTCTTTGAAAGAAGCGCTTTCTATTTGTATTAGTTCCTTAAAATTTTTGTTCGGCTATTTAGAGTCTAAGCCGATATCAAACAAATATTATATTTTTTACTTAAACTCTATATTTATTTACTATAACTATTTTAAACTATTTTTAAGTTTCCATACCTAAAAGGTAAAACGAAACCCTATTACTAAGCCTTCGTTGTCTATCCGTCTATATGTATTTATGTATTTCCATTACCGCTATAACAATAAATACTAAAAATAAAAAAATGAATTTATTAACGGGATCCCTAATACAATAAACGTGTTTTTTTTTCGTTTTTTTTTTTTTTGCTAGCATGGTACGGAACCCTTCGTGCGCGTGTCCGACTCACACTTGGCCGGTGTTTTACTTCCTGTTAAAGGAGGTAAAAGTAAAAGAAATAAGAGAAAGAATTGTATTAGGTTTTTATATTTGATGAAAAATTAGTTATGAGATTTTTCTTGTGCACTACCCGTTACGATAATATTTTCACAAGTGAAAGGTTATAAAAATATTTTATTCGCTAAATTTGCCTGTTGTTTATTTTATGCAGTAAAGAGTTTAAATAAATAAAAATTTCACTCCGATTTCGAAAAATAGAGTTTTCATCGGATTTGAGGTCCTAGCAAGATCTTCCAACTATTTAACTATTTTCACGATTATGTAACTGTATACACGTGTATGTATGTAAACATCCTATAACTCTTGAACGGCTTGACTAATGGAATGGATGGAAACGCGGCTTTCAGTTAGAAATACGAAAGTACTGATCGAAATTATAAATGTGAATTTCATCTGTAACGACGGACTCATTTAACTAGTAACATACATATCCTAGCGATCACTACAATCGACGTAATCGATCATATAGCAAAAATGAATTTCGCTACGTCGAGCCTGTCGACACTAGCTCAGTGGGAGAGCGTCCCGGCTTTAGGGAAATGGTCACAGGTTCAATCTCTGCGTGTCGATATTTTTCTTTGTTGTTTTTAAAGTTTTTCCAGTCTTCCCAAGCACGGGGTGAGTGCTATAACACAAAAATATAATTGGGTTCCAAAAAATTTAAACTTTGTGAAAGTTTTAACTGATTTAGCTTAATAGATTTTAAGAAGTTTTCGAAAACCTTATTGGTTGGTCCGGGCTACTTTGAAGAATAGACCACCTGCCGTTCTACCAGGCAGGTCGTAAAAAGCAATCGATCGGACACGAGTCACTACCATCGTGATTACTAGGTGGTAGAGTGTCGCAACGTCTCGCCCGGGTATTTGGTACCACCGCTTTACCTATTCCTTTAAACCGGATTATACCGTTAATGCTTGTCATTATCGTGTTCCGGTTTGGAGGGTAGGGTAGTTGGTAGATTTATGCATGTGGCACTGCCATCTTACCATATGAATAGCAACGCACCATTAGCATCTTTGGTGTCAAAAGGCTATGGTTTCTCTTTCTACCAGAAACACCATCTGCTTGTTTGCTATCTAATTATACATATAAAAAAATATTACACTTGTTTTATTTTAAAATAAAGTAATTATAATTCATATCCAACCGGTTTAACTTATACAAGTTGACTGGTAAAAGATTGTATACGTTGAAAGGGGGTATTCAGTACTCGATTCTGATACCTAATTTATATAAAAAAAATAGGTACTTAAATTTTGACCTAATTTTCCTATAAAAATGTTAAGTATGGACACCCGCGTACGGCGCATACAAGTTCGTTCGATTTGCCCACAGACCACATAAATACTAATAGACATGGCATTGAGAAGGGAATGTGCCGCCGCGCATATGAGCAACGCTCCAATCACTCACAAGTGTCATACATGGGTAGATATATTATATCGTGGAAAAATAGAAATAAACTATGTTATACTATTTTACCGTATCGAATATGATTACAAGAATTTAAAATTACCCTAGGAGCGATTTTATTTCATCGTTATGTACTATAACTTTCTTTTTCTATGTGTAAATGCAAGCTACACTCATAAAATTAGAATTTGTCTCGAAAGGCGTAGCCATTTAGTCTGTGGATTTACCGAACTCGTAACTAACGAGTATTAAAACTTCGTGCAGTGACCATACTTTTGACGTGACAATGTCTTATAAATCGATGAGCGCCAGCTGCACGCACAAAAAAGCATGACACATTGTCACGTTCCGCCTTAGCCGAGCGTGCAAGCGAGAGCTTGGAACAAGCGATACAGCGATACTATCTTGTTTTCTTATGACTTTATCACGTAAAATTTTCGTCCGTAAGCCAACTTTACAAATAACCATTTTTTTTAATATTATAAGGTATTCTAATTTTTTCAAGGTTTACTATGTAGTTAAGCAACAGTTTTTACTATATTTTTATTGTTCACTAATGACCATTAGACCAGTCAACGTGTACAAGCAGCATCAGGGTACCCTGTTGTAAAATAGTGTAAATGTAAATAATATTGCATGTTTCCATAATGTTTATCTTACTTTTAAAATATTTCAGATATCAGAATATAGTAATACCAAATGCAAATGAGACGCAGCATTCTTTGAGACTCTGGAGAGAAACGGCCGAAGAGTTTTTAAAGGAAACTAACTTAAGTCTGAAAACGTTAAAACATATTCAAACTGGATTTCGAGAGCTTGTACAGTAAGTTTTATATTTAACTAGCTGACCCGGCAAACTTTGTTTTGCCTTACATATTAGGAATCCATAGCGGACAAACAACGTGACATGTAATTTATATAAGACTACGGGATTGTCCTTCCACGCAGCCAAAATGACATTAAACTTTATATGGTGGTTAAGTATTCTTAAATTTTCTAATTTTCCGCGCAATTTTCTTAACATTTTCTTTTATAGGAACCTTCTCCTTACAATTACAAACACAACAAAAAAAATTACCGAAATTGATCCAGCCATTCGGGCGTGATGTCGTAACCAAGGAAATTTCCCTTGATATTTTGAGCTGTGCCTATGTAAAGAAAACAATAGCTACTTTTTTACTGGTAGTTCCTAAAGACGAATGAAAGTTAATAACAAGTATAATACTACTATTATATTTAAATACGAGTATAATATTACTATTTTTGCCTGTCTTGGTCCGGGCTACTTTGAAGAATAGGCTAATTGCCGTTCTGTCAGGCCGACCTGCCTGCGACCGTTTGGCTAAACGAGTCACTACTATCATGGCTACTAGGTGGTAGAGTTCTGCATTGTCTTGCCGGGTCTGATACCACCGCCTTACCTATTCCTGCCACAATAGCGTCAGTGCTTGTCACTGTTGTATTCTGGTTTGGAGGGTGAGGTGACTAGTAAACTTATGCCTGTGACATTAGACCTCGCCTCAAGATAGTTACGCACCACTAACATTTTTGTTGTTTTTGACTCTTTCCATCAAGAAACCCATCTGCTTGTTTGCTATATTAGTTTTCCAATCCCGGGAAAAATGGTGTTTATCAAAAAACAAATTTTTATTTGTCCGACCCGGGAATTGAACCCGGGACCTCATGTTGTCAATCACTGGACCACATAGGCGATTACCAACAAGTAACAAATACTAGTATCAGTAGCCTATGCTACTCACACTATTAATACAAATCTAATGATTTCTCTCAAGCTAAAATCCATCAAGACATTTAGGCTATTGAGTATATCAAATTAATACTCATACAACATACACTAGAGAAACTTAACCCTCCTTCTAGCGAAATCGGGTAAATGACAGATCATTTAAAAATATAACTCTGATATAAACAAATGGAGATCAGAATCTAAGATATGATTTAGCGCTGAATTTGTTTGGAATCCTGAAGTTAATGAGTTTGTTTTCAAACTTATATTTATTTTAGTTCCCGTGCCACTTTGCTAAAGTGCTTTATTTATGTATAGTACGTGAACGAAATGGAGAGGTGAACATACTTCTAATAAAGTAAAAGATAGACTTATTAAGTACTGGAAACAACAAGCGACTAAATTTGTTTGGTCTACAGCAAATCTCATATATCACGTAATGTTTGTGAGATTTATCCTTAGCTTATAAGCCGAATGATAAGAAAAAATGATAAAAAAGATCCCCGTGTTGATTAAAAATTAGAATAAAATTACTAAAAAATACATTACTTACTGCCGGCAAGTCAAATCCATACTATCCATACTAGTCCATACTAGTCCATACTAGTCCATACTAGTCCATACTTAATATTATAAATGCGAAAGTAACTCTGTCTGTCTGTCTGTCTGTCTGTCTGTCTGTTACGCTTTCACGGCCAAACCACTGAAACAATTTGGATAAAACTTGGTACAAATATAGTTTGAGACCCAAGAAAGGACATAGGATAGTTCTTATCCCGGAAATCCCACGGGAACATGAACTATGCGGGTTCCGATGGTAGATGGTACTAGGATTGGCGAAATGAAAGGTAGTCTTGATTACATACTTATATTGTCGTCATCACGGTACAAACTATACTGTATTAATGCACTCAATATTGGGTAAATATATTAATTAGTCTAAAACGCTGACATAAGGCTTACGAGCTATATATGTGTAAGTATAACACAAGTACAAATATAAAATACACACACTACATCTTCCCCGAAAAATTAAAAAAAAAAAAATCTAATACATTTTTTTTTATATAAGTATACATAAATTTAAACAATCTAATGTAAAATAAGCTAACATGGTTTTGTTCTATTTTTATGTACAATTATTTCGTTACCATCTTTTACAATAATAACATTAGGCCGAGTATCTAAAATAACTGTATAAGGACCTGTATACAAGGTATCAAGTTTTGATCCTGTTTCATTTTTTAAATACAATTTATCTCCTTTTTTGTATGAAAAAGGTCTTATATGCTGATCAAACTTATTTTTTCTTACAATTTTACTATTGATTAAATTTTTTCTAGCATCACTTTGTGCTCTGTGTATTCTATATTTAAATTCAAGAGGATAATTATCATAATTGTACAACGGCTCAATGCTATAAGTTAAACTGCTGGGTAGGCGACATACTTGACCGAATACCAGTTCAAATGGAGTGTATCGTGTTTCGGTGTGTTGTATGAAAAACACCAATACTGCACCCACGAACCCCATGATGATGGATGATTATCTGTTTGTATTCGCAAGTATGAGCCTAACATTTTATGACTATTTTCCAATGCACCTATACTCTCATGGTGGTAAGCTGTAGACATAATTTGACTTATTTTTAAAATATTACAAAGTTCTTTCATAGTGCTGGAAATAAACTCTGATCCCCTGTCAGTCGCGATTTCTTTCGGTATACCGTAACGTAAAATAAAATTTTCACAAAAAGATCTCGCTACTTCTTGTGTAGTTTTCGTTTTTAAGGGGTATGCCTCTACATACTTTGTGACTTCGCACTGCAGCGTTAAAATATACGTATTACCATTATCATCTCGATCTAACGGACCAACTAAGTCCAAAAAAACTTTTTCGAAAGATGTAAAAGCTGTAGTCGTAATGGTCAACGGTTCTTTGACAAATTTGGTATATTTTTGAGTCTGACATTTGTCACACTTCGCAACGTAATTTCTAACATCCTTTTCTATATTTGGCCAATAATAATACTTTTTGATATTATTTACCATTCTCCTAATTCCTATATGACCACTAGACGGTAATAAATGAAATTCATTCATTATTACCTTTTTTTCGTCTTCGCTATTTATTCTGCGAACGTCTCTTATAATACAAAACTTAGGACCTGCCCAATTTTTATTAATTTTTAGATAGTTAGCTAACCATTCGATAAAACATCGATTTAATTTATTTTTTATGATTACTAATTCCTCAATATTATTTTGTTTACAAAATAGTACCAAATCTTTCAACGATTCGTCTCGCGATATTGCCGATAAAGTATTTTGGCAAATAAATAATGAGGATATAGTAGGGAAAAATAAAATGCTTTTAGTAATCGACCATGTGATCGTTTCTTTGCTATGTTTTTTCAATAATTTTTGCAGATTTACTGGACGATCCTCCCATTACTTTATATATGTTTGACACGTATAGATAAAAAAAAAATCCGCTCACCAGATTAGGTATGTATGTATACCTATTGTGCCTTATATCCTGGCATGGTCGCCATCCGATGGTAGATGGTACTAGGATTGGCGAAATGAAAGGTAGTCTTGATTACATACTTATATTGTCGTCATCACGGTACAAACTATACTGTATTAATGCACTCAATATTGGGTAAATATATTAATTAGTCTAAAACGCTGACATAAGGCTTACGAGCTATATATGTGTAAGTATAACACAAGTACAAATATAAAATACACACACTACAGGGTTTTTATTTTAGAATTTTTTCCACGCGAACGAAGTCGCGGGCACAGCTAGTTATTATATATATTAATACGCTAAGGATAAGATGTTTGCCTCCCTTTTTAGAGAAAACCTCACAATTACTCTAAATAAATTCTATATCATTTATAGATAATTGCTTGCTCTACAGGCATCAACAACTAAAAAAAATATTACTGCTTTTGTTTTTATAAATTATTAAAATTAAAATTATATACATATATTAAGACATAATACAGCAATGCTGCCATCTGACAGCTTTAATTTTGAAACAACGTCAACATGATTGACGGTCGGTAATTTTTTTGTTCAATTTCAAATCAACTAAGAAGTATTTAATAAAATTACTTAGTGCGAATTATTCGCATGGGTATTGCTAGTATCTATTATTTGCTGCCTATTTTATTTTATGAGTTCTAAACCTACAAGCACAAACTTTTCGTCATAACAATTAAGTGCTCAATAAGTGCTGATGATTGAAGTGCACAAAAAGAGATAAACGGAATCGTAAGTGCTCATATTGCCAACAATATCGGCACTTTCTATTAAATTTGAAGAATACTAAGCATTCACTATATTTTACTGACTTTTAAACTTACTATGAGATAAAATATAAAAATCCAAGCTCCATTGTGACTCGGAAAGATAAATTTTACTTGCGGGATTCACCAAAAACTTTTATGATGCAGCGGGCATTATAAAATATTTTGGTGAATCCCGCGGGGAAAACCTATTTTTCCGGAAAAAAAGTCCCAGGTATCCAAATCGGTTTTTGCATAATTGAGTAACATAATAATAATAATATTCATTTATTTGCAAGAATGTGGGTACATAGGATGTTACATTTTTAAACATTGTTTCCATTCACATTTCGTCAAAAGTAACATGCAAAAATATACATAAATTCAATATCTATTTAAAAAGCATAAAACTTTCAATATTATTCATTATTTATGTCATTTCATTAATAATAATTAAAGTTAAAGTTTATACATTGATAATCTATTGTAAAGTTACTCACTAGAAAACATAATATTGACTATTGCTGTTTACAAAAAGCAGCTATCATAACAGGTGGCTAAGCTTTTTGTTATTTCACACTGTGATTTTGTACCAATTTACGGATTTCACGTTTGGAAATAAGTGATAAAGTGACATAATTTGGCTAAAAATTATATTCATGTCATGCTTAAATTTTATGATACCCTAGAAATAGTATTACAATAAATAAAATATTTTTTGTTATATGCATAAATGTCATTTCTAATTCTAATTAATTAAACTTATACCTTATGTAAATGTGCTAAAAATAAATAATTGAAATGTCAACTTATTTAAAATGTTAGAATCATAAAATAAATCAATAGCTTAGTCAAATTGGTAATAATAAATTAATATATTTTTTTTTTCAATTTTTGTATAGATTCAAAAAGATAATGAATAAAATGTTTTATAGAATAGATTAATTTGATTTGCAATACCATTTTATTAACTTTCAAAAAATTCTTTAATCGTATAAAAGTTTTTTTGAATTAGCCAGTTTTTGACCGAACTAGACTGTTTTTCTGAAGGCAGTTCTCTTATACATTTCGGGATTTTGTTATATATTTTAATGCTCATCATAAAACAATTTTGTTGAAAAATTGTTGTCTTACATGATGGGAATATTAATCTACTAGGGTCTCTTAGTCCTAACCTAGATTCATCTTTATTTCTTTTATACCAATGAGGGTGTTTGTTAACAAAATTTAGTGTGTCTAAAATGTACATGTCCGTAAGTGTTAAAATTTTATTATTTTTAAATAATGGTCTACATGATTCTAAAGGACTGATATTAAAAATGGCACGAACACATTTTTTTGTACTAAAAAAACATTGTTCGCAATGCTAGAATTCATCCATATAACAATTCCATACCGCAAAACCGATGCAACATATGCGTAATATGCTGCATTTATGCTTATTGTTCTTGAGATTTTGCGAAGGACAAACACGTATTTATTTAGCTTGCAGCATAAGTTTTCAATATAAGCTTTCCAATGTAAATGCCCATCTACATGTATGCCAAGAAATTTACATACATTGACTTCAGTAATTTGCTGACCTTTATATTCTATTTGTAAAGTTTGTCTAGGTGTATTATAATGGGAGAATTGCATCAGTTTAGTTTTATTTATATTTGCTTTTAAGTTATTTAATTCTAACCACATAAATATTTGTTCCACAGATTTATTTAATTTTGCTTCGAACGAATCATCTTTATCTTCAACAATTAACGCGATATCGTCTACAAATATACTGCATTGATCTTCTAAGATATTGGGGAGGTCATTGATCAAATATCCACACATCCAAACTTTCGCATCAATAATAATATTAAATGATAACAATATCAGCAATCCGAAAAAAAGGGCACAGTTTATAACATTTGACGCGTTTTGAGAATTTAAACAATGAATTTCGTTTCTATAATTAAGTTTCCATTAAGTGCTAACAGTGAAATATAAATCAAAAGGAATATCAAAATAAAAACATAAGTTTAGGACAGTGACAAGCATTGACGCTATTGTGGCAGGAATAGGTAAGGCGGTGGTACCAGACCCGCGCGAGACAATGCAGAACTCTACCACCTAGTACTTAGTTAGTAGTTACGATGTTAATAACACGTGTTAACTTTTTATCGCCTTTTACGAAATACCTACCAATAATGAAATTCATTTACTTTGAAATAGACTAAGATCAACAAGTGGATATTCAAGATATTACATATTAATATATAGTCGCCTCTCCGGTCTAGTGGTCCGATGTCAGTGTTGACCACATCAGGTATCGGGTTCGATTCCTTGGTAAGTAAAATGTGTTTTTTCAGTTTTCTGATAACAACGTTACATGGGATTAGATAAATGCCTGGTTGGCGACAGGCTTGCTACCTATCACGCGAGGACAAAGTATCCACGGCTAATCTTGAATGCTCTGGTTGTATCTCTGCCTACCTCTACCGAGATTCGGGCGTGAAGATGTTTTAATGTATAATATCTACATATTCTACCATAACATAGAGTGTGAATATTTAAAATTTAATTCAATACTGAGAGCGTGGGGATTTGAATGCATACAATTTCAAATATTTACCAAACACGATACCCTGGTTTTATACTCGCTCCCGGCAATTTTTGTTCGCGATTCTTACAGTTAATGAATTCCACAGCTCCTACAAGATTGTTTTTTTTAATTAAAAATTTGGTCAGTGAGATAGAAGGAAATTACCGTAAGGTAAGTTGTAATTCAGAGCATATATCATTATTTCGAGTTAGTTTTGTACAGGTTATTTTAAAACAGTTTTCTTTGTGGTAATTAAATGGCGTCGGGAAATGACGACCCCATCGCCCGCCGGAGGGATAATATTCTTTTTTGAAATTATTCCACCGGTGCAGTCAGTCAAAAAAAGTGGTAGTGCCATGCTTAGCCGAATGGGTCGGCACGACCGGGGCGATACCACTACCTCACTTAAAACCAACGTAAAGTAACAGCTTTGCTGTTGCGTTTCGTTTGGTCTGTGAGGTTCCCGGAGGCCCTTTCCCCCTCCCACTAACACTATGGAAGCGCAATTCAAATGTAGTAGTTTACCCCAGAGGGGTACCACTAGCGTAAGCGGTGGAGAATCCCCCTCTGGACATCCATGTTCAGGGGTTTGTAATCAGCCTTATCATGGATGCCCAGGCTGCCCTGCGTACTCTGGGGGGGGCACAATTGCGCTCTCAAACTTCGCTGCTCGGGGCAAATCGAACAGAAATCAAAAGGCACCCCCTACCACACTCCACGTGGACTATACTAATATTAGGGGTCTTCACTCAAACCTAAATGCCGTCCACTACCACCTTGAGACGGCTAAACCGGCTGTGTTCTTTTTAACTGAGACGCAGATATCTTATACCTACCTCATATCTCTCTTACCTGGGGTACAAATTCGAGCATTCATTTGTACCCCGGGCGGGAGTTTGTGCTTATGTCAGAGAGGATATCTGCTCTCGACGTCTCAGCAGCCTTGAAGGCTATAGGCTATATAACCTATCCATCCTCTGGCTGCGTGTAGACTGCGACGACCATCCCCGCATCTATGCGTGTCTCTACAGGTCCCATAGCGGAAATGCTGAAGCCGACAGGCTCGTTGAGCACCTTCAAACGGCTGTAGATTCCGTGTTGCAAAAGACCCCCTCTGCTGAGATCGTGATCTTGGGTGATTTTAATGCCCACCACGCCGTGGCTGTGTTCACGCACTACCGATCATGCGGGGAGGTCTGTTCACGATTTCGCCTTGGCATATGGTCTAACACAATTGGTAACCAAGCCTACGCGAGTTCCCGATGTGGACGATCATACGCCTTCACTGCTGGACCTTCTGCTGACCTCCCATCCGGACAATTATCAGGTATCTGGGGACGTCCCTCTTGGTACGTCAGACCACTGCCTGATCCGGAGTAAAGTGCCGGTTATGCGTCTATCACGGCCTCCTTTTGCAGGCTATCGATATTAAATTGTCGATAAACGCGAGTTTGGCACTATAGGTCAGCAGATGCGGTCTTTTTTTGCGTCCTACCCATGGGGGCGGATGTGTTTCTCGCTGGATGATCCGAGTGTCATCGCTGACTCTATCGCTGATGTGGTGCTGCAGAGCATGGAACTTTTCATTTCATTTTCTGCGGTACCAGTTGGTGGTAAGTCTCAGCCTTGGTTTGATCGCTCCTGCAAAACGGCTTCACGTCGAAAGCAGGAATGCTACCGGGCTTGGGCTGCAGCGTCGACATCTCGTGATGAAAAAACCAGCACGTTACGTAAGGAGTACAATTCCGCTTCAAGGTTCTTCAAAAGAGCTATCGCTAAGGCAAAATCTGAACACATTGGCAGAATTGGTGAGAAATTAGTTCACCTTCCTTCGGGAACTCGTGCGTACTGGTCTCTCGCCAAGGCTGTCTTGGGAAATTTCTCACAGCCCTCTCTTCCACCTTTACACGGAGATGATGACTCTCTGGCCCATACCGCAACGGAGAAGGCCGATCTTTTGGGCTCGTTCTTTGCGGCCAACTCGACTCTGGACGACCAAGGAAATGCAACGCCTACCATCCCGCAGTGCTATAGTTCTATCACGGAATTAAAATTCTTGCAGTCTTCCGTACGTAAAGCACTTTTTTCCTTGGACGTCCATAAGTCGAGTGGACCGGATGGCATCCCTCCGATTGTACTTAAATCATGTGCTCCAGAGCTAGCGCCGGTACTAACACGCCTATTCCGGGTCTCCTACTCACTCGGCGTAGTACCGATTTCATGGAAGACAGCTTTAGTGCATCCCATCCCTAAAAAAGGAGATCGCTCTAATCCGTCTAACTATCGGCCGATAGCCATAACCTCCTTGTTCTCCAAAATTATGGAGACAATCATCAACTCGCAGCTCCTCAAGTATTTAGAAGAGCACCAGCTGATTAGCGACCGCCAGTACGGTTTCCGTCGCGGCCGCTCAGCTGGTTATCTTCTAGTATAATTAACACATCGGTGGGTGGAAGCAGTTGAGTCCAACGGGGAGGCATTGGCAGTCAGTTTAGACATAGCGAAGGTCTTTGATAAGGTATGGCACAAAGGGCTTCTGGCGAAGCTGCCTTCCTATGGGCTTCCCGAGAAATTATGCAAGTGGATCACCAGTTTTTTGGCTGATCGGAGCATCAAGGTCGTAGTTGACGGTACGTGCTCTGACCTCAAATATATCAATGCTGGTGTTCCACAAGGCTGCTTGCTATCACCGACACTGTTCCTTCTGCATATCAATGACATGATGCGAATTCGCAACATACATTGCTATGCAGATGACAGTACTGGTGATGCTACGTACTCCGGCCGAAGCGGTATTTCTCGGAAACACGTCGAAGAGAGCCGAAACAAGCTTGTGTCCGAAGTTGAGAATCGACTAACCGATGTCTCGGAATGGGGTCGTCAAAACCTGGTCACTTTTAACCCCAAGAAGACACAGCTTTGCGTGTTTTCCGCTAAAAAGACACCCTTTGTCGTGTCACCTCGATTTGGGGATACTCTCCTGACAGCCTTAGCTAGTATCGGGATTCTGGGAGTCGAATTACGTTCAGTTTCGCGGTCATTTGGAAGGTAAGGCTAAACTAGCCTCCAAAAAGCTCGGTGTGCTCAGCAGAGCGAGACAGTAGTTCTTGCCGGCCCATCGCCTTCAACTTTATAAGGCTCGAATTCGGCCCCACATGGAGTACTGTTCTCATCTCTGGGCCGGAGCTCCTCAGTACCAGCTCCTTCCTCTTGATCGCATTCAGCGTAGAGCGGTTCGAATCGTTGACGACCAGGCCATTTCGAAACAGCTTGACTCTTTGGCATTGCGCAGAGTTGTAGGGTCTCTCTGTGTCTTTTATCGTATATATCATGGAGAGTGTTCCGACGAGTTGTTTGGATTAATTCCTGCCGCCGAATTCCATCATCGGACATCGCGTCAAAATTTGAAATTCCATCCTCACCATCTCGATGTCTGGAAATCCACAACTGTGCGTTTCTCTCGACACTTTTTGCCTCGCACTACTTTGTTGTGGAACCAATTACCGGCAGGGGTGTTCCCAAACGGATGCGACTTGGGGGCCTTCAAGAAAAGAGCTTACTCATTCTTGAAAGGCCGGCAACGCGACTGCAAGACCTCTAGTATTGTGGATGTCCATGGGCGGCGGTGATCACTTACCATCTGGTACACCTCCTGCTCGTTTGCCCCCTCTTCTATATAAAAAAAGAATAAACACAATAATCATTAATTTTTACTAGTGTCCGTTTTACTAATACCCTTGTCCGTTTTAATAATAACTAAACTTACCCTCCAAACGGGAACACGACAGTGACTAGCACTGACACTATTACGGCAGGAATAGGTAAGGCGGTGGTATGAGACCTGGACGAGACAATGCAGAACTCTACAACCTAGTAGCCACGATGTCACTACCATCGTGGCTACTAAGTGGTAGAGTTCTGCATTGTCTCGCCCGGGTCTGGTACCACCGCCTTACCTATTCCTGCCGCAATAGCGTCAGTGCTTGTCACTGTCGTGTTCCTGTTGTGAGGGTAAGGTAGCCGGTAAACTTATGCATGTGGCATTAGACCTCGCCACAAGATAGCAACGCACCATTAACATCTTTGATGTCTACAGGCGATAGTTGACTCTTTCCATCAGGAGACCCATCTGCTTGTTTGCTATCTTGATATAAAAAAAAATGTTAGTGTCTGGCGTAGCCAATCGCCTCTTACGAACTGCCTGATACAAAAGGCAGATGGTCTGTTCTTTAAAGGGACCCAAAACATACATGTATGCCAATTGATGTCCGCTCCGAAAAATTGCCGTATGGAATTCCTATTTGGGGAAACTCTATTGATTGTTACGAAGTTTTAAAGTACAAAAGAAATGTATTCGAACAATATATGTATCCGTTACATTCCTATAAACTGGGTTTCCCCGTGTTGTTTCCGGGAATAGACCAACTGCCGTTCTGCCGGGCAGGTGGTAAAAGGCGATCAATTGGCTATGCAAGTCACTACCATCGTGGCTACTAGGTGGTAGAAGTTCTGCATTGTCTCGCCCGGGTCTGGTATCACCGCCTTACCTATTCCTGTCGTAATAGCGTTAGTGCTAGTCACTGTCGTGTTCCGGTTTGGAGGGTAAGGTAGCCGGTAAACTTATGCCTGTGGCATTAGGCCTCGCCACAAGATCGCAACGCAACATTAACACCTTTGATGTCTATAGGCGATGGTTGACTCTTTCCATCAGGAGACCCATCTGCTTGTTTGCTGTCTTATAATAAAAAAAATTAAAAAAAAACATCAAATCGCCTCTGTGGTCTAGTGGTCCAGCGTTGGCGTTGACCACATGAGGTCCCGGGTTCGATTCCCAGGTCGGGCACTTTAAAAAAAGTGTTTTTTCAGTTTTCTAAGAAACACAAAGTTGCCCGGGATCGGAAAGTGCCCGGTTGGCGATAGGCTTGCCACCTATCACATTTGTGGGACCAAGTATCTTCGGCTAATCGTGGGTGCACTTGTTGTACCTCTGCCTACTCCTTCGGGGATACGGGCGTGAAGATACTTTAAAAAAAAAACACTTTTCAAGTCTCTTAAGGTACTTTCCCTTACCATGTTTGTATATTTTGGAGGTATGCATATTTGTAAGAAATCACCAAAAGTTATATAAAACAAATGCTGAAGTTACTGCTAACTCATGAATTAAGAATAGTAAGAAATTATGTACCTAACCAAAAACTAAATATTACAAAAAATATGTATTGTATGTCTGTTAATACATACAATCATATTCCTAATAGTCTTAAATCATTACCTATTAATAAATTTCGCAAAAAATTGTTTGATTTGCTATAATTTATAATTGTTTGATAAAACATACTATGATATTAAAGAATTTTTAGCCGATAAAATTAAATGTTAATAAATTTTGTAATTGGTAAAATAGTTTCGTAGCTAATAAACATTTTAAATAAACAAGACATAAAACTTTGTATTTATAAAAATAACTTATGTGATGTAAAATCATTCCTGTACAATAGTAATAAGTACATAAGATAGAGAAAAAAAGACAAGCCCACTGAGTTTCTTCCGCCGAATCTTTTCAGTGTTAGGCCGCGTTCCGATCCGGAAGTAATTCTGAAAATCGATACAAACGTTTTAAATGTAATATTATGAGATAATATAATAATAACTTTTAAATATTTGTAGTCGCCTCTGTGGTCTAGTGGTCCAGCGTTGGCGTTGACCACATGAGGTCCCGGGTTCGATTCCCGGGTCGGGCACATTAAAAAAAAGTGTTTTTTCAGTTTTCTGAGAAACACAAAGTTGTCCGGGATTGGAAAGTGCCCGGTTGGGGATAAGCTTGCCACATATCACATTTGTGGGACGTAGTATCTTCGGTTAATCGTAGGTGCACTTGTTGTACCTCTGCCTACCACTTCGGTGATATGGGCGTGAAGATACTTTTTTACTTTAATTATTTTTACACCATATTATGGTAAAATATGTCGGTAACTTAATTAATTTTTAATAACTTGTAACAACAATATTCTTGCAAATAAATATTTTTATTACATTTTATTTCGAACTCAGAAATACAAACATCTATGCCCATGACACAAATTCCCTGTCGGGAATCGCACCTGAGCCCTATCGATTCGTAATTAGGTTCCGTTCGCCAACCACTCGACCCACGGGGTGGTCAAAAACAGTGCTAATAATTTTAATTTATATATTTCAGGAGGTTAGCCAGAAATGAGGTGTGGTCCTCAAGACGAACCCTTGCAGTTGGAGTGGTAGTTCTAACCCTAGTGCTGATGGCTGCTCCAGTTTTGATATGGTTACTACAGCATACAGTAAACACAATACAGGTGTTTTAGTGTATTCACATCTTAAATCATACAGCGACTCGGTCTACCGAAAATCGAAATCATAGCTTTGGACCATGATTCTGAGATGAAACCCATAAGAAATTTGTGTGGGGGAAAATTTTAATGTTTTTTGACGATTTTTTCACCTTACCCTTATATAATTTGACTGTGCCCACGATTTCGTCCGCGCGGAAAATTTTCTAAAATACAATACAATTACAAGTTACTCCTTATTATATAAGCTATCTGCCAGTGAAAGTCCCGTCAAAATCGGTCCAGCCGTTTTAGAGATTAGCCGGAACAAACAGATAGACAAAAATTGTAAAAATGTTATTTTGGTATATGTACCATGTATATATATTTAGCAAGTGGTGATTTTAATATCACAAACAGATACTCCTATTTTATTTATTTTTACAGATGTACAGATTTATTGCAATATTGTGCTTATAAAAAAAATAGTAAAATTTAAGGAAATACACAAAATAAGCAATCTATTATGCGCCACATGCCCGCAGGCTTAGGATAAACACCACGAGATACGTCTCGATCGAGAAAGTGACGTTTGCTCGACTGTTTTTTGTTTGATAAAACGACGGTAAGACGTTCGATCGGTAGAGAAAATAACTACCGTCGAGTAATAATGATTATTTTCTTTTCCTTTGAAGTATCATGTCAAATCAAGTGTCAAATGCGTTAGCAAATAGAGAAAGTGACATAAATGTCGAGAAAAGGGATCGATAAAATTGTATCGTGTTGCTTATCCTAAGCCTGCAGGAATAATAAACGGCTGCTTCGAGAGTTCCGTCGGCGCGACAAGTCCAAACAATGTACGCTTTATATTGCGTGGTGTAAAAATTAAAAAAAAACTTGACTAACAATTTTTTTTTACTTTACGACTTTAAAAAATTAGCATCCCCACTTTACACGTAGGGGAGCTACCCTGAAAAAAAATATTTTTCGAGATTTTATGTTAGCACTTAGTTGACGTGACTAATATGTATATTCGTGCTAAATTATAGCTTTCTACTAAAAAGGCATGTTTTCTTATTTTTCGGTAGACCGATGTATACAGGTTGATTAAAAGACTGTACATATTGAAGGACACAATGATTAATGATGATATACTAATAAAAAGATAATATTGCTTTACCACATAGTAAATGTGTAGTGATATTCAAAAAGTATGGTGACTGCGCGAGTCGCATGATCGCCCTTCGACTCACACCTGTTGCAGCGGAAAATCGCTGTTTGTAAACAATGCACTTCGATATCTACAAGTGAGTGGGTGTCCGTACTTAACATTTTTATTTGATAATCAGGTCAAAGTTTTAAGTAATTACATATTTATTTTTTGTATATTTAACTTTATTGTACACCTTAAAAGACCTAGGCATTAAGTAGGACTTATATACACATTTGTGTATATAAGTCCTACTTAATGCCTAGTGGAATTCTTCACCA
Organism: Apodemia mormo; assembly: GCA_036924255.1. Classification (NCBI taxonomy): domain Eukaryota; kingdom Metazoa; phylum Arthropoda; class Insecta; order Lepidoptera; family Riodinidae; genus Apodemia; species Apodemia mormo. The sequence goes on along the minus strand of JAUPFN010000012.1, from coordinate 34,262,000 downwards.
GTTAACCTTTAGGCCAACAGAAAGAAGGTATGCGGTGCCTCCGTTAATGTCATTTAACACAGCTGTTAGTAGATTTAAAAATATACTATATATACTATACATATCCAAACTAATATTATAAAAAAGTAAGATTAACCACCGGTTTCTGAAACGCAAATTAATATTAACAAGCAATTAATCTGTGTATCACATCATTTGCTTGTAAAAATTATGTTAAACACAGACTAATTGCTTGTTAAAAATAATTTGCGTTTCGAAAACCGGCCGTTAATGTTTTATTTATTTGTTTGTTTGTTAGGATTTAATTCAAAAACAACTCGACAGATTTTAAAAATGTTCACCTTTAGAAAGCAACATTAGAAGTGACAGGTTACTTTTTTACGCGACTAACGGCCGGTTACTGAAACACGAATTAAATCTACAATCATCTAAAAACTGTCAAAATTAATGATTTGTTGACAATCCGTCAGTTTCTGATACGTATTTAACGGATAATTAGGTAATTGATTGTTAGCAGTTAATAATTTTTTTGGCTGGTTATAATATTATGATACTTGATAATCTCCAATTATGTTAGCGACGAAATAACACACTATTATTATAATAAACACTTTTGCAGAAACTCAAAATTATAGATACCAGCTAAATTAGCACCCACATTGACTAATTGTTAACAGATTGTAAAAAAAATCAATTTATTTGTTAAAATTAATTTGCGTTTCTGTGAGTGCCGTAAGAAGTAACGATTTTTAGTCATACGCCAAGCACAAATTCGCCAGTAACTGCCAGTTACTATATTTGGTGTCTGAATCTAGTACTGAACAATACCCTTCAATATATACAATCTTTTAGCAGCCAACTTGTATTTATTGCTTACGTAATATATTTGTCAAAGAAAAATTCCATAATTCATTCGTATAAATAGAATATAAAGATAGACAACAATTCCCTCATGTTGGTCCGAGCACACCTTGAAGAATAGACCATCATTCATGCTGTCAGGCAGTTTGTGACAGGAAAGTGATTGGTTTAACGTGTCAGCACTATTGTGACTATAAGTCAGTAGATACTGTAACGATTCAACTGGGTTTTTATAACACTTCCTTACTTATTCCTGCCAAAATAGCGGCAGTGCATGTCACTTTTTATATCATTACTATAGGAAACAAGCAGATGCCTCTCCTGATGGAAAGAGAAACCATATAGACACCAAAGATGTTAATGGTGCACTACTATCTGTGTGGCAGGATGGCAATGCCACATACATAAGTCTATCGGCTACCTTACCCTCCAAACCAGAATATGACAATGGCAACCACTGATGCTATTGTGGCAGGAATATATAATATATACAAATACCCGGACGAGACGTTGCGAAACTCTACCAACTCTCTCGAAACGAGGGAAACTTACTTGCTCGCTAAAGAGCAAAATTTCAACGGCAAAAAATACTCGTTTTAACGTATTTTGTGTTTTTAAATAGATTTTTAGAAGGACAGTACGCAGTTTCCAAAATATGTATTATCTGCTTTTTTTGTTTCAGAATTTCACGAAATCAATTGAAATAAGTACCCAGCAATTAATGGCCGAGAAACAGAAGAGTGATCTTCTTTTATCAAGAATGCTACCTCTTCCCGTGCTCAAACGTCTCCGAGCTCAAAAGACTGTACCAGCCGAATCGTTTGAAGCTGTCACAATATATTTTAGTGATATCGTTGGTTTTACAAACATATCCGCTCAAAGCACTCCTATGGAAGTAATTAATATGCTCAATATGTTATATAAGTAAGTATCTTGTAATACCGTAAAATGGGGTGAATAGGCACAATTCGAAACTTCAGACTTGTATTTCTTTATAAGTTTCAAGGACTGCATACCACTATCCCTGTTTCTTTTGATGAGTCTACCAGTCTATTTTTCTATCGAACATTTTATTTAGTAGATTTTCCATGCATTAAGAAGAAAATTGACAAAATATAGACTGATTCTATTTACCCAGTATACGGGGTGAATAGAAACGCTATTCACCCCACACTTCGTGTCTATTCACACCGTTGTGTGTCTATTAACCTCGCAAAAACACAGTCAACTTTGAGACATTAATTTCTTTTTGTCTTTTATTCCATACACAATCAGGTGCTGCCAATTCATAGAGTAAATAATGGTGTGCACATAAAAAAAAAACACATGGCATTTTTACGCTAATGCGACTTGGATCTGTGGACTTGAAAAACTTTTTGGTTTTGTTCCTATTCAGCCCGTGATTCCTATTCACCCCGTTTTACGGTACTCATACAATTTTGTATAATGAATATATTACGTAGCGTGCGTGCGTGCGTGCTACGTAATTCAGTAAGTGAAAGAGGAGGAGAAAGAGAGGTCTCAAAGGATGGTCGGTGTAAAAATGAGACAGACATGTTTCGATAGTTCGAACGTGTAGAAAGATTGGCCGATGAAACTAAGTTACTAGAAAAATTGTACCAAAGTTACAGCTTTTTCTAGTAATTTTTTTAGTATTAATTGCGTTGAGTTGCCAAATACCAAAATTTCAGCGGCAGTTTTAAGTACAAATAAGAAAAACTCTGATCGTCTGAAGCCACGCCATGCCACCATTCGGTTCATCACTTGGCGATCAGGCGGCCCTGATTTGTGAGTAATATTCTAACTCACCAATAAATATAGTAGATTACTAGCTGATCTGCACCGCCCACTAGAAAATTAACGTGTCGTCAATATAGATTAATAATCTGCTAAAATCCGGTATCTATGGGTACGCAGACGATAGCACTGTTGTGGAGAGTTACGTATCCAGCGCGCGGGCCAGTACGGCACAGATCCGGTCTCTCAGAGAGGCGATGGTCGATCGTATGGACCTTTCCTTACAGGCAGTCTCCGATTGGGGCCATGCCAATCTGGTCAAGTTTAATGCAACTAAGACCCAGGTGTGTCTATTTTCTGCTAAACGGGGTCCATTCCTACCTATCTCCGTCTTTCCAAGGTTTGTTCGTGACGATAACTGACCACCTTGAGCTCCTTGATATCACCTAAACGCCTACTCTTAACTTTGGTTCGTACATCGAATCTAAAGCCCTAGTTGCCTCAAAAAGCTTGGTATTATGTGCAAAGATGGGACGGTATTTAAGCTCAACCTTTATCAAGCACAAGTCCGTGCCTGGAATAATGCCTGGAATACTACTCTCACCTCTGGGTTGAATCCGCCAAATACCAGCTGGAGACACTTGAGGCGACAGAAAGGCGTACCAAGAGGCTCATAAATGACCATGATCTGGTAGGCAAAAAACTCCAGAGCCTTGCTCATCAACACAGAGTGGCTAGTTTATCGGTTTTTTATCGGATAAAGTTTGGAGAGTGCGCCGCGGAATTGTACGACTTAATTCCGCCATCCTCGTTTTTCTATCGATCGTCGAGGCGCACAGATTCTAGGCATCGCCATATGGTGGACGTTCCACGTACCCGGACAAAGCGGTTCGACTCAACATTCTTCATTCGAACTGCAAAGGACTAGAACATGCTTCTTGAATCTGTGTTTCCCGACGAGTATAATCTGGGGATCTTCAAGGGAAAAAGTGAAAAGGTACCTTCTAAGGAAGCGCGTTCCATCTTAGGCCGCATCTTAACTTACCATCAGGCGAGATCGTGGTCAAGCGCTTCCAAACGCAAAAAAAACATACAAACTTTCATCTTCTAAATAGCCTTTAAAAAATCAACCCCGATTTTTACGATGTTGTTACGATGTACGATGAAAGCGTAATGGACATGCTTTTACATTAATAATATTAGTGTAGATTCTCTGATAACAGGCAGATGAATTTACGCATTTAGAATATGTGTATGGAAGTATGAATTCAATGATTAACACAGACAGATTTTTAGGCCTACCTTCATCAATTTTAATATTCATTCATTTAATTTACAGATTATTTGACGACCAAATAATGCAATATGATGTGTATAAAGTAGAAACTATTGGTGATGCGTATATGGTGGTTTCGGGGTTAACACGAAACGGTACGTAATAACAAAAGTACATATTTGAGCACCAATATGTGTAGATTAACGTTCATTCTATCACATCGACTATTATTTAGCAATACGTGATAATGAACGAGAGTGAATATATGCTGACTGATCACATGGTCTAATTTGTATATTAATAAGACCTGATTGATGAAGATTGTTGGTATAGTTTTGACTTTTTTATATATAACGATATATTGCAAGCAAGCGAATGGTTCTTCTGATTGAAAGAGACACCATCGCCTATAGACACCAAAAATATTTGTTGTGCGTTTCTATCTATATGGTTGGATGAAAATGTTACATGCATATTGCATCAGTCTACCAACTATGACTATAGGCTACGCCTACAAATCAGAGTGCTAAGTGTGAGTTTTTCTTTTCGCATTCGATCGTGAGCGCGTTTAGAGTTTACTAGGAATTTGTATGTGATTTGTACAGCGCCATCTAGTGGTAAACGCGAGAAACCAGTTTACCACTAGGTGGCGCTGTACAAATCACATACAAATTCCTAGTAAACTCGAAACGCGCTCACGATCGAATCTGAAAAGAAAAACTCACACTTAGCACTCAGAACATGACAATGACTACCGTTGACGCTATTGCGGCAGGAATAACTTAATTATTCCTGCCGCAATGGCGTCTGCCGAATTATTACCATGGTACCATATATCCGAGCGAGACACAACAGCTAAACAACATTTGTTATCAATATCTAAGTATAATTGAGCAGTATATTTACCTAACATTAGGTTTTCCTATTTTCACCTAGTTCCATGCATTAAGAGACTATGAGGCAGTAATCTAGCAGCGTTTCCCATTTGCCGGGTCGCGACCCGGTACCGGGCCATCAAAATAAATTCCGGGTCGCAACATTCCCTCCTTGTTTTAAAAATATTACCTACCATCGATCGACGACTGATAGATTTTTCGTTTTCTTGTCGTCAAGAATAAACAAAATTAGCTTATCAAGCAACAGCACTTTTAATTTCTTTTTCACAACTTATAAATGTAAAGCTGTGTTTTCAACACTAGTTTACCTTAAAAATAAATATAGAAACCGACTTAAAATAGAACCAGACCTTAGGATAAAACTTTCGTCATTTTCCGTGGATTCAGTACAAAATAAGCAGCAGCTCCATACTTCGAACTAAATTTTGTAGCTAAATAGATGAAACCAAAATATATTTTAGTAGTAATAATATCTTTTAACTATTAATAAATGTATATTATTTTATCTAATGGAATCAGCTTAAGTTTAAAAGTAAGTAGGTCACAAAGTGTCAGTGCGAAAATTACTGGGCCATGAACAATGTTTGGGAAACACTGATCTAGAGGTTAGTAGTCCTGGATTCAATCCTCAGGTCAGGCAATAGAATTATTGACGTTTTTCGAGAAATTTCTTGAAAATAACAGCTCGGAGTCTGGCGGATGGTGTTTTACTACTCCCGTACCTCGGATGAGCTAATAAAGCCGTCAGTCCTGGTTATTGCTAAAATAGTCGATAATCGTTATTAAGCCGGTCAAACGCGGCGACGGGGATCACCACTCATCTCACTAACTGACAAACCGGTGAATCGTGGTAAACCAAAAAGTCTACAGCCCTTTAGTTTACTCTAGGCCCGGTTCGGGCGTGATGATACTCCATGCATTATATTTTTTATGCCATGCTATCGTATCAGCAAACAAGCAGATCACTGTCCTAATAATAAGAGACTACTCAAAAATCAGAAGAACTTTATTTAATAAAACTTTTTACAAGTTATTTTGACACGTCAATAGACATCAAAGATCTTAATGATGTGTTGCTACCCGTGTAGCAAGGTCTTAATGCCACATGCATAAGTTTATCGGCTATCTTACCCTCCAAACCGGAACACGACAGTGACAAGCACTGCTGCTATTGCGGCATGAATAGATAAGGCGGTGGTACCAGATCCAGTAGGCGTATCATCTAACGTTTGCAATTCACCAGCGATCAGCGGTGACTCTTAAACGTAATGAAAAAATCATCAAAAACTTCGCCAATTGCTTGCTGGTCACTAGATGCACTTTTTGCAATGTCGCAGCATCAAAACTAATCAAGCGGCAACGACTACCACTAATGTACAAGGCTGTTATATGTCTTGCAATAACTAAACAATCACGATAATTTCGCATTGCGAGTTACGTGATCACCCCGCCGGTGAGAAAAGCAGAACTCTACCACCTAGTAGCCACGATGGTAGTGACTTGCGTAGCCAATCGTTCGCCTCTTATGAGCTGCCTGGCAGAACAGCAGATAGTCGTCTATTCATCAAAGGGAGTCCGGACCAACACGGGGTATAATAAACAGTAATACCCCGGACTTACGCGATAGGTGGGACCGAGCGCTATCCGCGTAAGTCGAATTTGCGTAAGTCGGGGTACAATTTTGCATATACCTATAAAGTCATACAAAGTATGTTTAATTGGGACCGGAGACTATAATTTAGGAAATATAAAACAATAATTTAGGAAATAAATTTTAATTTAATTCTAGATAATATGACAAACTATATTAATAAAATGTATAAACACAATCTGAAGTTATTTTGATGTAGAAGGTTAAATCGCGAAGAAAATTAAATCGCGTAACTCCGAATTCGCGTAAGTCGAGGTAGCGTAAGTCGGGGTATTACTGTACATATAACGGGGTGTATATGACCGCCCCGTTGGTCGAGTGGTAAGCGAACCTAACTACGAATCGAGGGGCTCGGGTTCGATCCCAACAGGGACAAACATTTATGTGATGAGCATAGATGTTTGTGTTTCTGGGTTTGGGTTTTTATTATGTATATAACAGTATTTATATATGTATTTCTATGTATTAGCATCGTTGACTAACACCTATAACATAAGCAAATAATTTGCTTACTTTGTTCTATAATTTGTCCAGCAATAATTATATATTTATTTATTGGAACGAAGTTCCTTACGGCAGTCTTGGAGGGACAGGGATTTTGCTGCGCGACCGAACTGAAAAAAATGTGATAGTAAAACAGTAAGAAAAAAATCCGTGGAAAAAAGTGCGTGGAATAAAACCATTAAATGAGACGTGCGCAGGCGCGACAGTCGTAAACACACGCGAGTAGTGCCGTTTAGCCGAAGGAACTTCATTCCTTCCTGGTGTCCCACGACACCACATCATTTTTATTTATATGACAATTACAGGCAATCAACACGCAGCAGAAATAGCAGATATGTCGCTCGCTCTGATGCGTAGTTTGGAAGGTGCCTTCGTACCCCACATGTCGAATACACCCCTGCGAATCCGCGCCGGAGTCAATACGGGCCCCTGTGTTGCTGGCGTCGTGGGGACAACCATGCCGCGGTATTGTCTCTTCGGGGATACGATAAATACTGCGAGCCGTATGGAAAGTACTGGACAAGGTAAAGTTTTTTAAGTTTGTTTACAGCAAAAGGCAAGCAAAACGCTTTTGAAGAATATACCTTACAACTAGGCATCATGTAAAAGGCGAAAGAAGGCTTGTACATATCACTAACATCTGACAACTAAGTGCTACATATATATATATATATATATATATATATATATATATATATATATATATATATATATATATATATATATATATATATATATATATATATATATATATATACATATACGTGTATATATATATATATATATATATATATATATATATATATATGTATACACCGTAAAATGAAATACTGTTAGTGCAATGCAAAAAATAAATTAACAACAATGAAACAATTGCAAACATATATTTTTTTCTAAATGGTATATGCTACATACACCGTATATATATATATATATATATATATATATATATATATATATACATATATATATATATATATATATATATATATATATATATATATATATATATATATATATATATATATATATATATATAATTTTTTTTTATCATAAGATAACAAACAAGCAGATGGGTCTCCTGATGGAAAGAGTCAACCATCGCCTATAGACACCAAAGATGTTAATGGTGCGTTGCTATCTTGTGGCGAGATCTAATGCCACATGCATAAGTTTACCGGCTACCTTACCCTCCAAACCAGAACACGACAGCGACAACCACTAACGCTATTGCGGCAGGAATAGGTAAGGCGGTGGTACCAGACCCAGGCGAGACAATGCAGATCTCTACCACCTAGTAGCCACGATGGTAGTGACCTGGATAGCCAATCGGTCGTTATTCATTCGTTTAAGAAAAGTAAATTTAAGTTTCAAGTTAATGGGATGAAATTTATTTTTGTTACCGTATAAAACTTTCTTCCTTTTTATTACACCCCTTTAAAATCTTTCTTAATGCTCCCTTACGTTATATGAGCTAACTCTGTACATCGTTACATATTTTTAGGTCCACTGGTTTATGTTTCATGTTACCTGTTGGTAAAATAATAATAAATAGAAATAATGCCACTTTTAATTTCAGCTATGAAAATTCATATATCCCAATCGACCAAAGAAGTTCTGGATGAGATTGGAAGCTACATAATTGAATCTAGAGGTTTCGTCGATGTGGCGGTGAGTTGTCAAGTGCTCTGTTTAATAAGCATAAAATAGAAGAAATCTGTTAAAAATATGTTGCCCAGAAATTTCATACGTAACCTCCGCAAATGCCTCTAAAATGAGAAAAGTAGTGTTAAGAATGGAACAAACTTAACAAAAACTAAGAAAAGGCAAATAAAAACTTAAAGTCTTCTTTGTATCTTTGTATCACTATGTATAGATTTGTAAAAAGTATCACAATTTGTAAAAAGTGATTTAAAATATTTTTTAAATATCATAGGATAGCAAATAAGCGGACAGGACAATCTGTATTTATGGACACCAAAGTTTTAGCATTTAATAGAACATACACAAAATGTCTGGATGCCTTCCTTCAAATAAAAAAAAAGATTCTTGCCAACTAGTATTCAAGATGTTAGAACAATTTTGCAAATGATTTGCAAATTCAGGCAAAAATTAAACTGTTTTTAACCATCCATAAATACAACTTAACGATCTTACATAAAGATAATAATAATCGGTAAATTACATGAATAGATCCAATCTCAATGTTAACGGTGCTGACATAATTAATCTTATTACGTTAATACTGATTCAAACTCGATTCTCCTTGCGATTGACTTTTTTAGACGTAGGTAACAGATGCCACATAGATCAAGTTATTTTTAAGTTCCAGTTCCAGTTTGGGGCATTTATGTTATTGGAGTATTTTTTATTTACAAAATAGCTGTCTCAAAATAAGAAAAGTAATTATTTGTACACATTGATACAAAGCTGTTGAATATTTCTTCGTTTCCGCCTTTTAAATGAGGACAATCTTCCTATAATACAGTTCATGTGATAGGCCAAACATGTCATTACTATAGTTGCTAGATACTAAAATTCTTCATTATTCATTCTTCACAGAAATAATATCAATATGAAAGAAACTTAATAAGTAATAGTTACAGTATACTGAGCTGTAAATGCCAAGTATGAATTGCCAAGAAAGAGGCCATTTACCATCTCACTTCTACAAAATCCGGAAATTTTGATAAATCAAATATTTTAAAGTTTCAATATTCTTACTCCTGAAACAAATCACCATGGAATGGAATGGAATGGAATGGAGAGGAATGGAGTAGAGTGGAGTGGAGTGGAGTGGAGTGGAGTGGGATGGAATGGAATGGAATGGAACGGAACGGAACGGAACGGAACGGAACGGAATGGAATGGAATGGAATAGATTTTATTTGCATGAATATGGGTTACAATAAATAGGTCTTATATTTATTTTTATGAGACTATTTAATTTTTATGAGTAAAGCAACGTTGGTCAGATTTCAAAATATGTCCAAATTATATAATAACTTGAAGTAGTATTGTTGATATAGTGGGGATTAAATATATTAAACAAGTACATAAAAAATAGTAAAGTTCTATCAATTCAAGCAGATTTTGAGAAAAATAATTGATGTATATTTTAAGAACAAACAGAAGGTTTTGATGGAAAGAGAAACCATCACTTATAGACACCAAAGATATAAATGTTGATTGCTATCAGTGAGGCGGAATAGAAATGCTACATGCATAAATCTACCTACCCTACCACACCCTCCAAACCGGGACAAGACAATGACAAGCATTCCGGTAGAAATAGGTAAGGTGGTGGTATCATATACCGTGACGAGGCGGCGAGGCGGAACTCTACCGTTTTCGCTTTTAGGTACTGCTTAACAGAATGGCAGATGGTTTATCCTTCAATAGCGATCCTTGACCAACATGGGGAAGTCTTCACTTTCATGTTATAAAGGTTATAAATTATTGCAAAATTTATTTTATGAATTTCTTTTCCAGGGCAAAGGAGAAATGGAAACTTTTTGGCTCGTCGGTAAAAATGGGACAATACACCCGGAAAGTCCGCGATGTTTAAGACTACAAGATTATGATCAAAATGTTCTAGAGCTTCTCATTAAATAGTCATTTAAGTGAAATAATTATCGTGTATTTTGACCCGGCTAAAGAGGGTAATGATTTTCAATCACATTATTCTTATGTTCTTTCATTTTAAGAGTCTAACCAAACTGACGTGAATTGTTATAAAATAGCATTTGCGGAGCTTACCATTCAATACATTAAATATAAGAAATGCATAATCGTGCTGGTTTACGTGGTCCTTGAATTTGATTTCTAATCATACTTTTTTCATACAATCGTTAAGGGTTAAAAGTAATGAAGATGCTCAACACAGGGATGGAAACTATTTTGAAAATACGTTCAACCTTGTAAATGAGAAAAAAGAAATACATATTTCATTGTTGAACTAGTCACGAAAAACTTAGTCATTTAAGGCCTGTTAAAAAAACTAGCAAGTCTATAATACCACTTAAACAAGAAAAAGACTGTAATAATTGAAAAAAATAAACAAAAGCGTCCTTACCGTTTTTTCCACTACTGTAACAGCACCAACAGAAACACCAACATACGTATTCAAAATATTTATGAATCCGTATCCAAGACATTTTCAGGAAAATCAAATAGCAACACTTAAAGAGAATTCGAGTAGTAATAGTTTAAGGTGCAATTTTACTCTATTCATATACGGGGTCTCACTACGCGCCAGTGTAAAAATATGTCACATTAAGTAATATAGGTAAATTTGTTAAGTTGATTTGTTCATTTAGCAGCAATTGAAAGTTTTATAACTTTCAGCTGTTCCAAAAAATTTAACTTTATCCATACTAATATTATAATGCGAAAGTAACTCTGTCTGTCTGTCTCTTCTTCACGTCTAAACCACTTAATCGATTTGAATGAAATTATGTACAAATGTAGTTTAAGACCAGTGAAAGGATATTGGATAGTTTTTATCCCAGAAATCCCACGAAAATAGGAACTATGCGGGCTACCCCGAGACTTTGAGATTTTTTCTATGCGGACAAAGTCGCGGGTACAGCTAGTATTTTTATATATGAATGACATTAAATGAATAACTTTTATTTTAAAGTACGCCCAGTTTCTGGAAGGTGAACTGCGAAATAAAACTTATTAGAGTGCTTATTTTTAGACAAGATTTGAATCTATATTCCCTTTAGGGTGGAACTAAATAAGCTATACTAAATAAGCAAACGTGATATTATTCGCTTTTCTGTCTTTTTAATCGAATTTGTACTTAATCACGACTGAGTCTATAAAATAGACTAACATCAATTTTAAAGGATTAAATTTTAAACAAAAAATTTGAGTAATCTCTAGTTTTACTTTACTAAAGGACTTAATAGATTTGAGGATTTTTTAAAAGATTAAAGTGTAGAATCTTATATTTTTCGGCTTTCAAAGATTCAGGTACCAAAGATATAAAATTAACAATAATATAAAATAATTAAGATAAAGCCTCTTTAAGTGTGTCGTAGTTTTTAAGATCTTCAAAGTTAGTCGTTTTACTTTTAACTAATAAAGAGTACTGAATATGTATGGGCTTATGTGGGCTGTTAAAAACGAGTAATTTTAATAGGCCTTATGATTTTTCAAGTCGCCTTATTTGTTGAATTAAACATGCTATTCACTATTTAGCTTAAATCACTATTCTACTATTACATTCACCTAGAACTAATGCGAATATTTAAAAAGCAATGGATTCTATTTCGAGTTACATTTTCGACGTGTGAAATAAATTTATAAAATTGAAGTATTTAAAATATATTTTTATTACTGTTTATTTTAATTTAATCTTCATTAAATTATAATCTAGATTACATTGTAGGTTATAAAAGCAAGTAATTTAAAAATGTTTTAAGCGCAACTTTAACAAAGAAGAATGGTAATTGTCCATACAAGATTTGGGCTGAGACTATATTGTATTGAACTTAGGTTAAGTATATTACTCATACATGGTGACAATCTTTCAACATGTTTTTATATCATAGTACAATAAAGGTTCTCCTGGTGAAAAAAAAACATCCCTTAAGACCACAGATTGAAGAGGTACGTTGCAATCCGTTTGGTGATGGTATAATACCACAAGCAAATCGGAACACGACAATGATAATAATAAACGATGCTATTGCGGCAGAAAAAATTAAAACAATTGTAACAATCCAAGATGAAACATTGCAGAAATTTACTACCTTATATAATAAATTATGAGCGTTCTTATATATGTATGCAGGTAAGATATGTGGTGTTAAAACACAATAAATGATTAATATTGGTAAATCCAGATAAACGAATGAAGTTCTTCGGATCAACTGGAACAATCTAGTGTTTATGTGTATGCATGTACTTTTATGTGTGTATAAAGTTTATTCGATGATAACTCAAGTATTGTTGATCGAAATATCGTAAATTTAACGAATTAATAAGACAAAAATAAAATTGCTCAAGGGATTGCCGAATAAAGGGGCTACAAGATGGGATCCTAAAATCGAATGCTAAAACCAAGCCATCACGAGTTCGCAGTTCGTGGCGTATCACGTATTACGTAGATATTATGGTTATAAAATAAATACTGTATATATAGAAATACAAGAATAATTATTATTTAGAATATACTTAATATTTGTCACTAAACTATATAGACTTTTCGAATTATCTCAAGCTGTAACTGTTGTCACTTTGCGCGCACACAGATGTTGTTTCTTGCTAAAGGAAGATTTAAGGCAAATTTTATGCCGTTTATTTCATGCTGCGCGCATTGTAAATATTCATGTACATTAAATATTTGTTCGCGGCAAAATAAGTATTACTTCGAAAACGATTTATATAAATATCATCGAGTTTTTAAGGTTTAAAAGTTTAAAAACACTCATAAGAACTACACGAACATATCAATAAAGGTATCTCTTAAAAAACCAACATTTGAATATTGATTTTAGATAAAAAAAATCTTGTTGTTTTTAATATTTACAATTGGTTGGCGGGAAGAATTTTTTTTAATTAAATGTACACTTATTTACCACTGTACTTGTTTCAAAGATGTGTGACATCTTTTCTCTCCCTTTCCACAATCTGTTGAAGTGATTTCGGGAAAAATAACGGTAGTGAGTAACAGAAAGCTAAGAATGCGCGCGCTATTTTAATTGACTGAGCGTCTGCTATTTGAATTGACCAATGCGCGCACACGGTCATAGAATTGGTCATCAGATTCTACCAATTCAATCACTTAGCTGGCAAATGTTACACACAATAAGCGACCAATATAAGGTTTACACGTTTTTTGTTAATTTCAGTGTAAAATACTTATTTTACTACACTTCAAAATTTAATAATATTGAAATATGTTAGAAGAGTAAATTTGTATACAAGTCGTCGTTTTGAAATAATTCTTCCTATCAAGATTTTTCTGTCAACAATGTATATGCTGTCGCAGTATTGTGTTAAACTAATATCCCATTTGTTATATAAGATGTATTTTTACCATCATCTTTTAATTTTCATTCATGTGCTTGTTAATATAAGCTTAATATTTTTAATTTATTCAATTATACAATTTTATGATTTACCCAATTCCTGTGCTTTATTGCGCATAATCATTTTTTATGTTTATTATCATAACATAATAAGCTATATAATATGATAAGTTATATTTTGTTTTATTCTGTAAAAAATATCCCTACATGAATGCGCGGTTGTACCTACAAAGTTTTATTAACTTTAAAAGACGAATAAGGATGAAAAAATGTCAACAGTATTTACACATTGTAAAGTAACTAAATTATTTCTTAAATTGTAAGAAATTTATACGGATAAATAGGATAGGACGTTATGGGATGTACAAAGTCCTATCCTATATATAGAATATAATGCTACGAGGATAAGTATATCGAAAATGACTGTGAGAAAAAGAGACTGTATGACATCTTACTGTTAATTTTCAACCTAGTATAAAGGTATTATGTCTCCGGAGCTCCAAAGAGGTCCCATATTTTCTCGAGGCCTAATAAATTTTAAATCTCTCTATAACATAGATACCTAACTCATTCTCATTCATATTTATTATTATAATAAATATAAATAAAAATTAGAAAAGCCCCACAATTATTCTTTGTCGTAAAATCACTTTTATGCTCGATGTACATCATTTACAGATCGGAGTTAGCAGATTTGCAAACTCCGAACAGAGAACGGATGTATCAATAGTTTGATTATTTACTAGACAACTGTTTTTATTCCCATCAATCATAGCTAAGGACTGTCTAGACTAAGTTTTGATTTAAAAAAATACTGCTATAGACCACAAAAATATATATACAAATACAAAAATATACACCCCCCTTTCCCTTTTACCCTTTTTTCGTCAAGGGGGTTAACCAGAGTACTAAGCAAATACAATGTTAAAATTAAACTCAAGCACGTGAAAGTTACTTAGTCAAATCATGATTAAACGATAGGTCATATACAACGGATGATCCACACCATGATGGAGTACAAAGATCGTAAATCTCATATTAAAATAAGTGTTATATAATAAGACTTAATATAAAAGGATGACATTGCTCTACTAAATTAGCATTTTAAAGAAAATAACTGATATTGAAACAGCCAATCAGCTAACTTCTTTTAAATAGCTCATTTGAGATTATACTATCCATTCTGGATTCCATATTAAATTTTTCTTCGTCGACATTTTTTGAGTTAATATGCCAAAATAACATTGTATTTCTGGTCCTGCCACTCCACAGTCATCACGTAAAAAATGTTTTGTCTATAATCAAATAAATAAGTCATTCCCAGCTATTAGTACCTAAGCGCAATAACTGTCTGTACACATAACCGGCTTGATATCCACCATATTGTAGACCATTGTGAATAGTATCCCTATTCATTTAATAAAACTTCATTTGAATAGAATTGTTTAGGTAGCTAAACTCATTTTCGTATGCACGTCATTTATTTCTAGGGTGAGCTGCGACATTGAATCTCAATTTACGTAATTTATTCGTAGGTTGAGCTGCAATTCTGTATCGATTTTCAATAAAAAATAGAGTTTTATCTCCCTAGACACTTCGATTCGATTGAAGTTTAATCACGTTAATATACGTTAATATAAAAACTGAGCCTGATTCATGTAACAAAATGTTCATCGAGTCGAAGCGTTTAGACACAAAACAGGTAAAGATACAGAAGTCATTCTGATTTTGTGAAACACTTGTACTATTTCATCATATTCATTAGTATGATGCGGTTTCACCAAGTGCCGATGATGGAAAGTATAAATTATATGTACAGAAGTCAATCTCATATATGTTCTTCAATTCTGATACTTACGCTCGGCGGTCGCGTTAGATTTATCAACGTTGGCTTATGCACGAAAAAATTATAATGGTAATCGTATCAAGATGTTTGATTTGCTGTTGATTGAAATGAAACAGGAAGAACGAAAATGTAAACCAATAATAACTGAAATATTTTAATGTTATTGTTATTAATATATATCTATTACAAATTTTCTGCACAAAAAAGTTCACCGTCGCGTATCTCAAGCGGTTGGCACTCGCGCTTACATTATTCTCAACCATTCCGAGATTTCGTGTCCATGAGAGGTATCTATGTGTGCGTTGCTCGAGTGCTTTTTTGAGTTTATATAGATTGACTTCTGTACCTATCCGTTTTGTAGATTAGGGCTATTATACATTTTCTTACACGTTGTGCAACTTCGTAGCACTAAGCGCTTTGATTCGATTCAGGTTTGATACGTGAACTGGGAAAACTGAACTTGTTAACACAATCACCCCTAGGATAACATACTTTGATATTATTAATTACACGTAATAATATGTGTCCTACTAACCATTGGCCTAATATCTGTCGAATTTATCTCTTGTATTGATAGTTTTAAATCGAGTCAAAGACTCAGCAGTGAATAAATTGTAATTAAAATACTATCTATTAGATCATTTTGTTTCGATAAAATCAGATGTGAACTTCAAAAACGTGTTATATTTAAATAAAATAAGTATTATTTGTCTTCAATCACTATAAAATAAACTTGTTAAATTTAATTGGTTTATCATTGTTCCATGGTTAAAAAATATTTTATTTTCTTTCATGGGATAGCAAACAATCATATAGTTCTCTGACAGAGATAGATAACTGTCGTCTACAGGTATACCAAATGTACGTTCCCCGTGTTGTTCCCAAGCTCCTTTGAAGAATAGGCCAACTGCCGTTCTGCCAGGCAGGAACGTAAAAGGCGACCGATTGGCTATACGAGTCACTGACATCGTGGCTACTAGGTGGTAGAGCTCTGCATTGTCTCGCCCCAGTCTGGTACCACCGCCTTACTTATTCCCGCCGCAATAGCGTCAGTGCTTGTCACTATGTTCGGGTTTGGAGGATAGGGTAGCTGGTAAACTTATGCATATGGCATATGATCGTGCCACAAGATAGCAACGCACCATTAACATCTTTGGTGTTTATAGACGATGGTTATTTCTTTCCATCAGGAGAGCCATATGTTTATTTTCTATCTTAAAATCTTAGAAAAAAGTAGTCGTTACTCTAAGATGGAACTTATGAAACATAGCAAAAGTAAGCGGCCTTTTTACTCGCATTAGACTTACAATAACTCGGTGGCATTCCTTTTTACTATTACTTCTTTTCTATTAAATAAAAAAAATCAATGTCACAGATTCAGAACTTTCAAAGTTAAGAGAAACATCTTACATCTTTACATCAAAAATGTTAATGGCGCATTGCTATCCATATGGCGGGATGATAATGCCACAAGTATAAGTTGACAGGCATTGACGCCTATTGAATACGCAAGAGGATATTACCAGGATCCAGTCAAGACGATGCAGAAGTTCATTGTAAAATACAATTTTAAAATTTACATTGTAAAATATCCTATATTATAATATCCTATATCTATTTGTTTGCTCTAACATCCAATAAATCTAAAAATCACAAATACGAAGGGTAAGCAAATGGTAAAAGGCGAGGCATCGGGACAAACGGGAAAAAACTGGTTTGCTAAATCACGTTTTTTTGTATTGATTGTTTTATAACAATTTTACAAAAATTACATGATATTTCTGAAGATATTATCGAAGAAATGTGCTAACTTATTACATGATAGAATGTACTTTACTCGATCATATAAAATTCCGGAAACAGGCTAAAAAATCTCTAAAACAAGTAATTTGTTAATAATATTTCTGATTTTCCAAGTGATTTTTATATGGTGATATTTAGTTTTAAATACAAAAAAGAATGTACTAAATTTTGGTTTTCAGCTGAAGTCCTATATTTATTTATACGAAAATTAACACGTTTCCTAACGGTTTCAGAACATGCCGCGCCGCCCATTTCCTATAGAACTGACGCGCGTCAAAATACCTCGCCTCAAGCGTTTGGCATTACCATCCCGCCACACAGATAGTAACGTTCCATTTACAACTTTGGTGTCTATAAGGCGATGGTTTCTTTTTCATCAGGAGATGTATCTGCTTGTTTGTTACTAATGATAAAAAAAACAGATGTTTTAACCTAAATAAAAGTTTTTTTTTCTCGTTTCGAAGATCCAACAGGACATTCGTCGATAGAACTATAAGAATTTCAGTTTTA
Organism: Apodemia mormo; assembly: GCA_036924255.1. Lineage (NCBI taxonomy): Eukaryota > Metazoa > Arthropoda > Insecta > Lepidoptera > Riodinidae > Apodemia > Apodemia mormo. The sequence continues at coordinate 34,243,874 of JAUPFN010000012.1, read as the reverse complement.
AATTTTTAGAACACAAATGATTTCCTAATTTATTTTTCAAAATTAGCTTAAGGGCTACATGAGAGATACAGTTGCTTAAAATGGTTTTACTTAGACTAGAATTAAAAAAAAAAACGAATTATACGGTCAGTACATATTTATTCCTTTGTTACAATTTTAGTACAAAATTTTCTATATTTATAATTGAATTGCATTCTACTCATATTTATACTTCTTAACATCAAGCCATTAAAAAGTAAAAATAAATAAGGATCAATAACTTCCATAGCATGAGCATTAATGATTAATGAGCAAAAACAAAAAAAACGGAGTTACCTGGAAAGTTTTTCAGGAGTTTTGAAAATTGGTTACTATATGGATTTCGGTATGCTCTTTTCGAATTTTAACTTTGCCACCTCCTATCTCTGCCGCTCACGCCGCCATATGTTAAAAATGGCGCCTATAGCAGTTTTTGGGAATATCACATTCCCGACGCATTTTACAATTTATGTATTTACAATTTTTTTCCATAAAATCAGTTTTTGGCATACGAGCGTCACAGAGTATTATTCATTTGCACCATCGCTTGTAAAAAAGGATGTCAGAGAGCCTGTGATTCCAGAAAAGCTGGATAAAAAAACTCCGTTATATGCACAAATTGTAGTGGTGCTTGTAATAATTCGCTAATTCCAGTATATAATAACGATGAAAAGTTAGAAACCGCGACTCTTCTTGAAAAAGCTTTCTATGACATCGTAAACGAAGGTGTGTGTGTGATGAATCTGATAGTCTATCGCAGATGATGCGGACGAAATTTCGGACTGCGATGTATTGGTGCTTAGGACGAAGTCGTAACATCTGGTTCATCAGGAAGAGTAAAACGAAGGATATTGCGCTAAATTTCTAAATAAATTATTTAATTTATTAAATGTGGATTAGGCCTATAGGGGAAACCACGGTAAACGCGCCGCTTTCTCTACCTCCTGCTGGTGTGGAACTGAGTTTTTTTCAAAACATCTATTGAAATATACTTTGCGGCGCACGTACGCAAAAATTTATTTTTACAATTTTACAATTTTTTTTTATAAAATCAATAGATTTTATGAAAAAAATTATAAATACATAAAATTGTAGGATTTTTTTTCTGGTTTTTAGTACATAGAATATGTTTTTTTCACAAAATGCGTCGGAAAGGAGATATTCCCAAAAAACTGTTATTAGGGGCAATTTTTTTAAATATGGCGGCGCGAGAGGCGGAGATACGAGGTAGCAAAGTTGAAATTCGAAAAGAGCATACTGAAATCCATAATTAATCTAACCAATTTTTAAAACTCCCGGAAAACTTTCAAGGTAAAACTACCAACTGACTGAGCTATTTTGTTGACTTGGTATATTTTTTGATTCCCATCATATAATTTAATTCTAATTATGAAAATGTGACTATGATTTATGTATTTTTGATAAGACAATTTGAAATTGAATCACGAATACAAGTAAGTTTTCAGTTAGATATAGGTCTTTTAATGCTTTCATTGACTAGTTTTCATAAATCCCATTTTTAATCATAATCTATATCTATATTAATATTATAAATGCAAAAGTGTGGATGTTTATATGGATGGATGTTTGGATAGATATTTGTTACACAATCACGCTAAAATTTCAAAACGGATTTGGAAGAAATTTGGCACACAGGTAGATGATCTGGAATAGAACATAGGCTACTTTTTATCCCGGAAAAAATAGGAGATTCCGCGGGATTCGCCAAAAACGTTATAATGCAACGAGCTTCACGCTGCAGCTAGTCTTTTTAATTCAAGAATAAAAGTTTGGGGGAGACCTACTTTTCTCACTACGGTTGTTTTGTACGGATCTGAAATCTCCATCTTATTTGAAAGACAGATTCATTTTTCGTGACAACGTTCCCCGTTAGTGCCAACGCAGATCACAATTTATTACAGTCCTTCCTTCACCTCACAAGCTGTTACGCTTTGGAACTCTCTTCCAGTAGATATCAAAAAGGCGCCAAGTTGAAACTCCTTCAAAAGTATGGTCAAACGTCACTTTCTATGTACCTAGTAATTTTGTTTAATTTTTCTTGTTTAGTTTTATGTATTACCACTGTTTTATTTGCGATTTTTGTTTTTGATTTGCTTTTGTGTGTAACTGTAATTGGATGTTACTTTTATTATAATTTTTTGTCTTTTATTTAAGAGCATAAAAACTATAAATTATCTGGTGGTTAGCACCACTTTTCCTGGTATATTGTTATCCCTATTATAAAGGTTGTTTGGAAGAGATCACTTTATTAGCAATGAGATCGCCTTTGTGTATCTTACTTGTATAATTTTTATGTTGTAATTTATATGATGTCATATATTTTGGTGCGCAATAAAGAGTTATTGTATTGTATTGTATTGTATTGTATTGTATTGTATTGTATTGTATTGTATTGTATTGTATTGTATTGTATTGTATTGTATTGTATTGTTCTTTGCCTACTACTACTCACTATGTGTACCTACTTGAGAGCAATGCGAATAGAAAGTCCACTATCTTTTATTAGCTATTTTTAGTGATCTCTATTTTTCATGAATGAAAGAGTCCCATCGTCTGCATTTAGTGAAAGTATATTCCGAAGACATTTATTTTTAACCCGTGTGAATTCCGAGTAAATAGCTAGTGTTAATTTTAAATATTTGATCTGTATGACCGTTACTGAGAAAAACAGCTTTTGGGTAAACAGAGTGTTTAGTAAGAATTTAAGTTGGTGGGCTTAGAACTAACCCTAAGGGTGTCTCCTATGAGACCGAATCTCCTATGTCGGCTTAGGGCAGCAGGCAGTATCTTGACGATAATTGGAGATTATCTTTAAGATACTGCCCTAAGCAGAGGTTTGCTAAATGGCATTAGGATTTCGACTAATTTGCAAAGAGTTTGCGGGCTGAAACAACGCTGACGTATGTGTGTGTGCGTGGATGTAAATTTTGATGTAGAAGCTGTGATGGGATCATAAGGATTGGATAGGAATACTAACATAGGTGCCGCCAAAAGTAATCAACTTTGCCATAGCGAGTGAAACTATAGCTAACCAACCCTATTGTAAGAGAATGTAAGGGAAATGTCGAGCGCAACTCAGATACATGTCTACAATAACAAAATCTTTGGTCGATATTAATTAGCACTTAAAATTATTTAACCCTCTTTGACTCAGTCTGGTATCTAGGAGATGACCGCCGTTGTGAGTGGATTCTGGTGAGGAAGCTTGGCGTGCAATCCAATGAGGATGTTGGCGGTCTGACTGGTGATGGACCAGTTCTTCCTTCTAACCAATATGTCGTCATTTCTCCTTTACCCTGAAATTGAAAAAAATCGTCTCCATTATCTTATAAAATTCAAGGGTGTAACTAATAGACTGACGATTAGATGAAGGAGATGGTTTTTCTGATGGAAAGAGATAACCATCACCTGCAGATGCCAGAATTTCAATGGTGCGTTCCTGTAGCGGGGTTAAAATATCACATGTTTAAGTTTACCGGGTACCTCACTAACATTAAGCTGCGTCTCTACCGGCCTTTTTACTACGACTACGATGTGTTTGTAAAAAGACCGTCATTTTTTGTTTCCAAATGTAATATTTAAATTATTATTTACAATTAATTATATTGGTTAAGTTAAATGTATTTATAAAATATCTACAAAATAATTACATATAATATATGACCGTGTTATGTTAAAAAATAATGTATTTAGTCATGGGACAGCATTTTTGTTAAGGTTTCTAGCCGAAATATGACCTAACCTAGAACTGACATAGGGGCAGCAGCATTGAATGAGAATTGGCTTGGTATTTTCAAATTCAACGCTAGGTTCAGCGGAAAATACGTAGAAGGGTACAGCCTCTGTGGGCACAACACATAAATAAGAAAAACTTTATTTCGTCAGTTGCAAATACGAATTTCATAATACTGATTTTCAGAATTCCAAAGGGTCCAAAATTCGTAATATAATAATATATCATTCATCTTATTTTTGTCTCTTCGAAATGTCAATATTCCTAACTTTTATTATTATTATTCTTAAAATACTGAGTTTCAGTAGAAAGAATAACAAAACGTCCGATTTGATGAAAATTCAAAACATCAAAAATACGAATTCTGATTATTGGAGTATCGATTAATTTGAACTCCGAAATAGGCTCTATTGTTTAATATTATTAATTAATCGGTAAATGGTGCATACACTTAATCTATACATAATAATAATAATAATCTATATACCTATACATATAATAAAATCGTAGGAATGTCAATGTATGTCCGGGGTAAACTCAAAAAGTACTGCATGGATTTACGTCAAATTTTGCATGAATATTACTAACAGGTCGCGTCAACATATAGGCTACATATTATTACGCTATCACCTACGGGGGAGGAACTGTGTGGAGTTAACGAAGTCCGCGCGGACGAAGTCGCGGGCAACAGCTAGTAATCATACATATAATAAAATCGTAGGAAAGTCAAAACTGTACATTGAATATTTTTTTAAAAGAATGCTTGGGGCGTGATCTACAATCGATATCGAAGCCAAAAATATAATTGTTAGAATTTTTGTCTGTTTGTCTGTATGTATGTTTGGGGTAAACTCAAAAAGTACCGCATGGATTTACATCAAATATTGCATGAATATTACTAACAGGTCGGGTCAACATATAGGCTACAAATTATCACGCTATCACCTACGGGGAGGTGTTGTGCGGAGTAAATGAAGTCCGCGCGGACGAAGTCGCAGGCAATAGCTAGTACCTATGTATATATAAGTAGAATATATATATATATATATATATATATATATATATATATATATATATATATATATATATATATATATATATATATATATATATATATATATATATATATATATATATATTTGAAAGAAAATGTCGGTGTAAAGATGAGATGCATGTAACCAACGGAGGTTCGGATATGTAGAAAGAATGGTATATGAAAGGTTAAAAAAACAGATATAAAATGCGAATGTGGAAGGATGTAGGTACCGGGCAAGACCAAGACTGACATACCACGATCAGATCGATCGAGTACTGTCCGAAGGTGGTGTCAAGAGTCTTCGCAACCAGCGTTTGTGTATGAAGAGAGTGATGAATGTGAATGAAGCAAAACAAGCCGGCAAGGATCGTGATGTATGGCACTCGGTTCTCTCTGGCTGCCCATAAGGGATCTGGCGTGAAGATATATGTACGTATATATATGCGTAACTAAACTATATACCATTGTTTAATCCTAATTTTAGCGGTTGATTGAAAATGGAATGTTCTATCAAATAAGGTTATTCGGACTTTTGAAACTCAAATATAATTTAGGAACACCCAAATACTGCGTATTTGGGTGTTCTCTACGTAGAGGTATCATCATGTACGTGTAAGATAAATATATATATTTATTGTAAATTGCTTACTTTAACATCCACAACACCTCGAGGAGTTGTAATAAATAGACCAGTTTTGTCCAGGGCTCGTTTTACGTCTTCGGATATTTGAATTTTCATAGCTGAAAAAAGCAGAATTTTGCTATAACTAGTGTCGTGGCTGCATTATCAACCTACAACAACAATTCGCGCGATCGTAAATATTTGCCCATAGTGAGGTAAAGGGCGATCTCAGAAAAAATCGATTGATCACAATAGCTAAAAGATTATCGCTTTATATAAACGATAACTGGCATTTTTCTAATTAAAAAACACTTGGCTTGATCCTGGAATTGAACTTCGATACTTGTAATCTGAGCTAACAAGTTAAACAACTACTTAATTAAGAGGTAAAATTAATAATAACATTTCTTAAGTTTTGAATTAACGAATATTTAAACATGAGCTGAACAAGAATAAGAAATAAAAAAATGAATTTTAGTTTGTACTGAATAGATCTCATAAAAAGAAAACTCAGTAGGCTTTTTAATAAAATAAGACAAACTTTTTAATAAAATAAGGCAAACAAACAGATCGCTCCTATAACGGAAAGAGATAATCGTCGCCTATAGACATCAAAGATGTTAATGGTCCGTTCCATCCTAGTGGCGTGGTAATTTTTGTTAATTTTTTTATATATCATAAGATAGCAAACAAGCAGATGGGTCTCCTAATGGAAAGAGTCAACCATCGCCTATAGACACCAAAGGTGTTAATGGTGCGTTGCTATCTTGTGGCTAGGTCTTATGCCACAATATGCATAAGTTTACCGGCTACCTTACACTCCAAACCGGAACGCGACAGTGACAAGCACTGACGCTATTGCGGCAGGAATAGGCAAGGCGGTGGTACCAGACTCGGGCGAGACAATGCAGAACTTTACCACCTAGTAGCTACGATGTCAGTGACTTGTATAGCCAATCGGTCGCCTTTTACGACCTGCCTGGCAAAACGGTTGGTCTATTCTTCAAAGAAGCCCGGAACCGGAATCGGTTATAATGCCGATAAAATTTTGCCGGCTACCTTACTCTCCAAACTAGCATACATTATTTTTATTAAATTATCTATATATTAATACGCAAAAGAAAAACTTGGGACCACTTTTTAAGACTAATGGAGTATAAAAATTGGCATCGTTAAAGTTTACATTGCGGAGGACTGCAGAAACCTAATATTTTTAAATAAAATGCATTCGAAATACAATAAATTAATAAAAATAAACATTACACACACTACATTCATGTGACATACGTGATATTATACACACATGTATACTATATTTTCTCTACATCTAAAGTCAGTTGTCGAACTTAAGAGAATTTATAGTTTAAGTATGGTCGAATTTCAACTGCAGGCGATTGCTAGTTTTTAAATTAAAATAAAATAAAAATTTTAAAATAAAATTTTGTAATTATAAAAATAACTTTTTGCGATATGAATTTATTCCTGTAAGAACATGTACACACATGTAAATAATAAGTACATAAAATTAAGAAAAAAAAAAGACAAGCCGGTGAGTTTCTTCTTCTCAGTATGTGGCCGCGTTCCAATCCGGTAGTAATTCTAGAAAAATCGACACAAAAGTTTCAAATATAACATAATATAAAATGATAATTTTTAAACATTTACACACCATATTTTCACGCCCATATCTCCGAAGGGGTAGGCAGAGGTACCCACGATTAGCTGAAGATACTTGGTCCCACAAATGTGATAGGTGGTAAGCCTATCGCCACCGGGCACTTTCCAATCCCGGGCAGCTTTGTGTTTCTCAGAAAACTGAAAAAACTCTTTTCTTACGTGCCCGACCCGGGAATCGAATCCGGGACCTCATGTGATCAACGCCAACGCTGGACCACTAGACCACAGAGGCGACGACCATATCATGTAATAATATTTATTTATTTAAACTCTTTATTGCACAAAATATACAACAGGCGAACTTAACGTCTTAAGACATTTTGTACCAGTTAACCTTGCACTGTAGAACCATTGTAGTAACGGGTAGTGCGCAAGAAAAGTCTTACGGAACAATTGCAAATAATTTTACACTAAACAAAGAGAATAATTACATTTATCTAACCCTACGGGCAGACCAATAAACATACAAATATTAATATATACATATTTTTATATAGTAAATATAATAATCATATGACTATTCATATAAAATGTACATAAATAATCATAAAGCATAATACATATTACTACATACGAATAAAATAGAATCGTATAAAATAGTAGTCTAATAGAGATAATAAATACCTACAATATAGAATAACATGTTGGTAACTTAATTTTTAATAACTTGTAAATTTACTAGGTGGTAGAGTTCTGCTCGGCTGCATCGGCTCGACCGGGTCTGGTACCACCGCCTTACCTATTCCTGCCGCAATAGCGTTCGTGCTGGTCACTGTCGTGTTTCGGTTTGGAGGGTAATGTAGCCGGTAAACTTATGCATGTGGCATTAGACCAGGCCACAAGATAGCAACACACCATTAACATCTTTGGTGTCTATAGGCGATGGTTGACTCTTTCCATCAGGAGACCCATCTGCTTGTTTGCTATTTTATGATATAAAAAAAGTACTGCATCGCCTATAATGTTTTGTTTAAGTCCAATTATGAAGTTATGTTTATAGAAAACATTATAATAAGTTTTCTGTGCACCCCGTCATTAATATTGTTCTCATTAATTAAGGTTGACTGGTAGAGAATGCTATGTAGCATTAAGTCCATCTCAGTACATGTTTGTGCATGAATTTTAAATAAATAAACAAATATTCTTACAAATAAATCATTTCATTTCATTTCACGATAGTGGTGGTATTTCACACTATTGCGACAATAATAGGTAAGATGCCTGTAAACCAAATCCGGCGAGATTTCACAGAACACTACCACCCAGTAATTACAACGGTTGTTACATATCTTGCCAACCGTTTTTCACTAATTGCCTGGCAGAACCGACTATTCTTCCAGTCTTTTATATATTATTAAAACTCAAATCTTAAAAACTACACATATAATGAAACTTACGTTCTCCAGTACTTTCCATCCTGCTGGCTGTGTTGATGGTATCTCCGAAGAGACAGTACCGTGGCATCTTTGTCCCAACGATGCCAGCCACACACGGGCCAGTGTGGATACCACTCCTCATACAAAGAGCCTGAGAACAACAATAATTCAGCTATTAGTCTGGCTGGTACTTTAAATAACATAGAAATATCGAATGGGTTTATACCCACAGTAATGCTTATAACACTGGCCTATAAAACATTTTTTGGTTTGGTGCAGCTCTGTTCGCATCTTTAGTCGGAAAATTATTTGTTACTTACAAATATTAACAAACTTAATTTTCCGCATTTCTTATGTTAGTAGATTGTTGTGTATATTTTAAGAAAATTAGGCACATGATTGCAAAAACTCTCATCACTTATCGTTGTCTATTACATGGTTACTACCATGATGCCCAAAAATTTGATTTTCAGATTTGTTTTCAGATTGTCAGTGACAGAGTTTTTTATGCAATTAAGTCTTACGAAAAACTAGCAACACTTTTTTATTACAGTATCCATATAATATGAAGTATAACATTTGACACCTGAGTGATTAAGTTGATGGCCCACTCTACCATCCCGTGCGCTCATTGGTCAAATCAAATAGCGCACGCTCATTGGTTAATTCGCAAAATGCGCGCTTTCTTGTTTCCCTATTACATACTTTCATCGCATTTTACGAAATCACTCCCATAAAATGCAGCAAATCCAGAGTATAGATAGTGCACATAAAAAATAATCGTACAAGGCATGTACATTAAAGCTATACTGTGTACATTCACTGCTTTGTTCTGCATTTTATATGGTTCGCTACCAAATTTTAAAAAGACATAAATTGCGAGCTTTATGCCTGGTTGATTTATAATTACAAGAAGACGTTATTTATGCGAAGCCATTTACAAAATGCTCAAGCAAACACAGATGAATATTACCTAAATACCTGATCTGGCCGGTGAGGCAGACGACATATTGAAGTTGCTTCTAGCAATTCTAGCGCCATATTAGCGATTTCTGTTGCATGCTTATTGCCTGAAAAAATACAGATTTATTTACACCAAAGAGTTTTAACACATTTTATGAATAAAAGAGAAACTATAATATGGCTCTTAAATGAATCATTTATATAGCACCATAAAGGTTCCTAGTTTACTTCAGAATTTCTTCGGACTCCTTTATTCTTTTAAATCATCAAATTTTGGTCACCTTTTATTTTTAATACATTCATAGTCATTAAAAATACATTTGCTGTTAATTTTAAAGATATACAGCTTTTTCACACTCGGGGTATGGCTGGACTATTCAACTAAGGTCACCTTGTCTATTTAAATAATTGAAGTATCAGAATACTAATTAAAAATCGATTGCACACCTAAAGTTTCTCATATTCTTTTCATTTAAGACATAATAACCTCTGGTCCTCAAGAAACCAAGACTAATTGGATATTTATCTGAATATATAAAAAAAAAGTCCTGACTGACTGACAATATCAACGACGAATCGAAGCTCTAGGACTCAAAAAGCTGAAATTTTTCTTAGGGGTTGTTCTTACGATGTAGACGAGGAATAAGAAAGAACTTTTCGAAATTCATCCCCTAAGATGGTGAAACAGGGGGTGCCATATAGTATATTTTTTTACATTGGCGACATGTCAGTTTACCCGCGGGTGAATCTGCCGGGGGCAGCTAGTCTATTTTATTTTTAACAAAAGCTTAAACAGTACCGTTTCTCACAGGCAGTCCAGATGCTACCATGTAGGAGTCACCAATGGTCTCTATTTTGTAGACATCGTAACATTCGATTCTTTCATCGAATAATTTGTACACGGAGTTGAGGAAACTGATTACCTGAAATCATTGAAAAATTATTAATGGAAATGGCTCCCTAATATGTCTGAGTTGTTCACGAAATTGTAACTTAGCTATAAACTATATACTAGTCTTCAGTCACTCGTGGTGAGGTAAGAAGTTAAAATAAGCTATAATAAGTTCCGATATATCATTCCGCTGCCAACAGTCATAGCGATAGTAAGTGTTATTAATTGTGTATGGTTCCTCCGGTTATGGTAGCTATCCAGCATGAATAACGAGAGTTACTATCGTGAGTATTTGTAAATAAATAACAGTGAACAAATTATGTCTACGAATTTTTTGTACCATGCATAGTTTCCGAGACATGACGAAAAAGGTGTTTGCATATCTTTATCCGAAATAGCGGCCGAAGGATAAGAGCGGCAACCCCACAAACTTGAGGTTAATCTTCTATTGGCCCCCACACATGTCTCAAAAATAAAATTGCATCCTATAAAATATGAAATATTAGGTCCTTAAATTGTAACATTTCAATGGATCACAGGCATAGTAGCTTATTCTATCTCACGGTGCTCACTACGCGTTACTAGATGTGCGAAAGTTAGAACTTATGGTGATTCTAGTAGTAGTAGGTAGTCAATGCAGCAAAGCAGTATAATTTTTCATCAAGTTGTTCCGAATAACTTTTTATAATAATAGAAAATGTATATTTAAGTAAGTATTTCTTAGCCTTAGCCTAGTAAGTATTTCTGCTGCAATATAGTCGATAAGTTTTGCTTTTCTATTCTCAAAATATGCTGGTTTATGCAAATATGACAATACAAATATTTGGTAATGCCTTGAACCTCACTTGATATGGAGTGGAGACTGCAGCTATTGCTGTAAATCCGACGATGTCATTAAAGTACACCGTCACCGAGGAGAAAAACTCGGCTGGCACCTGAAATAAATGAAAAACCTGTTTCACTAAAGAAATATTTTGTTTACGAAAATCTTAAGCCAATATTATAGGCGAAGGTCATCAATAAATAAAACTGGCCTAGTAGGGTTCCTTATTTGCCCATTACAAAAATGCGGACTAAGAAGAGGGCTCTGGATTGTTGTACACTATACACATTTAACCTTTTCAAATCTTCTTTCTCCAAATACAATTTGCATGTTTGTTGAATATTACCAGCACCTAAGTCGTAGTCTTAGCTGCGACAGCTTTTATATGACTTCGTTATACTACTTAACACATTAATATAAAAAACCCAAGATACACAACAAGTGTCTCAAAAACGTCCTCTAAAAATGAGCACAATAATTTAAATTGTGCGCTCATTTCAAATAGAATCGCGTTGGTCGTAACACTCAATTTTATTGTATCGATTTGTAAAAACAACTATAAACCTGGCGCTTAAGGTTGGATATGCAAAAACATATGTTTTTACCATATCTATAACTACTTATTTATTTATTTATTTAATTTAATACTTTACTGTAGACAACAGAACAACAAACAAAATTACAGTAAGCAGTATTTTTAAAAAAGTACAAAAGGCGAGCTTATCTCGAAAAAAGAGATTTCTTACAGCCAAGCCGGTAAAGTGAAATACTTAACCATAAATATAAGTCGAAGTGTAAAATATACTAAAAATATTTAAACACATCTATTAATGAAACCTAAAGTACTTCAGCTATATAAAGACAGACACTATTAAATTATTTACAGCGTTATGGATCTACTAGAAATAAAAACAAAAAATGATGTGGTGTCGCGGGACACCAGCAGGCTTAGGATAAGCACCACGAGATATATATCGATCGAGAAAGTGACGTTTGCTTGACATTTATTAATATCTCGATGGACGTTATTAAGCATGCCACGATAAACATTTAAAACGTCATAGATAAATTAAACAAAAAGTTTACTCGAATAGAGAAATAAATGTTGTCACTAGAAGACATAGATATTATACTAATTCTGATTTTTAAGATACACCTTTGGTGCATTTAACTTGTGTTAATCATTATGAGCTTTTGTTTAAATTTATAACTTCCTGTCATCATTTCTCTTCTTTGTCAGAGTCGAAGGAAATATAACCAAAGCCTAGTGTAGCCGTACCTATTTACAATTGTAATTAAAGATATTTTACAGGTTTTTGAATTATTCTCTCTTTTTAGTTTTGACCATCAAAACTAGTTTTTTATTCTATAAAACTGAAACAATGAATTATGATTCATAAGATGTTTTAATGTAAAGGGCAATTAAGATGCCAGCGTGTATTTATTTCTGGGTGTATAACTGCATAACTAATTATGCGTAAAAGTGCGTAACAATTATTATTAACAAGCTATTTTTTTCCACTATAATTATTCCTTTCAATTATAATTCTAACATTATTGAGTAAATTAACATCTTCTTTTAGACTAATCAATCAACATTTTTGATTATTTTTTTTGATGAGAAACTTCCATAGAATTGTTGTGATTTGACAATGACACGAAAATGCATTACGATAAACAAACATAAATGTATAGTATTATGCCAACTAGAAAATAAGATAGAACAGAATACAATTCACAGTATTTTATGTTACAAATAATGTTATCTATTAATAGCTCCAAAAATCAGCCAGATGCAAGCAATCCAACCTAAGACTTACTGTTAGACCGTGGTCTTCAAGAACAAACTAAAGTTTTGTGAACAGCTTCGTTTTGACGAGACAACCATATTTTCTATCTTTGAAAAATCTCGAATCGGGTAACCAATAAAGATAGATAAAATAAGGAAACTTTAGAGTGTCAGACTAAGAAAAGTTTCCACTTTACGTGTATGACAAAGTTACCGTTGAATTACAATAATAATTAACAAGCTGTTGTGAGAAAATTAGGTTATTTTTAAATTGATTAATATCAACTTAAAAATCTCATAAGTGGGATTCTCAGAAAAATCATCAAATATGTAGGATAAAAGTTTCATCGTAGTTTTCATAATATAATCAAGCGATTAAAGTCGAAAAATAATTATTGTTATTAATAAATATTTATTATTTACCGAACCCAATATCTTCGCAGCATTAACTTTATTAGTTACCCGATTCGAGATTTTTCGAAAATAGAAAAGACGGTTGTCTCGTCAAAATGAAGCTTTTCACAAATATTCAGCTTGTTGTTAATCAAAAAAAAGTTAGTTTGTGGGACCACGGTCTGTGATTTACATCTCAAGAACGAAAAACATTTTTCTTCGACTTTTCAGTTTATCTCTCTTTGATTCAAAGACTTACTCAAAGAGTATATAAATTTTATTTTATTTTGTCTTCTTACATTTACTTCTAACGAAAAAACGAGTGTGAGCTACACTCGATTTTTTTGTTATTTTTGATTGATTAATTAATATTTTGATTATTATAATATGTTTTTATGTATTATTTTTCCTGAGTATATGTTATTAATAGTAACATTAAATAATACAAAATAAGCACCAGCTTTAAATTAACCTTTTATTTTACATTTAGTTTTCTACTGAATTTTGTAGAAAACCTTGTAAGTAGTTGTAATTTTGAATAGAGTTGGTAACACTGAGTAGCACGAGAATTCGTAGAATTATTTTTTGTATACGAAAAATTAAAAGTTTATTTACATTACGTCAAAAAGTATTGTACTTTAACTAATTTGTATTTTGTAATTAATTATATATTAATTAATTATCTAACCATTACGTACAAGGAATTATTGATTTATACTGTTTGGTTCTCACATCTCTAAAATCATCATCATTCTTCCGATTCTAGTACAAAATTAAATTGTGTTAGGTATGTGAAATGGGAACACAAAATAAAACGTAAGTAGTGTACTTCTTTATACTTATATTTTTTAAAAGCCTAGATAGGTTATTAAAAATAATTATGATTTTCTTTTCAGGATAAGAAGTAATAATTCATGGACTAGACTTGTAGCACCAAAGATTAAAGTCTTTAATATTGGGAAAGCATAATATAACACCATATATTCTACAAATACTTCATACATTATAGTTTCCAGAGGAAGAAAGGAAAACAATGGAACACTGTGTAAGTATTTATTTACATACATATCTCCATGACAAATCATCTAACAAGGTAGACTGAAAGAATCAAATTTTAAACATATTTTAATATATTTCTTTCATTGTAAAAGTTGTGGTTTTTTACAAAATTAATATCATAAATTCAAGATTATATCAAAAACTTGATTCTTGTAAAAAAATCCTGAATAATATGAGAAGCTTTCTCTGGAGAATAGTGTAGGCTTCTTTCACTCCCTTTTATAAATGCAACCAATTGTTTTTTCGACCCCATTATATAATTTACAATGCAAATCTATATAACACTACACAAAATGCAACATGCAAGACTGGAGTCATAAGTCCTGAGTTAACTGACAAAAAAATATATTAAGTAAACATATATAACAACATTTTGATAATATATATTTGTTTACAGGTTGACTAAACAGCGAGTAATGGAAATAGAATAAAGAAGCCTTTCTATTTATTACATTTTTTGAAATTGTTGATTAAGAAGATTTATAAGTTAATGCTGAATATTATATTTTTCTTGCTGTTTTTAATCTTTGTGCAAGATTGAAAAATAAATTTTAATTTGTAGAAAACAATTAAGTTTATAACATGATAGTCTTAATGTACCTAATATGTGTAATTTTTAAAATTTAAATTAATAGAAAGTTAATGTTACCTTAGGAAAAAATATTTTACTTGTTGATTTTTTATTTTCAAGTGAAATTCCATACTACTCATACTATATAGTAAACTAATTTTTGATATTGAATTTTCATTACTGATTAATTATGCGAGATAACAAGAGATATTTAAATTGTAGAAAACATTTAAATTTAAAATATAATAGCTTTAATATAGTGCGTGTAATCTTCTATAAGTTTGTTACATTAGTGAAAATTCAAAGATACATGTTAATAAATTTAAGTCATAAGGTGATAAATTGTGAAAATTATTTATCTATTCTGAGAAGTACAAACATTAAATAATAATTGTTAGTTTAGTAAAGTAGATGTGTTTGTATATTTTTTAAAACTCAAATTCAATTTTCTTTACAAGACTGCTTCATATTACACACTTTTTATAATTATTCATTTTGTATTTTGTGTGATTTATTCATTTTGTAACTTTATTAAAGAAAATAAAAATTATTTCTCAAGACTTTTCCATATAGTAAAATCTATGTTTGGCATTAAAACATTAAATACTATAAATAGTGTGTCATTAAACTTATACTTAAAATTAGACATTGATGACTATAACTTTCATTTTTATTATATAAAATTATTTAATACTTAGATAGAAGGGTTGCCTAGAGTATATATTTTTTTAAATAATCTTATACAACACTAAAGTATTTTATTATACCAATAATCCACTAAGTATTGTTACTACCAAAATCACTTCGATTAAAAAACAACAACAAAAGTAACAAAGTTAACACTTCTAAAAGAAAATACTTGTAATTATCATATCGAAGGGTCCTACGTATACTTGTGCAATGTTCTGTAGCTTGTAATCTATACCTTCACATATATACATCGTAGGAAAGTCAATGTATATCCGGGGTAAACTCAAAAAGTACAGCATGGATTTACTTCAAATTTTGCATGAATATTACTAACAGGTCGGGTCAACATATAGGCTACATATTATCACGTTATCACCTACGGGGGAGGAGCTGTGCGGAGTAAACAAAGTCTGCGCAAACAAAGTCACGGGCAACAGCTAGTTTTGACATAAATCAATAGAAGTATTTGAAAATTTGTACAAATTTTCAAATACTTTATTACATTAGGACAAAAATGAGGTAATTTTAAGGCTTTTGTGGCAAGAAAATGGTTTCCGTTGTTTTGCAAGTTGCACCAGTATACATAGGATCCGTCAATATCTTCTATTGTGTAGTCTTTGCATTTCATCCATTTCAATTATGCCATATGAGGGCATCATTTGTTCTAGGATATTTGTCAGTAATATTAAAAATTCTGCAGTTGAAGTCTTATCTGCAAATAATAATTATATTTTTTATTGACATATATTATTGTAATAAACAATAATAACAAGAACTGACTGCCTTTCTGTATGGTAAATTATCTTTAAATGTAGACAAATATAAAATAATAATGTTTACACATGTAGGTACCTACGTAATTGAGAACTACATGTGTCATATTGGATATTTTAAGTTATGAATATTACAGAAAATAATACATCATAGTAGTATGTTAATCATACATGGAACTTGGTCTGAAAACAACTGATTAAAACAAATACTTTTTTTGACTAAATATAACTTGAATGGGTAGTAAAAACTCCTTAAATACATAATCAATGCAAGCCTTAGAGGAATAACACATTTGCATCATTATTCTATGATGTAAGCATTGTTGTTGTTTGTTGGTATGTGGCTGTAAGTATTGTGAAAAGTTGACCACCAAGAAAAGGATTATTACTTGTATACAGCTGAAATTTAACATACACTTGACATGTATATGTAACATATTAACTGTTTAAAAAAGAAACTCGAAAAACTACAGATAACTTTTGAAAAAATATAACTTTATTGAGTTCACCTAAGTCAAATTAGTATTTACTACAAAGATATTCTGTTATTACAGTTAATGAAGTTGGATGGCTGTCATATCTACTAGAAACTGAATTACAAGTCTCTTATGTTCACTTACCTTTAACTAAAGAAGCATGCCTTGATCGGTGTGTGGCTCTAAACCTCAAAATTCACAAGGGTCTATATTATTTAGAGAGCCATAGTTATTGGGTTTATTGAAGCGCTATAGTGATTGGAATGCTCCGTCCGTTGTGTAAAAAGATCACACAAATTTCCTATGTGCCTTCTTTGTATTTTGCAGGCTTGCCGTTAACCGTAGATATTTAGCACACAATAGGTATAATATGGAACTGCCACCACTATTAAATATATATATGCCATACTGCCTGCCTGCCTGCCTGCCATACATACTACTGCCAACACTGGACCGAAATCTATATTTAATAAAATGAATAGAAATCAAAAAGTTTTGTAATTATTGTATAATTAAAGTATAATAATATGAAATAGTGGATAAGGTTATCAACATTTTAACCAAATTTTAACGAAGTGTCAAATGACAAATCGATAAAATGACAGCAAGACGTTTCGATCGATAGAGAAAATAACTACCGTCGAGTAAAATTGATCATTTTCTCTTCCTTTGAAGTATCATGTCGAATTAAGTGTCAAATGCGTTAGCGAATCGAGAAAGTGACGTAAAAGTCGAGAAAACGAGGTCGATAAAATTTTATCGTGTTGCTTATCCTAAGCCTGCAGGAAGGAACGAACTTCCTTCGGCTAAATGGCACTACTCGCTTGTGTACGCGACTGTCGCGCCTGCGCACGTCTCATTTAACGCTTTTATTCCACGCATTTTTCTTACGGTTTTACTATCACATTTTTTTCAGTTCGGTCGCGCAGCAAAATCCCTATCCCTCTAAGCCTGCCGTAAGGAACTTCGTTCCAAAAATATATAACTACTGTGAAACATTAAATGATATTAACCTCTCGAGATGAGTACGTGTTGCTTAAAAAAATAGGAAATCGTAAGATCCATTTAAAAAAAAAAGAAAAAAAACAAACTAAATCTACTTGTGTGAAATTAGTGACAGTTTTGAGAGTCAGTTTTGTTTAGGACTGTGTATCTTGGATTTTTTATATCAATGACCTACAATAATTCTTTTCACACGGCCTGAAACAGACAGTTATCTGGTTGAGGGAACACTTGCCAATTAGCACTTTAAAGCTATATCTATATATGTATATAAAAGAAAGTCGTGTTAGTTACTCCACTTATAACTCAAGAAAGGCTGAACCGATTTAGCTGAAAATTGGCAGGGAGGTAGTTTAGAGCCAGGAGAAGGACATAGGATACTTTTTTTTTTCAATTAAAAAATAAATCTGCTTATTTATTGCCATTAAGGCTGAACAAAGTTTGCCGGGTCAGCTGGTATATGAAATAATAAGCTGTAATGTGCTAATTTTTGTAAGAGCCAAATGTGTCCCTCTTTGTCACCTAAACAGTTGATTTTGGATGTTTACGAGTAATACCGACTGTTACTTAAAAATGTACTTGGAGAAGTTTTACAAGCAGTGAACCTGTAGTGTGGATATATCCGTAAAAATTTGCGTTAAATAGGTTAAGATTAAATAGTATGAAACAGTAAAATATCCCCTTAGTCCACATTATTGTGATAGTTAACTACGGAACCCCACATTACGTGTGTCCCGACTCACACTTGGGCGATTATTGGTCATTTATTTATTTTGATTGTAAAGTTTTTCCTTTGAAGAATAGACCGACTGCTCTTATGTCAGGCAGGTCGTAAAAGGCGACCGATTGGCTACGCGAGTCACTACCACCGTGGCTACTAGACTGCCAAGTTCACGTTGTCTCGCGCAGGTCTGGTCCCACCGCCTTACCTATTCCTGCCGCAATAGCGTCAGTGCTTATCGTTATCGTGTTCCGGTTTGGAGGGTGAGGTAGCCGGTTAACTTATGCATGTGGCATTAGACCTCGCCACAAGATAGCAACGCACCATTAACACCTTTGGTGTCTATAGGCGATGGTTGGCTCTTTCCATCAGGAGACCCATTTGCTTGTTTGCTTATCTTATGATATAAAAAAAAAGTTTGTTGAAAAATTGAAATCGTAAATCCGTAAGTATACATTTTCCAATATACTTTTTTATATTATCTGAAAATTTTAGGTGGTCGCCACTAGTGGACTTTCCGCTACTTTAAAATTGTTAAGTCTCTATTTGCTATTCAAAATACTTAAACCAAATTTTAAATGTTTTGTGAAGTAATAAATAAGTTAATTCAATCAATTCCATGGAAGAACAGTGGAAACGACGACATTACGTGACGCCAAAGACATTTATAGACTAAAGACTAGTCATGTGCTTTAAAGATCACTTTAAAATATTAACTTTTTATCGTCTAGGTACTCTAGGTTGAAGAGTGTGAGGGTAAATTTAATTAATTAAATATAATACGTAATAAGTAAATTTATTACGGTTTTCGCTAAAAAGGTTTTATTACAGATTAATAACCTTCCTTAATAGATATTAATAAGAATGTGTTATTATTTTTGTGTTATAGCACTCATCCCGTGCTTGGGAAAACTGGAAAACTTTTAAAAACAACAAAGAAAAATATCGACACGCAGAGATTGTACCCTGTGTCCCTGCGTGTAGATATTTTTCTTTGTTGTGTTTAAATTTTTTTTTTCAGTTTTCCCAACCACGAGATGAGTGCTATAACACAAAAATAATAAAAAATACGAAAGTACTAATCAAAATTTTAAATGTGAATTTCATCTGTAACGATGAACTCATTTAACTAGTTATACGTATGTATACCTAGCGATCAGTACAATCGACGTAATCGATCATATAGCAAAGAAGAATTTTGCCACGTCAAACCTGTCGCCACTAGCTCAGTGGAAGAGCGTCCCGGCTTTAGGGAGACGGTCGCAGGTTCAATCCCTGCGTGTCGATATTTTTCTTTGTTATTTTTAAAAGGATGTGTTAGTCCGGGCTCATTTGAAGAATAAAATAACTGCCGTTCCGTTAGGCAGGTCGTAGAAGGTGACTAATTGGCCACCTTTAGTCAATTGGTGTCATTATCATCGTGACTTCTATGCGGTAGAGTTCCGCAATGTTTCGCCCGGGTATTTGGTGTCACCGCCTTATCTATTCCTACCGCAATAACGTCAGTGCTTGTCATTGTCGTGTTCCGGTTTGAAAGCTAACTTATGCATATGGAACTGCCATCCCGCCACTCGGATAACAACGCACCATTTGCATCTTTGGTGTCTATAGGCGATGGTTATCTTTCCATCTGCTTGTTTGTTTTTAATATATAAAGGGAAGATTATCAGTTTGTCAGATTCTTTTCCATGAATATTTAGTATTTTAATTTGATATAGCTCATGTCGATAATTCTTCTATTGCTTTAAGGGGACATTTCAAGAAGGATTCCTTTTAAATTTGAATAAATATTGACGAAATATCGTCGGTTGTTGTAGTCTACGTTTAATTAAATTTAATAACTAGCATTCACCCTCTGTTTGAAACTCCTCCGTAATTCTGTTACTGTTTAAGTTAAAATATCTATACACAAAGTTAACAAGATATTTTCACGCGTTTCACGCATTCATATAAATAAAAATGAATCGCTTAATGTATTGTTAAATGCAAAAGTCGAAAGCAGCCGTACAAATTCGGCTAAATTTATTTATAAACTAGCTGTTGCCAGTGACTTCGTCCGCGCGGACTTCGTTTACTCCGCACAGCACCTCCCCGCTAGGTGATAGCGTGATAATATGTGGCCTATATGTTGACCCGACTTGTTAGTAATATTCATGCAAAATTTGAAGTAAATCCATGCAGTACTTTTTGAGTTTACCCCGGACATACATACAGACAAACAGACAAACAGATAAACAGACAAACAGACAAAAATTTTAAAAACTATATTTTTGGCTTCGATATCGATTGTAGATCACGCCCCAAGTATTCTTTTAAAAAAATATTCAATGTACAGTTTTGACTTTCCTACGATTTTATTATATGTATAGATATTCCACGAAGTCAGAGAAAGTTTTTATAATATTTATATAATACATACATACATACATATGGTAAAATTTGCGATAAAAAATTAAAAACAAAAATTTTATTTTCCCTTAGAAACAATTCCTGGCTAACAGTGTGACATTTGACATTTTAAATATTATTTTTAAAGGCGATCCGAAGCTTGACGGATCGGCTAGTTGAAGAATAAATATTTGCACACCATGTTATGGTACAATAAGTATGCCTAATACATTAATTTACAATGTCTTGAGACACCCGTATTCTTACAAAAAATATTTTTCTATAATTACTTTGGATATTCCTGCTTCTATAAACTAGCCTGTTAGATTTATGGAGTTCTAGTTTCGATTATTTTATCTATTTTATTTAAGTCAATAACTTAATTATTAGCCTTTTTTAAGTCAGTAATTTAAATAAAGCGTTATCAGTTTCGATTATTTTATCTATTTTATTTAAGTCAGTAACTTAATTATTAGCTTTATTTAAGTCAGTAATTTAAATAAAGCTTTATTGGGTGAATTATACTAGGGCGGAGGGCGTACAGCCCTACACCTTTAAATTCTGGCTGAGCACTCTGCTCGCCCCCGCGACCGGTGAAGCTGTAACAGCCCATAAGGCTAACAGCAATTGAGACATTCCGAAAAAAAAAAAAGAAAAAAAAAGGGTTAATTATTATATTTAAAATAGTCTTGCTAGTAGACTAAAATTTGATTATGTTGTGACCTTATGTTTAGCACGAAAAGATATTGGTTTCAATTATCACAAATAATAAGTGTCATTCAAAAAACTTCAAAATTGGCAAACTGGTGAAGCTTGGCAAACTTGAGCGCTAGTTGAAATACGTTCTGTCTACCATACAATGTTGCCGGTGTGATGATATTTATTTCAGTACAGGTATAGTCGATATCCAGTATAAAGGTCTTGCGTGACACTAAGAACGTGACTGATATTACTCGTTCGTCAACCTGCAGTCGCATTAACACTTTCCTTGATTAAATTCTGTTTGTCTTCGATTTTTTATTACCTTCCTAAGATTTCTATCGACATTTTTCTGTTTATTACCTTCTGAGAAAATTGTGGGGATTTGTAGTAAGTATTTTACATTACGATAAATATGCTTTCAGTAATTTTTATTTTTTTATATTTCATTTATTCGTTTTCTTACAGTTTACTTTCGACAATGCTGATACATAACAACTTATTAAAAGTTATTGCCTAAATACACGCCCCAAGGATAGTAACTTGTGCCCCCCTCCTCTACGTTGGTCTGGGAGCTCTTTTGAAGAATTGACCAACTGCCGTTCTACTAGGCAGGTTAAGCTAGATAAATAAAAATATAAGCTTACCTACTATAGAGTCTAAAATATTTAAATTTACAAATATTTTATCAAAACATACTTTCTCCCATACTTAGGACAAATGAATTCATAAAAAAACAAAATATTTTAAATAATGAAAAAAGATTTTCAATGTCAAATGTATGGTTTTATTTAAAACGCTGTAGCCTGCGACTTCGTCCGCGCGGACTTCGTTTACTCCGCACAGCACCTCCTCCGTATGTGGTAGCATGATAATATGTTGCCTATATGTTGACCCGACCTGTTAGTAATATTCATGCAAATTTTTAAGTAAATCCATGCAATACTTTTTGAGTTTACCCCGGACATACATAAAGACAAATAGACAAAAACTCTAAAAACTATATTTTTGGCTTCCATATCGATTGTAGATCACGCCCCAAGTATTCTTTTAAAAAAATATTCAAGGTACAGTTTTGACTTTCCTACGATTTTATTATATGTATATAGATTACTTATTGGCTTGTTTCATAGTGTGTTCCATAGTTTCAAATTGTAATTGTAATTAACATATTTTTAAAAACTGCTCTGTTTTTTTTTTACATAACAAAGTAAAATTTTAAACCAGTAAATTTTTGTTGTTTGATGTCATACGAATGTCATAAAATTTACACTGTAAATAGTTTATATGGTAGAACAACGTTTACTGAATCATTGATAGTTTATTAGTAGTAGACTTAAAATTTAAAACATTTAAGCTAACTACTAGTTTACCAATAAAACTTTAGAAATTTAAACTAAGTACTAGTTTATATAAAAGACTTCAGAAATTGAAACAAATTTCTAGTGTACCTACCTATAAAACTTTAGAAACTTAAAAAAATAGTATACTTACAAAATTTTAGAAATTTGAACTTATTATTAGTGTACCTATAAAACAAATTAACTATCTACTAGCCTACCTAAAAAAAATTACAAATGTAAACAACAAAAATGTAATATTTTACCTGCTGAGTTTGTTTCAATTGTTTCGCAACACTAGCTGGCAACATCTGATACAAAAGTGAATCACTAAGTTCCTTTTCATACTCCAATTCCTTTGCCTTTTCTGATAAATTCCTTGCGTATACCTAAAGTTACAACAAAAAGTAAAAAAATGCAATATTAGTTTTGGTTTGCTCGACAGTCAAGCGGTACCGGATTTGGTATAGATACGCCAAGCCCCGGGTTCGAATCTAAATGGGACAATTAAATACCAAGTCAAAAACTTGGTAACATCTTTCTTCTCTTTCTTTCTTTAATTACACTCCATTTATTTTTAGCAGGTTTATCCTCTATTCATACACTTTTAGTCAATTTGAAAAGTCAGCCGGTAAGCTAAGCTACCATACGTATAACAACACACTATTAACATCTTTGGTATTTATAGGTAATGGTTTAGTTTTTCTATTAGGAGAAACATTTGCCATATTTTTCTATGATATGAAAAACTGAAGCCTATTATTAATAAGCCTTAGCCTACTGTAAGCCTACTCGGTTCTGTGTTCCCGAGTAAGGCAAAAGTGTTATTGCAGTTTTAATCGAAAGTCTAATATAAATTAGCATGACCGCCCCGTTGGTCGAGTGGTTAGCGACCCTGATTACGCAATCGACGGGGCTCAGGTCTGATCCACGACGGGAACAAGCATTTGTGTGATGAGCATAAATGTATTTTCGGATTTGGGTGTTTATTAAATATACTCCAGTGTTTATATATGTATTTCTATGTATTAGTATCGTTGACTAACACCCATAACACAAGCAAATAATTTGCTTACTTTCGGGTTTAATCAGTTAGTGTAACTTGTCCCGTAAATATTTATTTATTAAAAAAAAAGAAGCAGCTCGCAGTCTAGTAGAGATATGTTAATAACTCCGTGCCTTGGGTCAGCAAGTAAAGCTAATTCTATTGTTACTAGAAGAAATAAGCGGTTATTGGACCAGTAAAATTCGGAAATGGGGATTACAGTCAATTTTGTCAACTGACAAACCAGTGAATTGTGATGAACTAAAAATTATACAGACCTTTGACTTACTCCGTAACTTATTATGATAAACTTATGCATTTGGCATTTTGTTCCTGCCATGCGGATAGCAACTATCTGGAGATATCCATCTGCTGTTTGATATCTTATAATGTAAAAAAACGTGAATTATGTATATAACAATAAAACACATTGATATGAATCAAAATGTACTTCATACTCCTTCTAACTATATATAAGTTCTGATTATTTCGGTACGGTTTGCATAACAGCTAAACTTTTCTTTATGGAACCTTCAGTGCATAACTCATTAGTTATTAAGAGATTTTTACTGTTGATTCTGATTTACAGAATATTAAAGGCGATGTTGGGCCCATAGCTCTTTAAAATTACGCGAATACGGACCTGTATAGTATTGACAGCATTCCGAACGAGTACAATGATGATAGGAGATATAACGCACACCAGAATAAGGATGCCAGCACATATTACCTCGCTTCGTCTGGCTTCACGCAAGCTGTCATTAACTCCATCTCTGAAAAACACATTTATGGTATAAGGATGACATCCCAAAATTGCGTCACTAATGAATACTATTGTTACATGGAAATACAAAAAAAAACTCTCGTATTAATTCAGGCACATATTTGGAGAACTTATCAATTGCCTTACTGTAAAGCATATCGAGAAAAGCAAGAGAAGGACAATCACGAACATCATGACCATTAAGTAGGTTGTAGAGTTCTGCATCTTCTCATTTCTTACCTTGCCATCCGAAAGAAATAAGAGGGTGAATAGTAGCGACTCTATTGCTGCAAGAATAGATTAGGAGGTCGTAACAAAACTGGACGAGGCGCACCAAACAAGTATTACAATAAGCAGTCAAACCTTACTTAAACATTACCTACCTACCAACTCTAGAATAAGATAACTTTAAGTAATACTTCCAAATTAAAGGCCTCTTTCTTTCTGGGAGTACGTTTAAAATAGAGTACGTACGTACGTACGAGAGTTATGAAATAAAAGGGAACTGGTATCGCTTAAAAAAATGTATATAAAAATCTGTATTTATATGTTGTTTCCTATGAACTTTAGAACAGCTGGAGCGATTTTGATGATTTTTTTCTAAGTTTAACAGATATTATGTACCATAAAATTTATATCTTCGTACAGGATGCAGAAAGGCGTCTGAACAACAATTATGAATCTTGAACAATCCAAAACCTCCTAAAGAAACTTGCGGAAATATAAGTCATCTTATAGGCTTCTAGATTGAGTTAGGATGACGGAAATAAATTAGCCAGCTACAAAATATGGACGAAAGAACTAAACTAGAAATAATAAATAAACCTTTATAAAAATACGCTTTCCCAATTTAGAGGGTTCTCAAACTTTCCTAGTTTGGAGTAAAATCTGGCTAAAAGGCTTGCACTAACTCTTTTATGCATGGTTTACTCTTCAAAAATGGTCCAATTTATATTGGTTTAGGCCCAATTGAAGAAAAAACACTTCCATAAGCATATGTTTACGGCTACCTTTGCTTCCAAACTGAAACTCGTCAGCACCAATCTTCAACGTTATTGCGGTAGGTAGGTATAGGATAAGACGATGGTAACAAAACCGGCCAAATTGCAGAATTCTACCACGAAATTATTAGCCACAACTTACGATAATAGAGATAGATACCTTTAGTCGTCTCTCGTCTTCAAAAGGGATTTTGAAGATATGGATTTTTTTTCATATTACAAGATACGAAACCATATTGTTCTTCTATTATTAGATCAATTCGAGTAATTTGTATAGTGATATTTATTCATTATTCTAAATTATACCTTATGTACTCTCGTAGTTGTTTTTGAACAGCTCGCAATTTATCTAGTAATGTTGCAGTTTGATCAAAGTAGTCTATAGCATCATCTACACTGCCTTTTTGGTGCTTGTTTTCTACTATTTGTTGGTTTCTGAAAATAATACACTTACTTTAAAAATTCAATATAATTTTCCTCTTATATACATCGTGTAAGTAAAAAAGGGTATGCTTGCTTAATTTTTTGGTAGACTATTGTGCCAAAAAAATAAGAAAGCATATCCTTGCTACGTTCTAGACACGATGGAAATTCCTTTTTTATTGTGGGAAATGCAAAATGCGTTTTAAAATTTCTTTCTTACTTAGACGCCCCGCAGTGTAAAGCGTACATTGCTTGTCTCTCGTCATCTCATCACGCCCGCGGAACTCTCGAACTTGGCGCTCATTTAGCGAGGTACGTGGCGAGTAATGCTTTGCTTGTTTTGTATTTTTCCTTTAATTTTTCTACTTTTTTAAAAAAAAGCATTGTAAAGTATTAGATTAAATCAAATTATACAATGTTAAAATAAAAAATATCATGAAATGTATCAATAAATTTCCTACACAAATTTCCAACTCTCATCTCAGAATCATGGAACAATCCCTAGATTCGACGTATGGTAGAGTGCATCTGTTTAAGTTTTAGGTTACACGCTGTATGTGTTCTAGCAATGACTTGTGCTGAAGAAAACTTTAGAAACCTACCAAAGAAAACTTTTGACACGACTGTTGTATTTATATAGTTAGAAACACGAAAGTTTGACGATGACAATGCCACGTACATAAGTCTACAGGCTACCTTACCCTCCAAACTGGAACACGACAGTGACAAGTACTGACGCTATTGCAGACTGACGCCTAGGCAGGTAAGGCGGTGGTACCAGACCCGGGCGAGACAATGCTAAACTCTACCCCTAGTAGCCACGATCGTAGTGATTCGCGTAGTCAGGGTCGCTAACCAGTCGACCAATGGGGCGGTCAAATCAATCCTTATTTTGCAGATATTCATGGCCAAAAAGTATTTCATTACATGAATGAATTAATCGTCGAAAGGGCTTTAAATCGGTTGAAAAACTACCGGTTAATAGAGGTATATAGCGGTTTTTATAAAAAGTTTCGCTATTTCCTGTCTGTAAACCTATATAAATTAGTTTAAGCTAAAACTGTGGAATTGTACGACACGCACAGTGTGCACAAAATATTAAGAACGGTGAAAATAAAAAGATATATTCAAAAAACCTTTATAATTTTGCTCCATAACGAAACCGGTATTTTTTGATATTAAGGTAGAGTCAACCCTTTGCAAAACGTTACCTATGGTTTGGGATTAAAAAATAACAAGACTTGGCCTATCTACAAAAATACTTACATCCTTTCAAGAACCTGATACTCTGGACTGTCTTCTTTAATATCCATATGTAAGGGTATCAGATCAGGCACTAAGTTTAATGTATTGTCAAGTAGATCTCTGCCTAACACCATGTGGGATATGTACCTGGAAGGAAAACATTGTAAGTATTCTCACTACATTACTAATGGTGATCTGTATTAGGCACGATAAGCAACTTTTTATCATACTTACCAAATTTTTGGTTTACTCATGAGTAAAAGCCGGACAGTTGTTTCAGAGGGATATATGATGCAGAAATGAATACACTATGTAAGGATTATATGAGGCAATAGCGCTTTTCTATAATTAGAAGTAGCCAATCTTAAATGCCACACGAGATTTCAAAGTGGGCGCATGCATTTTTTTTATGTCATAAGATAGCAAACAACCAGATGGGTCTCCTGATGGAAAGAGTCAACCATCGCCTATAGACACCAAAGGTGTTAATGGTGCGTTGTTATCTTGTGGCGAGGTCTAATGCCACATGCATACGTTTACCGGCCACCTTACCCTCTAAACCGGAACACGACAGTGACAAGCACTGACACTATTGCGGCAGGAAGGCGGTGGTACCAGACCCGGGCGAGATAATGCAGAACTCTACCACCTAGTAGCCACGATGGTAGTGACTCGCATATCGAATCGGTCGCCTTTTACGACCTGCCTGGCAGAAAGGCAGTTGGCCTATTCTTCAAAGGAGCCCGGAACCAACACGGGAAACTGTCTTACGTGACCAAAACTGTTCCTTGGCGAAAGTTTGACGTACTTCGAATGACACTGTTTATTATACTTTATTGTTAAATAGTTTTCATTTATTACGTTAATGAAAAGGACGATTATTCGTATCATAAAAGATAGTTCTAGGCCTATTTACTTTCGCAGATAGTCGCCTTAAGGGACAACTATCAAAAACTATAAATTCGTAACAAGCAGACAGATTTTTTCTTTTAATATTGTAACCAGTAAGAGATATATATATACACCATAGTATTACCACACATATTAATACTATAGTCTGTATATATCTCTCAAGTATCTTCTTTCTCGGTTCGACTTTTCGATATATAGGCAAAACGAACCTACTATATGTTCGTTAACAAGAGCTAGAAAATATCGGTCAGAGAAGGCCGAGTAATAAAAAAGCACCGCATAATCTATTCTATCTCATTCTATTGGAGGCTAAATCCGTTATACGTATACATTTGTCTCTTTTCACTATCGCTGTCTTTCATCAAGATTCAATACCTACACACCGATTCTAAAGACATTTCACTTCAATTTATTTTACTAATAACTAACTTAAAATTTGGATCATATTTTTGTTGTATGCATTTATAGTTAATAACATTTATTTGAAAACTATGATTAGAATGTTGATTTGTAAGTTATATGAGATCTTAGTAAGCAATAAAGACTGGGTTTATTTAAATTGATACAAATTTGTTTCTGGCTAAATAAACTGTAGTGAGGTGCTTATCCCTGCCCATGGCAAGAATCCGTCAAAGTATTTTTAATGTAAGCGACTATTCCCTACAGTAGGCACTAATCCCTTTTTAGGGAGGTCGAAAAACAGGAGTTATGCAAAACTAACATTAATTGTATTTACGAAAATAGACTTCTATAAAAGATATAGAAACCTGTTTTAGTAATTATATTTTTTTAAATAATAGAGCTTTTTCGAAAAGTGGGTCCACTTAATATCCGGCTTTTACCCTATGGATAAAGAATAGGTAAATTATATTTTTTGACTGGTTGAAAATTTCGTAGCTATTACCGATTAAACGCGACCTCACATTAAAAAAAATCCGACAGAACAAACTCGGCATGAGTTTCTTCTGTAGGATTTTTTATTTGTAAGCAAATTAGTTTTTTTATAGCTGATACGTGTTTTAGTCAAAGTATTTTCATTTACAATGCATTTGAGTTGTCTCTGGAACTAGTTACAATCTTGGAAGCATTGAAGTACGCTTCAAGTTTAAATATTAGTAAAATAGCATTGTTCTCAGACAGTAAAAGTGCTCTTCAACACCTTGCTCGATGCGCCTCATATGGGAGAGGTGTACCGATAGCATACCAGGTACTAGAAGCAATTCATCGACTAACGTTACACGGTCTTAATCTGAGATTGCAATGGGTTCCGGCGCATATTGGTTTAAGAGGTAACGAGGAGGCCGACAAACTGGCAAAACAGGCTTGTTCTTCTGGAAAAGAATATACCATAGACCCATTTTACTCAGAAGTTTTATCAAAACTCAAAAGCTTGTGTTACTCACGTTGGAAAGAATACTTTGATGAACGATCAAAAGCAAAGGGTATATGGTACAAAACAATTCAGTGTCAGCCAATCTGTTGTCCTTGGTTTCTTGACTTAAAACTTAATAAAAAATATCTGAAGTTAGCTTTTAGACTTCGATCTGGACAGATTCCATCAAACAAGTTTGCGTATTTAATGAATAAGACCGATTCACCTAATTGCGATAGCTGTGATAAAATAGAAGATGTGCAACACTTGCTAATGGAATGTGTAAAGAATCACACGGCAAGGCAAAACTTCCTTATTAACCATAATTTAAATATTTATGACGTGGGTTTGATACAAACGATTTTAGCAAACCCAGCTTCAAAACCAGCCAAGGGTCTAACGACCTAATTCAAAAAGCAGCAGTTAATCATAACTTGTTTGTGTTAAGATAGATTTGTTACGATGGGATGGACATATCCGAAAGGATAAAATCCCAAATGAAAGATAAAAAAAAATGCATTTGAGTTACTTTTTAAAATACGGGCCTATGTGTAGGTATAAAGCTTGTACCTTTCATGAGCTCGAGGCAAGAGATAACCACGTGCAAAGTAATTAATGCCAAGGACTGAAGCGATTCCTTTACATTCTATACTACGTAGCAAGTTTTTGAAACCCACGAGGTACCTGTGAACAGAAAAATATAATTTATGTTATGGGCATTATTAGCGCGAATCCATTGCAATATGTGCCTTTAAATTGAACCTTGCCGTCCTTTACATATTGTTCTAAAGAAGAACAGAACATCTAGTGCCTGCCAGATAGTAGGTAAAAAGCAATCAATTGTCCAGATGTGCTACTATAATCTTACCTCTAAGTGAAAAAGTTCGTTCCCACATATTCCTGCCGCAATAGTCTCACTATGTGAAGAATAAGGCATGAAAATGTGTTCCGGTTTCGAGTTTAAAGAAGCCTCTAGATTTATATATGTGGCGTTACACTGCTATACGAATAACAATATGATATTTGGTTATTTTTGTATTACGCACTCACCCCGTGCTTGGGAAAACTTGAAAAACTTTAAAAACAAAGAAAATATCGGCACGCGTGATTTGAACCTGCGACCGTCTCTCTAAAGCTGGAAGATGGTTTTTTCCGGCTTTAGGGAAACGATCGCAGGTTCAAATCCTATGTTTCGATATTTTCTTTGTTGTTTTTAAAGTTTTTCAAGATATATGGTTTCTATAACGTATGTATTACAACAAAACTCACTTGTACTTTAATTATATTTAATTTTTTACTATTCACATCCAACCGGTTTCGCTTATTACAGCATCATCAGGGATGTTTTACACATATTTTATAATATCTTAACATATTTTTTACATTTCAAGTTATAAAACATCCCTGATGATGCTTTAATAAGCGAAACCGGTTGGATGTGAATAGTAAAAAATTAAAAATATACGTGAACTGGAAGTACAAGTGAGTTTTGTTGTAATACATAATTTAAAATGCAGTTTCACCAAGTGCCGACGATGGAAACAATCCAGTTTCTATAACGGTTGACTTTTCTGTAATATAAAATGTATAAGAGACATCAATCGATTTGCTTTGCAGTCACGTTTCGTCACGCAATTTCATGCGGTACAGGAAATTGCAATCAAGTAGTTTTGTTTTTTACAGCTATAACCGCTACATATTCACACCAAAAATGTTAATTATATGTTGCATTCTCGTTACAAGGATGTGAAACTTCATGAGCAAATTTACCAAAAAACCCACTCACCAAATTAAAAAAAAGGCATTAACAAGGATGTAGTAGTTACAAAATAAAATAAAGTGGAATTTTCAACACTTGACATGGTCGGCACTTATATAACTACGATGTGGGCCTTACTTGTGTTCATAATGTACAAATTATTTTTTAAATATAAATATACCAACGTATGGTACACTGGTACCACACCCGAGCACTTCGTCGCAGAACTTACAAGGTGCTTAGCCTATTTTTATTAAATTTTTTCAAAATTATCTCCGTCGAATATTTCGACGGGTCCCAAGAACAAAATCTTATGGAAAGATAAGACGAAATCTGTTTTATAATAAAATTCGCATTAAACACGCATAAAGCTACAAGACAATATATTTTTTATATTTATTGGTCTTTTATTTTTGAAAATACTCAAGTGAACATCATCTTATCTGCAATGTACTCCCACAAACAAACATATTGTAATTTGGTAATTTTGTAGATACGATTTTGTTCTTGGAACCCGTCGATTTATTACTGACCATCAATACATAATTCCTTTTATTACTAAATGGTTCGGAATTGGAAAGTTGAAGACCGCGAATAGTAGAGGTTCAAACTTAAGCCGACCTTTACCCATCTACTTGCTAGATGAAAATTACTTTAAAATTTAGCATGTCTTAAAATATGTCGCGAGTGGGTTAACTTAAAAATCGTGGCAAAAAAGTTAATTTTGTTATTATTAATTAATAATTAAAAATTAACGTTTTATTAAATATTACACTAATAAATTTAATGAATAAATTTAATACAAACTAAAAGCTTTTAGACAATGCAAACGTAAGATTATCTATTTTTTCCTAACATAAGTAACTACCGGTTGACAAGTATGACCAGGTATATTATAAATACTAGTTATTTGCATCCATTTCGTTAATAAATAAATTTCACATCAAAATAAACGCTATTTAGCCGTGTGTTATATCTGTTTATGTTAAAAGTTATTTTCTTACAATTGCATGTTTGCGGCATACCACATATATATTACATGAACAAAATGGCAGGTAAACGCTAGTTGTATAAGGATATGCAAAGGTCTGTTTCTGAATTTCCTTCTAAAAAATGGTATGCTTGTGAATCATACAATTATAAAATTGTGACTCAATGCCGAGGACTCACAATTAAATAATAATATTAAACGCGGGCATTGTGGCACGCGAATTATTTGCCTAATCGAGTTAAAATGTAACAGAATTTTTTAGTTGACATCACTGAAACATGACACATTTCAAATGAATGTTACATAGTTTGGTACTCGGATGAATAATATACATAGTTTCATGGTTTGATATAATATTATATACAATGGATTCGTCACCTTATGACATAAATCAACGTGTTTTTAAGGTTACGTGATCATTGACTTTAGAGGATATTCTTAGTCATATCAGAGTCTAAAAAAAATAATTAACTAACTCTCCTGATTATTCCACTTACTATAAACTACCGGACCTACGCATCCTTGTCTGTGAGAGCGCCCGAATATCAAAATCTAAATTTAAAAAGTATTCAAATATACCGATAGTAATTTAAAATTTGACATTTTTAGAATGCCTTGTTTCAACCTCGGGGTTGATTTTTGAAAAAAGTTAGCCTATGTGTGACCCCAAATCTTTACTTCCATGCAAAGTTGTATTACAATCGGTTTACCGGATTATTCGCGAAAGCGTAACAAACAGACAGAATTCTGCATTTATTATGTAAATATGTATAAGGATGTGAAAGAATGTATGTTTATTACGATTATAGCTTGGAATTCACTCGTGATTCGCCAATAAACCTTTATAATGCTACGACGGGCTCCATAATATTGTACAGCTAGTAAAAATAATTATGCTCTGTAGATTTCTTGTGTTGATCCGGGCGCCTTTGAAGATTATAACATCTGCCGTCTTATCAGGCAAGCAGGCCAAATTTGTCACTACGTACCTTACCTATTTTTGCTTTTCACTCTCTTGTTCTGGTTAAGAAGGTAAGGTAGCCGGTAAACTTATATCAACCCGCCACACGGATAACAACACTCTATTAACATGTTTAAGGCGATAGGTAATGCCAAACTACGAAATAGACACCTCTTTGAAAGCCTACTACTGCTAACCGGTTGGTCTAATAATTAAAAAAATATATGCATTATACGTATAATATAATTAAGTTTAAATTTTAAGTTCGTTTTTTCAAATTTTATTGTAATTTTTGACGGAAAAAAATCGAATATCTTTCTTATT
Source organism: Apodemia mormo (assembly GCA_036924255.1). Taxonomy (NCBI): domain Eukaryota; kingdom Metazoa; phylum Arthropoda; class Insecta; order Lepidoptera; family Riodinidae; genus Apodemia; species Apodemia mormo. Next base: position 34,210,016 of record JAUPFN010000012.1, on the reverse strand, counting down.
TTTACGCAAAAATTTGCTTATAACTTCCAAACTACTGTAACGATTTTGATGATTTTTCTTTTTATTACAGACAATTTATTGCTTTGTAAAATTTAAGTTCAAAATTTTACAAAATCATTATAGTGTGCTATTAAATCAATAAAAACCTTATTATTTAATTTGCGGACAGCGCTCGCTAAACATTAAATTAAATTATATCTCTACTTTTGTCTTACGAGATTTTAAAACAAAAACTAAGAAGCTAGTTAAAGTTTTAAAATATTATTCAAGAGATTACATTTTACAAAATCAAATTTTGAAAGGTTTTGTTAAATATTAATTGTTGATTGTATGTATTAAAATAAAGTGCTACACAGGATGTATTGTATATTACAACACTTTCAAAGAAATAGGATACGTAACTGTTATTATTGTGTAAATTGTTATATGATTTTTTGTCGATTTTCGGTATATTTTTTTCTTTAGATATCGTTTTTCTAAAATAAATGTATATGTAATCGATAAATGAGCGATTACTGGTTATTGGTTATGAGTTTGAAAACATTCAGTCAATTCACGATGATAAAAGTTCATATAGGTGAACAAAAATGTTAAAACGTAGGTATCTGCATCCACTGTAAATAATCTTTGACTTTGGAGCATGCCAGCGCGCGAAATAATATTTGCGCTACTCCTGTTAGAAACTCAAGGTCGTTCGCAGCTGTAATCGCCTTAATGTCTATAGGCAATGGTTTTTCTTTCCATCAGGAGAGCCTCTCTGGAGGAGTCCGTCCCTTACACTCTATATATGGGCAAATATTTTCTCTTTTCAACAAGAGAGCCCTGCTTGTTTGATGGCATGTGATATAATAATAATATCGATATTATATAATTCTCGCTGCCACGCGCAGCCCGCTACATTATAAAAGTTTTTGGCGAATGGTGTGAGACTATCTAATTTTTCCGGAATAAAAAGTAGCCTATGTGCTATTCCAAGTCATCATCTACCTGTGTGCCAAATTTCATTCAAATCCGTTAAGTAGTTTTTGCGTGATTGAGTAACAAACACACATCCTTCCAAACATCCAAACTTTCGCATTTATAATATTAATATAGAATAATATAGATTACTTTAAGATTAAAGGTTAAGATGTTTATAGAGCTTAATTAATAAGCCGTGTCGACCTACTTCCGTCTGATGTAGTGTTATGGCATAACTACACACTCATTTCGCTTAATATAACTGTGTCATAAACTACATCATCCTTCAGATGTTATGCCGTTTAAACTTCAATGAAATTTTGCTTTGAAAGTGGAACTTTAGTTCTTTAAGAGTTTTTTATTTAAAAAGTATCGCGCTTGTTTTTGTGCGGGGTGGGCAGATTCTGCATCTCTCTCTCAAATCGAACGTCTATAGATTATCTGCTTCACCACGATGTCCAAGTTCGTTGGTTGATTGGAGCCCAAAAGGGGATTTTGGTATTTACTTAAGCACGTCAGATTAACATAGCGGAGGTACCTCGATACTGTTAAGGCTTTCCACCAAATATAAGTCATTTATATAGAGGCGGGTGACTCAGGCAGACGTGGCCAAAAAAAGCAAAAATCCAATAACTTCGACTTGTGGAAATTTTCAGTTTATATTTTTTCCATTATTCTTAGGTACCTACATCATTTCTTCTATAACAAAAAATAATTCAGACGCGCTCAAGATGCTAAGACAACGTTTTTTGCAACTTTATGACCCTTCCACTCCCTTACCCTAATTGACCCACCATACTTTAATCTGACGTGCTTCAGTGTTTCCATGTCACTGATATTTTTTTAACATTTTTTAACTTCCTGCTACGTATGTAAATAAGGAAATTACTGATTTTGCTCCGATTTTCGAAAATTCAGGTTTCACCAGATCTTCACGTTTCGAGGTTCTAGGAACCTTTTTTTAATCTCGGGGCTCGAATTCGATAAATGTTTATATTTCCGGGTTTGGGTGTTTATTAAATATATTCCAGTATTTATATATGTATTAGTATCGTTGACTAACATCCATAACACAAGCCAATAATTTGCTTACTTTGGGGTTAGATCAGTAAGTGTAATTTGTCCCGTGAATATTTATTTATAATTTATTTTATTTTTGAAATAACTTTCAGGCTAATACACTGACTGACTTAAAAATCTTATCAGCTTTTCTCCTTCAATAACTGCGTCAAATACAACTAATTGGATTAAAATCAGTCAATTTGTTTGGGATTTATCAATGACGAAAAAAAAACGTTTTTTGGTATTGCTTCGAATTTTTTCAACCTATCGTTTATTTAGCTAAAGTAAAGTAAATATTTTGGATCTTAAAAATTGAGTGGAATCAAAAATTGAGAAAGATCAAAATCGATCATCGTTACCAAAATAATATACAGCTTTTGAAAAATCAGTATACTGCCATTTCTAATAAAATAGATGTTTGAACTGAAAAAATCTATGCTCATAGTTTTTACTCTTTTGAGCTTAAAGTAGCTTAATTTAGCGGGAAGTCTTAGAGATGGCCCGTAGGGTCAACCGTTTACAAATTTTTTAACTGTTTTATTTCTCCACCATTGAAATGAAAAATATTATATGTTGTCAATATTTTACACAAACATATTTAAAATGAGTATATGCGGCCATCAATTTCTAAACTGTTATGTCAAAATAAATATTTAGTATTAATTTAGAGAATTTTAGAAGGGTATTAATTTTTACTTATTATTAAAATATCTAATGAAATATTAAGTATTGTTAATTATTTAACATATTTTAAATTAATATGATTTTTGAGCTGATATAAAGTCAACTATTTGATTAAGATAATTATAAAGTCAATAAACTATTAGAATAAAATATTATAAAAGGCCTGACAGATGTGTTTTAAAGCATTCGTTTTTATGAAACTGAGAAGTGAAGTGTCGTAACATACAATAAAGTGTCATCAATCGTGTATTTTGTATTTAATATAATTCAATATTCAATCATTTGTTGTTTAAATTAATAAATCTTTTACTCTTTTACCAAGTGGAGCGAACATCTATAACAATTTATTGTTCCTATAATTTAATATACAATATCCAATAGGTCCCTACGACGCTCGAGTAACTATACATTTAGCATATTCGGCTCCCCTGCTATGAGTGGTGATTCCTATCGGCGCGCTTTACCAACCTGCGATACGCTCATTTTCTGCGTGTTGGTCCTGGCTCCCTTTGAAGATTAGACCATCTGCCGTTCTGCCAGGCAATTCGTAAGAGGTGAATGATTGGTTATGCGAATCATTACCATCGTGGCTACTAGGTTTTCAACATTTCGGCTTAGTTTTAGTACCTACCACCGTTTTATCCATACGGCATTTCAAATTAGCCATATATCGACTATTTCTAGCGTTAACCGGAACCGACGGCTTAACGTACTCATTCAAGGCATGGGAGTGGTAACATACCACCTACTACTATGAGCTGCTAGTTGCTAATGAGATGATTTTTGAGAAAAAAAAACCTTGCAAAAACTTCAATAACACTTTTGCCTAACCCGGGGATTGAATCAGGGACCTCATGATCTGAGGCGAGTAGACTATCCGCTAGACCACGAGGCATTTCTTCTTGATTGCACAAGGCTGCTTGACATATAGGATATTATTACAAAAATCCAAAACCTGAGTAGAAACTCGGAGTCTAGTGGGTGGGGTGATACCTCTTCCATGTCTCAAATGAGTACGTAAAGCCGTCGGTACCTGATAACGATTAACGAGTATTTAGGGTACATAGTCGATAATCGGGATGAGCACTTAAAGCCATCGGTGCCTGATAATGATTATCAATTAATTAGGGTACATAGTCGATAATCGGGATGAACACGTAAAGCCATCGGTCCCTGATAACGATTAACGATTATCGAATAGTCGATAATCGTTATCGGGTCAGTAAAATAAGGTGACTAGCACCACCACTCATCTTGCCAACTGACGAACCGGTGAATCATGGTAAACTGGAAAGCCTATAGACGTTCGGTTTACTCTGGCTACCTCGCAAGGGTGGTGTTACTTTTTTATTATAAACATTTCTTACTGCATAATGAACTTTGACTGAAACGCACTGAAGTCTTCCAAACTTCTAACTAAATGTCTAGAACACTCTTTGTTTCACAAAATATATAGCCGCTTCTAGCACCTCCTTGTACCTAAGCTAGATTATCAAAATTGCATTTTAAAACAAAAAAAACTTGTTACATACGTTTACACCATTGCAGCGGCGTGCACAGGATTATGATACTGAGTATGCGGCGGAGTACTCGGACACAAAAACTTTTTCTTTTATAGATTTTAGCGGCGTGCACATGATTATGACACATTTTATTCATTTACTTACTATTAATTAAAATCATCTAAAACGTATGAACGTTTTATTAAAATATCTGTGAATGGCAAGTAAAGCACTGCTTTTCTGCCTACAAGGAGCGCACGCGCCTGCACCATTGAGTAAACAAACTAGAGACTTAATAACAGACCAATTGTTCTGTCAACATATCAGATCGATCTAATAATCCGAGAAAAATAGTACCATCAACAATCCATAGCGATTTTGAATTAGCCAATCGGACAACGGGTTCTTTATCCCCGTTCCTCAGATTATTGACAGAATTAATTTTGTGCAATCAATCAAACATTATTAGTCTATTGTAGTTTGTCAATGGTTTACGCTGTCTACATTGATTTGACTCGACTCACACAAAGACTCAACAAATTTAATGATAATAAAAATAAAAATCAAGGAGCTGACATTTAATTATTTATAATAAAGTTAGTACCTATTCTAAAAAGTAGTTTAAAACAATATTTTTTATTTTTACAAGAAACACTTATTTTAATTTTAAAAAAATGCTAGAAAAAATTTGACTTAACAATCTAAATTTCACCAAAAAGAAATCGCGGGCATAGCTATTTACCATAAATTATTCACAAACAGTAATTTGGGAACAATACTGATACATAAAAACAGCCATTTGAATGAAATCGTTATAATATATTCGTTCGCTATAAATCCCAGCGTAAAAATCTCATTATTCCATTATTAGAATGTAATGAAATACTTTGTTTTATGATCAAGACATTGACACAGACCACTCCTCTTGTAGTAAAATACTTTGAACATGTTAGAATTAGTGAGATTATGTTATATCTCTAGAAGAATTCAACATAAGCTCCCCATTTCCCCTTATGTTGGTCCAGGCTCCTTTGATGAGTAGATCAGCTGCCGTTCTGCCAGGCAGGTCGTAAAAGGCGACTGAATGGTTATACGTATCACTACCATCCTGACTACCATCGTAACTACAAGGTGTTAGAATTCCGCAACGTTTCGTCCGGATATTTGGTACCAACGCTTTACCAATAATATCGTCAATGTTTGTCATTGTCGTGTACTGGTTTGCAGAGAAAGGTAGACTTATGCATGGCGCATTGCCATCCCGCTATATGTTTAGAAACACACATTAACACCTTGGGTGTCTGTAAGCGATGGTTTCTCTTTCCATCGGGAGAGCCATCCGCTTTTTGCTATCTTATGATATAAAAAAAAGAAATTCGGTTTTGGAATCACTATTAGAAGTTTTTAATAAATATAGTAGTATTTTTGTAATTTTTTTTTTTAAATTTTGAAACCCTTAAACCTCCATAACAACCCTTGCACCTCCATACATTTTAGCAAAATTGGAGGTCAAATACGAGGATTTCAAATTTCCACAATATTATTATTTTCATAATTAGAATCATTTCATACCTTTTGATAATGTCATCAACATAGAATGAGGCTTTTTACATGCTATATACTAGAAACATGACGTATTTATTTAAAACAACAATTTTATGCCGAGTTTAAGTTAATTTGAAGGTATCTTTATTAAGATCACACTTAAGTTTTTCGAATTAAATTATATTTCAAACAAAATTCTAGATAGTAAAACACTAAAAGTTTTACTAGAGAACTTCGCAAAAAGTTAATAAAAAAATCATTAGATACATTCGAAGAATGTCTTGTATTTAAAAAACAAAACCAATAATGTAGTTTAATGTAATACTTATTTAAACGTTTTATTACATATTGTTTTTTGTCTTGTCTAAGATGGGAGAACGACATTAGAAAAATAGCGGGCGTTACTTGGATATGACATGCATGAAAGCGAAATCTGTGGCAAACTCTAATGGCCTGCGTAGACGAGGGACTTTTGTCCGCAGATGACAAAACCGCACCGCATCACGCAGCCACGGACCAACGCAAAAGGTTTGTGTTCATTTGTTGTGCGGAAATTTAGTGAAGCGCACAATTATGTAGGCAAATATACAGATTACGTTTAATGTTATAATAGATTACGTTATGTTGTAATTTATATCAAGTTTAAGAAAAAGCATTGGTACAGAAGAAAGACTGTCAATAACTTTAAGGGTAAATCAATGTCGAGCGCTCAACGCAGACTGTGTGCGTTGCTGTTCCTTTTCACGTTAATTCTATCTCACGTCCCCTCCCCCTTTTTATATTCAGTTTGGTCTCTCGGCGTCTTCAGTTATTTGGGGGATATTTTGTATAGAGTATTTTAGTCCTTTGTGTGCGTTATTCGATACAGTTTATGAGGGATCTTTAATGAAGGACAAAAAAGTACTTCGTAGATATTCCCTCGTCTGCGTAGGCCTAAGGGATATTAAACAAAAAAAAACACTTTTTTTATATCATAAGATAGCAAACAAGCAGATGGGTCTCCTGATGGAAAGAGTCAACCATCGCCTATAGACACTAAAGATGTTAATGGTGCGTTGCTATCTTGTGGCGGGGTCTAATACCACATGCATAAGTTTACTGGCTACCTTACCCTTCAAACCGGAACACAACAGTGACAAGCACTGACGCTATAGCGGCAGGAATAGGTAAGGCGGTGGTACTAGACCCGGGCGAGACAATGCAGAACTCTACCACCTAGTAGCCACGATGGTAGTGACTCGATAGCCAATCGGTCGCCTTTTACAACCTGCCTGGCAGAACGGTAGTTGGCCTTTTCTTCAAACGAGGCCGGGACCAACACGGCGAAAACTATAATTTTTTTTAAGAAAGTAAGCAAAATTGTTAAGCAAAATTCTTTTTGATTTCTTTTTTACTTTCTCGAAATACATTATTTCTGTTTACAATTTCCACAACTCACGTACGTGAACTAAATTAAGTTAGGATTTTGGTGTAAGTAGGTTGTGTGTAAACTGTCACTCTGTAGGAACTTTAGGGCAATGCGACATGTCGATAATAGCTGCATTCTGCATCGTTGTATAAGTAATTTCTGACATGTCAAGGGTATGCAAAATACTGAGTAAGTACTCAAGAATAAATCTAGTCTAAAATGTACCAATGGTACTGTTTAGTACTAGTTTTAGCTATGTTTTAAGGCTAGATGGTTGTTAGTTGGAATGCAGTTATGTCAATATTTATGTTTGTTTAAAAAAGTTTTGTTTTAACTTTTTCCGTATCCACAGTTATGTGTGTTTATAATACTTGTTCAAATACAAATAGTAAAGTAGCTGGAAAACTATATAATTATACTTATGTCAAACATCTTTTGTATCTATATGCAATGGTTATCTCTTTCCATCAAGTGAACGAAATACTAATAAATGTACAAAGACGCTCCCAGTTCATCACGATCTAGTCATTTGGCAGCTTCAAGTCAATGTAACCATGTCATTGCAATAATATTTAAGCATAAAAATACCAAATTTTGTTTCGATCAGGCATGTTTTTATCGCATTTATCATGGAACAATTCGTTTCTGATTAATTCCTGCCGCTGAATTTTCATCCTTGGCACTTTCTGCCTGGCACTGCTCCTTTGTGGAATCAATTATCGGCGAGGGTATATTTGAATGGATACAACTCTGAGACCTTTAAGAAAAGAGCTTACTTATTCTTAAAAAGCCGGCAACGCAGCTGCAAGACCTCTGGTATTGCGGATGTTTCATGAGCAGCACGTGCACCTATTGCTCGTTTGCCTCCTTTTTATGGCATCAAGTTATAGAGAGATGATTATCTTGAAACGGCTAAAGTGATTTTATTGAAGATTAGAACCACATTGGCACACCGGGTATTATATTAAAAAAGATGAAAAATCAGAACTTCCGCTTGGAAGCAATGATGTCACAGATACGCACAATTACATCTGTATATCGCAAGATACATCTGTGTTTTTTATGTTTCGATTAAAAACATAATATATTTTCGTTTCGTACATCCCGTCATAAAAATCTCGTTTCTCGTATATAGACGGTAATGAAATACTTTGTTTTACTGCAAAGACATTGACACCAACCGCTCCTTAGCTAATAAAACACTTGGAACATAAAATTAGAGGGTAGAAGCGAGTAATTTTCAAAATTAATGTAACTAATGATTAATTAACTGAGACCCAAACTGTTGACTTGTGATGCTTCGACTAAAGTAAAATAAATGAACATGCCTTGTCATTACAAACACGTTAAAAATATCGGGACTAAGCAATCGTACCTTAACTTCTGCATCTGTAAACGACGTAGTTAGTTTACTATTAGTTTTATACAATTGTTATTTAAAAAAATAATATCTAATATGATATGTTCGTGAGAAAAATGGATCACCTATGTTTATTTGTTGTTTTCGTACCGCGTATTGTCATTTTTAAGTTTAGATGTTGGCATTAGTCGGGCTTGTTGCGCTTAATACGTGAGAATATTTCCGTCCCGCAACGTTAGAATAGTAAAAAAATGGTGATTTCCAAGCGACGTTAATTGAAAATCATTTACATTTATGATAAAACAGAGTGATGAATATGTACTTACTTGTGAAATGTGACTTCTCAACTTTGTTTTGCTTTTTAATAGCGTTTTTACACTTCGCACATGTACAACGCTGAGTGCCGTCTGACACAAAGTAAGAGCCGGCGCTCACTTTCTTCAAAATCAGCTCGCTTGGGCCCGTCTATTTATTTTACTTTGTGTGATAGCATACTTTTTTATATTTGCCTCCTATTGATCTATGCCCTTTCCAAAGAATAGATCAACTGTCATACTGCTAGGCATATTGTAATACGTGCCGCTAATAATTTAGCTTCTAACTACGTGGTAGAGTTCTGTAAAGTCTCGTTCAGGTTTTTTTACTTATTTCTGCCGCAATAGCATATGTATTTGTTGCTATCGTATTCCGGTTTGAAGTGTAAGGTAGCCGGTAAACTTATGCATTTGGCATTCTACCTTGCCACACGAATAAACTATTAACATCTGTGGTGTTTATAGGCAATAGTTATCTCTTTCCATCACGAGAAACATCACCTTGTTTCTATCCTACAATATGAAAAATCGATTTTTGAACATTCTTTTAAAACTTCTATATCTCCACATTCCTTTGACTGATTTAGCACAAGTTCAAGGTTAAAATTATAATATTAATTAAAATTAAAAGACTAGGATGTATTAGGTAGTAAGTGAAAATAGGTTATATTGATTTAAACTGGAAATCTAAGGAAATTCTAATGTGATTTAAGATATCAAATAATTCGCTTGTTCATGCTAACCAATGGAACAAGCTGACCTATTTCAATAGAATCTGGCAATCGCTAATACACAAAAAAATCATGAAGATCACTCCGTAATCACTTACGTTTGGATACCATTCGTGATTATATCCCCATATCAGTAATATACCATTATTTTAACATCGATTCGACACTATAGCTGCAGTTGTAAAAAGGATATTTTTTTTATACTTTCCATCGTCGGCACTTGGTGAAACTCCGTCATAATTATTGTTTTAAATTTTACACTTGTACTGTTTCACAATTCACTAATTATATATAATATATACTTTTTTATTTAAATAGTCAACCGGTTTCGCATTTTACTGCATCATCAGGACTCCGTAAAATGCGAAACCGGTTGACAATTTAAATAAAAAAGTATATATTATATATAATTAGTGAATTGTGAAACAGTACAAGTGTAAAATTTAAAACAATAATAAGGATATTTTTAACAAAATCTTTTAAACGATCTTCCAGGTTGCAACCTATTTCTCTTAAAGTAAAAAAAAATATTCATATCGCTAAGGTTATAGGTATCCAGAGCCAATATCATTTCGCCATATGTGTTTACAGATATCTTATTCAATAGGAATGATTTATATATCACAATTTACACACACATTTTTTTAATTTTCCGGCTACCTCATCCTCCAAACCGGAATACTACAATGACAAGCATTTGTGGCAGAAATAGCTACGGAGTTGTTACCAAATACTCGGACGAGATATTGCGGAATTCTATCACATAGTAGTCACGATTGTAGTGACACGTATATCCTATCGGCCGCCTTTTACGACCTGACTGGTAGAACGGCAGTTAGTCTATGCTCCAAAGGAGTCCAGACCAACACGGGGGAAATTATATCGGGGGAATAGTATGAAAAATTATAGCGATGCCATGCAGTTTGCCTGCGGGCAAAACTGCGCGGCTCGCCCAGTATAATATTTAACGAACCTCCATATCGTACTGCTGTCTGTATCTTTAATTTCTTTGGTTAGGTGATTCAGTAGTGCTGCATTTGCGTTAGTGTACCATTCCACTGCTTCCGCCATCGATGTGCCGAGATTGATGCTGTCCCTGTAGAGATAATATAACTTAAATTTATATTACGATAATATAATATTTTTGATAAGGTTGACAGAGGTACACAAGTCTTCAAAAAATAAATATCTATCGATGGATAAATTGCATAAACTGATCTAACCCCAAAGTAAACAAATAATTTGCTTGTGATAGTCAATGATATCAATCTTCTTTATATTAATATGTGAAGCAGAAACCTTTTCCCACTTTTAAAGACAATTACACTAAGAGAGGGGTTGAAATTTAGCACAAATCAAAGATAAAGTTTACATTGTAGAACAATGCAGAAACTTAAAATTTTCAATTAATATGTATTAGAAATACATTAAATTAATAAAAATTACAAACGCTTAATTATTTTTTTAAAGGGAAAAATGGACAAATAACTTGTTCGAAACTTTTTTATTTCAAGGACAACCTTTTATCAACTTTGTTGACTTCTTCAGGGCTCTAAAATGAGAATCATGTTTGCAAATTATTAATTTTAAAATAACAAGTATAAAGATTTAAAATTTAAAATAACAAGAGTAATGATTGTAAAACGCCCTGTCCGATCGTAAAAAAATATCTCTATGCTTAAAATCGGTTTAGTAGATTCTGTCACCTATAGAAAGATATACTGTATAAGAGTAACATAGGCTCCATTTTTACCTGACTAAATAAATGAAAGTTGATTCTCGAACAAAATCATCGGCAACAACTAATCGCTTATTTTACAAAGACATTTTCATCATATAATTTGTACATTTCCTTTCATGAAAACCCTTCCTTTTTATTATCACTATAATACATTAAAAAGTGTTAAGGCATTATTTGAACACATTTCATTTTTAATTCTGACTCAGTACAATCTATGAATAAAACATTTTTCGGTGAAGCGTAGAGCACTCTGTATACGAATCACTGGAAACGATTAAAATGCGAAACTAATAAAGGTAGTTTTTTAAATAACGCCGTTTGGATTCTACGTATTGTCTTTTTTTCCCTCTTTTTATATATTTTATCATTGAGTATTCATATTTTTATCATAGAATATTCAGCTATATTATTTGACAGCTAAATATACTAGTACGTTATTATTACTAAGATTATTTAAGAGTATAAGAAATATTAATTTCTTATTTAAAAAAAAATGGGTGTATCACTGGTGTCATAACTGCTAGGTAGTTGAGTCCCGCAAGGTAAAGCGATTGTGCTGCACGGGACAAGACACTGCGGAAGTATATATCTTTGTAAGATATTCCGATAATCAATACTCAATATTCCAGTAGTTATTTTCCACGTAGCAACTTGCATGCAGAGACATAAACCCGGGAAGGCGCGCCTTCAAGGTGAGATTCACTTTTTACGATATTGGCAATAAATGAGCAATAAAACGTTTAATGACTTAATATATCGTCCTAAAAGAATGTCTTTCATGAGCATACTAGTTGGTTTATCGGGCTATGTTGTAAAATAATATAATTTTAATTGCATTTAATACAATCTACAATAAATTAAGTTTATTTTAAAATTATTCAATTTGATGAAATAAACTCTTATTATTTATTTATGTTTCAACATTAATTTATTTAATATAAAATAAAGATAAAATTATTATTAATATGTATTAAATGCGTTCAATTATAATTGTTAATACATAAAATAATGGAATTTCGTGTAATAATATAAATTCAATAATGTAGTTTATATCTTGGGAATCTATACGCCAAAAAGGCAGATAGTGGAGATCCACTGTATTTAAAACCAACTTGTACCCCTATCATAGACACAAATTATTATTATTATTATTAAGGGTGCGTATTCAATTCGTAACAAGAACTTCATGTTTTCAATTTTTTCCGGAGCATAATCGTAATAATGTGATAATCTTGATTATTCGATGTATCGCAGGTTCAAAATTTGATCGGCAAACGATTGCGCGGGAGGATTTATAGTTTTTTTTAAAATAATTCTTTTAAATGAGTTCATATAGCGGACTAAAAAAAATCAGTATATTAAACCATATTTCACATATAATAAATATTTTAGGTTTCTATTGAAATACTTAATTGTGAAAATAAATGTAAAAATGAGCTGATTTTCTAATTTTTTAATATTATCTTTTAATATCTAACAACAATATTTTCATCATTTTGGCTCTATAGTTCACTTTAGGATCATAATATATTCTGTTAGAAAAATGCATAAATTAAAATATTTTGGCACATTACAATGGTTGTATTAGTCTTGAAAGATAACTCTGACGCCTATTTTCGTAAAATGCTATGCAAGGATTGTCTTCGTTTTAAAAAACCGTTATCAAAAATTATAGCCTTGTTTTGTGGTGCACTAAATCAAGACGTAATCTTGCAAAAACTGTAATATCCTTTGATTAATCTGCTCAAATTATTACGATATTTCTCTTGAAAAAACTTGAAAATATAACGTTTACGTTGCAAATCGAATACGCGCTCTTAATGTCTTTAAGGATGTACTCGTATCATCTAGTTCTGAAAGATTGTTGTCTATAATGAATATACTCACTGGTTGAGCGGCCTATATTCTAAAATAATATTATCAAATCACATGTATAATTAAGCTTCTAACTAGCTCTACAAAGTCTTTACTTCAAAATATCTACGCCTTAGTCGTAATATGTGATTTGGGCGTTTCGTTACTACAAAAATTATTGTATAACAGATTAAAGTAAAGAATCGTAAATAAATATTTTTTACGCCCATGTGAAGAAACGGCCAAGCTACATAATATTTCGACTAAAGTGTAGAGCTTGTAAAGTGAGGGCATGTAGAGTAAGAAGCTTGGTCTACATGAGGTGTGATAGCTTTTTGATAATCTTTAGGTGGTAGAGTTTTGCATTGTCTCATCCGGGTCTGGTACCAACGCTTTACCTATTCCTGCCGCAATAGCGTCAGTTCTTGTCACTGTCGTGTTCCAGTTTGGAGGGTAAAGTAGCCGGTAAAGTTATGCGTGTGACATTAGACCTCGCCACAAGATAGCGACGCACCATAGATATTGTTTCATTAGTAACACGAAGTCGGTACTTTTAGTTATAAGTTTTAGTTATAAAAGTACAGACTTCGTGTTACTAATGAAATAATATCTATACCCATATAAAGAATACCTATATAAGAAATATTTTAATAAGCAAGCGACAAAAAGAAGATAAATGCCACCAATAACATGTTCACGTAAAATGTCGCTACGTTAAGACTACATCTACATCCTGATGGAAAGAGTCAACCATCTAGCTAGCATGAAATCAGGTTTCTCTGGGAAGAAAACCAATGCGAACTTTCATCACCTAGCTCATAGAAAGGGGGATATACTTAAAATTCTGAAATACTTATTTTATTATTTATAGCAAGTCCCTTGAACAATTTTCAAACCTCTACTATCAAAATTTGTGGAAGTCTCATACAAAACTCCATCCCCTAGTTTAAGGGGTTGGGGGGTAAAACTTCCAAGTTTTATAATTATTTTTGTTGTTTTTATACTAATACTAGCTTTCATGCTAAATTTTAGCTTTATAGAACTTTAAGAAGTACCTTAAGAGCTTTGGCCATCAATAAGTCAGTCTGTGACAAAATTGAGACTATTCCGGTAAACAATCAAAAACTAGTAAATCTATATATTATTATATCAATTGCTGTTTGTTAGTCTCGCTAAAACTTGAGAATGGCTGAACCGATTTGACTAACTTTAGTTTTGAACTAATTGTTGAAGTCCAGGGAAGGTTTAAAAGGTGAGAAAATATAGAAAAAAATAAGAGTAGTTAAAAAGACAGAACCGGGTCAGCTAGTAACATTATACAAAAAAATAATTATTAAAAAGAAAACAAGAACTCGACATTAATTCTTTTAAATGTTTTTTTATAACATAAGATAGCAAACAAGCAGATGGGTCTCCTCCGGAAAGAGTCAACCATCGCCTATAGACACCAAAGTTGTTATATGTTGTATGGTGCGTTGTTCTCTTGTGGCGAGATCTAATGCCACATGCATAAGTTTACCGGCTACCTTACTTTCCAAACTGGAACACAACACTGACAAGCACTGACGCTATTGCGGCAGGAATAGGTAAGGCGGTGGTACCAGACTCGCGCGAGACAATGCAGAACTCTGTCACCTAGTAGCCACGAAGTTAGTGACTTGCATAGCCAATCGGTCACCTTTTACGACCTGCCTGGTAAAACGGCAGTTGTTCTATTCTCCAAAGGAGCCCGGAACGAACACGGGGAAAAGTGTCATTTAAGTGTCCATTTTTATTGTCCATTAGACAAACTATAAGATAAGCGAAAATTGTTACATTTTTAGATTTGTAAACAATAAGTGTGGCAGCATACTTTTCATTAAAAAAAATGTTGTTTATCACACATTCCTCAGTCCAAATATTTCCTTAATAATGGAGTATAAAGTTAGAGCTAAGGAATAAGTTTCACGTATTGTAAGGAAAATGTAAATTGCTCAATAAAATTTATCTATATACATATAATAAAATCGTAGGAAAGTCAACGTATGTCCGGGGAAAACTCAAAAAGTACTGCTTGGATTTACTTCAAATTTTGCATGAATATTACTAACAGGTCGGGTCAACATACGGGCTACATATTATCACGCTATCACCTACGGGGAGGAGCTGTGCGGAGTAAACGAAGTCCGCGCGAACGAAGTCGCGGGCAACAGCTAGTATTTAATAAAAAATTAAATAATATTAATCTATAACAATATTAATACTGTGCGTTATTTAATGTTTTAAAACTAGGTAAATAACCTTTATATAGTAATAAACTTATAATAGGTAGGTAACCTTGAGTAGTTTTTCGGTCTCCATGTAGTTGGCTCCATGGCTGCCAGCCATGTACTTACTTTTTCTAACTTTATACCTCGTGTCGTATAGTAAAGTGAGAATTCTGTGTAATCTGTTATACATTAATGGTCCTAAGAAATTACAGTTTCTATTTGTGATGTAAGGTTTTCTTTTGGGATAACTCTAATTATTGTGTTATTTTCTTCTTAAAGTTTTTTGCGTTAATTCTGAAATCTAATGCAATTGGTAGAAAGAATGAAAGTCTGTCATCCTATTAGAACATCTCATTCTTGATAAAGTATGTAAGTCAGTTAAATATTTATATGGTTTCCTATAAGCAGTTTTCAGTACAATTTGCTGACAAATTTCTAGTTTTATAAAGTGATTTTTTTATATATTAAATAATTCACACGTAGACGCCAGTGTTACTTCCAGCGGCGACTCAGTCCATTGTTTCGACCCGCAAACACTGGAGACCTTCCTCAAGGGTCCTCAACTAGTCAGAATCCTAATGCCACTTACTTCCCACTTATCGTCAAGATACTAACCTAGGCCGATGTTTGGTCTCACAGGAGACACCTTAGGGCAGGTTCTAAGCCACTTAGAACAAACTTTGGCTGAGCATTCTGGTCGCTTAAATAGCCCAGTTTCAAAGAACGGTCATTTAGACCAACTGCTTAAATTTATTGCCCTCGTGTTGGTCCAGTCTCTCTTTGAAGAAAAGACCACCTGCCGTTCTACTAGGCATTATGTAAGAGGCTAAATGTTGACTACAGGAGTCACTAACAATGTGGCTACTATGTGGTAGAGTTTTGCATTATCGCCGCCGGGCCTGGGACTACCGCTTTACTTATTCCTGCCACAATATTGCCAGTGATTGTCACTGTCGTGTTTCTGTTTGGAGGCTGACGTAGATGGTAAACTTATACACGCGACATTGAAACCCCGCCACATGGAGAGCAACGCACCGTTAACATCTTTGGTGTCTAAAGGCGATGGAAGTTTCTATCCATCAGGAGAACCATCTGCTTGTTTGCTATGTTATGATGTAAAAAAAACTTTCTATTCCTATTACATATATTCTACTACTGATTTTATTTATTTATTTAAACTTTATTGTACACCAAAAATATACATTTTTGTACAAAAGGCGAACGAACTTCTGTTGGCATTATCCACCAGTCAACCTTTGGGACAAAACAATGTAGTTATGAAGGTGCCACTGAGCAACTTAGATTACATGAAATTAAAATATATTATAATACACATACTTACATCTATGTTGTAATATACATACATACATATACACAAATAAATACCTAACCATAAATACATACATATACTTACTTAGATATAAAATACATATATATTTATACTAACATACAAATTCATCTAAAGTTGTAATACATAGATTCTAATGTATATTTATTAAAACAAAATAAGATTGGATAAATATATACCATATTATTGCACAAGAAAAAATTGCTCACGATTCAGCAAATGGGCTTTTATATGCTTTTTAAATAGAAACTTATTATCAGCCTATCGCAATGTTAAAGGTAAACTATTCCACAGCCGCGAGGCGTGGAATGCAAATGATGTTGAGGCAAAATTAGAGCAATGTAGAGGGATAGACAAAGTCAGTGTATCAGCAGATCGAAGGTTTAATTCGGTTAGAAAGGAATTCGAATTTTAATTTATGTATGGTGGTGATAAAGGATTGAAAAGGACAGTATACAATGTACTCAAGATCATATGTTAACGGCATTCAGCAATTGTCAGTCACTGAACGTAAAATGTGATACGGTTAAACTTACATAAACAGAATATAAAGCGAATTGACTGATTAAGAAGTCTCTCAAATTTTAAAAGAAGGCACATCCTTAACTCTTCACGAACATCATTAATTTTAGATATAGTACCCTCCAGATCATTTATGTTGGCATGCTCATAGAGTTGCAGGTCGTCAGCGTAAAAATGGAACGGACAATGTAGGAACCGTGTGAGAAAATTTATAAAGGTAGAAAAAAGCAGAGGAGATAAAGCGCCACCTTGTGGGACTCCAGCTAACAATTCTATCCAGTCACAGAGGTTTTGACCACTACTAGTAGCTTGAAGAAGCCTATGGAGGTAAGTAGAGAACCAATTCAATGCTGTTGAAGAAAACTTCAGATGGCGAAGCATGGATAATAAGATATCATGGTTAACAGTATTAAAGGCGTTGAAAAGATCTATCAAAACAAGAACTGTGAACATTTTATTCTCCATAGCCTCTCTGATATCCTCTGTCACCTTCACTAATGCGGTGGCGGTTGAATGGCCGGGGCAAAAACCAGATTCAAATGGACTAAGAACACCATTGTTATAAATGTAGGCAGAGATTTGTTTATAAGCAATTGCTTCCAAAATTTAAGTGAGATAATGTAAAATAGAAATAAGTCTGAAAGGGGATAGTAGGAATGGGTGACTTATTTTAGGATAAGGAATAATGAAGGCTCGACAACATGCTCCAGGAAAAATTCCAGTTTGAAAAGAAAAATTAATAATGTGGGTTATACAAGCAGCTAGATGATCTAGAATAGGAACAATCAGATTTCGCCCCAAACCATTACAACCAGTAGCATTCGATTTGAAAGCCTCGATTGATTCAACTACATCATCTTCATTAACTGAGGTAAAAGAAAAGTTGATACTGTAACGTAGGGATTGATTCATAGAATTTATCTATACTAATATTATAAAATTGTAGAGTTTGTTTGTTTGTTTGGTTGTACGCGGTAATTTCAAAAACCGCTGAACCGATTTGAATTATTCTTTTTGTGTTGGATAGCCTGTTTATCGGGAAAGGTTATAGGCTATATAACATCTTGCTACGACCAGTAGGAGCGGAGTAAACAAAGTCCGCGCGGACGAAGTCGCGGACGACAGCTAGTTTCAGATATAGTGTTGTATTTTTTTTGTATTATCTAGCGGTTCTATGTCGGCGAAATGTTTATTGGAGACATTGAGAGGAAATTAGTTTATATCAAATGAAGAACTATTGCTGTTTAGACCGATGGAATTCAAAAATTTCCAGATTTCTTTCGTAGAGGAATCGTTAATGTTATTTAGGGTAAATTTGCGCTTTGCAGTAATGACCATCTTCCGATTGCATCTGTTGCGTGCAATTCTATATGCTTCCTAATTGATATCAGTCTTAATCCGCTTAAATTTCTTAAAAGCCTTATCACGTTTAATCATCGCCAAGCGAACAGCTGCTGCAGGAGGCCGCTTTAATTTCACAAGTTTTAATGGTGCATGCTTATCAAAGAAACTATTTATTATATTAGCATATTTTAGCATAGAGATTTTATCGTCAACGTTAGTTGCTTCAAAAAGACTTTTGAAATCAATGGTCGCAGCATAGTTTTGCAAGGAATTCCAATTAATTTCATTGAAATTGCACATCATTGCAGCCCCAGGGGCATTCGTGGTGGCTTAATTCTGTATGATACAAATATCAAATCATGCAACGAAAAGCCCGGAGCAATAATGCTTCCATGTTTAATGACGTGATTGAGAGAGGATACCAATATCAGGTCAAGTCAAGTATCTGCGGTATGAATATTCTGATGTATAGCCTCCAAAGGCATGATTGATCCTGACGCCTTCGTGATATAGTTAATTAAGCTAACTTATTAAAAAAAGGCGTTGGGATCTTGGAAAATTTTTAATTAAATCACTGTTGAAATCAACCATAATGATTAGTATCTAATGCGTTTTCCACACTTATAAAATAATCAGTGCCAGGAGGGCAGTAAATTACACCGAAAGCAATTTTGAGATTGTGAATTGTCTGATATTAGTTGTTGTATCAAATAAGAAGTATAACTATATTTAATATATAGATCACCATAATTGTTCTCGATAGATCAAAATACTGGAATGATGTCATTATACCCCAAAAGTTATAACAAAATAGAGGAGTACCATTGTGAAAGGAAAATCACCAATAACTTATTGTTATTCAGTGCATGCACTTTAGATCGACGCACCCCACTTTTATATTGATGTTTCAGTGAAGCCAGCCTTAATTAGTTTGTAAGATTGTTATTCAAGATTGCGTACCTCAAAAGGAAAAAAAATGGAACCCTTATAGGATCATTTTGTTATCTATCAATCTGTTAAGACCCTTTATCTCGGGAACGCGTATTTAGTTGAAATAAAAACTATATACTCATCTACTCTACATCTCATCTAGAGTCCTTTGAAGCTGTGAAAAATAAAATTTCTAATTTAACGTAAAAAGAGTTTGTTATTGTCGCAAAACAAATAGTATATTTTGACACATCCATGGAAATCAAAATTTATTTATACGAATAATGTAAGATAGAAGACCGGGACCTCTGGAACCGGCATATTGTTGCCCAAAAGTGGACTCCAACCTACCTTTGTAATTTAAAATTATGGTTAATGCAAATAAATAAATTTATTATAATTTATTATTATTATAATTAAACTCGTGTTTTCTGGTGACCTAAAATTATGACTTTTTGCAAGTTATATTATCTTAAATGCATATTTGTAAAGAACCGTAAAAAATATAGTCATTAAGTACATAGGTAGTGTATTTGTACATGGTTCTTGGTAACTGAAATTCGGGAAAAGCTCGAAAAAACTGTGAGTCTCAATCCCTAAACTATTTATAATATATACATATCCACAAATTTGAATTTGAATACGAAACCCTCGATGGGCGAGTCTGACTCGTACGTATCTGGTATTTTTATTTCATGCTATAACAGCTAATGATTTTACATGATTTCTTAATTCTTGGTCGATGTTTTAATCTGACGTAAGTAGTCCATTACTATAACTTTATTACTTGTACATTATCAAATATTTCTGTAGGGTTATGGCCACCGACGAATGCAAACACATTTATTTAGGCGCGGCTGGTGAAAGCGATCATTAAGGTCAGGAATACTTTAGTAAATTTCGTCATTCCAGTCATTATATAGTCATTAGCAAGGATTTAAATATCCGTATTCTGTGGTAATGTTATTGCTCGCGGCATGACAACGCTATTTTCAAGCATAGCGTTATCCAAAAATGATACAGAATTTGTTACTGTTTAATAACGTTATTCATTATGTTCTGTTATATACTGCGAATTAACTTTATGGTATATGGTATTTTGACGTTGTTTCCTAGCGCTAGTTGGTGAACCAATCACCAAACAGCACGAAACGCGGCGAACCAATCACGGAACAGCATAAAACGCGCGTACATATTATCAATATTACAACGTTATTTAGCATTAAAAAATTCGTTCTATTATTTGAGTAGCGATACATATAATGTTAGAAAATAATTTTGTTACTGAGGTATCGTTACAGCTATAACGTTAAGTATCGTAAAATAAGTTCTGTTATTTGATAAAGTTTTAAATCCTTGGTCATTAGACTTAGCTGTTTGAGCATTGATATAAAAAGGGAAGATATGTTACGCTCTAATATCTCAATTGCTAAACCTAAGCTCGATCAGGCGAACGCAAAGTAATGGGACGAACGTAGCAAACTACGTTTCTCTCGCTTACTTTTGTACTGTACTATTTCACTCTCGCAAACATGGCGAACTAAACAATAATTTAATCTTATTTTCAAACAAATTGTTTTAACCGTACTTACGAATGGAAAGTAATCCCGTGTGTCTTATTTTTTTCCTTGAGTGATTATAACACTGGCTGAATATACAAGAAGGTATTTTGATGCGTGTTTAATTTTAAAAACAGTTGGAAAATATAAATATATGATATGAGGTCCCGCGCGTGATTGTTTGTCACCAATTGTCACTGTGTCTACGGACCTAGTTTTGTAGGACCAGCCGCTGTGACTAGGTAACGTATCTTCCCTTTTTATATCAATGTGTTTGAGTATATTTTCCAGCTAGTAGTAGTTCTCCGTGTCATTCCGAGTCCCCTAAGAAATATAAGAAAAAAACCCTTTACCTGCCATTCTGCCAAGCAGTTTCTTATATATTTTCTTTATATTAAAGGCAGCAAACAAGCAGATGACTCTCCTGATGGAAGGAGACACCATTGTCTATAGACACCAAAGATGTCAATAATCATTGCTATGCGGCGCAATTCTTCTTTGCTATTTGATCAATTCCGTCGATTGTACTGATCACTAGGTATACATGCGTAGAACTAGGTAAATGAGTTCATCGTTACAGATGAAATTCACATTTATAATATTGATCAATACTTTCGTGTTTTTAAATTATATTTTAGCACTCATTCCCTTCTCGGGAAAACTTTAAATATCTAAAAATAACAAAGAAAAATTTTGACATGTCAGGATTTGAACCTAGGACCTTCCCTCAATCCGGGACGCTCTAACCAACTGACCCAGTGTCATTTTTCTTTGTTGTTTTTGAAGTTTTTCAAGTTTTCCCAAGCACGGGGTGAGTGCTAAAACACACGTAATTATAAATACAAAAATATTGATCAATATTATAAATGCGAATTTCATCTGTAACTGTATTGATGAACTCATTTAACTATATCTAGCGATCAGTACAATCGACGGAATCGATGACATAGCACAGAAGAATTTCGACACTTTGAACTAGTTAACACTGGCTCAGTTGGTTAGAGCGTCCCGGCTTGAGGAAAGGTGAAACCAATAATAACTAAATATTTTAATGTTATTGTTGTACCTATTACAACTTTCGCTTTGAATTTACTTATAACGCTGACGGCAAACGAATTCTAAAGTGTCGATATTTAAGAAAACAAACCGTGCCATTACTGCTAGATCCACTACAACAACAGAGCAAACAAACAGATGGGTCTCCTGATGGAAGGAGTCAACCATCGCCTATAAAGTGTTAATGGTGCGCCCAAAGGTGTTAATGGTGCGTTGCTATCTTGTGTATCATAAGTATCATAAGTTTACCGGCTACCTTACACGACAGCGACAAGCACTGACGCTATCGTGGCAGGTATAGGTAAGGCAGTGGTACCAGACCCGGGCGAGACAATGTATAACTCTACCACCTAGTGGCCATGACGGTAGTGACTCGCATAGCCAATCGGTCACCTTTGAGACCGCCGCGCCCCGTTGGTCGAGTGGTTAGCGACCCTGACTACGCTAACAACGGGGCTCGGGTGCGATCCCCGACGGGGACAAGCATTTGTGTGATGAGCATAAATGTATTTCCGGGTTTGGGTGTTTATTATGTATGTAAAAGTATTTATACATGCAGCACATTAAAAGTTTTGCACTTCTAGCTAATCGGAACTATTTGAATTTCGAATGTTATATTTTTAAAACGTTGCAACTTTCTTAGTTATAAAAAAAAAACAATTGGCGGGAAATGATTTGTCAGTTGTTGTTTATACGTACGCAACGAAAATGGAATTAAGTCGAAAAGATTTTAGAGCGATGATTTTTTATAATTTTAAAAGTTCTCTTTCTCCGCAAGACTGTTGCGTTGCTATCTTGTGTATCATAAGTATCATAACTTTACCGGCTACCTTACCCTCCAAACCGGAACACGCCAGCAACAAGCACTGACACTATTGCGGCAGGAATAGGTAAGGCAGTGGTACCTGACCCGGGCGAGACAATGTATAACTCTACCACCTAGTAGCCGCGACGATAGTGACTCGCATAGCCAATCGGTTGCCTTTTAGACCGCCCCGTTGGTCGAGTGGTTAGCGACCCTGACTACGCAATCAACAGGGCTCGGGTTCTATCCCCGACGGGGACAAGCATTTGTGTGATGAGCATAAATGTTTGTATTTCCGGGTTTGGGTGTTTATTATGTATGTAAAAGTATTTATATACGTATATGTATTTCTATGTATTAGTATCGTTCACTAACACCCATAACACAAACAAATAATTTGCTTACTTTGGGGTTAGATCAATAAGTGTAATTTATTCCGTGAATATTTATTTATTACTAGCTGACCCGCGCAGCTTCGCCCGCGAGTATACTAGTAAATCATCCAAATAGCTTTTAATAAAAATGTCTACCCCTATTTCAGCTCTCCAGGCTCCAGGGACTGATTCTTGAACTATATCCATGCCAAATTTAATCAAAATCGGTCAAGCGGTTTAGCCGTGGAAGCGTAAAAGACAGACAAACAGACTTTCGCATTTATAATATTAATAGTATAGATATGGATTTATTTTACGACCTGCCTGTTATAAATAATGACACTTTCTTATTTTGACAAAAGCTAGGGCGATCGCATCTTTATTTACGTCAAAATATCAATGATTTTTCATCGTTTGGTATATTTAATTCATTTTTATAGACTTTTATTTGCGTCATATTCTTAAAAACCAGCGAATGGTTCTCATTAAATGTCGATTGACAATACATATTGTACTCGCTAATATTAATACACCTAAAACTTATTATGATGTATGTGTTCAAGTGAATTTTCATGGAGTTTTAACAACGCATACAAACACATTTCCAGAGGCGTGACTGATGATAGCGATCATTTAGGTATTTAAGTATTAATTTAATTATACAGCCATTAAGCTTAATTGTTTGAATACCTTTTCCCATTAGTAGTCTAAAGGGTAATAACCCAGCTGTGAGTTTTATGTTTTATTTCTAGATATAATTGAAATTAAACGATTTTTTGTTTCGAATACGGTTAGAGATTATATTCAATTCACGATAGTCACTCATTCAGTGACGTAGCAAAGTGGTCCAGGGCCCCAGTTTATACAGATAAAACCTCTACTTTCTACGTAGGTTGAACTTATACTGACCGATTGGCCCTCAGACTTAGAGATTGGGATGAAAAAATTATAAAGTGGCTTAAGGTAATTTCTAATAAGATAAGCCGGCTTCCGAAACGCAAATTAATTTTAACAATTATTTAATCTGTGTTTAACGAATAATTTGCTTGTAAAAATTATGTTAAATATAGATTAATTGCTTGTTAAAATTAATTTGCGTTTCGGAAACCGGTCTTAAGTCTATTCATCATCTTTATAAGGGACAGAATCTCTACATTTTGTATGTGTTTTTTGGGGTGGGTCAACAAAACCCAATTATTTTTTTTGTCTTTACGCAATTTTTTTTTATTGAATTTGCAGGCATACGAGCGAGTGGGCCACCTGATGGAAAGCGGTCACCACTGCCCATGGACATTTACAATATAAGGGGTTAGTTGCCAATGCGATGCCGACTTTTAAGGAATTTATTGATTCTCCTCTTAAAAATCCCAAGATCGTAGCTACTCGGAAAAACCGTATGAGGTAAACTCTTTCAAAGCTTGACTGTTTGTATAAAGAAGGTACGTGCAAATCGAACAGTCGTAGATGGCCAATCGTCAAGATGGTGTGAGTGGAATCCTTCACTACGGCGTGTAGCGCGTTGGCGGAACGTGGTAGCCGGTAGCAAATTTATGCTAAATGAACACTAGTTCAACCTAAGTTCATTTAACATAAATTTACGTAAAGACAAAGAAAATAAATATCGAGACTGCACTAAAGGCCAATTATGATGTGTGAATACCATTTTTTTTCATTAAGAGGCAATACACGGCTTCGCTTGTCTTCGTATACATACGAGGCAGCATCACAAAAAAATATCCTCTTCTGTTTCGTTAAGTTCGACTCATCCGAGATCACAATGGCTTGAAAATATTAAATTTTCGTGGAAACCGTAAACAAGTAAATTGCAATTTTTAAGGTTTAGTGTGAGTGCAGTGGCGTAGCCTTTCTTTGGTGGTGCAGTGCACCAGAGCCCCGAAGTTCATAGGCTTCCCTAAGCTTTGAAAAGAAATGAGCAGCTACTCTGAGCTTCTGCCAGACATTTTGCAAGACGCGAACCTGTGGCTATGCGAGTCACTACCATCGTGACTACTAAGTGATAGAGTTCTACATTGTCTCACCTGGGTCTGGTACCACCATCTTACTTATATGTGCCGCAAAAGCATCACTAGTTTGTCACTTCTGTGTTCCTGTTTGGAAAGTAAAGTTTTTTATGTCATAAGATAGCAAACAATCAGACGGGTCTCCTGCGCGAGACAACACAGAACTCTACCACCTGAGTCGATAAACTCATGCATGTGGCATCAAGACCCCGCCACAACGTGGTGTCTATAGACAATGGTTCCTTTTCCATCCAGAAGAATCCATTCTATTCCAATCCAATCCATCCATCCATTCCAATCCAATCCATCCATCAAATTCATCCAATACATTCCATTTCAGAAGAACCATCTGTTTGTTTGCTATCTAATGTTATAGAAAAATCACACTTTCGGGATGTAACGTGTCCGTCTTTGAACAACTTATTCTTTAGTTTAACACTGTAGCTTAGCTCACCACTAGTCTATACTGAATTACTTAAAACTCATTAGATTATACCGTCAAGTGGTTTTTCACAGGGTTAACAACGCATGCAAACACATTTGCAAAGGCGTGGCGGGTGATAGCGATCATTAAGGTTAGTAATATTCCAGTGCATTACATAGTCATTAAGCTGAACTACTTAATATATATATTTTTTCCTATTAGTCCAATTGGTATTACCAATTCTTGTTTACGGTTTCTTGTTTTAATAAAAGCTATTACGAAATTGGTATTGCGTCTTTATTTACATTAAAAAAAATCAATGATTTTTTATCGTTTTATATATTTGATTAAATTTCAGAGATGTTTTAGTTGCGTCAATATTCTTGTAAGCCAGTGAAAGTTTCATATTAAATGCCAATTGACAATACATATACTGGCTGATATTTAAACACTTAAAACCTACTATAATGTATATCATTTAAGTGATTTTTTATGGAATTTTAACAATACATACAAACACATTTCCAGAGGCGTGACTGATTATAGCGATCATTTAGGTATTTAAATATTAATTTAATTATACAGCCGTTAAGCTTAATTGTTTGAATACATTTTCCATTAGTAGTCTAAAAGGATAATAACCCAGCCGTGAGGTTTATGCATTATTTCTAGATATAGTTGAAATTAAATAATTTTTTGCGGTAAGATTATATTTAATTCACGATAGTCACACATTCAATGGCGTTCAATTGGTAATACGCGTAGTTCTGCTATTTTACATAACACTGATAAAATTTTAAACTACCTTAATAAACCAATTTTGCGTTTTAGAGCACTATCGGAAACAAAATATACTTCGAGTCACATATAATGAGACGAACGTATGTCATGAATTGACTGGTTATACTAGTATCCAGAGTGACTGCTAAAAGACTACATATTGTAGGACACGAGAGTTAATGGTTCAACGCCCCGTTGGTCGAGTGGTTAGCGACCTTGACTGCGCAATCGACGGGGCTCGGGTTCGTCTCCGACGGGGACAAGCATTTGTGTGACGAGCATAAATGTTTATATTTCCGGGTTTTGGTGTATATTAAATATATTGCAGTATTTATATATGTACTTCTATGTATTAGTATCGTTGAGTAACACCCATAACACAAGCAAATAATTTGCTTACATTGAGGTTAGATCAGTAAGTGTAATTTGTCCTGTGAATATAAAAATGTTCATGATCAATAAAATATAAGAAAAAAGAATATAGCTTAACTTCATAATGAGCCTCAACGAAATTAATGAAATAATATACAAAAAATATGGTCACCGTGCGGGCGACAAGTGCCCTTGCCTTGACTTATATGTGCCACGCCAGCAAATCGCTGTTTATTAATAACGAACTTCGATATTTATGCACTATTGTTGGTCGCCGCAACGTTGGTCGAGTGGTTAGCGATCCTAACTACGCAAACGACGGGGCTCGGGTTTGATTCCCGACGGGGACAAGCATTTGTGTGATGAGCATAAATGTTTGTATTTCCGGGTTTGGGTGTTTATTAAATATATTCTAGTATTTACATATGTATTTCTCTGTATTAGTATCGTACCCATAACACAAGCAAATAATTTGCTTACTTTGGGGTTAGATCAGTAAGTGTAATTTGTCCCGTGAATTTTTTTTATTGTACTATTTTTATTTGATAATTTGGTCAAAATTTAAATGCCATTTTTTTTACAAATTTGGTATCAGAATCGATTACTGAAAACCCTCTTTCAGTTTATATAATAGTGAACGTCGCACGCATGCACTTCGTAATAATTATAGCCACATATTTTTTTAATCATTAATTATTTAAAACAAACAAAATAAATCTCCATAACACACAATAAATTTTGTCTTTATTTCTTTTATGCATTTTTTTTTATTTTTCCAAAATTGATTTTTGGTTATAATATTTTTGCCTATTTTATTTATTTTTTTTTCTTTGATAATACAACATATAATTTATATATTAATATGCGAACTTCAAACTTTGAACCCCTTTTTAAGACGTTTTTAATAAACCCCTTTTTCATTACGTAAATAGTGGTATATGAAATATCGAACAAGTAATGTTTAAATTGCATAAGACTGCAGAAACCTAATATTTTTATATAATATGCATTAGACATACCTTAAATTACAAAAAATAAACATTACTTATACTAAATAATGGGATATACACATGAGAAATACACACATGTATACGATTTTCTTTGTAACTGAATTCTATTATCAAACTTGAGGGATTTTATTGTTTAGTATATAGTCTGACACCAAGAAGATTGATTGTAATTACGAGTATAATACAGCACAACAAAACACGCAATGAAACAAATATTTTAAATTTTTTGTTTGTAGTACTAGACAAATATTACAATCGAAAAGTACATATAAAAGTACACACACATATATATATATATATATATATATATATATATATATATATATATATATATATATATATATATATATATATATATATATATATATAAGACCGTGTTGGGCCCGGGCTTCTTTGAAGAATAGGCTAACTGCCGTTCTGCCAGGCAGGTCGTAAAAGGCGACTAAGTGGCTATGCGCGTCACTACCATCGTGACTACTAGGTGGTAGAGTTCTGCATCGGCTCGCCCGGGCGTCAGTGCTGGTCACTGTCGTGTTCCGGTTTGGAGGGTAAGGTAGCCGGTAAACTTATGCATATGGCATTAGACCTCGCCACAAGATAGCAACGCACCATTAACGTCTTTGGTGTCTATAGGCGATGGTTGACTATTTCCATCAGGAGACCCATCTGCTTGTTTGCTATCTTATGATATATATATATATATATATATATATATATATATATATATATATATATATATATATATATATATATAAGACTGCCAGTAATTTTAAAGTAAATCACTCTCGGGAGATTAACGCAGACTAAAGTTCTCCCCGTACTAAAGGACTAAAGGACTCCCCGTACGTTTGTCCAGTCTGGTTTCTTGGTATCCTCGGTTATTTGAGGGACATTTTGTATGGGGTACTTTTAATCCTCGTTGTGCGTTATTCGATACAGTTTATTAAGAATCTATATTGGTGGACAAAAAAGTACCCCATGCATAGTCCTTCGTCCGCGCAGGCCCTAAATTTGAACGTATGCCGCCTTATTCCAAAACGAGGTCTAAATATAGTACCGACCTTAACACCAGTTTTATTACTAGTATTAGATGAAACGTTATTATAAAACCGGGTTTAGCGCTAGTCAGAGTATCTTCTATGGTTCTAAAGATAAACCTACGCGACCCCTAGTTTAACTTTAATACTAAGCTCAAAACGTCAAACTTCAAAGTTGACATAAACGTCGTATTTGTTGTGAAATAATTATTTGTAATTAAAATAATAAAAAATGGACATAAACGTAATTGATATAAAGGATTTGGAAGATTTGGATGTATCGGAAACATACCAGAAGCTTAATAGACCCCAAAGTCGAGTGAATCCGTTTCATTTAATTGACGGAGATTTTCGAAAAAATATAGATTCACAAAAAGGTTTGCCAGCCAAATAGTGGATTTATTGCGAGAAGATTTAGTTCATGACCCTCGGGGACAGGCTCTCAGTCCTGAGTTGCAAGTGGTTTGCGCATTACGTAACTGGGCTCGTCATGAGGTAAGTGTATAAACTTGATAATCTACATTACAAGCAATGCCAGGATATTTCAATTGCTGGAGAACTTACTGAAATATTATTATTGTTTCTATAGATTCAAGACGATACTGCCGACTTACATGGTGTATCTCAGCCGACTATTAGTAAAACTTGTAAGAAAATAGCAGGAATTTTAGATGGATTACCTCATAGATTTATAAAGATGCCAGCTAGTTTAAATCAGCAAGAAGAAGCAATGAGGAAGTTTCGCCGTATAGCTAATTTTTGAAAGTTATAGGTGCTATAGACTGCACTGACTGATTGATTACGGTAAAAAAAGTAATGCTAGATTTTATAACAAAACCTAATCGTACCTACTCGAGGCACTCAGGTTTTGTGCTTCAATAATAAATAAAAACAGACTAGCTATGGAAATACAGAAATATTAAGTAACTTGAAGTGCTGTTGTATATATATTATTGAAATGTTTACTTTCGCATATAGTATTTATTATAAACATTCGGATTAAATTACGCGCGTCACACATTTTTTTTGTTTTTTTTTTAGTTTATTTCGTTGTACGCTAACTCGATACGTGTACACATGTAGGTATATAGTGGAAATTAAAAGAAAATTCATATAATTTCAACGTTTTCAGATTTAAGATAATTTTCAAACCACAATTGTACCTATATTTTATTTTATTATCACTTTCGAACTCATAAATCACTTTTAATAAACAATTTGCTTTCTTTTCATATAAGTATGTTTGTTGTAACGGTATGTTGCATGTTACGCCGAGTGAATGAACGAATGGTTTAGAGTCATTTTAGCTTATAATCTGTGGATACATGTTCATCCAAGGTCTATCTTCGGTATTAGCTAGTCCTCAGTTAGACTCGTTTTTGTAATAAGAATGAATTTTAGTACTGAATCTAACTTTAATACCGTAACAAGTCTAGACTTCTTAATCTTGGTTTAAACCCAGATCTAGGCCTGTTTTTGTAATAAGGCGGATGAAGTTTAATGTATCAACTTCAATAGTCATGGTTAATAGACTAAGTTCATCCTATGATTATAAAATGTCTCCGTGAAACGGAACCTCGCATTATCTATACATATAATAAAATCGTAGGAAAGTCAAAACTGTAAATTGAATATTTTTTTAAAAGAATACTTTGGGCGTGGTCTACAATCGATATCGAAGCCAAAAATATAGTTTTTAGAATTTTTATCTGTTTGTCTGTATGTATGTCCGGGGTAAACTCAAAAAGTACTGGATAGATTTACTTCAAATTTTGCATGGATATTACTAACAGGTCGGGTCAACATATAGACTACATTTTATCACGCTATCACCTACAGGGGAGGAGCAGTGCGGAGTAAACGAAGTCCACGCGGACGAAGTTGCTGGCAACAGCTAGTATAAAATAACGAAGCTTTGTTAAGAAATACGTGTAGGTGATTGTGAAAATATAATTTGGAACAATAGATTCAATGTTGTTTATCTTTACAGATTGGTACATATTCTATTCTTAATTAGTTTTTGTTTTATATGTAATTGTATTCGTATTCTGTGCTATATGATATTTTATAAAACATAATATCCTCACTCTACAAAGTAACAATTTGGATCTCGTTTCATTATGCAACATAGTGGAGGCGTGGAGTTTACTTGTTAACTGATCAATGTGGAGAGACCGTTGTAAATTTATCTAGTGCTATTTCCAAAACACAGACTTAGTCAATTTGCACCGAATATTTAAATACATTTTAACATATATAACAAGTCATTTAAAAAGTATTAATTAGTAAATTGTTTGGTGCAAGTTGACCTTAATAATTGATTTTTTACGTAGTTTCACCATTACAGAAAAAATACTGTATGTAATAAGTAAACCAACGATTAAATTTTAAAGCTAATTAAATCATAACAACGACACTTAATAAAGGAATGATTTTTTTCAACGCAATTAAATATATTTTTTTAATGTCAATTAAATATTTTTATAATCTACAAATGAAAATTCAAAAAATATCACACTGGTGTTGATATTGCTTCAATATCTATACATATAATAAAATCGTAGGAAAGTCAAAACTGTACATTGAATATTTTTTTAAAAGAATACTTGGGGCGTCATCTACAATCGATATCGAAGTCAAAAATATAGTTTTTAGAATTTTTGTCTGTTTATCTGTTTGTCTGTTTGTCTATATGTATGACCGGGGTAAACTCAAAAAGTACTGCATGGATTTACTTCAAATTTTACATGAATATTACTAACAGGTCGGGTCAACATATAGGCGTACATATTATCACGCTATCACCTAGCGGCCAGGTGCTGTGCGGAGTAAACGAAGTCCGCGCGGGCGAAGTCGCTGGCAACAGCTAGTTGACTAATAAAAACTCAGGAGACATTATAATTAGGGTTAAATTTACAAACCTTTTTACTTTTTGAAAATTAGGTACATAAATATCTTCAGATCTCCGCTCATAATCATGAACGACTTAGTAGTCGCTACTTTATATATTTTCTTGCTAGTTCATAATTAATAAAATTCCATCTAGGTTTTAACTCGCTTGACTGTTATAAGTGTAGGAGGAATTGAGGACTCAGACTATTTATAAGACTAAGATTACTACGGATTTTTATAAGATAATACACCGCTTTCTATAGTAAAAAAACCCATACATATCAAATCACTAAAGTTTCTCCAGTTATTTACTGATAGATAATATTTTTAAAACAAATACTACAACATGTATCCTTAAAAATCTTAGATTTATGAGATGTATGCATGAGGCATTAAAATCCTTTCAAACAGATAAACATCTTTGGTGTCTATAGGCAATAGTTGTCTCTTCCTATCAATAAAGCCATCTGCTTGTTTGGCATATTACAGTATTCTAATCAATAAACAATAATTAGAATAAAAATAATTTCTTGTTTTTCCGGATGTTTTATCCTTTTGAAAGCTTAACCGCTATGCTCCATCACGTATGTACTCATTCCTGGTTTATTGTTCGCTGTTCAATCGCCGAAATGTATAACATCGGAACAAATGCACCACCCTGGATAAATATTTTTCGTTGGGTTCGTTATTGTCGGGATAAGGTTTGTATGAAAGAAAATATATAAAAATCGTACGGGAAAATCTTACAATACTGAAAGGGCTTAAATAAGTGAGTCAGAAGATATTGGTGGAGTATTTTTAATATATTACAATAAAGGATGGTAGCATTATTTAATTGTAATTTTATTTATTCAACAGGTCCTACAGTATACGGTTGATTATCTAATATGTATATAAGAGAAGGCATGCGGCAGGAATGGAAAAGGCGGTGGTATCAGTCCCGGGCGAGACAATAGAGCACTTAACCACCTAGTAGCTACGATGATAGTGACTCGCATAGCCAATTGTTCGCCTTTTACGTGTTGCCTAGTAGAATAACAGATGGTCTATTTTTCATAAAAACTCGGATCAACACGGGAGTATATCTTAATACATTTACATATATAAATTAAGTATCACGTTGTTTGTCCGCGATGGACTCCGAAAATATTGAAACGATTGCAATAAAATTTCGTAAATAACTACAGTTTAGTCCTACTTACAGAATAGGATAAATTTTATTTCAAATTACGCCCCCCCCCCACCCAAGTACTCAGTAATTTGTATGGCAAAACAACGTTTACCGAGTAAGCTAGTATATCTATAAATGACTCTATCGAGGTAATAAGCTTATTGATCGATGTATACGTATAAACATCTATGCTCATCCTACAAATGTTTGTCCATTTTGGGAACAGAATCGCTATATATTCAACCGTCTAAGCCGTCCAATGGTATCTCAAGTAAGGTTGAAAAACTTTTTAAAGTTTCATGAAAAATTCTAATTCTTTTAACAACCATCTTGTTGATTTAAGTCCTCATTTTAGTTTAAAAACAACGAAAGTAATCAAGTTAATGTTTCCTTGTTACTATCTAGGGGTACTCAGCGGAAACAAAGTGACTTTGATAGATGGAGCTACTAAAGTTTGGTTTGTAAAATCATTAGGGTATTAGAAAAACTGGTCAAGTGTGTAGTCGAGCTACGTACAAAATAGGGTTCAGTAGTGTCCGTCACATTATATGGGTAAACCCATATCAATTCAATGAAATCAAACAATATTTTATTCGACGTAAGTACACATAGGAACACTTATCGACGTCATTTATAAGCAAAATTATACATGACAAGTTATACAATAGTTATAAAAACATTAGGGTAAAATACATAAAAATAAAGTCAGCTAAATAGAATTCTTTGTCTACAGAAATGACTTAAACTTAAATATTTTGAAAATAACATATAAAAATTAAGTAAATATAGAATAAATAAAATAGGACCTATACAAATAAATAAAATAGAAGTATCCGTTTATAATAAATTTGAAGAAAAGAAATTACATTCCTAACTCAGAAACATTCGTGGGCTCATGAAGCACAACTTCCTTAAAGATCAGCACATGATCAAATGCATAGTTTACGGTTCTATAAAGGATATACAGACAAACATTTATTTATATATATGAAAGATGCATAAGGTTCTGAGCTCGAAATATGCTTGCGCAATTTATCTATACAAATAAATAAAATTGAAGTGTCTGTTTGTAATATTAAAATAACCGCTTTTTACCAAATGCATGTGGATGTATATACTAGACATATACCAAAATAACATTTTTACAATTTTTGTCTGTCTGTCTGTCTGTCCGTCTGTCTGTTTGTTCCGGCTAATCTCTAGAACGGCTGGACCGATTTAGATAGGACTTTCACTGGCAAATAGCTGATGGGATAGGGAGTAACTTAGGCTACTTTTTTCGAAAATTTTCCACGCGGACGAAGTCGTGGGCTCAGTTAGTGCTATATAAAATTGATAAATTGGTAAAAATTTAATTTCAAATTTACTAAAACAAAATTTTGTGATGTATAATTAAAATCACAATCAATATGCATAAAGAGTTGTGAAATTAAATTAAATCAAAATAATAGCAAAAATCGAATAATTTTTTATTAAGTCATAATTAATTTGGCAAATTAAAAGGTAAAACTAGCAGTAAAAGCAGTAATGTCAAAACAGCTGTCAAATGAAAAGTCAAAAAACAAATAACTAAATTAAAAAATACAATTAGTATAAAACAAATTAAAGAACAGAATAAATTATATTAGATATATCCATGCCTCTTTGTCATTAATAAAATCTTGTATTTTAATACCCCTTTATGTATGTAATACCCCTATTGGCTTAATTTTTGCTAAATTGGCTTAATAATAAAAAGGACTTATTAACTTTACTCAATCTGGAAAAGTGTATGACGTGATCTGGAAATATAATGTGACGGTCACTTTTTTTACATATACTTATACTTTTGCTGCTTCTTACATTTACTGCTTCTTACATATACATATACTTACTATACTTCTTCTACTATAAGTCTTCAAGTAGTATATTGTATTAGCCACAATTAATTTAGCACTTCGTCGTTGCGCCTGAAAAATTCCATATGTGATATTTGTAAGGTTTAGGGAAGCAACAAAAAACGTGTTATTAAATTAACAAATAATAAATTAAAAAGTTGTCTATATGTTAATTTAATAACAAATAATAATTTAACAAAATAGTCTATTTGTTAATTTAATAACACCTTTTTTGTAGCTTACAAATATCATATATGGAATTTGTTAGGCGCAGCGAAGACTTGTACTTTAATTTCACTTTACAATGGTAAAATACTAAACCTGTTTCACTTTTTTGTATGTATATATACCAAACATATATATATATATATTTATATATATATATATATATATATATATATATATATATATATATATATATATATATATATATATATATATATATATATATATATCACGGCTCAGAAGGCTTACAGGTTTTTGAGTAATAGTCGACCAACTCATAAAATGTACTTAGAAAAGTTTTTATAGGCGGTGAACATGAGGTGCGTATAATATATTTGTTACTGACGTTGAATATCTTAAATGTTCATCGTATGATTATATAAAAGCCGATTTCTTAGTCCGCATTAGTATGATGGGCAATTTCGAAACCCAACATTGCGCTTGGCTCGACACGCACTTTACCAATTTATTTTTTGATAATTTTATCACACGCTATTAATCCTAAATGTGATATTAGTTCGTCTTATTGGTCACATCTCTCTTTTTTTTCGCAAGACGTATCGCACGCTTTTTATCCTAACAGATAGTAGTTCTTGTTATTGAACCAATCTTATTTTTTTAAAAAATTTATCTTTTCGCACATTACGTATCACACGTTGTTCATCTTAAATGTGATATTAGTTCTTCTGTTTGGTCAAATATTTCTTTTTTTAACACTTTTTCTTTTCGCACGTTACGTATTCAAATATTCAAATTCAAATGTTTCAAATTCACGTTACGTATCGCACGCACTTTATCCTAAATGTGATATTAGTTGTTCTTATTGGTCAAATTTCTCTTTTTTCGTGCGTGACGTATTTTGTCGACGCTGATGTGGATGCCGTTTGTCCTAAATCTCCCGGTTTTCGTTCTTGTTATTGGTTAAATCTCTCTGTTTTAATTTGCAACGTACCTACGAACGGCATCTTGGATGATGGTGGGGCACATTAATGTTGTTTTTGGCCAAGAAAATAATTGATGTGATCAGGTACCCAACTTGACCAAATTTAATAATGCTGCGCTGGAAAGCAATCTCGCTCTACCCGGATTAACGACTTAGGCCGCTGCCAGTACAATAGAAGTACCTATATGTAAATTATTTTAATGTTTTCTATCTTGTCTGATAAAAAAAATATAAATATAACCGCCCTGTTATTTGAACCGCTAGCGACCCTGGCTATGCAACCAAGGGGAGTGGCAAGGGGGTTTCAATATCCTAACAGACACTAGGGTATATTGTATACCTACTGCAAAAAAAATCTGTAAACCTGTTTATCCTGCAGGTCATCTCTAAAACTTCTCGTAAAATTGAGGATTTCAAGCTCAGAGGAATAAATTTAAAAGCATATTTTTTTCAATTCAAACATCTAGTTTGTTTAAAATTACAACAAATTGATTTTTGAAAAGATGTATATTTTGGAAACAACAATCAATATTGATCTTTCAAACAGCATTCACGGCAATTTTTAAATCTAAAATTTAGCTAATATATAACCGATTGGTTAAAAAATGTTGAAGTAATGTAGCTTTTTTTATTTCAAAAAATTTCTTCATTAATCAATCCCAATTTAACTGACCGATTTTGACTGAATTTACGGTATTTGTCATACTTTTTAAAGAAAAAAAGCTGATTAGATTTTTAAATCAATCAGTATATTAGCCCAGAACATATTTAAAAAAACGAAGTAAGTTTGTTTTAAACAGCATGATCTTGATATTTGAAAAGCTGTAACTTTTGGAAACTTAATTTGATTCTGATGTTTGAAACGGCAGTAAACGCAGTTATGTAATATTAAGTTTCTTGGAAAAGGAATTTAAAATAATAAATAAAATAAAAAATTTAACATTCTCTTTATTTTGATTTTAGCTTTTTAAACCATTGTAGCTGAAACAACTAAGACTTTTATTGCTGAACTTACTGATGCCGCTCAGTCTCCGTGATTTATATTAACAATCATGGCTCCAGTCGTATTTTTCAATTTGTTTTATTTGACGGTGGGTCAACGTAACCTTAATGGGAAAATCACGAAAATAACTTAATTGGTATTGGATCCGATTTCTAATACGGATAGTAATTGCCAAGTATTACCGTAGGTTTTTATAATAATTAATAATTATAATACTGACAAGCAATTATTCTTGCCGTTCGACGTGTTCTGGTTTGGAGGATAAAGTAGTCACTAAACTTATGCTTGTAGCATATCATCTTTCCACACAAGATCACGTGAGTAATCAACGCACCATTATGGGAATAATGAAAAGATATAATTGTTGCCTATAGACACCAAATCTATAGGCAACGTTTAATACTTTCCATCATGAGAGTAACCTGCTTGTTTTTTGTATGGTATATATTTAAAAAAGTCAAAAGCATTAGATGTCATAAATATGGTATATATTTAAAAAAATCATAATACCAAAGGCTTTATCTGCTTATTAAAATTAGAACAACTTCACGGGAACTATCCACTATAATTTTTAACGCAGTGAAACTGCAGCAACCGACTCTCCATTTCCTATATCTCTGAAATCTTGCATCAGATCTTCATCAAGTTAAAATAAGATCACACGGCGAGTACACCCACTGAAAAAAAAAATTTAAAAATCGGTCATAAATGACCGAGTTAAAGAGTAGATATAACAAACATAAAAAATACAGCCGATTTGAGGATCTCCTTCTTTTAGGAAGTCGGTTGAAAATAAAACACTACCCCGTTTCTTTTGTTGGGAGGCAGAGTTAATCAAGTCAGCATGCAAGCGAGTGATACTATGCCAGTCTTGGTGATCGAAACCAAGAGTTCGCACTATACCAATGAAGCAATTTGGATAAACTTTTTACATCTCATGATGTCATACACGTGTTATAATTGTAGGAAAGTAAAAAAAAAGTATCATCACGCCTCGTTATTTTGTGGAATAGGCAGACTAAGAAAACGGGACGTCTTTAGACTTTCCGTTTCACCATGATTTACCTTGAGTTGGCGAGATGAGTGGTGATTCCCAACGCGGCATTATAACATTTTACCAAAACGATAACGAGTACTGACTTTTCTAGCGATAATGGGAACCGATAGGTTTACGTGCTCGTCAGAGGCACGAGATTGGTAACTCACTACCCGCCAGACTCCGAGCTGCTACTGAGATTTTTAATTTTATTATTATACGAGGGTCAAATTGAAAGATTTTAGAACTGGCCACTCGTAAACGATACAATAAAAAAGAAAGTTTACATTTTGAAAATGGAACTCTGTCAATAATATAGAGTAGGTGTGTATTTCATTTGTTTTAAGATTTGGCGGCAAATTGAAAAATTTTGTCACGTCTGTATGAATTTAACACGAGAAAATTTTTATGCCATGATTTTTTATGGCGTTCGATATCATATTTTAAGACAACAAAAAGTTATTACAGAATTCGATTAAAGATTTCACGATTAAGGCCCATCTCTTTCCACGTTTTACAACTGACAGTTTTAATGAGTTTAAATGTGGTCGCATAATCTCGCGGATGATTTGCTTAAGGGACGGCCTTCGACGGCGACGACTGAAAATAATGTCTGTGTAGTGGGGCGTACGATAGAGACTGAAAAAAGAATGACCTATCAGCAGATTTGCACAAGCTTAGGCATCATTATGAGTTAAGTGCACAAACCCATCAAAGCTTTGTGCCCGGCGGATACCACATAATTTGACCGAAGCCCAAAAAGCTCTATCGTGTTGATTGGTGCCGTGAAATGCTTAAAAAATTTAACGGTGTCTCAAATTCTGTGTTCAACATATAATATATATATGAGCATAAATATTTGTATTTCCGGGTTTGGGTGTTTATTGATAAATAGGCTAAAATATTATTCCCTATACTACGAGGGTCGAACTAAAAGTTCTTGAAAAATAAAAAACTGAGTAAATTAGCAAGTTATTAACTTCATTTACTGAGTAAATCCAGCTTTCGTCACCCGTAATATATATACATTAAACTGTTCGTCTAAAAATGTATTTAAAAAATACAAAATACGTTGTGTGTGTTGTGTTGTGTGAGTGTGTGAAAGAGAGCACGAGGCTCTTCATCTTATTTAGCCCTTGATCCTGGCCTCTCACTTGACCTTAGGACTCCATAATAAATAGAGACTCCAATAAGAGATGGATTCTTGTTCTATTAATAATTGCAATTGTTATTGCTAAAAAGTAATACTGAAAGTATTACTCTTTAGCAATACTGAAAGTGTAGTAATAATTTGTTTGTAAGTTGTAGTAATAAAAATAAACCCCAAAGTAAGCAAATTATTTGATTGTATT
Source organism: Apodemia mormo (assembly GCA_036924255.1). Classification (NCBI taxonomy): domain Eukaryota; kingdom Metazoa; phylum Arthropoda; class Insecta; order Lepidoptera; family Riodinidae; genus Apodemia; species Apodemia mormo. The sequence goes on along the minus strand of JAUPFN010000012.1, from coordinate 34,170,525 downwards.
ATGGATGTGAGTCAAGGATACTACATAATATATAGAAATAAATATATAAATACTGTTACATACATAATACACACCCAGACACAGGAATATAAACATCTATGCTCATCACACAAATGCTTGTCCCCGTCCCCGTCGGGAATCGAACCCGAGCCCCATCGATTCATAGTTAGGTTCGCTAACCACCCGACCAACGGGGCTTGCTTGAGTAGTTTTTCATGGATTAAAATTCATCATTAACATAAAATTTAGTGTCTATACGCGAGCGCTATCTCTTACACGAGGCGAATCATCTGCTTTTTTGCTATCATGTAATATACAAGAAAGAATGTTAAACTTATTAGTAAAAGGATTTGAAAGGTCAATTAAGGACGCTTTAATCTTAATAAAGGTTGATTGTGACAAAGTTCCTGGTTTATTTATGCTTGAAGTCAAGAGCCATTGGAGTAGAATTAATGGCACACTCATTAATTGAAGCAAGCGTTTGGAAAAATCCGCAATACGGGAAAAATAGTGTTGTAAATACTAGCCTTTTCTAATAACATGGAAGGAATAGGTTGAAGACTTGTAAAAAATAAACACGCCAAGTCCATATTACCGAATAGGTGGACAGAGGTGCAATTAAGGCATGCCAGATAGGCCAACTGTTATAACAGACATGGGATCTGTGACAAATCGGACACATAGTTTTGGGTTTTATTGGCTAAGTAATGCTTATTTATTTAGAACTAGCTGTGCTCGCGACTTCGTCCGCGTGGGATTTTTTTTAAAAAAGTAGCCTAAGCTACTCCTTATTACATTAGCTATCTACCAGTGAAAGTCCCGTCAAAATCGGTCCAGCCAACAAACAGACAGACAGACAGACGGACGGACAAACAGACAGACAGACGAAAATCGTAAAGTGTTATTTTTGTATGTGTACCGTGTAAAAATCCATATGCATTTAGTTAAACCGGTTATTTTAATATTACAAACGTCTGTTTGTAATATTAAAATAACCGGTTTTATTTATTTTATTTATTTATTTGTATAGATAAATTGCGCAAGCAGATTTCGAGCTCAGAACCTTATGCATCTTCCATATATATAAATGAATGTTTGTCTGTATATCCTTTATAGAACCGTAAACTATGCATTTGATCATGTGCTGATCTTTAAGGAAGTTGTGTTGCACGAGCCCACGAATGTTTCTGAGTTAGTAATGTAATTTCTTTTTTTCAAATTTATTTTAGTTGGTGGCGCAGCAACACGCGCAGGGTACAACTAGCTTTTTTAAATAAATCTATATTAATCTATATAATAAATAATAAATAATGAATAATGAATAACGAATAATGAATAACGAATAACGAATAACGAATAACGAATAACGAATAACGAATAACGAATAACGAATAACGAATAACGAATAACGAATAACGAATAACGAATAACGAATAACGAATAACGAATAACGAATAACGAATAACGAATAACGAATAACGAATAACGAATAACGAATAACGAATAACGAATAACGAATAACGAATAACGAATAACGAATAACGAATAATAAATAACGAAAAATAAATAATAAATAATAAATAATAAATAATAAATAATAAATAATAAATAATAAATAATAAATAATAAATAATAAATAATAAATAATAAATAATAAATAATAAATAATAAATAATAAATAATAAATAATAAATAATAAATAATAAATAATAAATAATAAATAATAAATAATAAATAATAAATAATAAATAATAAATAATAAATAATAAATAATAAATAATTAAATAATAATATAATATATTACAAATGCGAAAGTTTGGATGTTTGGATGGATGTTTGCTATTCAATCACGCAAAAACTACTGAACAGATTTGAATGAAATTTGGCACACAGGTAGATGGTGACCTGGAATAGCACATAGGCTACTTTTTATCCCAGAAAACTTAGGTGATTCCGCGGGATTCGCCAAAAACTTTTATAATGCAACGGGCTGCACGCTGCAGCTAGTTAAAACTAATATGAGCAAACAAATAGATAACTCTCCTGATGGAAAGGGTTTCCCTTTCATCACACATCACCTATAGACACCAAGTAATTTAAAAATTCGTTGCTATCTACGTGTTGGGATGGCAAAGCCACTTGTATGAGTTTTTGTCATTTTATGAGATGCAAAGCTTAGATGATTTCTAAGCCTCTAATTAGTTATCAAATTTAGACTTCATCATAAGTAATAATTGACTTCTTCCAGCTTTATTATCAGATACTGGAAAACAGAAAAAAAACGATTCAAACGGGATCAAAATCGATGGTGCTGCTCAATTTTCATTCGTCCGTTCATTTCGTTTCCATGACCATCTCTCACTTTATCGTAAGATTTTGAAAATCATCTATCACCAGATTATTTGTCAAAACAGAACAAATAAATTCAAACGCGATCGGTTTGTCTCATTTAGTTTAAAAGATTCTATAGCCACCTTCCAGTTACATCAATAGATTCTTAAAATCAGCACCAAACAGTATACCAAAACAAACCCAATTAACCGATACTCGATGAGTCTTTCTTATATATCATAAGATAGCAAACAAGCAGATAGGTCTCCTGATGGAAAAAGTCATCCATCGCCTATAGACACCAAATATGTTAATGGTGCGTTGCTTTCTTGTGGCGAGGTCTAATGCCACATGCATAAGTTTACCGGCTACCTTACCCTCCAAACTAGAACACGACAGTGACTAGTACTGACTTTATTGCGGCAAAAATAGATATGGCGGTGGTACCAGACCCGGTCGAGCCGATGCAGAACTCTACCACCTAGTAGTCACGATGATAGTGACGCGCATAGTCACTCGGTCACTTTTTACGACCTGCCTGGTAGAACGGCAGTTGGCCTATTCTTCAAAGGAGTCCGGGACCAACACGGATTCTATCTGGTTTGGCGAGATTTCATGAACTTATTTAAGTTTTATCTTGAGACTGTAACTGGAAGTCATTCTGTTCCAAATTCCTTATTAGAACGAACCAAATGAACCCCAAATCGCTTGCTTTATCAAAGCACCACAAAAATTATCTAACACCAGGGTAACTCTCAAAACAGAAAAAATGAGTCCAAACTCGATAAGTTTAACTTGTTTAATTCAAAGGTTCCCATAGCCACTTTCAATTTCTCTTATTAAATTCAAAAAATCATCTAGCACTAAAAATATGCCAAAAAAACCGAAGGAACCCACTCTCAATGGGTTTTTCTGGGTTAGCTTAGGATTTCTCAAGAACTTCTTCCCACAATTATCTGACACCGGAAGCCATTTTGTTCCGAAGACTTTTTCTTCCCGGTTCATTATAAGACCCTGGAAAGCATCTAGCATTATAGTATTTGTCAAAACAGAACAAATGAATCTAAGCTTTTATTTTTTTATATCGTAAAACAGCAAATAAGCTGATAGGTCTCCTGGTGGAAAGAGTGAACCATCGCCTGTAGACACCAAAGATGTAATGGTGTGTTGCTATCTTGTAGCGAGGTCTAATAGCACATCCATAAGTTTACCGGCTACTTTCCCCTCCAAACCGGAACACGACAAGCACTGATGCTATCGCGGCAGAAATAGGTAAGGTGGTGGTAACAGACCCGGGTGAGACAATGCAGAACACTACCACTCAGTAGCCATAATGGAAGTCACTCGCGTAGCCAATCGGTCGCCTTTCACTACCTGCCTGGTAGAACGACAGTTGGCCTATTCCTCAAAGGAGCCTGGGACCAACACGGGGCTCAATGGTTTTATCTTTTTAGCTTAAAAGTTATCATGGTCACCTTCTAGTTTCATCGTCAGTTCCTTAAAATATCCAGCACCAAAGTGTATGCCAAAATAAACCCAATCAGCCCACACTCAGTGACTTTATCTGGATTTGCTTATAAGTTCTTATAGACTTTTTCCAGTTCTATCATCAGGTGCTGATAAACAACGTGTTTCAAAATCCTTGTATAAATTTACTCCATTTTATTTCAAAATTCCCATGACCTCCATCATTGGCTCTATTATAAGACCCCGAAAATCGTCTAGCACCAGGATGTTTGCTAAAACACAACAAAGGATTTGAAATTCGATAGATTTATCTTGTTTGGTTTAGAAATTCTCATGACTACATTCCACTTCCATGATCAGATACTAAAAATCGTCCAGCACCAAATTGTTTGCAAAAACAAACTGACTTTTTTCCCCACTTGATGGGTTAACCTGGTTTAGTTTAGGAGTTCTTTGTTACATCCTTCAGCTCTATCATCACTGGAAGTCACTCCGTTCCAAAATCCTTGAAATAACGATACAGATGACCCCAAATTCGATGGTGTTACTATATTTTATTTCAAGGATCCCAAAAAGTATTTCCAGCTCTATCCTAAGACTCTGGAAATCATCTAGCACTAGAGTGTTTGTCCAAACAGAATAAATGAGTCCAATTTCTATTAGTTTATCTTATTTAGTTTAGGAGTTCTCATGGTTACCTTTCAGTATCATCATCAGATTCTGAAAATCCTCCAGCACGAAGATATTTGCCAATACAAGACAACTAAGTGATAATTCAAAAACTCGTTTAGTTTGGGAGTTCGTTGTAGTTGCACTTTGAATCTGGATTCTTGAAGTTCCGATGTCACTTTTTCGGCTCGATCTTCAGAGCCATATCATCATGAGAAAGATCTTACAGTAACAATTAATGAAATGACTCCAAACTCCACTATATTAGTAGTTTCTATCTATGAGTTACAATTGCACTCTTACGGCTACATGTTCAGTTTTTCAACATTATACCTAATAGAAAGTAAACATCATCAAGAATAAAATAAATAAATATTCACGGGACAAATTACACTTACTGATCTAACCCCAAAGTAAGCAAATTATTTGCTTGTGTTATGGGTGTTAGTCAACGATACAAATACATAGAAATACATATATAAATACAAGAATATATTTAATAAACACCCAAACCCGGAAACGCAAGCATTTATGCTCATCACACAAATGCTTGCCCCCGTCGGGGATCGAACCCGAGCCCCCTCGATCGCGTAGTCAGGGTCGCTAACCACTCGACCAACGGGGCGGTCGCCAGAATCCATGAAATCTGAACTTGACTATCTTATCTCTTTCTACATTCTACGCGTGAGTTTCGCTAGCGCTTTATCAGCTGCATCTTTAGATCCTCGTCATCATGAGCACTAATCAAACTTAGTATTTATAGCAACAAGACTTAGTCTAAACAAGATTGTGTTGTTAGAACTCTGCATCAGACAGTTCCATTCCCTACATCCAGGCTACATCCCGAGCTCAGTTGGATGGTACCATAGTACTGCATTTCCTTCACAAGTCTGTCAAGTTTTTGTACTAACGGATATCAGAAAGTCGTTAAAAAGTGGCTTGCAATGTTAAGAAAATCTGTTATTTAAATACGAAAATTGCCAGTTAAATAAACGCTGATGATCTTCGAATGAAATCTCTAAGTATCAGTTATAGTTACCATGTAATTGCAATGTAACAGAACACAAAATTTAGTATTGATAAAGCCTTTACAAATTATTTTACAAGAGCTGGTTATCTTGAAACGGCTGAACAGATTCTATTGAATCTTAGCTAAGCACCATCTCGCTAAACAGGGCTTTCAATTTAAAAAACGCAATAAAATCGGACCATCCGCCAGAGCTCTACGATACACAGATACACAGATACACAGATACACAGATAAACAGATACACAGATACACAGATACACAGATACACAGATACACAGATACACACATACACAGATACACAGATACACAGACACACAGACACACAGACACACAGACACACAGATACACAGATACATAAATACACAGATACACATATACACTGATACACAGACCTGAAACTTATAACACCCCTCGTTTTGCGTCGGGGATAAAAAAAAAATGTTGACGCATCAAAATAAGTTGTAAAAAGTTTTAATAAATAAAATACTTCTGATTCCTGAGATTTTTACTAACGAATTTCATAATCAAGACTTTAAGAGCTCAAAAAATTGCGTTGAATGCCTGTTGTGTGATCAAAGTCGATAATTGTTTTCAAAATTTATAGCTTTTCGAAAATTAAAATTAGAAATGTTTGAACTCTCTGAGCTCGAAAATCTATACTTAGGTATATTTTTGACTGTTTTGAGTTAAATTACCACATCAAGATTTTTTTATTAGAAAACAAAGCTAGATCTATAACTGGGGTCTTTAGTATTACATGTAAAATGGTATGGTAAATGGAAAATTGTAAAAGTTAGCTTAGATATAATTTATAACTATTTCAAATTACAAAATCATCACAAACAGAAACTATTTCTTTTTAGGGTTCCGTAAACAAGGGTACAAATTTCTGTTGCCGCTATAATAATAAATACTAAAAACGGAATAAAATAAATGTTTGAGGGTGGCTTTCATATAACAAACGTGATTTTTTGTCGTTTTTATAGATATTGGTACGGAATCCTACGTGCAAGAATCGGACGAACACTTGATCGTTTTTTCATCTGTTGTCCTTGAAAAGCAATATTAAATTTTATGTAAATTCGTCCAGAAATTTAAGGGATTACAAACATTTTCGTATTTATAATATCCTCTGCGAATTTATGTGCGTTGTTTATTTTATTAACACTCATCCCACAACAAATACCTAGTGTTTATAAAAAAAATTATGGTTCCCTAAAATTGTGGTAGCTTGAAAGTAGCTGAAAATATGCTATTTTTGTTTTAATTATATTTTTTTGATAGTTTCCCCCGTCTTGATCTGGGCTCCGTTTCAATAAGATCAACTGGCATTCTTCCAGGCACTTCGTAAGGGGGGATTGTAAGGGACAAACGATTAAGATTGGCTATATGAGTCACTACAATCATGGTCATTAGGTGGTAGAGTTCGACATTGTCTCGTCCGGATCTTGTACCGCCGCTTTACTTATTCCTGTCGTAATAGCGTCCGTTACTGTCATTTTTAGTTTAGAGGGTAGCTAGTAAACTTATATATGTGGTAGACATTGAGACCATGCAACGCACCTTTAACATCTTGTGTGTCTAACGTCTATAGGCGATTGTAGGCGATAGGCGTTGTATCATCAGAAGAGCCATTTGCTAACTTGCTATCTTATAATATGTAAAAAAATCTAGAAGATAAAACTAAAAAAATATCATTCTTTACAGTAGACATCGGGGGCCGCGCACATACCGTGAGGTTTTTATAATTTTATTTATCCTAATCACCCGGTGTAAAATTATAATAAACTGTTAAAATGCGTTTTGGGGCTACGCGCAACGTAAAGTTCCATAGTTGCCTATTGCAATAATTCGGACTAAGAAAAGGGCTTTTTTGACGTTTCATACTATGAAAATTGCAACTATTTAACGTCAATGATGGATATATCAGCACCTCAGGTGCATCATTTATAAAACTCAAAGTACATTTTATAAGTTCATCGACTATTACTCATAAACTTCTAAAGCCTACTTACCTGGGATAGTTTTTCTATTACATTCATTATATTACCTACTACCATCAATTTTTTGCAACTCCAGAACCTATAGTATAGCTGGTAAGGAGGGGGACCCTTGACTCCTGACCTTGATAAAATTAGCACTTTAAAGCTTTAATTTTCACAAACGAATTTCTTATTGTTTTCGGAAGTCTACAATATTTTTTAAAAAACCTGTTTTGCAGTAGGGAAACTATCCTAAAAATATATTTTTCAAGATTTTTTAATGTGTTTATTCAAACCAAATTAAAGCGTTCTAGTCTAAAGATTTCTGAGTTAAACTGCGGGCAGATGGACGGACATGACGAAACTATAACGGTCCCTATTTTACTTCAGAACCCTAAAAAATGTTAAACAAAATTGAGCAAAATCCGAAAACAGAACAGAAGTCTGTTGCATGATAGTTTCAATGATATTTTGTTTAGTGACTTCTCTTAGTTTATGCTATTAATGAATTACGAATTGCTCTGTAAAATGAAATCACAATGTAATAGTTTCAATGATATTTTGTTTAGTGACTTCTCTTAGTTTATGCTATTAATGAATTACGAATTGCTCTGTAAAATGAAATCACAATGCAATAGTTTCAATGATATTTTGTTTAGTGACTTCTCTTAGTTTATACTATTAATGAATTACGAATTGCTCTGTAAAATGAAATCACAATGCAATAGTTTCAATGATATTTTGTTTAGTGACTTCTCTTAGTTTATGCTATTAATGAATTACGAATTGCTCTGTAAAATGAAATCGCAATGCAATAGTTTCAATGATATTTTGTTTAGTGACTTCTCTTAGTTTATGCTATTAATGAATTACGAATTGCTCTGTAAAATGAAATCGCAATGTAATATTTCCCTAAAAATAAATGTAAATAATAGAACTTTTTAAAAATAAAACTGGTTTTCCGAGATACAGGCCTAACTTAGTTCGGGAACCTGTGGTAATTCTCATAAATAAGCACGATTTGTAAATGTAGCTATTAAGCATTTGTTAACTGTTGTAAAAGCTGTTGTATGAAATAAATACTTTTGAATTTCTTGTTTTTTAAAAAGTAATAATAATAATAACAATAAAAACATTTTATTGCCAATAAAATAATTAAAACTTAACATGCTAAAACTTAACTAAAAACTAAAATTAAAAAATAAATTCCATATAAAACACACAAAATTAAAACGTTAAAGTATTTCTTCATTTTGGCAAAAGGAACCACGAAGTATCCCACGCGGAAGGAAAAATTATCTTACATTGCAATAGATGTAATATTGTGCAAAAATATTTTACTAGGGTTTTATAGTGTTCTATTCTATGCATCAAAATAATTATAGAATAGGCTCGCCAACACTCGAGACCCCGGTAAAAAGTTATTAACGAGTCTAAATAAATCATGCCACTTGCTCTCCCACTTATTATCAAGATTCCGTTGATTCTGGTTTACTGGATGTACGGTAGTACGAACGAGAGTTTGGCACATTACCGTTATCGTCAAGAATTGCCCTAAGCCGAAGTTTGGTCTCACAGGAGACACCGTAGAGCAGGCTCTTTACCCACTTGATTAAAACTCATGCTGAGCATTCTGCTCGCCCGAAAAGTCCGGTTTCGCAGTAACGATCATTCGGACTAACTGCTTAATTTGATTTCGAAGAAAAGGCTTTTATTTCGCTTCCTCGTTATATATATTTGTCGCCTCTGTGGTCTAGTGGTCCAGCGTTGGCGATGACCACATGGGGTCCCGGGTTCGATTCCCGGGTCGGGCACATAAAAATGTGTTTTTTCAGTTTTCTGAGAAAGACAAAGTTGCCCGGGATTGAAAAGTGCCCGGTTGGCTTGCCACCTATCACATTTGTGGACCAAGTATCTTCGGCTAATCGTGGGTGCACTTGTTGTACCTCTGCCTACCTCTTCAGGGATATGGGCGTGGAAATACTTTTTTTCCTCACTATATAATTTTTTCCTAGCATTTATAATTACACAGTAAGTATAACAGAGTGGTAGCATAACATTCTGTTTTAATTTTATATAATATCATCTGCGGAAAAATAATATAGGAAAAAGTCTAAAGTTCCTTGCATTAAATAGCGGAACTCCAGTCGAAGTGCAAAAGTTCCGCAAGATATTTTAAATGCGTCCTTTTACCACGCTTTTGTTCTGCTCGTCTTTGTCCTAAGATGTTTTAATTTTATTGCAACATTCTTTTATACTATTACTTTGCTTTGAAAGCTGACTAAGGCAACATAGACTGACTAGATTTTTTTTCTCATCCTGAAAAAAATATATTATTAAAAAGAGAACCTGGCCGATAGCGCTTAGCTGGATATTCCTTTTATTGTTTTTGAATCATTTATACTGCGATATGAAATTCCACAATTGCTAATATTGAGGATGACTGACGTGTATAATGTGGTAATATTATACACGTCAATGTTGAGAATACAGTTTATTAGTATACAATATCATCACACAACAAAAAGATGATCACGATTTATTGATCAGCATTTAAGTTGATAGTTATAACAAAAATTACCCTAAAAAGAAGCAAAATTTTGTTTTTACAATAAATACCTGATTAACATCTATACTATACATCTATATTATATATATATATATATATATATATATATATATATATATATATATATATATATATATATATATATATATATATATATATATATTTATATATATCTATACTATACATATAATAAAATCGTAGAAAAGTCAAAAATGTACATTGAATATTTTTTAAAAGAATACTTGGTGCGTGATCTACAATCGATATCGAAGCCAAAAATATAGTTTTTAGAATTTTTGTCTGTTTGTCTTTTTGTCCGTATGTATTTCCGGGGTAAACTCAAAAAGTACTGCATGGATTTACTTCAAAATTTGCATGAATATTACTAACAGGTCAGGTCAACATATAGGCTACATATTATCACGCTATTACCTACGGGGGAGGTGCTGTGCGAACTAAACGAAGTCGGCGCGGACGAAGTCGCGGGCAACAGCTAGTTATATATACAGATAAACTGACAAAAGACTGTACATATATTGAACGACAATAGTTAAAGCTAATAGTTAATTAGTGTAGTTCAGGAAATATGGTCACCGCGTGAGACAATCAACTTGGAGGACAGTGGCAATTGTCAAGAGTTCAGTAAATCGCTATTTGTATTCGGTGAGTCTCAATATCTATGTGCGGGTGTCAATACATAAACATATTAATTGGATAATTAGTTCTAATTACGTACCAATTTTTTTATATATCCGGTATCAAAATCGAGTATTGAACACATTCCCGCACCCCGCATAAGGATAGCAACGCACCAATAACAACTTAGGTGTCTATAGGCGACGATTGTCGATATTTTTTATCATAAGATAGCAAACAGGCAGATGGGTCGCCTAATAGAAGATAAGCCGAAGAGGGGATTTTTGCATTTACTCGAGCGCGTCAGATTAACATAGGGGGGGGGGGGTACCTCGTATACTGTTGAGGCTCTTCGCCAAATATAAGACCTTTATCTAGAGGGGGGTGGCTAGAGCAGAAAAAAAAACAAAATTACAATAACTTCGGCCTGTAAAAATTATTAGATTATATTTTTTATTTTTTTCCTCATTCTTACATCATTTAGTCTATAATAAAAGAAAATTTGGACGCGCTCGAGAGTGTCAAAACAACGTTTTCCTTGCAACTTTGTGACCCTTCCACTCCCCCACACTTGAATCGGCAGATTTTTTAAATTTTAGGTGGCAATTAACCCACCATACCTTAATCTGACGCGATTTAGTGTTTCCGTTACAGATTTTTTTATCTGTAGATTTTTTCTCAACCATTGAAATGAAAAACATTATTAACCTTTTATTTTTCCTATATTTTAATCTACAAAATCCAATAGGTTCCTACGACGCTGGAGTAACTACCCATTTAGCATCTTGGGCTCCCAACTATAATTCAACCATCTCATATAGACACCAACATTGTTAATGGTGCATTGCTATTTTGTCTAGAGGTCTAATGCCACATGCATAAATTTAGGCTATCCTACCCTCTAAGCTGGAACACGACAGTGACAAGCATTGACGCTATTGCGGCAGGAATAGGTAAGGCGGTGGCAACAGACCCGGGCGAGAAAATGCAGAACTCTACCACCTAGTAAATCTCTTTCCATCAGTGCAGCCATTTTTTATTATGATATAAAAAATGCTTCCAAGTTTAACATATTAATCCGGATACATTTATGAGTATTTTATTGCGACCTAACAGCGATGCTACAATACCTAAATACAAAAATAAGGATATTTAATTATAACCGCCAGACCGCCCGCCATTTACATAACTAGTTGGAGCGTGACATCTGCGCCATTTAACGTCCAGCAGCCATTTAATAACATTATTCTAGGTCCACCCAAATAAAATTAGAACAAAAGTGTTATAATTTAAAGAAATTAAAGAAGATTTTTAATATTAATCGCTCCATTAGTCCAGTGGTCAGTGACCATGATTAAGCAATAGACGAGGCTCGGGTTCGATTCCCGAAGAACGATAATGACGGCGACAAGTATAAACCTGTTTATTCCTAAATTTTATTTAAAATATCATAAGATAGAAAACAAGCAGACGGCTCTCCGGATGGAAAGGGAAAACTATCGCCTTTAGACACCAAAGGTGTTAATACATTGCTATCGTTGCCACAAAGGCTTAATGTCAGATGTAATAGTTTTTATCGGCTACTTTACCTTCCAAACTGGAACACGACAGTGACAAGTACTGACGTTATTGAGGTAGGAATAGTAAGGCGATGGTATAAAACCAGGGTGAGGGAATGCAGAACTCTTCCACCCAATAGCCACGATGTTAGTGACTTGCCTAGCCAATCGTTCGTCCCTTACAAACGACCTAACAGATCGGCAAATTTAAAGGGAGCCCAGACAAACATGAAGGAAAAGGTTAGTTGTTTCATTAATATACTGACTTTAGTATTTAATCAGGTCGACTTGGAAAAGACCGTACACGTGGAAGGACATGATATTTAATGGTCGTTATAAACAATAAAATTATGATAAAAGGAAAATATAGCTCAACTACACAGTGAGCCTCCCTCGAAATTAGTGAAGTAATACTTAAAAAATACGGTCACCGCGCGGCGCGCTAACGTGTCCACTCATGAGTTTGGCAAATCGTCGTATATAAACAATGATCTTCTATATCTATATGCGGGTGTGAATATTTTTATTTGTCGCACAATAAAAATTTAGCTTTTTCTTCCAATAGCCATGGAACTGAATTTAGCTGTATAATACTTGGTCCCACAAATGTGATAGGTGGCAAGCCTATCGCCAACCGGGCACTTTCCAATCCCGGGCAACTTTGTGTTTCTCAGAAAACTGAAAAAACACTTTTTTTAAAAGTGCCCGACCCGGGAATCGAACCCGGGGCCTCACGTGGTCAACGCCAACGCTGGACCACTATATATATGTATGTATATATATGTATATGTATATTTCAAGAATTTCAATTTAAAGAGAATTCTCAAAACGACGTTATATAACAAAGGATGACTTTCTTCTGTTTCACACAATAAGGCGACCTAGAAATTGCATAGTCTTCATATCCTTTTGAAAGGTAAGGTCCATTCATTAGATCTAGGAATTAATATTAAGTGCAATAGGTCCTCAAGATATTTCTAATGCTTCTGTTACCGTGCTAAAGTTCTATTTTATTCTATTGTCTTTGTTCGACGACTCGCAGTTCAGCTGGATGTTTAGTATTTTTGATTTTCGAAATAAGGCAATAGTCGTTACGTCTTAACGTATAGTAATATTACGAGTATTATTTTTATTTTCATTTTGTTTAGATTGGCAATAAAAAGTTACAGTCTAGATTTTATATATTACATAGTGAGAGATGGCAGTGCCTTTCCAATTATAGGCAACCACAGCTTATACAGTTAGCTTAAAGTTAATAAACTAAGATATATTAAATTATATTAAAAATGAAAAGGTGTCAGATAGAAAAAAGGTTAAATAATGTAATTTATACATATATAATAAAATCGTAGGAAAGTTAAAACTGTACATTGAATATTTTTTAAAAGAATATATGGGGCGTGATCTACAATCGATATCGAAGCCAAAAATATAGTTATTAGAATTTTTGTCTGTTTGTCTGTTTGCCTGTATGTATGTCCGGGGTAAACTCAAAAAGTACTGCATGGATTTACTTCAAATTTTGCATAAATATTACTAACAGGTCGGGTCAACATATAGGCTACATATTATCACGCTATCACCTACGGGGGAGGAGCAGTGCGGAGTAAACGAAATCCGCGCGGACGAAGTCGCTGGCCACAGCTAGTGTAATAATAAAATTATATTAAAAGAGAAAAAATATATATCAGAGAGTCTGATACCAAATTGAATAAATAATTTTAATTATAAAGATTGAACAATTGTACTTTAGTATATTTGTAGTAACAAATTCAAAAACTGCTGAACGGATTGGATATAAATGTCACTGTTATTGTGACCAGACTGGTATCTACAGTTTCGCAACATCTCGCCGGGTGCCTCTTTCTAATTCCTTCCGTAAAAGCGTCAATGCTTGTCATTGTCGTTTTCCGATTTGAAGGGTAATGTATCCGGTAGACTTATGCACGTGACGCTGCCATCTCGCCACACGAATAGCAACGCATTATTAACATCTTTTGTGTCTATAGGCGATGGTTTCTCTTTTCATCAGAAGAGTAATATATTTTAAAAACATATCCAGCTTTGGTTTTCATAAAATAGCACTAGGGCGACCACAGAATCATGCGGACAAAGCTGGCACTATGACTTAAATTAGTGCTTTAAAGTAGTTTAACGCTTTACGCTGCATTCACTCTGTAACATAGGTTTAACTTTATACTTCTTTTTATATCCAATAACTAAAATACGTAACAAAAGTAACTTTGCAACGATCGAATTAGGCACAATTCAGATCGACCGGGTCGCGTCGGGCCGATGCAGTCGGAATTAAGCATTTTACAATACGGTAATTAAATTGGAATGTGTAAACAAGAACTAAACTTCATATTTTGACCGCCCCGTTGGTCGAGTGGTTAGCGATCCTGACTACGCAATCAACGGGGCTCGGGTTCGATCCCCGACGGGGACAAGCATTTGTGTGATGAGCATAAATGTTTGTATTTCCGGGTTTGGGTGTTTATTAAATATATTCTGGTATTTATATATGTATTTCTATGTATTAGTATCGTTGACTAACACCCATAACACAAGCAAATAGTTTGCTTACTTTGGGGTTAGATCAGTAAGTGTAATTTGTCCCCTGAATATTTATTTATTTATTATTATTTATTATATTTACGTCACTTTCACGTTCCGCGGATGGATGGATGAACGGCTCCAAACTGCTCCGAATAGTTCCGAAGGATGACAGAATATAGTCGACTTCATCGACATGCGTTTATGTCCGTTTGGAGTCGTATGGCTGTCGTAGGTATTAACAGAGTTTAGCGGTGCTGCGAGTTGAGCAATCCAAGTGACGTATGGCTGACGTGGCACGCTTTGATGGACTCGGATGGCTTTGGCGGCACGCGTCCGGATTACACGGTATGTGTAGTGTGTACCCATCGGTTCTGGTACAGTCCGATGCGAGTCGGTCGATGTACACCTATTAAACCCTACACTTCACGTAGTTCAACGCACACTTTATCGTTTTTTCATTAAAATATATAACTAGCTTACACACTAAACATTAAACGAAAATAAATTAAATCGCAGTACTCCAGGTTAAATACAAACTTTCTTAATATATTTCTATTGCATCATGTAACCGGCTTCTAGTTTTACGTGTTCTTATTCAAAGACTTGCAACATTGGTTTGACAAACTTCTAGGGTGAAAATATAGGATTAGCGATATTATTTAACTAAAATACAAAAAATATTGTTAAAAATTTTTTTTTTTTAAATCTGTATAAGGACACCCTAATCCTAAGCCTAGTCCTAATTACCTATCACTGTGAAACATATTGTCACAGAATATATATTTTTCTCAAACGTGTGTGGAATTTTTGTTATTATCATGTTAATATGTCGAACAAAGAGCACGCGAAATATATTAAGTATTTACATAATATATTTACATACGGTCTTACGTGATCAATAAATCGCACCAACATACAATCTGTTGCTTTACTCGTTCGTTCGTGTACAGCGAAAGTTCAAAGTTTGCAACTCTAAATCGAGTTAAGGAGAATCCAACCCATTTCTGCCAGGCAGGTCGCAAAAGACGACCGATTGGCTATCGGGTCACTACCATCGTGGCTACTAGGTGGTAGAGTTCTACATTGTCTCGCCAGAGTCTGGTACCACCGCCTTACCTATTCCTGCCGCAATAGCGTCAGTGTTTGTCGCTGTCGTGTTTCGGTTTGGAGGGTAAGGTAGCCGGTAAACTTTGCATGTGGCATTAGACCACACCACAAGATAGCAACGCACCATTAACATCTTTGGTGTCTATAGGTGATGGTTGACTCTTTCCATCAGGAGACCCATCTGCTTGTTTGCTATCTTATGATATAAAAAAAGAGTCAACTCGATTTAAGCACAACTCGAGTTAACTCGAGTTGACCCATCACTATTAAAAGCGGTATGTGTCGGTTATCGCTGAAAATAGGCGATAGTCGTTATCAGGTCAATAAAATGCTGCGATGGGAGTCAGTACTCATCTCGCCTAAAGACAAAACGGTAAATAGTGGTGTACCGATAAATTTATACACAGTCGGTTTACTCTGCTTAATGTAATATTTTATCACTTATACACTTTCACTGTTTCACAATGAAGCTATTATCATTTATTACCAACCGGTTTCGCTTACATAAGCATCATCAGAGCAATTTATAGTTACAAACTATACACAAAATTAAATGTCAAAAAAAATAACGAAGGCAAATGCACATCCTACCCTCAAAATATTCGTTGCCGTAACTGACGTAGGGTTGTCAACACTATTGGTAACGACTTCCCCACGAGTAGGGAAAAGATCAATGTTCAAAAAATTACTTAATGTCACTAAAATTATCTACGATTAACTAAATTGTCACGTCAAAAAATAATTTCAACAAATTATCACATAGTGGTTAAAAACACAAAATTATAATTATCATAGTAAATCTGCTACAAATGTCAAAATTTTATACTTTAGTCAATCCCTATAAATATAAAATTATTATTCAATTATTAATGTCCATAATTAATTCAATATACTAATATAAATTAATAAAACCAATAAAAAAATCAGCCTCACAAACTATGTACTCTACTTAACCCACAAGTGAACTGTGCGAAATAATACAGTTACTACTATATGTATTTTAACCACATTGTCGTAACTTATAACGTTCTTCTTAAAATTAAAAAAGTTTGACACTTTTTTGGTTAGAGCAACCGACCTTCATCCTCAAGGTACGCGATGCTCTTACCAAATAAGCTAAGGCTCGATTTACACCGCCGCGGAACGGAACAAAAGCGCCTTTTGCAACGAATTTCTGCATAGCATAAAGAACTATATCTCAAATCGGAAAAAGATCCACTGAGGGCGCCGACAGTAACTAGCGGAATTCTCGAGAACGCGCGAAGATACCCAAAGATCACGCGACATTTTTTGGCTCATATTTGGTTAGAATGTTATACAATTGACATAAAGTTCATTATGATATATACAATGTGCGCTGTAGAATTGCACGACTTAATTCCACTGTCCCCGTTTTTCTATCGATCGTCGAGGCGCACGGATACTAAGCATCCTCATATGGTGGAAGTTCCACATTCTCGGACGAAACGGTTCGACGCGACATTCTTGACCCGAACCGCAAGGGACTGAAATATGCTTCCTGAGTATATGTTCCCCGATGGGTACAACCTGAGTATCTTCAAGAGAAGAGTAAACAAGTACCTTCTAGGGTAGCGCAATCCATTTTAGGCCACATTTTAGCTTACCATCATGCGAGATCGTGGTCAAGCGCTTCCCTATCTTTAATTAAAAAAATCGAAAAAGTCGCTTTCATTCCGATCCTCGACAGTGTAAATGGAGCCTTACATTTATGTTATAAGATAGTAAGTATGCTATCCTTGAGGCGGAGTCTGATGCCACATGCATGAGTTTACCGACTACCTTATCCTCCGGAACGCGACAGAGACATGCACTGACGCTATTGGGGCGAAAAAGCAATGCGGTGGTACCAGAACCGGGCGAGAAAGTCTATAATATGTGGGCAGAGCACGCTATATAGCTTTAAAGCACAACTTACCTTAGTTCCGTCAGCTCTTTTATAAAAGTTTCCTCGTCCATCGGCTTTAAACGGTTTTTGAAATTGAGTGGTGGCATTTCTCCCATTTGTTGTAGAGCGCTGTCTGTGCCAGCGTACCGCTGAGTGAGGTTAGATCTGAACAGATAAAAAATCGTCAACTGTGAGCTCACAGATAGTTACTCTGTATTGGCCCCGACCCCCTTTGAAGAGTCTGCTATCTGCTATTCTGCCAGGTTGTTAAAAGGCAAATAAAAGCCTGGGATTATTTGCTCCTCATATATAAGGTCATTAAAAAAATATCTATGGGACAAATTACACTTAGGTACTGATCTAACCCCAAGGTAAGCAAATTATTTGCTTGTGTTATGGATGTTAGTCAACGATACTAATACATAGAAATACATAGATAAATACTAGATTATATTTAATAAACACCCAAACCCGGAAATACAAACATTTATGCTCATCACACAAATGTTTGCCCCCGTCGGGGATCATACCCGAGCCCCGTCGATTGCGTGGTCAGAGTCGCTAACCACTCGACCAACGGGGCTGTCATTCCATAATAGGTGAAAATATTTTAACACAGCGTTCGAAACGAAGGTTTGAAACTTTTATTCAAGGGTTTGAGATTTGTATGAAATTTTATTCGTACAAATCAAAAAGTTTTACACCCTTGAATGACATCTGTTTTTAGCTGGATATCTTTGATTAGAAGTACCGAACAATGGGTTTAAATATTTTCACCTATTATGGAATGACCTAATACATTTTTTTAATCTTGTAATATTGTAAAAAAAGACATGAAAAAAGACAGTCCCGTTGAGTTTGTTGTGCCGGATCTTCTCAGTGTGTGGCCACGTTTTTGATCCGGTAGTAATTTTAAAAAAATATGTTGACGTGTCAAAATAACTTGTAAAAAGTTTTATGAATAAACTTGTAAATAGTATAATATTTATACTTTTGATTTCAGAAATGATTGGCTATTTGTGTTCCTACCATTGTGACTACTAAGCGGTAGATGTCTCGCCTGGGACTCAAGTACGGATTCAGCTCCTCAAAAAGGTTGTGATCATGACCACCCAAAAATCGACTAAGTGTGAGTCAGAAACTGATCCGCTCCCGCCTCCCGATGAATATACTGCATTCCCAAAAAAGTATCTTTACACCCGTATCTCCAAAAAGACAGGAAGATAGTTCCATTGAACTTGATAGATGTCAAGCTTATCGTCAACCGGACGCTAATCTAATCCCTGGAACGTTGTTTTTTTATCAGAAACTGTATAAAACACTTTTTCGAATTTCCCGACTCGGGAATCGAACCCGGAACCTCATGTGACCACAACCATAACACCGATACCGAACCACTAAGAAAAAACTCCACTTTATCCCAAAAAGGTAAATTACAAAAAAAATGTTAAATAAAAGATTAATTGATTGTGTGATTAATTCTTCTTTTGCTTGAGATCAAATGAGAAGTATACCCTATATTTTCCATTTCTGATGTGGGGTTCCATAAATACAGATGATCGGAAGTCGCTTCCTGCATTTAAATTATTAGATAATGTATTTATCGCTTGCAGTGCGGTGCAGGAAAATTGATCCTTTGTTAGTTCTAACTTCTCTTTAATTCAAAGAATAATCTAATTTGAGGCAAACATAAGTAGGATGAGTCAAAAAAAAACCGTAGCAATTGTCGATGCTACTGTAGCAGTAATGGGTAAGCGGAGCCACTAGGAAAACCGAAAAAGTACGAGTTGTATTCGCATACCGAGGGATCCGTACAAACTTGTAGGTATTCTTAGCTATTTCATGATTCTAGGTCAACGGGACCCTAAAGATTTTGATTCCCTTGTAAAATCGCAAAATAAACGATCACATATTTTTATCGTTTTTTGTGATGTAATTAAAAATTTATGTTTTTCGGTATTTTATATGTGCCGTCATTGCCGCTTGCCAAATTTAAAATTCTGGGTCGACGGGAAGTACCCTAGGCTTTGATTCACTTATTAAATCGCAAAGAAATCACAAAATATGCGACATAAATGGTCATATCTTTTGATCGCGTTGACTTACAAGTTTGATTTTTTCACAGATAAGACGAACTATAAACCCGAGTATTTGATATAAATTTCAACTTGATAACTTTACGCTTTCCTGAGAAGTAGGGATTTGACAGGCAGAAAATGAAGTGATCCTGTAAGGGGTCAGTTTTTCCTTGTGAGGTACGAAACCCTAAAAAATATTAACACTTGGCGATGCTATTGTGACAGAATTGGGTGGGTGGAGTCAAAAAAACAATTTCACTTGGCGATGCTGTTGTAACATAATGAGTAAGCGAAGACACCAAAAAACCTATTAACACTTGGCGACGCTGTTGTGACTGAATAGGTAGGCAGAGTCAATAAAAATCCATTAACACTAGGTGACGCTATTATGACCGATTGGGTAGGCAGAGTCAATAAAAACCCATTACCACTTGGCGACGCTATTGTGACTGAATGGGTAAGCAGAGTCAATAAAAATCCATTAACACTAGGCGACGCTCTTATGACAGATTGGATAGGCAGGGTCAATAAAAACCCATTAACAATTGGCGACACTATTGTGATAGAATGGATCCGCAGAGTCAATAAAAACTCATTAAAATTTGGCGACGCTATTATGACAGAATGGGTACGCGGAGTCAACGAAAACCCAATAACACTTTGCGATGCTATTGTGACAAAATGGGAATGCGGAATCAACAAGAAATCTATTAACACTTGGCGATGCTCTTGTGGCAGGAATAGGTAGGAGGAGTCATCAAAAAAAAATCAGGAACAATTAGCGATGTTCATGTGGCAGGAATAAGCAGAAAAAGTCAACACACCACTTTACTAGGTGGTAGAGTTCTGCATTGTTTCGCCCGGGTCTGGTACCACCGCCTTACCTATTCCTGCCGCAATAGCGTCGGTGCTTGTCGCTGTCGTGTTCCGGTTTGGAGGGTGGGGTAGCCGGTAAATTTATGCATGTGGCATTAGACCTCGCCACAAGATAGCAACGCACCATTAACACCTTTGGTGTCTATAGGCGATGGTTGACTCTTTCCATCAGAAGACCCATCTGCTTGTTTGCTATCTTATGATATAAAAAAAAACACCAGGTGTGATGTTGCGGAGCTCTACTACCTAATAGTCACGATGGCACTGCCTTGACATTCATTCGTTTTTACGACCTTCTTTTTGCTATTTCAAGTCATCATCTACATGTTTTACAAATTTTATTTCAACCGCTTTTTCGTAATTGAGTAGCAAACATCCATTTATACATCCAAATATCAAAACTTTCGCATATATAGTATTAATGTGGATTTGTACGAGTGCATAATTACGTAATATATGACAAGAAAAGTATAAACTCACCGTAATTCATACTTTTGTGTCTGTTTGTAAACAACATGCAATCTTCTAATGTAAGTATATTTACGCTCTCCCTCGTGCTTTCAATTGCTAATTTTATATTTATCTGCACGCTTCAGAAGTGCTTTTACTTTGAAATATTTCGTATATTTTTATAATAATCATCTCTGCATGAAAAGAGTTATTGTGATATTTTACCTAACAGCGCTAAACTTTAAACCAAAGCTTTGTCTATACTAATATTTTTATAAGACTTTAGACTGATAAAGGACAAAATATTTAATTTAAAATGTATTTGATGATGCTCAGTTACTCAAATTTTACTTGAAAACGTCTTTCTTTCAGTAGGTATGTGTGTGTATGTTACGTATTGAAAAGGGTACATCAAACATCAACGAACATCCGGACAAGACAAAGAATATAGCAAAATCTTCAGCTGAGGCATGTAACCCTTGTTACCTGTTACCTCGTTACTTATTAGATTAGACTGATAAAGGACAAAATATTTACTTGTAAAAGTCTTTGATGATGCTCAGTTACTCAATTTTTACTTGAAAATGTCTTTCAGTAGGTATGTATGTGTATGTTGTGTATTGAAGAGGGTACATCAAATATCAACGAACATCCGGACAAGACAAAGAATATAGCAAAATCTTCAGCTGAGGCATGTAATCCTCGTTATCTGAGACTTATTATATTAGACTGATAAAGGACAAAATATTTACTTTAAAAAGTCTTTGATGATGCTCAGTTACTCAATTTTTACTTGAAAACGTCTTTTTTTTCAGTAGGTATGTGTATGTATATTGTGTATTGAAGAGGGTACATCAAACATCAACGAACATCCGGACAAGACAAAGAATATAGCAAAATCTTCAGCTGAGGTATGTAACCTTCGTTATCTGAGACTTATTAGATTAGACTGATAAAGGACAAAATATTTACTTTAAAAATTCTTTGATGATGCTCAGTTACTCAATTTTTACTTGAAAATGTCTTTCTTTCAGTAGGTATGTGTGTGTATGTTGTGTATTGAAGAGGGTACATCGAACATCAACGAACGTCCGGACAAGACAAAGAATATAGCAAGATCTTCAGCCGAGGCATGTAATCCCATTGTAATCCTCGTTATCTGAGTTATATATGCTTACCCACAGACTACCATAATAGTTATAATATATACCTACTAGCTGGGTGACCGAGCTTAGCTCGGATGGTGTTTTTTCAATGAATGAATGAATACTCTTTATTGCGCACCAAATTTAACAAAATAGATTATGTAAAATACTTATAGCTAATAATTATGTATATAGTGGGTACACAAAGGCGGTCTTATCGCTAAAGAGCGATCTCTGCCAGACAACCTTTAGGTAGAGGAGATCTTATAATTAATATATTTAAGGTGGTGGTGCCATTAAATTCAGTGACATAATTTCCTAATACAATCTATATTATGAAATTTTTTAATAATAACTAAATAAATATATAAATAATATAAATACATACGACGATATATATATAAATATATATAATATATATAAATATATATACACATACACACATACACATACATATTATATACATAATAAACATATTTGTATATCCATAAATACAATACATTACATATACACTATATTAAAATTACATATATAAAACTGTACTAGATATGTACTAGACATATATTCATATACATATACTACACACATACACATGCAAACTTACATATTACAATTCAAACTAAACTAGAAAACTCTGTAATGATTTATTTATAGATTAAGATAATGATTTTTAAGAGCTGACTTAAAGGAGTGTAAACTAGGAGCTGTTTTGATGTTAGTTGGAAGGGAGTTCCATAACCGAATAGCTTGACAAGTAAATGACTGGTGATAATAATTAAGATTTTGAGAGGGGACCCGCAAAAGTAGGTTATCCGCCGATCTTAACTGTCTTAATTCACCTCCCAAAAACTCAAACCTCTCTTTTAAGTAGTTAGGGGTGCGAAAATCAAAAAGAATACAGTACAGAAGAGAAAGAATGTGGACATTACGGCGGAGACGGACTGGCAACCACTTGAGTTTTGTTCGGTATTCAGTGACATGATCATATTTACGTAGACCAAATATGAACCTTATACATAAATTTTGGAGTCGCTCAAGCTTATTGAACTGCTCACTAGTAAGGTCAACGTAACAGGCATCCGCGTAATCTAAAATAGGTATAAAAATAGCGTCTGCAATCGCAATTTTAGTAGGAACTGGAAGTAAGTTACGCAATCGTTTTAGCGAATTCCAAGTGGCAAAAACTTTTTTGCTTACCTCCTGAATTTGTTGCGTCTATGATAAAGTTTCGTCTAACTGTATTCCTAAATTTCTAACAGACTTGCTGTAGGGTATAGTTACACCATCAATTTCAAGTTGTGGCAAAACAGTCCAGTCTATTTTTGCAATTTGTTTTTTCCCCCCAATAATAATAGCCTGAGATTTTTTAGGATTTATAGCTAACCCATAGTTTCTACTCCAGCCCGAAATAGTTGCCAGATCATTATTAATCTGCGAAATAGCTGAATGAAGATCATCAAAGGCCGATTGGGTATAAATTTGGAGATCGTCTGCATACATGTGGTAGACCGAAGATAAATGATTGGTTATAGAATTAACAAAAACAGCAAAGAGAAGAGGAGACAGAACGCCACCTTGGGGAACGCCAACAGTGTTACAGGACCAGTCCGAGAACAACTACCCTACCTGAACACGTTGTCGTCGTTCCTTTAAATAGCTTCGAAACCATTCAACCACCGATGGAGATATGTTAATAGACCTCAAGAGACTTAACAGTATATCGTGGTCGACCGTATTAAATGCATTGCTAAAATCAATTAAGGAAAGTACGGTAAGTCGCTTGTTATCCATACCATGACGTATATCATCAGTTACCTTTACGAGGACAGTGGTCGTGCTGTGGCCAGGTCGGAAGCCAGATTGGGAACAATTAAGTAAATTATTTTCAGAGAGGTAATGATGAATTTGTTTATGAACTAGTTTTTCCATAACTTTTGATAGAAATGGAAGCACTGATATCGGTCGAAAATCAGAAGGGGCTACAGGATTTGATGTTTTAGGTAGCGGAATTACTTTAGCTTCTTTCCATACGTCTGGATAAACACTATCCTCAATCCTCGTTATCTGAGTTATATATGCTTACCCACAAATTACCATATTAATTATAATATATACCTACTAGATGGGTGACTGAGCTTAGCTCGGATGGTGTTTTTTCATTTACATGTGTAGCAATCGTCATAATAACAAACATAACGGCTCATTGATAACACGTTATTGTAATACCAACTGACAAAACTTCATTGTAATGCGTAACATAAAAGAGTTATAAACTGTATAAAAGGCCGCACCTCGCTTCGAAAAGTGTCAGTCGTTGTGTTCTTTCTTTTGCGGTAACCATGCCCGATTACATTACAAAATAAATGTAAATAAGATATAAGTGATGGTAAAATTGACTATGAATATAATTATGTTTACTTTCCATCGTTAACACTTGGTGAAACTCCGTCATAATTATTGTTTTAAATTTTACACTTGTACTGTTTGTACTGTGTGTATATAATTAGTGAATTGTGAAACAGTACAAGTGTAAAATTTAAAACAATAAATATAATTATGAATATAAGTGACTTATGTTGTTTAATTTAAAGAAATACTGCACCTTTGACGAAGACTTATCAAACTTATACACTAAACCTTTGAAGAAGAATTATCAAACGTTTTATACATGTGAAAACGGATTGTCATGGAGGTGATACTTACTAAGATAAATTTCGATAGTAAAAGACTAGCAAGATCCTAAGCTGTCATCTTACATTGTAATGAGATTTATGCATTCATGAGATTAACATTTTATAAAAAAAGTAGGAGGCTCCTACGCTGGTAAGAGTTTAGCAAAGGTCCAACAGTTTTCCCCGTGTTGGTCCTGGGCTCCTTTGAAGAATAGGCCAACTGCCGTTCTGCCAGGCAGGTCGTAAAAGGCGGACTTATTGGTTATACGAGTCACTAACATCGTGGCTACTAGGTGGGAGAGTTCTGCATTGTCTCGCCCGGGTCTGGTACCACCGCCGTACCTATTCCTGCCGCAATAGCGTCAGTGCTTTTCACTGTCGTATTCCGGTTTGGAGGGTAAGGTAGCCGGTAAACTTATACATGTGGCATTAGACCACACAAGATAGCAACGCACCATTGACATCTTTGGTGTCTATAGGCGATGGTTGACTCTTTCCACCAGGAGACCCATCTGCTTGTTTGCTATCTTATGGTATAAAAAAAAGTTACGTTGCCGACCTTGTTGGTATATGCCGTGCAAGAGTTATTATGGCTTATCCGTTTTAAAACACCTACTGCAACAAATAAATGCCTCAAAAATCTCACGCTTCTAAATTTCCAGACATTGAGATTGTAGAGCTTTCAGAGGTTTTAATACATTACAAATTTATAAAAAGTTACCTTAGAGTACTGCCATTGGTAAAGATGAAAAAGGCTACTTCAGATCTCTCCTGTTGCAGTCTCGTTACTAGTTTTCCAAGTTCTGTTGCACGGCTGACCTATTGAATAAAAAAAGTACAAAATCGCATTAATATAATTTTATTATTACCAGTAGAATAGTTAGAGGCCTTTTTAAAGAATGGCCTTATGCCAAAGCGTTTGTAAATTTATGGCTGGGTTTTTGGCATAAAGTTTATATTAGAAAGAGACAAATAGGCGAAAGAGAAAGAGCGGGTAAACATAGTGTTTAGCAACGTGTGTTGTAACGCGATTTTGTTGTCACTAGATATCGCTCTGTGGCCGAAATTCTACCATATATTAAACAATGAAATTTCTTTGAAGTTTGATAACAGACTTTAGCCCTGAAGGAAATATATAGGTCATGTGTGTATGTAACAGGTCGGGGCAAAAGTATTTTCGTATTTTGAATGTATTACATGGGGCACACTAAAAGTTTTGCACTTCTAGCTAATCGGAAAAATTTGAATTTCGAATGTTATATTTTTAAAACAACCACAACAAGGTTGCAACCTTCTTAGTAAATTAAAAATAGAACTGGCGGGAAACGATTTGTCAATTGTTTCTTATCAGACATCAAAGTTCTACGTACGCAACGAAAATGGAATTAAGTCGAAAAGATTTTAAAAGCGATGATTTTTTATGATTTTAAAAGTCCCCGACGAGACGACCCAAAAGCCGCATTCTCCTACACCATGATAACGCTTCTTCATACACGGCCAACAAAACAAAGTCATTTGTAGCTTCCGAAAAAGTAAATCTCGTCCCTCATCTTGCGCATAGCCCTGACTTAGCAATCTGTGATTTCTGTATTTTCCGCAATATCAAAGATTTGATGAGAGGTATTACTTTTATCAACTCCGAAGAGGCAGTGATAGCGTTCAATCAGCACGTAGAAAACATGCCTTCATATGGTGGTCCTCCTGTTTTAAAAAATGGTTCGGTCGCATGAAAAAATGTTTAAAATGTAAAGGAGATTATTTTGAAAAGCAATAAACATAATATTTTGGTTATAATACGTTGTTTTTTTAAGTTACGCAAAACTTATAGTGGAAACTACGTATCTTCAGTTTAATAATTCAGTGTCGTTTAATCATTTTTTTTCAAATACAACGAGCGTTATAAGGCGTGCACTTTTGAAGTTTCCAAACTTTACAATCGACCCAAAAGGAAAGGTTATCAATTCGGTTGTATGAAAATTCTTTTTTTGTTTGGGAGAGTATACTTCCCGTGTGATTCCATATTAATTTTGTGAAGATCTGATACAGGGTTCCGGAGACACGGGAAATGGGAAGTCAGTTGTTGCAGTTTTACTGCGAAAAAAATATTTTTTCCTTTCTTAGCTTATTGTGTCATTGTAGAAGCATATATTATGTACCACAGACCACAAAAATACTAATAGACACGGTGTTGGGCGTAAAACGCGTAGTGATTTTATTTCATCTGTAAATATTAAAGTAACTTTGTATTTCTTTTTGTAAATGCAAGCGTGTTGGTCCTTTGAAGAATATGCCAACTGTCGTTCTGCCAGGCAGGTGGGCGACCAGGAAGGCAACCGAGTGGCTATGCGAGTCACTAACATCGTGACTACCAGGTGGTAGAGTTCTGCATCGGCTCGACCGGGTCTGGTACCAACGCCTTACCTATTCCTGCCGCAATAGCGTCACTGCTAGTCACTGTCGTGTTCCGTTTTGGAGGGTAAGGTAGCCGGTAAACTTATGCATGTGGCATTAGACCACGCCACAAGATAGCAACGCACCATTAGATAACATCTTTCGTGTCTATAGGCGATAGTTGACTCTTTCCATCAGGAGACCCATCTGCTCGTTTGATATCTTATGATATAAAAAAGCGACATTGATATCCTAAGAAATTTCATTGAAAGGCGTATCCAGTTTAATCCGTGTTATGTACATATACTGATTCTATAAAATATATTTTAGTAATAATATTTTATATAAACGCGATTTTTTTCAGTAGTTCCCAATTCGTTTGCTTCGCTCGTTCAAAAAAAAAGTTTTAAAATAAAAATAAAAGAATAAAGTGAACAAACACGAACTAAAATTTTCCTCTGTTAATTCGTTACTCTGTTGATAGCCGTCGATGTCACGTTCGGCGACGAGCTTTGACACCGAGTAATTGCGATTTTATTTACTGTGGAAATAACAGAAGCCGAGGGAGTTACCGGCCTTAGATACTATACTATATGTAGAAACATAAGTGCATTGGTCTTTTGGTTTTTTTTTTGTTTATTGAGTTTTACAAATTGACTAGCCCTGGATTTCGAGGTTTACAATGCCTTACGGCACTCCACTATAAACGGTTTTAAAGATTCTGACTGGACTTAGACTGAAATGGAGTCATGCTATCAGTCTGTTCATCTGTCAGCATGTCTACAAGGGTACGTGAAGCAAAGACTACAGTCATATTTATAAAAACTGACAAACGCTTTCGGACGAAATTCGACTATAGACTAAACAGTAAAATCTCTTTTAAATTCGACAACCGATTTTTAACCATAAACAAGTAGTTTTCTTAAGGCGCGGTGTTACCTCAACATTCACAAAACTGGATTTTTTTAACGCTCGGGTACGAGGAAACCCAAGAAAATTATTCCACGCAAAAAATACAGAGTATAGAAAAAGGTCTAAGTAAAAATGTTAACTGAATCTTAAATTTTTATTGAAAATAAAAAACAAATATAACATTACATATTTGTTTTTTATTTTCAATAAAAAAATTGGAATTTGCTTCACAAAAATAAACTTTGCCGTCGATTTTCTCTGTATTTTCAGCGGTAACAACAACTTTTTTAAAAAGAATATTATAGGAATATAGTTTTATTAAAACTTTAACCAAACCAGACCAGGTGGTAGTTCTGCATTGTCTCGCCCGGGTCTGGTACCACCGCCTTACCTATTCCTGCCGCAATAGCGTCAGTGCTTGTCGCTGTCTTGTTCCAGTTTGGAGGGTAAGGTAGCCGGCAAACTTATGCATGTGGCATAAGACTTCGCCACAAGATAGCAACGCACCATTAACATTTTTGGTATCTATAGGCGATGGTTGTTTCTTTCCATCAGGAGACCCATCTGCTTGTTTGTTATCTTATGATATAAAAAAAGACAAATATTGAATTAAATGCGTATATTCTGAGTTATCTAAGGAAATCCCGAAAATTATATGTTTATTTGCAGTCTAGTTATAGCTTTAATAAAATATTTTTGTTTCCTTTGCTTTGTAATTTTCAACCTTATTTAACGTTTCGTAAATATAAAATTAGATTACGCGGTAATATACAGTTGTGTGGATAAAATCGACGTTTTTAAATCGTAGTCATACCGCGCCTTAAATAAAGATTTTAGCCCTAAATAAAATGATTGTTATTGTCGAATTACGGTTTTCAGGTTAGTATCTAGTTTTTCATAAGAGAAAGATAAGGACGTAGCATTAATTTCCATAAACAATCAACATTATAAAATTGCATGAATTCCAACGCTGTATATATAAAAATAGCTTTATCTCTGTCTAACAAGTTTGAATTTTCATAATAGACAAAGCTACAAAATTTTTGTTAGTGTTCTAATTTCAAATAATTTAAGAAAATAACGTCACCTTAAACAGCTTGCGCCCGATACGCCATTACTAAAATACGCTGTCAATGTACGTAAAATGTCAATAACCCTTTGTTTACAAAATATTAAATTGATTTGAGCGTTTATTTGTATGTTTCTGTAATTTTAGTGTGTAGGTACGTTTAATCTAAAATAGAATCTATAATATGTTAAAGTAACATGCCTAATTGCAATATAGTTTATCAATTTTTATGTAGACAGTAAACAGCTATTCTTTAGTCCGCCATTACGCGGGACGAAATTACACGGTTTTCCCTCAGTTATTTCATATCTAGTAGTAGTTTCTTTCATCTAAGTATCTGGTAGACTTATACATGTAGCATTGTCACCCCGTTGCCATCCCGCCACATGGATAGCAATGCATCATTAACATATTTGGTTTCTATAGGCGATAGTTTCTCTTTCCCCCAGGAAAGCCATCTGCTTGTTTGGTATATGTAGGCAAATTAAATTCTTTCATTCTTTCTTCATTCAAGGCATTCTTTTGAGGCTCTACAGCAAATATATTTATATAGATGCCCTATATATAGAGGCGGGTAACTTGGGCAGAATAAAAACAAAATTCCAATAACTTTGGCTTGTGGAAATTGTCAGATTAAACATATTTTTTGGTTATTCCTATATTATTTTCTCTATAATAAAAGAAAATTCAGACGCGCTCGAGAATATCAAAACAATGTTGACTTTGCAAGTTTGTAACCCTCCACTCCCTTACGCTACACTTGAATCGCCAGATTTTCTATATTTTAGCTGGAAATTAACCCATCATACATTAATCAGACGCTCTTCAGTGTTTCCATATCACAGTTTTTTTTTTAAACTTTTTTTTATCTGTAGATTTTTTCCCCACTATAAAAATGAAAAACATTATATAACCTTTTATTTTTCGTTTAATTTATTCTACAAAATCCAATAGGTCCCTATGACGCTCGAGTAACTAACTATTTAGCATCTTGGGTTCCCCTACTAATAGGTTTATCGGCTACCTTACCTTCCATACTAGCTCTCTTAGCTTACAAGAGGGTATCCTTAGTGTTATAGTTTCTTTATACACCAAATAACAGCCATTGTACAGCCTATAACAGCTTGTACAGCTATTGTGCAGCCTACATAACGCAATAAGCTGTATAACTTGGGGCCCTTTTTGGTGTTATATCGGCTGTAGAAGCGTTTCTACAGCCTTTGTACGGCTTCGTATACAGCTTTAAGTTTAAAAATGAACCTAAATGCAGCCTATGTACAGCTTAACGTGCTACTTGGGTTATAAAATGTAGTTAGAGAAGTTTTTATAGGCGGTGAACTTGTGCGGAAATGTCCTTTATTGACAGTACTTAAACAAGTTAAATGTTCATACTATGAAAAAATAAAGTTCCTCTTCTTAGTCCGCATTATCGTGATGGGCAACCTTGCAGCCTTACATTGTACA
This sequence comes from Apodemia mormo, assembly GCA_036924255.1. NCBI lineage: Eukaryota > Metazoa > Arthropoda > Insecta > Lepidoptera > Riodinidae > Apodemia > Apodemia mormo. Next base: position 34,139,653 of record JAUPFN010000012.1, on the reverse strand, counting down.
TAGCCCGACACGTACTTTATCATTTGTATTAGAATAAACACTGCAAGTATTAACGTAAGTCAATTTGTACAACGACAAAGTGTAAAAAAAACAGCCAAGTACGAGTCGGACTCGTGCACGAAGGGTTCCGTACCATCATAGCAAAAAAAAGGAAAAAACACGTTTATTGTATGGGGACCCCCCTTAATTTTTTTTATATCATAAGATAGCAAACAAGCTGATGGGTCTCCTGATGGAAAGAGTCAACCATCGCCTATAGACACCAAAGGTGCTATTAGTGCGTTGCTATCTTGTGGCGAGGTCTAATGCCACATGCATAACTTTACCGGCTACCTTACCCTCCAAGCCGGAACACGACAGCGACAAGCACTGACGCTATTGCGGCAGGAATAAGTAAGGCGGCGGTACCAGATCCGTATCCGTATCCGGTCGAGCCGATGCAGAACTCTACCATCTAGTAGTCACGATGGTAGTGACGCGAATAGCCACTCAGTCGCCTTTTACGACCTGCCTGGCAGAATGGCAGTTGGCCTATTCTTCAAAGGAGCTCGGGACCAACACGGGGAAAAAATATTATATTTATTTTTAGTATTTGTTGTTTTTTAAAAATTTCAACTATCACAGTTTATGAGGTACAGCCTGGTGATAGACAGACAGATGGACAGACAGGCAGCGGAGGCTTATTAGTAATAGGGTCCCATTTTATCTTTTAGGTACGGAACCCTAAAATCAAAAAAAAAACCCCCACAAATTTCTTACGCATTTCGTCTCAGAAACATTTTTTTCGTGAAAATTTTCGAGTAAAATACCAAGCCGCTAGTAAAGAACTACGGCCCCGCGTTTCACGGCTGCTGGTGAGCAAAAATGTGTCATTACAGTGAACTAAATGTCACAACACAAGTATAAATTTATCGGCTGCCTTACATTTTATATTCAAGATTTTTTATGATAGCTCCGCATAGTCTAGACACATGTTACGAGTGAATATATTGGAATGTTTTTTTTACAACCTTTAAGTGTAATTATCACTAGATTTTTGAAATGTTTTTCGTTGAAACAATTTATGTTAAGATTACCTATTTGGTCGTCGGAATTTAACCATCAAAATTTTAGGGTAAAAATAGGGAGAGTGGGCAAATAAGGATGAAATCCAAAAAGCAATGATATTAACTGAATAAGTGCACAAAATTATACTTTATACTTCCATTTTTAGGTTTCCGTATCTAAAAGGTAGAAACGGGGCCCTACTACTAAACCTTCGCTGGCTGTGTGTCCGTCTGTCTGTCACCAGTCTGTATCTTATAAACCGTGATAGCTAGAAAGCTGAAATTTAAAACAACAACAAATACCAAAAATTTAAAAAAATGAAAATACTAAAGGAAGGTCTCCATACAATAAATATATTTATTTGCTCATTATTAAGAACGGTAACAGGTAGACGCTTAAAATTTTCACAGAATATTTATTTATATATTACCTTTCAAAATAATTTATTAAATAAAAATAAAGTTAATATTAAAGGGGAGCTCCCATACAACAAACGTAATTTTTAAGCAATCTTAATAAACAGGTAGAAACTTGAATAGGGATGGTACGGAACCTTTAGTGCGCGAGTCCTACTCGCACTTGGCCGGATTTTTTAATTTTAAATCTATAAATCGTTTCGCCGTGCAGGCCATTCATGAGACTTCCTGCTAAATTGAGGTATTTCAACCTCAAACCATTTAAAAATACCTTAACATAGAATTTGAGCACAGAGAGTTTAAAAATTTAAAGTTGAATATAGCACTTTTAAATTTTTTTACAAGCTATTTTTTGTACTTTTAAATAATCCATAACACTAATAGGATAGGGTGGATAATTTTTGAAACAAAAGAAAATTACAGTAGGATGAAACCCATTGCAAATGGAAGAAAATAAAGCCAAAATAAGAGGAAAAATAAATTACGGGCGATTTGAGTTTGGGAAGTGTGAGAGGGGGTATTTTAAGGGGGAAAAACGGTTTATCACGATTTTTGGCATAACTACGAGTCGTTTTTGATTAATTTCAGAGGGATCGGCCCCGATCTATAATCGATTTTGATCTGTATTGAAAGGCATTTAACACTCTTATTTGAGGCCTAAATACATATTATGTTGTCTCGGTTACAAAATCGATTATTTAAAAAATATTGAAGGAACTTTCTCGGACGAATCAATCGATTCGTACCAGGTTTGTGGCATTCGACAATTACAAAATTATTTAGGAAGAAAAATAAAAAGTGATTAAATTTTGAAATCAGTTGGTACGTTAATCTGGAGGCTATATCAAAACATTGAATCGTAGATTGGTACTTATTCAATCATTTTAAAATTTCTCTGCTTAATATATACATATATTATGTATATTTGGCACAGTTAAAGTTTAGTACCTGATATCCAATCGGTATTTTTTTTTGGTAAAAATCACGTTAGTTAGCAAGATCAATTTATCGCTCCCGATACTCCGTGCTACTTTTCATGATTGCTCGTTTAAATGTGTTAGATCCTGAGAAGAAAAGCAAAAAGCTGTTTTATACACATAATATTCATTAGAAATAAATTTAATAAAAAGAAAGACATTACCTTATGATTTAAACACATGTACCTATGATATACAATTTTGTATACGGTTAGTCCGTTTTTAAACTTTTAGTTTGTTTATCCTAGTCCTTCTCGCCGACTTTCTATAATCAACGATTCGTCATTCATAGCATATAACATTAGCAATCAATTTAATAATAATGAGGCGTTCCACAAATTGTTTGGTCATTCGGTAATTTGATATTTATAGGAACAGGTTTAGCTTATGCTTCGTAGAAAATGTACTATTTGTTTTATATACCTAGTATAAGATAGCGAACAAGCAGATGGGTCTCCTGATGGAAAGAGGCAACCATTGCCTATAGACACCAAAGGCGTTAATGGTGCGTTGCTGTCTTGTGACGAGATCTAATGCCACATGCATAAGTTTGCCGGCTATCTTACCCTCCAAACCGGAACACGACCGTGACAAGCACTGACGCTATTGCGGCAGGAGTAGGTAAGGCAGTGGTACTAGATGTAGGAATCCTCCTACTCATTTCTATTAAAATGTATTATGTTTTACATTAAAAACTTATATTTACATTTAAGAAATTATTATTTACACATTTACTATATACAAAATTATATATACAACATTAATATTAACACTAAACACTAATACAATTACATTTATACAAATAACATAACATTCATTTAAATCGTACGGATTACGTGCCGTGCCGTCATAGTATTAAGGAGCCGCGCACGACAACTGACCGCGGTGACGTCAATGAGACGGAGCATACAAGTGCGAGGAGCGCGTCCGTGAGCCGGCTGGCCGCCGGCGCTGACGCACGCCTCGCCCGCTTGCTTGACCAGTCTGATAAATAGGCTTATGCGACGCGGATACTATGCGTGTTACCTAGCTTTGGCTTAATTAAAACGCTCGCTTCTTAATTTCTTATACTATCACTTGACTGATTTTCTTGTGCTTGTACTGCTTGTGCTTATTATCGTTTTCCTTCTGTGTTCAAAAACAATATTGTGACGTAGTGGCAGGTGCAAGTAATTAAAGGACTATACACAGCTGTTTACGTGAGTTTATTTACCTCATCCACACCGCCACCACAACTGGTGACCCCTTCTGGAGACGCTCAGGATAAACGCAAGTACTAGACTATAATCATGAGTGACAGTGATACTGCAAAATCGAACGTGTCAGATAATGGCGGCGCACGGCAAGGTCCAAGCAAGCAACAAAGACGAGAGCGCGTTTCCATTGCATCATCCGACATTTGTCGTGTGGGAATACGAGTACCACCGTTTTGGCCCGAAGAGCCCGAAATTTGGTTCGCTCAGATAGAGGGACAATTTGCCATTTCTAATATTACTTCGGACACGACGAAATATTACTACGTAATAAGTAATTTAGAAACGCAATATTCGAAGGAAGTAAAGGACGTTATAACGAACCCACCGACTTCGAATAAATACGAGAAGCTGAAGCAAGAGCTAATTAAGCGCCTTTCTGCGTCCCGCGAGAAGAAGGTGCATCAACTTCTCATGCATGAAGAATTGGGGAATAGAAAACCATCCCAATTTTTGCGCCATCTACAAAGTTTGGCTGGACCATCGGTGCCAAACGATTTCCTGCAGACAATCTGGAGTAGCCGTCTACCGAGCAACATCCAAACGTTGTTGGCTTCCCAATCAGCCAGCCCACTGGAAGTCCTCGCAGACCTGGCAGACAGAGTCCAGGACATCGTGTCGCCTACCCTCCAAACCGCAGCAGCAAGCGTTTCAGGCCCAAGTACACAGACCATGGCTTTAGAGATAGCTGAACTGAAGGAAGCTGTCAAGAACCTGACCACGCAGCTTAATCGTCAGTCTCGTAATCACGATCGTCCGAGAGACCGTAGCCGGCACAGGTCATCGAGCAGGTCAAACTCGAATTATCGGAAGTATCCCCTGTGCTGGTACCACAGCAAATTTGGAGCAAAGGCGCGCAAATGTATCAAGCCGTGTGACTTCAAGAGCTCGGGAAATGCACAGGGCGGTCGATAATGGCGACTGACGACTGCCTACCATCCACTGGTCGCCTCTTCGTCACAGACCGCGGCTCGAAAGTCCAATTCTTGGTGGACACCGGAAGCGATGTTTGCGTTTTCCCCCGATCTGCGCTGCGTGAACGACGAGCCAAGACCACCTTCACACTTTCTGCAGCCAACGGAAGTATCATCGAGACCTATGGTACTGTAGAACTTAAGTTAGATCTCAGCTTAAGGCGTAGTTTTTCATGGTCATTTATAGTTGCCGATGTTGTGAAAGCAATTATAGGCGTAGATTTTCTAAGTCATTACAAACTGATTGTAGACGTACATAACAAACGCTTAATAGATAATACGACTTCGCTTTCATCTGTAGCTTATATTGCTAATATGCCTAGCGACGTATGTTCCGTCAAAATTCCATCTGGCAACACCAGATATCATGCATTGCTTTTTAAATTTCCTGATATTGTAAAACCAGCAGGCACAACACGTTCCGTGACACACTGCACAGTACACCACATACGAACAACACCCGGACCACCTATTTCTTGTTCTCCTAGAAGGTTAGCCCCGGACAAGCTTAAAATTGCTAAGCAAGAGTTTGAGCTGATGCTGAGCAGCGGTACTGCACGTCCATCTGAGAGTCCCTGGTCGTCTCCACTCCACCTAGCGCCCAAGAAAGATAGCGGTTGGCGCCCCTGCGGAGACTATCGACTTCTCAACTCTCGAACTATCCCGGACAGGTACCCCATCAAACATATCCAAGACTTTGCTCATAGCATTTCAGGGTGTACAGTCTTCTCTACAATCGACCTCGTCAAGGCTTACAATCAAATCCCAGTAAGTACTGAGGACATCCAGAAGACAGCAATAACAACGCCCTTTGGCCTATTCGAATTCCCATTCATGACTTTTGGACTTAGAAACGCAGGTCAGACGTTCCAAAGGTTCGTAGATGAGATGACTCGAGGGCTAGACTTTTGTTATTGCTATCTTGATGACTTCCTGGTGTTCTCTAGGTCAGAGGAAGAGCACGAACAGCATCTCCATATTCTCTTCGAGCGTATGAAGAAGTATGGCATAGTTGTCAACACTTCGAAGTGCATTTTCGGCGTATCCGAAGTGCAATTTCTAGGTTACCTTATCTCAGCCGCAGGCACTAAGCCGCTCGATTCCAAGGTTCAGGCTATAAAGGATTTCCCTCAGCCCAAAACAGTCAGGCAACTTAGACGATTTTTAGGCATGCTGAATTTTTATAGGCGTTTTTTGCCCAACGCCGCACAAATTCAGGGGCCATTAAATGCTTTGTTGACTGGTTCAGTCAAGGGTTCCCATCCAGTTAACCTAGTAGGTGAATCGCTGGAAGCCTTTGAAATCGCCAAAGAGAGTCTCTGTAACGCGACTTTGTTAGCACACCCAGATTGCGAAGCCAAACTTGCTCTTACAACAGATGCATCTGACTCAGCAATGGGTGCCGTGTTACAGCAACATAGAGACCAAGCTTGGCAACCACTAGCATTTTGGTCAAGGAAGCTCAGCCCAGCCCAACAAAAATACTCGCCATATGATCGCGAGCTGCTGGCCATTTATGAGGCGATTAAGCACTTCCGCCACATACTAGAAGCCCGTCATTTCACCGTCTATACAGACCACAAATCCCTGTGCTACGCGTTCCACGAGAGGAAACATAATTGTTCCCCGCGTCAGTACAGGCACCTGGACTTCATCTCGCAGTTCACGACTGACATCAAGCATATTTCCGGCAAGGATAATGTCGTTGCTGACACATTGTCACGAATTGACGAGTTACAAAGTCCAGTCGATCACAAAGAGCTCGCAAAAGCCCAAGATGTTGACCCAGAGTTGTCACAGCTTCTACGCAACGAGACATCCCTTTGTTTGCAAAAGATGCAACAACCCGGCTATAACACTGAGGTATACTGTGACGTCAGTACTGGCTCAGCAAGACCTTATGTACCCAAAGTCTTGCGGAAACAAGTTTTTGACAGCCTACATAGCATGTCTCATCCCGGCGCCAACGCTTCGGCTAAATTAGTCGCTCAGCGGTACGTTTGGCCCGGTGTAAGAAAGGACTGTCGAGATTGGGCCAAAACTTGTTTACCATGCCAACGTATAAAAACCACACGACATGTTTCGGCACCAACCGGAACTTTTACGTTGCCTCGTGAACGGTTCAAATACGTCCACATTGACATTGTGGGACCCCTTCCACAATCTAATGGCTTCCGCTACTGTCTAACAGCTGTAGACCGCTTCACCAGGTGGCCCGAGGCCGTACCTATAGCGGACATCACAGCGGAGACAGTGGGTAAGGCACTTTTGTCAATGTGGATCGCTAGATTTGGTTGCCCGCTCGAAATTGTAACTGATCGAGGACGCCAATTTGAATCGTCACTGTTTCAATTCTTAGGCAAAGTTGCTGGATTCAAACATCGTCGAACCACTGCTTACCATCCAGCCTCAAACGGTCTCGTAGAACGATTCCACCGTCAACTTAAAACGGCTATAAAATGTCACGCCGACCATAATTGGACGGAATCGCTACCCATCGTTCTTCTAGGCATTAGAAGTGCATACAAAGAAGATCTGAAATCTTCCACAGCAGAACTCGTCTACGGCGAGCCATTACGACTCCCAGGCGAATTCTTCCACAGTAATGTGAACGGCACGACGGACATAACCGATTTCACTGCCCGTTTACGTTCCGTTGTAAATAAATTACAACCCGTACCTGCATCGCGACATAACCGCGATAAATGTTTTATATTCAAAGACCTCAAATTTTCCAGCCACGTATTTTTGAGGGAAGAAATTAATAAAGGAGCACTATATCCTGCATATACCGGCCCTTATGAAGTTGTGGAGAGAGGGGATAAAGTATTTAAAATTTTAGTTAAGGGTAAACCCGTGACGGTAAGTATAGACCGAATCAAACCAGCCTATTTACTGTCCGATACATATACACCACAAACTGACATTCCAGAAGAACCACCACAGTCATTACCGCAGAGTGATCACTTTGCGCCAAAAAGAACTCGTTATGGAAGACTAGTTAGATTCCCGGATTATTATCGCCCGTAGTGACGGTCTCTGGAGGGGAGTGATGTAGGAATCCTCCTACTCATTTCTATTAAAATGTATTATGTTTTACATTAAAAACTTATATTTACATTTAAGAAATTATTATTTACACATTTACTATATACAAAATTATATATACAACATTAATATTAACACTAAACACTAATACAATTACATTTATACAAATAACATAACATTCATTTAAATCGTACGGATTACGTGCCGTGCCGTCATAGTATTAAGGAGCCGCGCACGACAACTGACCGCGGTGACGTCAATGAGACGGAGCATACAAGTGCGAGGAGCGCGTCCGTGAGCCGGCTGGCCGCCGGCGCTGACGCACGCCTCGCCCGCTCGCTTGACCAGTCTGATAAATAGGCTTATGCGACGCGGATACTATGCGTGTTACCTAGCTTTGGCTTAATTAAAACGCTCGCTTCTTAATTTCTTATACTATCACTTGACTGATTTTCTTGTGCTTGTACTGCTTGTGCTTATTATCGTTTTCCTTCTGTGTTCAAAAACAATATTGTGACGTAGTGGCAGGTGCAAGTAATTAAAGGACTATACACAGCTGTTTACGTGAGTTTATTTACCTCATCCACACCGCCACCACACTAGACCCGGGCGAGACAATGCAGAACTCTACCACCTAGTAGTCATGATGTTAGTGACTCGTATAGCCAGTTGGTCGCCTTTTACGACCTGCCTGGCTGAACGACAGTTGGCCTTTTCTTCAAAGGAGCCCGGAACCAACACAGGAAAAACTAAAACTCGTAACTAAAACGAGTCATTTAACTGATATCGGAACCGGGCACAATTAAAATTTTTGATTTAATAATAATCTATACGTCATATAATAAAATCGTAGGAAAGTCAAAACTGTACATTGAATATTTTTTTAAAAGAATAATACTAGGGGCGTGATCTACAATCGATATCGAAGCCAAATATATAGTTTTTAGAATTTTAGTCTGTTTGTCTGTATGTCTGTATGTCTGTTTGTCCGTTTGTCCGTTTGTTCGTTTGTCCGTTTGTCCGTTTGTCCGTTTGTCCGTTTGTCCGTTTGTCCGTTTGTCCGTTTGTCCGTTTGTCCGTTTGTCCGTTTGTCCGTTTGTCCGTTTGTCCGTTTGTCCGTCCGTCCGTCCGTCCGTCCGTCCGTCCGTCTGTCTGTCTGTCCGTCTGTCTGTCTGTCTGTCTGTTTGTCTGTTTGTCTGTATGTATGTCCGGGGTAAACTCAAAAAGTACTGCATGGATTTACTTCAAATTTTGCATGAATATTACTATGAGGTATAGGTATAGGTATAGGCTACATATTATCACGCTATCATTTACAGGAAGGAGCAGTGCGGAATAAACGAATAGCTGGTAGAATAATATATATATATATATTCTGGTAGAATAATAATAATATATATATATATATATATATATATAAGGGATAAGTTTATATCCCTTTTAAGAAAATTGCGTGAGCGTAGAATTCAAAAATATTGCACAAGTTTACTAATTGAAGTAGTGCTGAAAGTTTTTAAACACTGGGCGATAACTAGTATTCATTATCTAAGTAAAATCAACCACTAGATGTCACTAACATTAATACGTGAAGCCAAAACTTTGTATCCCTTTTCACGACTATTACGCAAATGGTGGAGTACGAAATCTAGCAGAGTAAATCTAAACTGTATAGATTGCAGAGGAGTGCGGAAACGTATTATGTATAAATAAATGTGCATTAGAATACATTAAATTAATTATAATTTAAGCGCAGTTTATTTTATAAATAATATATAATATCATGTTATGCGGTTTGAAATCGATTAGCCATAAAGAGGTGTACTGAACTACGAAATAGGCGACCGAATGTCTTAACAAATTCATGACAAGATTGTTTATTTGAACACGCTAATCTCTTAAAGCGGTTTTGAAAAAAAAATTTTTTAGATGATAGTTACATATCATGATTCATAGTTATGAGGAAGGCTTTATTTTACTGGATTCAGCTAAAGGCAGTAATGATTTGGATGTAGTAAAAATGTCGCAAAATCGCTAGTATTAGAATAAACAAGAAGTAATTCGGGTTGTACACAGTTGAGAATCATGTTCATAATATCAAAGTGAAAGAGACTGGTTTTGAAAAAGAAACAGGTATAGCGAGAGAGCGGCGTTATCTTTTTGTTCACACATATAGATAAAAATCCAGATGAGAAACCAACAAAACAAATTAGCATTATATGCAAATTAGCAGACAAAGACGAGATAAAGATGATTATGATGAAAAAATTATAATATTTAAAGGCACTTGATTGTCTTCGTCAGTGTTGGTCATGATTGTTCACGTGAGCGTATATGCGAAGCACAAGATAAAAGACCAAATTCAATTATACAGTGTGTAAAGAAAACCCTGTCCGATCGTCAAAGGCATTATTTGGTATCTTAACACAAACATATTTGTGTCATTATTTTATGGATATTGATACATCAATTTTCAAAATATTTGCTTGATTTAAGGGGAAGTTGCTCAATTTTAGTGCTAAAATGATATCATGAGATAATAGCGCCAAATTTCATTTACATCCGTTCAATAGTTTCTGCGTGATTGAATAACAAACATTCATCCATCCAAACATCTAAACATCCAAACTGTCGCATTTATAATATTAATATAGAGACATCACTCTGCAGGGTAATTTAATAGAACTGTGTCATTACCAGACACTTGATTTTAATTAAACCATTTGGTTGGATCTATTGGCTTCCGAATCCTCGGTAATAGAGCTAAAGCTTACTTTCTAGACAGGAACGTGTTTAGAATACCGTCCAATTTAATTAACTTCCTTTATGGATAAGTAATAAAACCGCCTTGTTAGTTTCAGCGTAGATTTTATAGCAGTTAATTAATTCAAAAAGTTACGTACAGTATTTTTTATCATAGTGTAGAAAACTATCAAATAGTTTTATTTTGAAGATTAAAGGTTATCACTTGTAGACATCAAAGATGTTGTAGTACGTTGGCATCCATGTGACCTACCACACGGATATATCGAAAGTAAATTCTACAATTCATTCATATGCATATAAACGGCGGAGTAAAATTACGAATACAAAGATAAATACATCGTAGAGTATACCTTACGCCAAATGTAAAGTGACGTCATAAACCCAAAACCTACCCGACTTCAAACATAAATATAAAGTAGGTTTATTGAGGCCCTGATTGACGGACAAGTAAAACCGTGATTTTACGGCTCGTCGGTAAAGCTCGCTGGTATATCATTGCGATACTGCAGTTTTATATACCGACGAGCTTGGCTCGCGGCTATGAGAAGCCGCGCATGTTAGAAGTTTCCTACATTTTCCACGATCCTCCACACATCATTTTATTCGCTATTCGATCAACAGCAACGAGCTGCGAGTAAAACCGTATTTCTTTAAAACCGTGGTATAGGCCTGTACATTCATTTTTGGCTTAAGGCCCTTACAGACTTTCGAGCTTATACCGCGGTGGAATATGAAATTTGGCACAGTTAAAATTTATGTTGCGGAGAACTGCATAAACCTAATATTTTTAAATAATATGCATTAGAAAAATATTAAATTAATAAAAATAAACATTACATAATATGCTACATGTATTTGACCCCCGTTTTCCAGGTCCCGTGCTCCTGGCTCCTTTTAACCTCTCGAAACTCTGACATGAAAAGGCGATTTTAAGCGCCAGGACTCATCACTCGCTTTTTGGCGGGAATGGCGTCTCAGGCGACTCGATGAAAAAAAAATCTTTTTTTTCTATAAATAAGTCATATTTTATCATTCTGTAAACGACTGTGTATCAATTGATATATTTTCTGTCTACTAAAGATCAAAATGAAGCAATAGACAAAGTAGTTTTTATATTTACAAGCAAATATAATAAAAATCACATGAAAAATAATGAATTTCTAAATTACTTTATTTTTGGCTATCACGATATATTTCTTACAACAAATTGTCCAAATAGAAAAAATATACGGCCTTTCTAATAAAAACAGTACTTATATGAGAGAAATGCACCGTAAAACAACACAAGATTGAATTTTATACCACTAAAAAATCGCAAACACACTCGCGGTCCGGTCGAATGAACTAAAATGACTGGTACAAAATAAATGACAATAATAGACTTCAATTTACGAATTTGACATGACAGATATTTTATCATAGATTAAACGTCAAAGACTTTTTCATGCAACATTAGTCTTTATAAATAGACATTTAAAGTTTAAATTCAAATGCAAGCGGGATAAAATTTTGCTCTGAGAGTGAACGCTTGACCGTTTTATCATACGTATGCCTAATATTTGCCTCTGCGAGAATCGAGTGGTAAAGAATAGGCCAACTGCCATTCTGTCAGGCAGGTTGTAAATAAGACTGATCGGCTGTGTGTATATGTGTGTGTGTAATGTCTCACTACAATCGTGACTACTAGGTGATAGTTCTTCGTAACGATTCGCCCGGGTATTTGGTACTAACCATCTTTTACCACCACTATTTTGGCATTGTCATGTTCCGGTTTGAAGGGTAAGATAGCCGGTAGGCTTATGCACGTTACACGAATAGCAACCGTGTTTTCGCCGTGTTGGTCCCGGCCTCCTTTGAAGAATAGGCCAACTGCCGTTCTGCCAGGCAGGTCGTAAAAGGCGACCGATTGGCTATCGAGTCACTACCATCGTGGCTACTAGGTGGTAGAGTTCTGCATTGTCTCGCCCGGGTCTAGTACCACCGCCTTACTTATTCCTGCCGCAATAGCGTCAGTGCTTGTCGCTGTCGTGTTTCGGTTTGGAGGGTAAGGTAGCCGGTAAACTTATGCATGTGGCATTAGACCTCGCCACAAGATAGCAACGCACCATTAACATCTTTGGTGTCTATAGGCGATGGTTGACTCTTTCCATCAGTAGACCCATCTGCTTGTTTGCTATCTTATGACATAAAAAAAAACGAACTATAAACATCTTTGGTGTCTATAGGCGATGGTCTCTCTTCCCATTAGGAGAGCCATGTGCTTGTTTGTTATCTTACAATATAAAAATAATATAAAATATGATAATATACACACATTTATACATATAAAAAAATAAAATTGGCGTGTCTGTTTGTAATATTAAAATAACCGCTTTATACTAAATGCATATGGATGTACACACGATATATATATACCATAATCAGATTTTTTACAATTTTTGCCTGTCTGTCTGTTTGTTGTTCCGGCTAATCTCTGGAACGGCTGGATCGAGTTTAACAGGACTTTCACTTGCAGATAGCTGATGTGATCGGAAGTAACTTAGGCTACTTTTTTTCGAAATTTTTCCACGTGGACGAAGTCGCGGGCTCAGCTAGTGTAAACTATTTTCTTTTTATTATAAATTCTGTTGTCAAACTTAAGAGATTTTATTGTTTGGTTTACGGTTGAATTTCGACCACAGGGCGATCGCTAGTTGAATTAATTTCTTCTTATATTTAATTGTTTGCTGTTGCATGATACAAAAAACAACGCTAGTTTACCTGCTCCTCCACATCTGCAACTTCCATCCCATTAGTAAGGCTCTGCTTCAAAGAGTGCGTCGTTTGTACTATCAAGGCGAGTATAGGTATGAATGGAAGGAGGAGTAATCGCCAAAGCTGACACCGACGGCTTCTGCACCGGTTTCGGAACTTCGTACAGTCAATCGCCTGGTCTTCACTCTTCAATGACTGAGGTGACGCTGTAGAAAAATATAGAAATAAGCATTAAGTTGGATATCTTATGACTACTGCGTAATATCTACGGGTTGTAAAATTATTATTGTTTTTTTATCTTCCCGCTACGTATGTAGATAAGGAGGTTATTGATTTTGCCCCGATTTTCGAAAATCGAGTTTTCACTAGACCTCTGCGTTTTGAGGTCCTAGGAACCTTTTCCAACTATTTTCCAACTAAGTTAGGCTTCCTGAAAGCTTGAACCGAATTGGTTGAAAAGATTTTGAAAAACCTCACAATTTTTTTGTGAAAACAGTATTTTTTTAATATAACTTCCACATTAATGTACCTACTGATTGAGTACAAAACCTAATCAGCTCTTTACCTCTAAAAACTGCGTCCTATAATACGTATAAATTACATCAAAATCAGTTTATCCATTCAGGAGTTAGCGTTGACAATAATTTTTTTTAAAAAGAAGTGTTTTTTTGACCTAACTTGGAAATTTTTTAACCAATTATTTTTCGACTTTCTACAATATCTTAGTACCTAAAAACTACGCCATATGCAGTTTCAAAAATTAATATCGAATCAAGTTTACAAAAGTTACAACTTTTAAATATCAATATTTTTTATAGAAAACACTTAGTATTTTTAAAATAACTTTTAGGCTGATATAACGATTGAGTTAAAAATCTTATCAGCTTAATTTCTAAAAAAACTGCGTCAAATAGCGTAAATTCGATCAAAATCGCCGTGTTGGTCCCGGCCTCCTTTGTAGAATAGGCCAACTGCCGTTCTGCCAGGCAGGTTCGTAAAAGGCGACCGATTGGCTATCGAGTCACTGCCATCGTGGCTACTGGGTGGTAGAGTTCTGCATTGTCTCGCCCGGGTCTGGTACCACCGCCTTACCTATTCCTGCCGCAATAGCGTCAGTGCTTGTCGCTGTCGTGTTCCGGTTTGGAGGGTAAGGTAGCCGGTAAACTTACGCATGTGGCATTAGACCTCGCCACAAGATAGCAACGCACCATTAACATCTTTGGTGTCTATAGGCGATGGTTGACTCTTTCCATCAGGAGACCCATCTGCTTGTTTGCTATCTTATGATATACAAAAAAAAAAAAAAATCGGTTGATTTATTTGGGATTTATCGAAGCGAATAAAAAAAAATCGATATTACTTCGATATTTTTCAGCCTAAAGATCATGTAGCTTAGAAAATATTTTAGTACTCAAAAATTTCATTAAATTTTATCCGAAAGATCAAAGTATATCATCGTTTAAAAATATTTTTCAATTTTTTTGTTCCACTGAACATATCTCAATTTAGCGGGAATTTTTAGGGACGGCCTGCAGGATCAACCGGTTTAATTTTTTTTTTGTATTTAACCGTTTGAGCACCGGTTTATTTTTATTTATTTTTGCCTAAAGCACGGACCGCTATGCGCGCACACGTTACGGGTCCGGTGGACCGCAGTCATAAAAAGTGATTTATAAGTTGTTTAGATTGAATATGATAATGTAAAGCGTATATTTTTGAAGAGGTCTTGAGTATTGATATACACTGGTATGAGAAATGTTTAACTTAAATCGTTTAAACTACAAAATAATTCAGGTGTAACATGATATTTTGAAAAAAAAATGAGTACTTGTAATTGTTTGCGGCATCCGATGTCAAAATGTTCAATAACGCCCAAATTCTAAATTCAACGCGATGACAGATATCGAATAATGCCGACGGTAACCGATAACAACCGATGTCAATAATTACACGGTGATGCCCGATGGCCGATATGAGCGAATAAAATATGAATCCAACTCTGTTTAAATCCGATGGATGCGAGCAACGATACCAACGAAACTGCGTGCTTGAATTAATTCCGCGGAATAGATAATAATCTTTTTAAATGCGAATGCAACTTTTTAGCTAGGTAATTAAATAATTTATAATTATATTTTCTTATAATTATCAGTAGACAAATTACACGAATTGATTTAACCCCAAAATAATCAAATTATTTGCTTGTGTTATGGGTGCTAGTCAACAATAATGATAAATAGAAATAAATATATAATTATTGTATCATACATAATAAACACGCAAACCCAGAAAAACAGAATCTAACCCAAGCCTTCTCGATTCGTAGTTAGGTTCGCTAACCACTCGACCAACGGGGTGGTCGAATAAAAATAACAACTTTATATTTTAATGTTTTGCCTATTTATTTACATTAACTCTTATTAATTCTCATTCCTAAATGTTTATACATTGAAGTACAATAACGTGACGATAACATTACAACGTATATGAAAACGCCAAACTATAAACATTAAACATGTTTGATGTTCCCCGGCCAGTATACAAGTTGGATGTCTAATACCGTTGTCGGAAATAACGATGTTGACAACGGGTGATATTAGTTTAACAACAATGTGCATTGATGTTGAATAATAACGTTGTTTTGCCACACAAATTATTTGTATTGAATATTTTGGTGGGGTACTTGAGAGAAAAGAACTATTCTATCTATTAAGTTGGACAGAACAGTAGACAGTTACGAAATTTCATTGAAATCGATTCAGTAGTTTAGAAATCCATAGGGATAGTTGTGAAAGTTTGGATGTTTGGATGGGTGGATGTTTGTTAACCAACCACGTCAAAACAGCTGAACAGATTTAAATGAAATTTGGCAAACACGTAAATTGTATATGATGACCTAGAATAGCCCATAGGATACTTTTTATACTGTAAAAATGAGATGTTCCTGCGGGATTCATCAAAAACTTATAATGCAGCGTGGCTATACGCTGCTCTGAGTAAATAGATAAAGTTCACCGATGTTCCGGACAAAAAAAGACCCCAGCGGACAAAAATATATCCAAAATCTAGGTGTCCTTACTTTCAAGGTCAAGGTTAGTATCTAATACTTATGCTAGCGGTTTCCATGAATGCAAATTAGGAGTACAAGTTATTATTTTTTTCGATTTGAGTATCAAATAGTATAACGAATATGATTTAACCATTTTTCCGTCATCTTTCCAAAAAAAGAGGAGGTTATTAATTTGGCAGTATATTTTTTTTACCTCAGAATTTGGTCAATTATAACAACAATTCACATATGCAAACTACCAAAACACAACACAGTTTTCTTTGAGCGACATAACAGTTTCATTTCAGCATACCTATGTAACAAATTACACTCATTCATAGACATATATTCAAAAAACACATTCGTATGTAAGCGTATCATCAAAGAATACTTACTCAATTTAGATTACAATGAAGCTGAATCATTATTATCTATTGTAAAGTGACATACCTAACACAACCACAAACGTAAATTTCTTTGTAGACCATAACACACGCACATACACACACGCACGCAAATACACTCAAACACACATGTACAAATACACACACAGACAAACTCAAACAGTCACAAAAACTCACACACGTACTCACACATACACAAATGCACAACACACTCTACACTACACTCTAAGTTAAAACAGTTTTTACTTTTTGTACCTACATGTACAGTGCCGAAGGTGAGAGACCTGGAGTCCTGAAATACAGGTTTTTCCTAGTTTAGGCTCCAGTCCACTCTGCACTAACGAAATGAAATTATAAACCATATTTTGTTAGGTATCGATGTATTCAAATTGTAGTGGTAGAAATAAATATATTTTTCATTTTTCATTTTTCTTTTCAATTATGAGCTTATTTTAAATATTCCTTTTTTCTTTAAAATAGGTTAAATGTTCATAGTATGAAACAATGAAAAAGTACTCTTAGTTCCGGACTATTGTGCAGCTTCGGAACCCTGTATTGCGCGTGGCCCAATACTCACTTTACCTATTTTTTTATGTTTGTTATCTTAGAACTCGGTGATTTATGAACCGATTAAGAAAAATATTTTTTTTATTTATGAGGGTTTTTTGTGTGAACCAGTTTTAATTTGGTGAAGATCCGAGTCAGGGTTCCGGAGATATAGAAAATGGGAAGTGGTTTGCTGCTGTTTTACTGCGTCAAGAAATTAGGTGTCATTATTTTATTCACTTTTCAAGCTTTTCATATAATAGTCAAAATAAATCGAACCATCTAGAAAGTTGGTATTTGGCTCATTTTGGCTCATGGGCTCATAAAAACTTATATCGTTAACTATGCATTAATTTTAAAAGTAAACTAAAGTAAAAATCAAGGGGATTTTTGCGAATATTTTCTAACCAGGCTTTATACCTTATGTAAAAAGGATTTTAAGTAATATTCAAGCTTAGAATGCACTTGAATACGAAATAACAAGATTATAGTCTGGTTCTGAGAAAGCCTTAACTTACTGCAAGAGAGTGTTAGCCTTTTGCCTTATCTAACCTCTAATCCTAGCATTTTTAGACTCTTGTAGCAAATATTATTGATATAAAATGCATGACATAAGTACAAGGTATACGGTCTAAGATCTAGCTTGAGGTGACATTATTTTATCGAGTATCCCAATATTTTTATATCATTTGATAGCAAATACACAGATGGCTCTCCGGATGGAAAGAGAAGCTATCACCCATAGATACCAAAGATGGTACGGTAACAATCAATCTGTGTAGCGGGATGGCAATACCATATGCTACGTAAGCACATAATTCCACTGGCTATCTTACTTTTATAAGCCGAAACACAACAATGATAAGTATTTATGCTATTGCGGCAAGAATAGGTGAAATGGTGATACTAATTACCCGAGCAAGACGTTGAGTAACACTATCACCTAGTAGTTTCGTATTCGTGATGATTTACCTAATTTGCCTCTTACGAATTGCCTGGCACAATAACAGGTAAATTATTTTTCAAAGTGGGCCAAATTAGAACGAAGGGAAAATGCGGGAGAATGAAATATAATTTAAAATATCTAATGAAATAGAATTCATTATACCTACAATTTAGTAAGATGTCAAGAAGTTTTAATGCCAATAGATGTGAAGAGCCATTAAACGGTGACTAACACGGAGAAGAAAATTATTGGGACGTAAGCTGAACCATGCAGTTGCAGCCTGATCATAATTTCTGTGAATCCCACGGGAACAATACATTTTCCGGGATAAATAGCTGTAAACACAATTTACCGATTTATTGGGTAGTTAATTTGGTGAGCATCCCCATCGCTACAATTTACAGACCCGATAACTTCTATCGCGTTTATCCCACGAGAAATCTCTACTCCTCGTATTTAATGAGTGCGAAGAATTAATAAAACTAAATGCTAAGTTTCTCGGAAATAAGAAAACATTGAGGGAGATAATTGATAGCCATGGAAGTCTTATGAAACTCTGGAATGAGTTAGGGTGCATATATTAGTCACCATCACATATGCGCATAAAAGCATACGTTATTACTTATTAGGATCGAGAAAAAAATTGCAAAAAATCAAGTTTATTGTATGGGAGCCCTCCGTTAATATGTATTTGTACTGTTTTTAGTATTTTTTGTTACAGTGGCAACAGAAATACATCATCTGTTAAAATGCCAATAGTCTCAACTATCACGGTTCATGAGATACAGCCTGGTGACAGACAGACCCAGACGGACTGGCAGCAAAGTCTTAATAATGGAGTCCCATTTTTAACTTTTGGGTACAGAACCCTAAAAACAAAAATCATCAAGTGTTCATTCACAAGCAATAGAAGTCAAACGTAATTTGCAGTTAAATTTCTCTGATTGCATTGTTTGTAAACGATTTTTTAAAGTTATGATCCACATCTTATTTTTTCTCCTTATACTTTTCCACATTATTTTTATCTGTATATTTTAATAGGGGAGCCCAAGTGAGGATTTTTGCATTTACTCGAGCACTTGATATTAACATAGGTATCTCGCATACTGTTGAGACTCTACACGATATATAACCCCTTTATATAGAGGCGGGTAACTAAGGCAGAAAAAAAAAATACAAAATTCCAATAACTTCGCTTTGTGAAAATTGACATTATATTTTTTTCGTTATTCTTACATCATTTTCTCTTTAATAAAAGAAAATTCAGACGCGGTCAAGAATGTCAAAATCACGTTTTCTTTGCCTCTTTGTGATCCTCCCATTCCTTTACGCTACACTTGAATCGGCAGTTTTTTAAATTTTAGCTTGTAATAAACTCACCATACCTTAATCTGACGCGATTTAGTGTTTCCATGTCATAGTTTATTATATTTCTTTTATCTGTAGATTTTTCCCCACCATAGAAATGAAAAACATTATATAACCTTTAATTTTTCCTACAATTTAATGTACAAAATCCAATAGGTCGCTACGACGCTCGAGTCCCTACCTACTACCCCCTACTACCCATTTATGTATGTAAGCAGCCGATATCTTTTGTTCCTATCACGTCTTTTGCTTATCGGTGTCGTGTTTTAGATTCATCGAGTTTTCAAATCACAACAGTTCTATAGAAGTTTTTTAACACAAGCTTACTTGTTCATCAAAAGTATATAAGTATTAACACACTTTCATTAGCTTATTATAGATAATCCTTGAAAAATCTCAGGAAAACTTTTCTTCGACTCAAGAATTTAACGCAGAATCTCATAAACTGAGCCAAAACAGGTTAACCACTATATATATATATATATATATATATATATATATATATATATATATATATATATATATATATATATATATATATATATATATATATATATATATATATATATATATATATATATATATATATATATATATATATATATATATATATATGTATGTATATATATATTTATATATATATATATATATATATAAAACTTTGATCCTAAGACCTGTAAAATTGACGTTACAAAATCCAAAAAAAACACAAACAGAAAATTAGAAAATTCTATCCCATAATTAAGCATACTAGGATGTATGCTGTTTCAACTGCACAGTAATGACCTTCTAAAAATAATTAATGAATATTGACACTTCGCAGGTAGATTTAAATATAATTTAGATATCATAATTAAAAATGCACAGATCCGGACCAAATATAATGAGTGTGAAAACTACCCGATAAAATTAAGTCGTAAGAAAATGATCGTACATTTATAAAACTTGTAGAAAAATGTTACTACATCATACCGGCGGGGTGATCATGTAACTCGCAATGTGAAATTATCGTGATTGTTTAGTTATTGCAAGACACATGACCTTGTACATTAGTGGTAGTCGTTGCTGCTTGATTAGTTTTGATGCTGTGACATTGCAAAAAGTGCATCTAGTGACCAGCAAGCAATTGGCGACGTTCTTGATGATTTTTTCGTTACGTTTAAGAGTCATCGCTGATCGCTGGCGAATTGCAAAAGTTAGATGATACGCCTACCAATTTATTAAATGACAACAACATAAATCTATCATAAAATGGATCAGTTCAATCCTACATTGCAATACAATTACAAGTTGTATGTATTCATTACTTTTTAATTATTGTAACAGTTAACACAAAATGTTATAATTATAACATATAAAGAAATAAATTATAAATAAGTACATTGAGATCAACTTGGGTGATCCGCTGGGTGCCGCCTATTAAAATAATATTGTTACCTACCTCAAAACTTGGTAATTTATGAACCAATTTTTAATTTTTTTGTTTTGTCTGGGAAGCCTCATAAATATCATACCAATAGTAAAACACTATTACCCCTTTTGATGTCTGTAGGTGATGACTGTTTCTTTACATCAGGCGAACCATCTACTTGTCTATCTTATGATAAAAAAATTGTTCGCTGATACATTTTTTAATGTATAATTTTATAATGGCTCATTTACATTGAATATTAGTTTTCGCATGCAGGCTACAGCAGATAAGTCCAGCATGCGGTAACCGTTTTCATTAGTCGATAGCGTGTGTATGCGAGATGTTAGATATTCTTTAAATATTCATTTATAATAAGGATATTATGTTTATGGAATCTCTAAATATTCCATGAACATGGTAAAATCAATATGTTTCTACCAGATTTAGAGTTTGTTTAGTAGGTAAAACGATCAAAGAAATGTTTTCTGGGAATACTCAATAAATATTGATGGCGTACGTTCATCAGTCGTTATCTCGTAATTCCCTGTTGTATATCGACCTGTAAAATGAATCGTAAAAGTAATCCTTTGCTTAAGTCATAAGTGGTAGCAACGCAGCGACTAAAATCCAGTATATTTGAGTTGGTAATAAATTTCAAACTTATGGTAAAGGTTAAAATCGCTTGGAAAATCGCGAATCGCAAACAAATTAGCATATTCCGCTAGTTCCATGGAAACAGTTGTTTGAGTTACGCTCCCAACTTTATTAAGCGTCATTCATTAATCTACTGAAGTTTGGAGATATAATTAAAATGTCTCATGGGATTAAGGTGCTGACAAGAAACAATTATATTTGATTTAAATTCTTTGTGTAAATTGTTTTGAGCCGCAGACTTAACTTTGTGAACACTGAAGTAGGGGTACAAAATCGGGCGCTTGTATATAATATATTGTTACGTGCTTCGAGTTCGTAATTTTAAGAAAACGCCATTTATATTAAAACCGCGTATTTATAAGGTCGGGGAAAAGTATTTTCGTATTGTTCATGCAAAGGAAAATATTTTTTTAGGTATATTTTTTTATTTATTTATAATATGGATGCGCCGTTTTGATCGATGACTTGTTGCCATCTTGTGGGTAGTACCATGATCCCATGCCTGTAGAAATTTTTAGATTTTTGATTAAAAAAGTCTGACAGGTAGTGTTTACAGTTTGAAGTTAGCTTTATGCTTCTCAAAGAGTTTTATGACCGAAACAAATGGAAATCTGATGGAACAAGGTCAGGACTATACGGAGGATGCATCAACAAATCCCAGCCTAGCTCTCTCAATTTTTGCTGCATGACTATATATGAGTGCGATCTGGCGTTGTTATGGTGGAACACCACGCCCTTCTATTCATCAGCTCCGGCCGGTTTTTCTCAATAACTATTTTTAACCTCATCATTTGCTGACAGTAGAGGCCAGAATCGATAGTTTTACCCGGTGGCAAAAGCTCGTAGTGGACGATTCCTTACCAATCCCACCATACACATTCCGTCACTTTGTTTCGGCTCAGGCTGGGCTTTGCCATGGTCTGTGGGGCTTGTCCATGCTTCGATCATGATATATTTCACACATTCTTATCGTGAGTCACCAATTTTTTATTACTCGTAATCAACTGTTTAAGAAATGATTCGGAATTGTTGCGTTTCAACAAAGATTCGCAAAGACACGTTGCATTAGGTTTCTCTCAGTGAGATCATGTGGTATCCAAATGTAAAAAAAATTCTTGTACCCAGACTGTCGTAAATGACGTAAAACTGTTTTATGATCAACATCCAGTTCTTTAGCAATGTCGTAGCTACTAATATATCGATCTTGCTCAACTTTCTCAAAGATGGCACTGATTTTACCTGTGACAGGCCGTCCAGAGCAAACCTCATCTTTCACACTAAAATTTCCAGACTTGAAACGCTTGAACCACATTTGTGCTACTTTTATTGATACCGTATTAGGTCCGTAAACCGCATGAATTTTATTTTTTCACCTTTTTTGTAATACAACTTTAAAATGTACCGAATTTCTTCGTCACATACGTTCATTTTGCTGGCTTGAAAAACAGTTGAAAAATAACGGGAACTAGTTTTTTATTTTATTTATTGCATCTTCAGAATGTTAAATTTTAATGTTATTAAAACCAGCCAGTTACATTCAGTACAGCCAAAGAGGTTTGATTTCTAATAAAACATTCAAAATACGAAAATACTTTTGCCCCGACCTATTACAACACTATGGTACAATGTACTACGATGAAATACGTAAATACTGATAAGCTAACGTAAATACACTATACACACTAGCATCACTCGCTGTACTAACACTAAATTTAACCGACTACGCTGAATCACTAAAATACTTCTCGCTTCGCACTGGTCGTTTCAAGTATTGCTCTCAATCACTTTATAAAAACTGCTCTCTATTTGTCAACACATCTCTATTTATACTCAGGGTAAAGTTCTACCTGGTTTCCGAAAAATCCAAATTTATTGCGTAAACAATAAACAATTCTAATTGTAAACAAGTCCAAGAAAGTACACACCATGTTCACCCTTTTGCCCTATGATAAAAGATTCATTATGGAGTAGCTGCTTGGGTGACGTCGGCTATTTTTTATCAACAGAGACAGCCTGACTCTTTCTCTTATTTCTAGATTTTTCCAGCGTTTTAATCTTCACTTTTCTAGATTAATTTTAACACTACCCCTCTCTTAGTTATGTTCTGTTTAGTTTAGCAATCCGCCATTAGGTGGCATTGGTTGTATTGGAAAACTACTGTAAGCAGCTGTTTGTGAGAAAGTATATAGGTGTACAGGTATTTATCATCTACGTACGACAGTGAATATCTGTACTCGTATAATTTGTGTACAAAGTGTTTTAAATATGAATAAACAAAGAAAAAAAATACTGCATAAATAAAATAAATATATAATTGTAATTGCATAAATTGATAAAAAATGCTATGCAAAAGCATTACCGCGGCAGTCTCCGAGTGCCACACGTCTTTTTTATATCATAAGATAGCATCAAGCAGATAGGAATCCTGATGGGAAGAGTCAACCATCGCCTATAGACACCTAAGGTATTAATTGTGCGTTGCTATCTTGTGGTGAGGTCTAATGCCACATGCATAAGTTTACCGGCTACCTTACCCTCCAAACCGGAACACGACAGTGACTAGCACTGACGCTCTTGCGACAGGAATAGGTAAGGCGGTGGTACCAGACCTGGGCGAGACAATGCAGAACTCTACTATCTAGTAGCTACGATGGTAGTAACTCGAATAGCCAATTTGTCGCCTTTTACGACCTGCCTGACAGTGCGGCAGTTGGCCTATTCTTCAAAGAAGCCCGGGACCAACACGGGAGAATTGCACGTAGATATATTATTTGTTTTTAATTTAATTTGGTAGCTTTATATTAGAAGCTCTATAAAGAGTAACTACGTTGAGAATCATTCTGTATCGATGTTATAGATACTCATAATATTAACAAGGAAGTAAGCACATAGTTCATTCTCTATTGGCTCGTGAAGTTATATCGGCTTGTGTCCGTCCGGTTATGACCAAAATATGTTTCAAACACCCAACAATTTAGAAACACCCTTATTTCTTGTTGTAATGTACTGTATGTAAGATAATATAATAGTATAAATGATGATATATTATATCTGTATATGGATACCTTACTCTACCTTAAAATGTTATTCTTATCAACAAAGGTTGTAGGTAGGGATCGCTCTTTTGGCGAAAAGACCGCCTTTGTGTACTACGAGTATAGTAATCAATACATGTTTAGTATAAAACATATATTTTTAAATTGTATGTTTGTGCACAAAAAAGAGTTTTCATTCATTCATTTACTCATTCATTCATTATCTCTTTTCTGTAATTTTATTTTTGTATCATTGATGTTTATATTAGTTTCTTTGAAATTTTGCTGCTTTATGTTTCATTTCTGTACTTGGTGGAGTGTGTTAATTTACGATAACATTTTCCATGATATTTAACTCAATATTGACTTTCAATACGAGTTGACTAAAACAGGGACACGACTGCGGGAACAAACATTGTTAAAAGAAGAATATAACATCAAAATATTATGCCATGAATTACACAAAAGATTCTGAATAATATAAAAGTTTGATATTTGAAAAAAGTTTTTCACAAATGGTTTCTCTTCAGACGTGTGCTCTGACCTACATAATAATTGCTTTTTTCCTGTCCAATTACCAAATATCTTTTGTGGAAATGTTTGTGTAACTGTGGTTCTTTGATGGAATCAATACTCATAATTAAAAATGCGAGAAATCATTTCGTTCTTAATAATTTGATATAAAATATGTCTAGGCATATTTTTGTAAAGCCATAAATCTTCAAGCGATACCTTTAACGAGGAAGGCAGAGGACAGAGAGCTTATACACATTATATCAGAAGATTTGCCTTGCCTTTTTCATAGTGTTTATGCATTCTAAGCATCGTCATATGGTGGACGTTCCACGTAGCCGGACAAAGCGGTTCGACTCAACATTCTTTATCCGAACCGCAAAGGACTGGAACATGCTTCCTGAGTCTGTGCTCCCCGACGAGTACAATCTGGGGATCTTCAAGAGAAGAGTGATCAGGTACCTTCTAGGTAAGCGCGTTCCATCTTAGACCGCATCTTAGCTTATCATCAGGCGAGATCGTTTCCCTATCAATAACAAAAAAACTTGGTATTTTTTTATAGTGATAACTTCCGGCGTACAAAAATTCATCAGTTATGACTAATGAAGTAAATAATTTTGTGTAATCCATATTAAATTATCAAAAACATTTTCTCCTGCATATTTAAATGTATAGGAGACGCATATTCTACGTTTCAATATACTAACGTAGACCATGTTTCTTCTATGTATGTAAAAGTCCTTGCACGTAATATTGATCAATATGACTGTCGCACTTATATAACCAGCACTGCAATGCACTAGCAAGACGAATTTAGGGTTGCCACCAAGTCTCTGGCTCAGTTCATTTCAGGAACTTAAAAGAAGTAACGTTATATTATCTCAACTATAAGCAGAGGTTTTGAACGAGTTTCCTTAAAGCGCGTTTGGCGGATTGGATAAGCAACAAGGAAAAGTCAATGCACCCTGCCTTCCAGATTCTTTTTACACTATCCGATCGAATAGTGAAATAAGAATCTGGATCTGATCCTGCCATAATTGTATCGGTGCTTTAAGGGTAAGTTAGCCGGTAAACTTATGCAGGTGGCTTTCTAACTACGCTATACAAATATTTAATATTTCTTCTAATAGCTGCCACATTATAGCTAAATTTCGTGATTTTAGAAGTTATGTTGAAGCATTTCAGAGAAAAGTGGCAACCCTAGCTCGTCTCGGATAAAAAGTTTTCTAAATTTCGTGCCTCAGACTATTTCATCTTGACATTTTTTAATTTATTAAAAATAGACGGTAGTTATGCTTAATATCAATCCAATGAAGGCTAACACCTAAATACACATAATGTATTCCTTAATTGAGTAATATTATAAACTAGCTACCCGAATTGGCTTGGCTCGTGTAGCAAACATATTTGCCAACTGTTTTTTGTCTTAAACACCCATTACATTATACGATTTCTCGGGCCCTGTTTCTGTAGCGCCTATTTCCTAATTAGGCTGCTATTTATTACATTACACTAGAAATCGCTTCCTTTCTGACTTACAAATATTTTTTACTTTCAACAATATCACTCACATCAATTAAGTTCTTGCTTAAGTTGGCAATAACTATTAAAAGTGAAATTAAAATCGTTACGAAAATTAAAATTAATAAAATAGTTTTTGTATATCAAAAGATAGCAAACAAGCAGTTAGCTATTCTGAGGGAAAGAGGTAACCATTGCTTATAGACAGCAAAAACGTTAATGGTGCGTTGCTATCTTTGTAGCGGAGTCTTAATGCCACATGCATAAGTTTACTGCTACCTTAACCTCCAAACCGGAACACCATAGTGACAAGTACTGATGCGGCAGAAATTAGTAAAAGGCGATGGTACCAAACCCGGGCGAGACAATGCAGAAATCTATCACCTAGTAATCACGATGGTAGTGACTCGCATAACCAACTATTCACCTCTTACGAACTGCCTGGCAGAACGACAGGTGGTCTATTTTCAAAAGGAACCTGGTGCAATATAGATGACCGAGCTAGAAGAGTAAATTCAGTGCTATCGCCTCTGCAACAGTGCGTCCTGCCTTCATGTTTCTTATTACATACACTACCCGACCGGAAGGGCGTCTCGGGAGATCGGGGCCACTCGATCACCCCTTTCTTATTACCTAGGGACCCTAGCTCGGCCCGAGAAATTGAGTAGTGTAATAGGTGCTGTCGTCTTACATCAATATATTGACATTCACTGGGATTAGCTTTAAATTTAACAACACATTTCATCGATGTTATAACATTTTAAATTTAATAATACATTTCTTCGATGTTTATATATATATATATATATATATATATATATATATATATATATATATATATATATATATATATATATATATATATATAGATCCTCCAAACCGGAACACGACAGTGACCAGCACTGACGCTATTGCAGCAGGAATAGGTAAGGCGGTGGTACCAGACCCGGGCGAGCCGATGCAGAACTCTACCACCTAGTAGTCACGATGGTAGTGACGCGCATAGCCACTTAGTCGCCTTTTACGACCTGCCTGGCAGAACGGCAGTTAGCCTATTCTTCAAAGAAGCCCGGGCCCAACACGGGGAAAATAACATTTTAAATTTAATAACACATTTCATCGATGTTATACCATTTTAAATTTAATAAAACATTTAATCGATGTTATAGCATTTTAAATTATTTTTATCAAGTTTGTTTTTTATTATATTGTAGCTCTTAAGTTATTTATTTAAATTCATTGACATTAAGGGCTATAATTTACGTATTTAGTCTTTTAGTACAAATAAAAATTATCTATATATCTATTATATATAAAAGGCAAAAGTGACCGAAGGATATATCAACGCACAGGCATACCCTTAGCGCTAGAAATTTGAAACTTCGCACACGTATTTTCCTTATAATTTAGGTATCGACTAAATAAGGATTTTTCATCAAAATAACCCAGAAGATGGTGAAATAGGGAATAAAAGTTTGTATGAAACTTTTTATTCCCTGGACATATTTGCATAAAATTTCGTATGATTTAAGTAAAAAAATAATGAAATACGTGATTAAGCGTTTTTCAAAGTTCGGTCCCTAAGGGGGTAAAATAGGGGATGAAAGTTTTATATAACCGTGCAATCCATTGCCAAACCACTAGTGTTAGACACTTGAAATTTTGCACAAGTATTCCTCTTTTGACGTAAGCGTCCACTTAGAAAGGATAATTAAAAATTCAACCCTCAAAGAGGTGAAATAGGAGATAAAAGTTTTAAATATTTTATTCCTTAGAGATATTTGCATGAAATTTCGTATGAATTGAGTATGGCAAAAATAATGAATTATTTATTTCAGCGTTTTTCCAAATACAGCCGCTTAGAGGGTAAAATAGTGCATGAAAGTTTTATATAAACGTACAGGCCAAACCCTTAGGGCTATAAACTTCAATTTTTGCACACGTGTTCCTCTTATGACTTAAGCATTCATAAAGAAATGATTTTTCAAAATGAAACCTCCAAGGGGATGAAATAAAGGGAAAAACTTTTTATTTCTTGGACATATTTGCATGACATTTCATATTATTCCTTTTATGACGTACGCATTCACTAAGTAAGGACTATTCAAAATGCAACCCTCAAGGGGTGGTAATGCGAGATTAAATTTCTTTGAAACTTTATATTCCTTGAATATACTTGCATAAAATTTCGTATGATTTGAGTGCAGCAAAAATAATGACTTACTTATTTTCGCGTTTTTCAAAATTCAAGCTCTTAGAGGGTAGAATTGGGGATAAAAATTTTATATAAATTCATAGGCCAAACCCTTATGGCTAGAAACTTGAAATTTCGCAAATGTATTCCACTTATATACTGTCTCGATGGTTGAGTGTTTAGCGCACCTAACTACGCATCGAAGGGTTCGAGTTCGAATCCCGGCAGGGACAAACACTCGTGTGATAAGCATAATATTTGTATTTCTAGGTTTGGGTTAATATTAAATATATTTGAATATTTGTACATGTATATCTATGTATTAGTATCGTTGACTAACACCCGTAACACAAACAAATAAATTGCTTACTTTGGGGAGAGAACAATTCATGTAAGTTGTCCGGTTATATTTATTTATTATTCATTGTTATTATTATGTACGGATCCACTAAGGAATGATTTTTCAATATTCAACTCCGATGGGTATTAAATAGGGTATAACATTTGTAAAACTTTTTATTCCTTCGACATATTTGTATGAAATTTCGTATGAGTTGAGTAGGTATAGCAAATATAATGAATTATGTATTTTAGCGTTTTTCATAATTCAGTCTCTTTGAGGGAATAGGGCATGACAGTTTTATATTAACAAACTCAAACCCTTAGGGCTAAAAACTTAAATTCGCACACGTATTCCTCTTATGGCGTAAGCAATAAGCATCTAAGAAATGATTTTTCAAAATTCAATCTTCAAGGGGGGATTAGAAGAAAAATTTTGTATAAACTTTTTTAAATTTTAAATTTAATACGAATTGACATAAAATTTAAAAAAATGGTTTTCTCCACATAACTTTTTCTAATTTTTAGATTTTTAATAAAGTAGCTTACTTATAAAGAAAGGTTAAATAATTCTAAAGTAAATATGCACGAGCAAAGCTGCGGGTAACAGCTAGTATAATATATACCTTTTTTATTTATAATAGGTACCTAACGCTGAGTATTTTGATAGTAGTAACTGTGTTTATGTTACTGAAGTACTTTT
This sequence comes from Apodemia mormo, assembly GCA_036924255.1. Classification (NCBI taxonomy): domain Eukaryota; kingdom Metazoa; phylum Arthropoda; class Insecta; order Lepidoptera; family Riodinidae; genus Apodemia; species Apodemia mormo. The sequence continues at coordinate 34,109,738 of JAUPFN010000012.1, read as the reverse complement.
AGGTTTTCAATAATAGATGTTTTTAAATATTTTTGGTATATCGTCGTACACTTTGTTTTAATGTTTATGGTCCGGGTTGGTTATCGGGTTGGCTATAAGAAATTTCCTTTTTAGAGATAAGCTCGCCTTTTGTACCTTTTTTAAATACCTAATACAATAAAGGATTAAATAATAAATAAATCTGTAAAATGCTTAAGAAGGTAATTAACTTATTTAATTTGATAAGGAGTAAGTTAGTATGGGTGTAGTAAGTAATCCTTAAGATCAACATAATATCACCTAGACTATACCTGGTAATAGACCTATAAAAGAGTGACTACTAGGTGGTAGAGTTATGCATCGTCTCGCCTGGATCTATACCGCCGCCTTACTATTCCTGTCGCAATATGGTCAATGCTTGTCACTATATAAATTCATGCATGTGGCATAAACAGACCAACCATATGGATAGTAACGGACTATTTATATCTTTGGTGAAGGGCGATAGCTTAATAACATTTGAGTCTATCGTGAACTATCGTTTTATAATATAAAACATACAAGGGAAAAAATTTAGAAAACATACATTTTTTTCGTTCTAATCATAATGACAATGCCTTCTATTTGTGGGAAATGCAAAATTTGCGTCTTATGATTTTTTTTTTTATTTTCATATCGCGCAATGTAAAGCGTACATTGCTTTTACTCGTTGCGCACGTAGAAGTCTCAAACCAGCCGTTTATTTAGCGCGGCATGTGATGCATAATACACGGCATGTGATGCTTAATACACGGCCCATTTTGTGCATTTTCTTAAATTTTACTATTTTTTAGAAAAATGACTCTAGAATAACAAAAATTGAAATGGCGCTGCTGTCACGCCGCTAAAGTCTCCGTATATAAAATCATTTTAAAATAGTCAAAATATGAGTTTAGATACAAAAAGTAGATAAACACTTAAATAAAGTTATGTTTTGCTGAAGTGAACGTTATCTAGTGAAAAAACCTCCTGGTAATGATTATTTAAAACAAAATATTGTGTCGAACCTAAGTGCCTATTGATGTCAACTGTTGTGAACCTTTCGAAAAAGTTAATAATAAACTGAAATACTCTGTGCTTAAAAACATAAATTCGAGTGTCATAAAATAATGCAGAAGCGAAAAATTGGATCATAAATCAACCTAAATATCAAATAATATATTTTACATCTTTGTGATGAGTCGGTATATGAAAAATTTGTAAGTGTGGTCAAATTCAAAATACACTATAGTATGAAAGACAATAACGGTCACTTGTGACGAATGCCATATATATTAACTATTTTCATTAAAATGCCGTGCAACAGCCTAGCATATTCAGTTAAGCGTACCGGCAAAAATAACGCCTACAATTAGACCGAGAGTTCGAATCTCGGGGCGCAAGTTTTTTTTTTAATTTCACATTTTTTATGAAGAATCTGGTTTACTTAATTTATAAATCTTATTAAAAAGCAAAAATATTTTAAAATGGATGAGCACGAAAGATATTTAATATCAATCATGGATGAAAATATTACAATGAGGAAAAAGCGCAGGTCAATTTCACCCAACTCTTCCTTTGTTTCAATCGACTCGGATTATCTGACAAGAAGTGTACCCGATTTATCGTCATGTAATATAAATAATGAAGAAGTTAATGAACTCAAACAAGAAATAATTAATTTAAAAAAAATATTACATTTTGCAAATAATGAAATTGATCATTGATATAAAAAACCCTAGATGCACAGTCCCGAACAAAACTGACACTCAAAAGTGTCCCTAATTTCTTTTAAGTAGTTATAGATATGGCAAAAACATATGTCTTTGCATGTCCAACCTTAAGTGCAAGACTTATACTTGTTTTTACAAAGCAATGTACAAAAATAAATAAAATTGACAGTGACGCGGCCGACGCGATTTTATTTGAAATGAGTGCACAATTTAAAATTGTGCACTCATTTTTGGAGGACGTTTTTGACACACTGATTGTGTATCTTGGGTATTTTATATCAATGAAATTGATAAATTGTTAGTGGAAAATAGTATGTTTAAAAAGAACTTTCTGGAAAATGAACAAATTATCTCTAAATATAAAAAAAATTTGTTTTGATCCTACATATATAAAAGAAAAAAATTTAAGTTATAAGAAAAAGTCACGATAGGTTCAAAAGAAACTCTGCACGGATCCTAATATTAACATGAGTTCTAACGAGCTAGGATTGTTTTTGAACGACAATAAACACGACATAGAGGGCGCAAGAGGGGCAAGAGAAAAGTTCACATAAACAAAAAGATTGTATGACATTAAATGTGACTGAAAATAATCCTCACATTTTAATATTAGGTGGACATCAGTAAAGCGGTTTAGCAACACAACTAATGTTGTCTAGGAGGAATACTGAGTACGAAAAGTACACAATTTTCTCTGTTACAAAGCCAGATGCCCCTTCAGAAGAAATACTTTCATCATGTTATAACATTGAGGATTCAGAGGACAATATTATTATATTATGTGTAGGTGAAAATGATTGCAATTCGTATACCACGGTAACTAATCTAATTTCAATTTTGCGTTTGCTACCAAAATCAAAATTTATTATAATGAATGTTATGTAACAAATATTTAAATGAAAAATTACTTAATAATTTAATATCATCTATATGTAATAACTTTCTAAACTGTAAATTTATGAACATTGAAATACCTAAATATGCTACATATGAATATTATAATAAAAAAAAATTTACTAGATTGCACTAGAAAGATCAACTTCCATTTAGATATGCAATATTATATTAAGAGGTTATTGACGTTTAAAAATGAGCACAAACGTAGGTCAACAGGTAAGATTAGCAATAATAACTCGGAAATTTTAAAACCTGGAATTTCCAGTGATTAATAAAAATGTTCATGTGATTAATAACAGAGATTATTCAAAACAAAACACGTTTTTTCGTTCGTAAAAACTATAATGGGACAAAAAATCAAAATAACTTAGGAGAAACAGCCACTATATTTCACCAGAATATAGCAGGTGTTTTAAATAAATTAGATGATCTGGAACTGTGCTTATGTGAGCATTCGAAATATAATAAGCCTATAGAAATAATGTGTTTGTCTGAAACATTTTTAAAGCGGGGGGACGAGAACTTCATTAGGATCAAAGATTTTAAATTGATTTCTTCCTTTTCTAGACAAAAAGAAAAGAGATTTGGGGTCTGTATATTGGCAAAAAACTCTGTGAATTGCACACCACTAACTCTAGACGTAAATGTGTTAAGCGAAAAAACATTTGAATGCCGTGGAGTGGTCATACCATCATACAAATGCATAGTAGTATGTGTATACCGAATACCAAACTCGGATCCCTATATATTCTTAAATAAATTAGATCTATTGTTAAATAAAATAAATAACACGAAATACCGCATTATGATTTCTGGAGATTTTAATATCGATATACTGAAAAATAACAAAGTAACATGTGATTTCAAAAATTTATTGTTAAATTACAATTTACACTATCACATCAATGAACCTACGCGCCAGCAATCCTGTATAGATAATATTATTAGCAGTGATAAGCAGGCGGTAGGAAAGGTACACCACTATTATTTATCAGATCATGACACTGCTCAAACTCTACAATTACCCATTGTACATGAAAAACCGAAAAAAAATCATTGGTACATACTAAAACGAGACTACAACCACGAAAATGTGGTAAAATTTAACAAATGTCTGGCTAGTCTAACCTGGTCTGAAGTTTACAATATAAAAGACTTCAACACTGCCTTTGATGTTTTCTATGAAACTTTTAAAATGTTTTTTGAACTTTGGAAAAAAAAAGGAAAAAAAAATCAGCGACCACAAAAAGAAAATTAAGATTTACATATTACAAAAACAAAAACATTGAAAATAAATTAAATTTTATGAATTATAACAAGTTATTTAAGAAATGTATACAATTATTGAAGTTAAATACTAATAATCAATATATCACGAATGCAAAAGACAAATGTAGAGCGACTTGGAAATTAATTGGAAATAAGTCAGAAAAGGGTGTCGAAGTAGATAGTATCAGTTATGAGGGGGAAAAGTTATATGAACCATTAAAAATTGCAAACTGTTTCAATAACTTCTTTACTACTTCAGTAAATACGACAAATATTACGACAAAAAATTATAAAGTACCTGATAAAATCAATTACACTATATTTTTAACACCAGTCACAAATGATAAGATTTTAAAAATAATAATATCTCTTAAAAAAATAATAATATGTCTTAAAATACGTATGCAATAGGAGTCGATTCAATATCGACAAATATTATAAAAAAGTGCGGTAAGTATATATCTCCAGTTCTTACATATCTAATTAATCGATCTTTTAAAGAAGGAATTTTCCCATGTAGCTTAAAAAACGCAATAGTTAAACCTATTTTTAAAAAGGGCGATAAAATGGAAGTCAATAATTATAGACCAATAACATTAATACCAGTGCTTTCAAAAGTATTTGAAAGAGCCATGTATACTAGATTAAATAATTACTTAAATAAATTTAATGTTATAGTGAACGAGCAGAACGGATTTCAGAAAAATAAGTCTACTACACTTGCAGTATACAAAATGATAAAAAAATATTGTAGAAAATATAGACAAACGTAAGACTACTTCCGTCATATTCTTTGACATGAGCAAGGCGTTCGATAACGTTCACCACCAGATATTATTAAATAAATGCAAAAATTATGGCATAAGAGGTAACGCAAACAAGTGGATTGAGAGTTATTTAAAAAGTAGAATGCAATGTGTAGAAATTTTACGTCTAGATAGAACTAAAACGGTTAGAGCTTACAGATCAGCTTTTGTAACAAAAGAAACTGGTGTATTACAAGGAAGCGCTCTTGGTCTCTACAATGTTTTAGGTAAAAAATGTAAAAGTATTTTATTTGCCGATGACATAGCAGTAATAGTATCAGATAACCATAATAACAAGATTAAATATAAACAAACACTTCTATCAACAATTGACTTTATAATATCCTGGTTAGAACGAAACAACTTAAAGGCCAACCTTTCAAAGACAAAATTAGTCCAATTAACAAATTACAAAAATGAGTGCCATGATTTAGAAATTAACTATAAGGGTAGTTTAATTAACGAAGTAAAAGAAGTAAAATTTTTAGGAGTAAACTTAGATAGAAATTTGAACTGGAAACCACATGTTTATACAGTTTGTAAAAAATCAATAAATTTGTATACGCCCTCAAAAAAATCCGAAAAACGGTGGGACTCAATGCAGCATTAACTGCTTATCATGGTTATATAGGCTCTGTTTTGAGGTATGGACTTATAACTTGGGGTAACTGTACCAATATAAACCAGGTTTTTATTGCGCAAAAGAAATGTGTTCGAGCTTTGTGTAGTGCGGATCCAACAGAGTCATGTAAGCCATTGTTTAAGCAACTTGTTAACCTTAACTGGATTGTATATATTAGAGTCATGTTTATTTGTTAGAAAACACCAAGAACTATTCAATAAACTAAATGATAACAAAAAGGTATGGTCTAGGGATACAACCAGGCTACAAGTCCCAACGAGTTCTTCTGCATTGTACTCAAAAAATTGCCATGCTATGATAACAAATATTTACAATAAATTACCTAAAACATTTCGCGAACTACCATTAAGACAATTTAAAAATGTATTATCTAAACTGTTAACGCAAAAAGCTTACTACAATATAGCCGACTATCTAAATGATAAAATTGCTGTATAATAATAATTATTCCCTGTCTTATAACTAGCAAGTATCATTCACTGGATATGCACTTAGGTTTGATAATTTTGAAGTTATAATAATACAACGAGTTATCTGTTTCTTCTTTTTATTGTGAAAATGTTACTTAATAAAATATAATTATATGTATATTATCAAATATTGACTAATAATAAAATAAAATGTGACATTCTCTTTTATCGTTATTATCTTAATAAAATATAATTAAATGTATATAATCAAATATTAACTAATAATAAAATAAAATGTGACATTCTCTTATATAATTACCTTAATAAAATATAATTAAATGTGAATTAGCAAATTTTAAATAACAATAATATATAATGTCTCATTTTATATAACATTTAATTAAATAAGTTATAAGTAAGTTTATAATAGTTTTGCACACCGGCACTACCTGTTGACTATGGCAAGCTAGAAATAATGTTGTAACACCTATTGTATATAACCCATTTTCATGCAAATAAAATATTCTATTCTATTCTATTCAATAAATCAAATTATACAAAATTAATAAATAAAAACGACAAAAAATCAAAAATGGTCCACACAAATTTCCAACGGTTTCAATTCAGAATCATAGTCCAAATCTATGGTTTCGATTTTCGGTACAGCACCCTTTACACGTTGAATATTTATAAGAAAGTAACTATAGTTAATTAATAAATATCACCACGCCAGTTCCCTTGAATGAGGGGTGAACTTGACGGCCTTATACATTTATCTTCATCAAGATTTACCGATTGACGGCTAGCGCGATAGGTGGTACCGTATCTAACTTTAACGGTTTCCTCTTATCGGAGAGGGCAGGGTGAATCGAACAATAAAAATTTTCTCTTTATCACAATTGATGAGCTTTTGGCCGTAAAAGTCAGTAGTGACCACAGTGGTGACTGATAATTTGTACACTACTAACTGACCCGGCAAACGTTGATTTGCCATGCAAATTAATTGAATATTTTGATGGGTACTTGAGGGAAGGGGGGAGGGTGGCTATTTAATTGAGATAAAACTATCCTATCTTTTAAATTAGACCAAACAATAGATACCGACAACATTTCCTAAACCTACAAAAGCTACAAAATCAGCAGTTTAGGAAGGAATCCATAATAATAAACAACGAAGTAACTTAAATATAAGTTCACTCCATAATAGGTGAAAATATTTTAACAAAGCATTCGGTACGTTTAACCAAAGATATCCAGCTAAAAACAAACGTCATTCAGGGGTTTAAAAGTTTATGATTTGTATGAAATTTTATTAAATCAAAAAGTTTTACACACTTGAATGACATCAGCTGTTTTTGGCTGGATATCTTTAATGAGACGTGTCCAATGCTGGGTTAAAATATTTCAGCTATTATGGAATGACCTTATATATTAACTTAACCACAGATCACACAAATACTAATAGATGTTGGACGGGGAATTTGTAGCCGCTCATATAAGCAAATCCTTGTAAAGGAGATTGATGAGATCGGCCTAAAGTGCTACAAAAATATAGCGTCAGCCAAAATTATTAAATTAATTGAATGCAAAATAAATCCATATCAGAATTCAATGGACGCTATTTACTAGCAAGTAATTTTAAATCGCCTCTGTAGTCTAGTGGTGCAACGTTGGCGTTGACAACATGAGGTCCCGAGTTTGATTCCCGGGTCGGACACATAAAACAAGTGTTTTTTCAGTTTTCTGATTAACACAAAGTTTATTAAGATGGCGCCTAGCTTTCCTGAAGTCTCGTCGTCAAAAAACGACGAGACTTCAGGAAAGCTAGGCGCCATCTTAATAAAATTAAGCGCCGTCGTTCAGAAGGTGACGAATACGTTAAAGCTCTTGCTGATTTAAGAAGGATCCGGTCACACTATCGAGCCGCTACTACGTTAGCAAAGAGAAAATTTCTGCAAAAAATAACGGATAGATTAGAGAAAGAAGGCCCTTGGTCTTCTCTGTATCACGAAATTAAAAATCGTACGAGAAATAACTTTTCTTTTTATAATAACATAAAACTTAACGATACGTATACGCTTAGTTTAGAAGAAACAACAAACGCTCTTTTGGAGACGCTAATTCCAGACGATAATCTAGAGCGGGATAACGAATATCATCGTGAAATTAGATCACAAGTTGACGTGACACCTGTGTCCCCCATATCGAGTCTGGTATCCTTAGATGAATTGTTAAATACCGTTAACAATTTACCATTGAAAAAAGCGCCCGGAGAGGATAAAATCTCAAATTATATGATAAAACAAGCGTGTATAGCAGCCCCAGACTCTATTCTAAAAGTAATAAATCGTTGCATTGCGGAAGGTGTTTTCCCTAAAATATGGCGCCAAGGATATCTCAAAATTATTCCAAAATCTGGTGACAAGCCTCCGGATGACCCTAAATCATATCGCCCAATTACACTTCTACCTTCTCTTGGTAAACTGCTAGAAAGATTAGTAGTTCCTCGACTCTTACCGCAAGGGCCCACATTCAATAAACAACAATTTGGATTTACCGCCGGAAAATCCACTGTAGATGCAGTGCTAACCATGAGAAAAACGGTAGAACTATCACGAAATAATTATGTTGTGGGTATCTTTTTGGATATTTCAGGTGCTTTTGATAACGCGTGGTGGCCGATGTTATTATTAAAACTAAAAATAAGGGGATGCTATTCTAATATATATCAACTAATTAAATCGTATTTAGAAAACGGTCACTTGAAATTACAGCTAGGGCATTACGCAGCATCTAAACGCCTTACTCTGGGCTGCCCACAGGGATCAGTACTTTCGCCATATCTATGGAACTTAGGATTTGATGATTTATTTTCACTAGCCTTGCCTGAAGGATGCTCACTTATAGGTTATGCGGACGACGTTGCTTTAATAATACAAGCAAACACACGAGCACAGATAGAGTCACTGGCTTATACTAGTCTTAATTTAATATCCAACTGGGGATTCAGAAATCATTTAAAATTTGCGCCTCATAAAACGTTCTACTTAATACTAAAAGGTTCGCTTCTATCGTCTCCTAGCATAAAATTAAATAATAGCACAGTAAAGAGAAAGGAGTCCGTAACATATTTAGGTTTAGTTTTAGAGAAAAATTATACTTTTATAAATCATATTAACTATATCAGTGAAAAAGCTAAACGGAATTACTTGTCCTTTGCCGGCATATCTACCTCAACGTGGGGTTTAACCTTTAACACTTTAAAGATAATTTATAACGCAACTTATTTAGGTTGTATTACTTATGCATGTTCAGCATGGGCTGATAAAGTTACAAGCGGCGCGACCCGGCGTAAATTACTTCAAAATCAGCGTTTGGCTTTAATATTTCTGTGTAAAGCATATCGCACTGTAAGTTCTGAAGCTTTACCCGTTTTATCAGGTGTATTTCCATTAGATTTAGAAATTCAGCGTCGGTCCTCAATGTACTATAATTCTAAAAACTTTACTAGCCCAGAATTTATTAATCCGCAAGCTCAAACAAAAATACGTCGCCTCTTTAATCCCGTGATGGATGTTACTAATGAATTAATAAATGAATGGCAGTCGCGTTGGTGCTGCTCACCTAAAGGACGGCATTTATATAACTTTTTCCCCTGCGTCCGGGAACGATTAAGTAAAACGTGGATAGAAATAGATCATTGCGTTGCACAGTTCCTTACTAGTCATGGTAATTTTAAAGCTAAATTATTCTCGTTCAAATTAGTTCCTTCTCCATTTTGCGAATGTTCCACCATAAACTGTAAATATGAACAAACTGCACATCATATTCTTTGGGAGTGTAATCTCTGGCAAAATGAACGTAGCCAAATGCTTGATAGTATACGATGTATATCCGGGGTAATCTACTATTCCGACCTTGTAGCAACACGTGGGAATTTCCGTGCCTTCAAGCGATTTTGTCATACATACTACTGGAAGCAGAATTAAGTAGGCCATTTTCGTAGGTCCTTAAATACCTAAACTACCGTGGTGCAATAGCAATCAGGCTTAACCTGATTGTAAACGTCTCATTTCTTAGCAGTTTTTGCTTTATCTTACGCTGTCTCCTGCTGTAAAGGGAGGGAAACTGGATGTATTTTCCTACTCCTCCTATACTCTTCTGATTAAATTCGATGCGGGTTCCAAGACAGCTTAGCTTTTCCCCCAGGGCACCCTGAGCTCGCAACTCAGAGGTTATCAGGAAGGTTGCCGCTGTTGATTCTGGTTTACAGAAGTTACAGTGGTGGGAACGAGAGGTGGGCCCATTGCCCTAACACAAAGTTGCCCGGGATCGGAAAGTGTCCGGTTGGCGATAGGCTTGCCATCTATCACATTTGTGGGACCAAGTATCTTCGGCTAATCGTGGGTGCACTTGTTGTACCTCTGCCTACCGCTTCGGGGATACGGGCGTGAAGATACTTAAGAATTTTAGTTAGAAAGTCATGAAACTAATCAAACTTGTACGATTTTTCCTATTTATAAAACAAGCAAAGTTTTTTTTGTCATGCCTTACTTTCTTTTATTTATGGCTAACTAAACAAATTAGGAAAATGTTGAAAAGGTAAAACGCAAAATTTTAAATAAAACTATCGTATAAAATGCAACAAAAATGAAAATATTTGTTACTATAACCGAAACGTACAATATAGAAGACTGTATAAACAAGCTACTCTTAGTATCATCCTAAAGGAACAAAAAAACAAGATTCATCTATTTAATCTATGAACGAGTAACAAAATATTTTGCTGCAAAAAAGCGGTTTACAGCAAAATATTTTGCTGTAACGGTGTTTTGTAACTTTAATGTGGTTAAAATCAAATAATCTTCATGATGTGTGATACAAAAATTAACTATATTGCGATGTGAATGGCTTAAAATAGAATGTAATAATTGTGAATTCAAGTAAAATTAATCTTTGAAGGTTTTTCGTGAAATTTAGTATTACAAAAAAACCGTGATAAAATTTCATGTCACAAGAAATTAATAATGTATTACACTATGGTAAGTATCAAACAACATATTGTGTAGCCTTTTAGGCCAACTTTGAATGAACCCTCGTCAGGCGAGATACGCCAATTGACAAACCAGTGAATCACGGTAAACTAGAAAGTCTACAGGCGTTCGATTTACTCTGCCTACCCCGCAAGGGAACCGGGCGTGATGATACTTTTGTCTTCTATAAGTATACATTTCGCGAAAATATCATAATACAATACAATAACTATTGTGCACCAAAAATAAATGACAATATATAAATTACAAAACTATTTCTAAACATATTAGATACACAAAATCGATCTTATCACTAAGAAAGCGATCTCTTCCAGACAACCTGAAATATAGGATAATAATATATTCTAAAAGTGGTGCTAACTATGAATAAATTTATAATTTTTGCTTCTAAAAGAAATAAAGACTATTGTCATACAAATAAGAAAAGAATATTGTACTTTTAATAAAAAATTGGGATAAATATCCCCAGTCTCCCCTAAGGAACTTAACCTTACTAATACGATAAGTGCGAACATTTTTGCGAAAGGACATTGTCCGTTACTTCTTCGCGATGGAGTATCTTTGTATTTAGATGAAATTTGATATATATACTTTATATACCAAAACTATTTTCACGCCCGTATCCCAGAATAAGTAGGCAGAGGTACAACAAGTGCACCCACGATTAGTCAAAGATACTAATAATGTGATAGCTGGCCAGTCTATCGTTAACCGGGCACTTCTTTAATCCCAGGCAATGTTATTTTTATTAAAAAAGTGAAAAAGCACATTTTTGAATTGCTGAACCGGAAACCGAACCCAGGAACTCATGCGGTCAAAACCGACACTGGACCAAGATTGCAGAGGCGAATAGCACCGATAAAATGCATTTGTTCACAATAGTTTTTTCTAAATTCTTCGCGGTAATTCGGGGAAGAAGTGGGGGGTTAGAAACAGACGAAAGTAACCTATATCACCCTCCATCCCTTCAACTATATCCACTTAAATAATCACGTCAATTCGTCGCTCCGTTTTACCGTGTAAGACGGACTAGCAAACACATACACTTTCTCAATTATAATATTAGTATGTATTAAAATTAAATACGTCAATAAATATATTGCAAAGGGGTTGATTAAAAAATATCAGTCCAGAACATGAACATCAACATTAATTAACAATTTTTTTTTAACATTTCACTGGTTTGTTTTATAGGCAATTCCATACCAATCAAAAATATGAAGCCTATAGAATATTGGGTAAATACGCAGCTATAAGCAGATAAATCGATACTAGTAACCTGCCTACTCAAGAAAGGTGGCATAAAAAAATGGTCAACCTAACGTTTGCATATTCTATAGGCTTCGTACTGTCGATTGGTATGGAATTTGTCTATTTATCAAACTATTGAAATATTTTTATAAAAAAAACTGGACTAGAATTGTTTAGTCAACCTATTTGCAACATATTTATTGACATATTTAATCTATACATATAATAAAATCGTAGGAAGTCAAAACTGTACATTGAATATTTTTTTAAAAGAATACTTGGAGCGTGATCTACAATCGATATCGAAGCCAAAAATATAGTTTTTAGAATTTTTGTCTGTTTGTCTGTATGTATGTCCGGGGTAAACTCAAAAAGCACTGCATGGATTTACTTAAAATTTTGCATGAATATTACTAATAGGTCGGGTTAACATATAGGCTACATATTATCGCGCTATCACCTAGGGGAGAGGAGCTGTGCGGAGTAAACGAAGTCGCTGTATATATATATATATATATATATATATATATATATATATATATATATATATATATATATATATATATATATATCTAAAATCTTTGTTGTCTATAGGCGATTATAGCTGCAAATAATGCGTTTGACAACCGATTGTTTGTGTAACTTACTATATAAAAAATAATCTTAACAAGTGATGGGTGTGACTCGTTTGTATGTTAATTTTCCTTTTTTCTATTTTCTATTTTTTTTTACTTAAAAATAGAAACTTCCTGGCAGTGAACCAAATATTTGTTTACGTCGTTACTTAAGGGAAGCAAAAATGCTATTGTTTTCGCATTATTTGACTTTATTTATGTTGACTGGGTGAAAATAAAGCTGTTACAATATGTAAAGATATTTCATAAGTTCTTGAAGACGGAAAAAATATGTTGTAATTAGTTTTGTTGTTTTATAGAGCTACGAGATTAGGAGTATTAGGCGGATTTTTATAAAACGGCTGTCTTCGTTATCTTAATTATTCTATACTAATAATATATAGACGTACATTTTATAAGTTTGTGAGTTTGTTTGTGAGAAATTTTAAATTTCTTCGCCATTACAAAGCTACATTATTCCTAAGGCCTTAAACTGGATGTCGGCGATCTAATGCGTTAGTAATGTTGGCGTATGACCTGTCTATTAGTAAAATAACATTGCCTAAAAACATATTTTTGTGCGCTAACATTACAACCTCTGTTTTAAATTTACAACATGGATCGAAACAATGCACTATTGAATCTCACTAGAATATAAATAAACAGTATCTCCAGGGCCATATCCCCGAAGAAATAGGCAGAGGTAGAATAAATACACCCACGATTAGTCGAAGATAATTCCATAATGTGATAGGTGGCAAGCCTATCGCCAACCAGGCACTTATCCAATCCTAAGCAACGTTGCTTTTTTAAAACTGAAAAAACCCATTTTTTTATTGGCTGACCCGGGAATCGAACCGATGACCTCATGCGGTCAACACTTACACCGGACTACTAGACCACAGAGGCGACAAAAAACAATTAATTAATAACGTTTTTTACTAAAACCTAAAAGATGTCATTTATTAGGTAGTGGCCCGCAGGAGACACCTAAAATCTTAAAGCTGCCCAAAAAAAAGTTTAAGCAAGGCTGCTACACAAACATGACATCAACATCTACATTGCACCCGTGCGAAGCCGTGGCGAGTCGCTAGTATTTTTATATACTTATGTTTTTTAAAAAAACATATTTACATAAACCTACTCATAGGTAAAAGAAGAAAATTAAGGAAGATTCGTCGTATGCAAGTGGACATTAATTTCAAAGGTCCCCGAAGATTTTATGTAAAGGAAGTTACGAGTATAAACGTGGAGTTTTTTTTACACCTCAAGCATCTTATACGGTAATCAATTTCCATTGCCTATCCGGCAAAGGATTTGGCGAGAACATTATATGTATATGTGTTTTTCTAGATAATTTGATCTCTCTAAAAAATCAGCTTATAACCGTTGAGAAAATCGTTTGTAAGCAAACCGTTTGTAACTTTTAAGTAAGAACGCGATGGTGTATTTATGAGTAATGTCGTTTTGGTAAGGAAAATTGACAGTCGATGTCAAGAGTCGTTGCAACTTTACCACTAATTCGTCACGATTTCTTTCACGTTCTATTACCTTATCTACTCATGTGCTATTACCGAGTGATACGTATGAGACTTCCGTCACTTTTTACAAGATGCCCCGCAGCAAGATAGTTGATTTACATACATATCTTCACGCCAAATCCATGACAGGGTAAGCACAGAGACTCGAGTGTGATACTTCACGGTTAAGAAAGACTTGCTTTGCTTACTGCACATTCATAACTCTCTTCATGCAGATACGACGATTTTGAAGACTCTTGACAACACCTTCGATCAGCACTTGACCAGTTTGATCACGGTACGTTAACCTTGGTTCCACGGTACCAACGTCCATCCAAGGTAGTTGATCTACTCTTCAATAGGGGCCCACAACAACTGTCAACAACTACTATCGAGTAAAAGTGATCATCTTCTCTTCCTTTGAAGTGTCATGTCGAATCAAGTGTCAAATAAGTTAGCGAATAGAGAAATTGACATAAATTTCTCTATTCGTTGCTTGTCCTAAGTCTGCTGGAGTGATTTTATTTCATCGGTAAGTATTATAATAACTCTGTATTTCTGGACATAAATGCAAGCTGCACTAACAACCTAAAAAATAACCTTGAATGGCGTATCCAATTAATCCGAGGGTTATACTAAGACTGAACAAAAGTCGTGTTTATCGCAAAGAAATCATTGCACCCGTAGAATTTTACAAACCAATTTAATCTCCCAGCGGGATACGAGACTAGTTGATAGACTTCTATGTAATAAGAATAGTTAATTTACATTCATTTGACCGCCCCGTTGGTCGAGTGGTTAGCGATCCTGACTACGCGATCGACGGGGCTCGGGTTCGATCCCCGACGGGGACAAGCATTTGTGTGATGAACATAAATGTTTGTATTTCCGGGTTTGGGTGTATGTATATTAAATATATTCTTGTACTTATATATGTATTTCTATGTATTAGTATCGTTGACTAACACCCATAACACAAGCAAATAATTTGCTTACTTTGGGGTTAGATCAGTTAGTGTAATTTGTCCATTGAATATTTATTTATTTATTTATTATTCATGTACCGTCTATAAAGTAATCTATAAAGGATCATCCATGCTAATATTTTAAATGTAGAAGTCTCCCCAATTCGCAAGAAGAAAGTAATAAATTTAAAAATTTACAATACACAAGAAAAACTTATTTTAATTAACTATTACTAATACTTGACAATGCC
The DNA here is from genome assembly GCA_036924255.1 of Apodemia mormo. NCBI lineage: Eukaryota > Metazoa > Arthropoda > Insecta > Lepidoptera > Riodinidae > Apodemia > Apodemia mormo. The sequence continues at coordinate 34,094,328 of JAUPFN010000012.1, read as the reverse complement.
ACTGAAATTTACAATACACAAGAAAAGAGTTATTTTAATTAACTATTACTAATATGTTACAATGCCATGGAAATTTACAATACACAAGAAGAAACTTCTTTTTACTGCCTGTGTAATTTACGCTTAGTATAAACTCTATTGATTCGTTGCTCACTTATTTACTCTCAGCAAAAATCAATGTAGGAAACTGTTAACATGTTTTTTATCACAGATTAAACTGGATACGCCTTTCAAGCCACTTTCAGGTTAGGTTAGGTTGTCAATGTCACTAGCATTTACACAGAGAAATACAGAGTTATAATACCGATGAAATAAAATCTCTACAGAGGTATTTCTTAAGCCTTAGCTTTTTATTCGATACGATATAATAGCACAATATGACATATTTCAAATTTTTCTCGATATATTTTAATTATTGACATTTACATACATTTGCTCATATGAGCGGCTACGCATTTTGCGCCCAACACCGTGTCTATTAGTATTTGTGTGGTCTGTATTTTTTATCTATTTTACAAAACATAATGACACATTCAAGAGAGGTTTTATTGTTAATCTTGTTGATATGCAAAATTGAATTAATTTGTAAAATCTCCAAAGACAAAATATATATTATTAAGGCGTGTAACGAAAGTCATGAATTCCTTTTTCAGGAAACTGCCTGGGCAGATGTCGTCTTGCTCTGAAAAGCAGCGCCACTTATCGAACCCTGTTGTTTTCGGAAGTATGTATGGAGTAATATGTGGAGCGTGTGGAGTAACAGTAACCTTATTTTGTTACAGTGTTTACTAAATTCATTTTTAGAGCTTTCTGGGCCTCAGATAAAATAAAATAAAGATGGAGAATTGCCATATGTCATAGTGACCCCACTATTTGATACATGTTTTTACTGTATGACGCCTTATGCACTGACAGGGATCAGCTTGATGTGGAGTATGTGTGTGTGTAAATGTTGTATTTATTTAGATGTCTCAGCTTGAAATTCGTTCAAGTTTTTTTTATATCATAAGATAGCAAACAAGCACGTAGCTCTCCTGATGGAAAGGGACATCATTGACTGTAAGCACCAAAGATTTTTATGGTGGATAGTTATCAGCGTGGCGAGATGGTGATGCCATTTTCATATTATATTTACCGGCTACCTTATACTCCAAACAGGAACACGGCAGGGACGAACACTGTAACTATCACAGCAGGAATACGTAAGGCTGTGTTTCCAAACCCAGGTGAGATGTTACGGAATTCTTATCACCTAGTAGTCCATAGCAGTGATACGTATAGCCTATTATTCACCTTTTATGAACAGTCTGACAGAATGCCCATGGTTCATTCATCCGCCCGGACTATTACGGAGGAAACTCTCTATCTTTACATTTTTTGGTCTGAGTTGTGTATATTCATTTACCACAGTGATGGCAATATTTATCCATTCCAGCTATCTGTTTCTAGTATAATTTTCTTACAATTAGAGTATTCTATATCTGTCCCATAGGTCGAGTGATTAGCGACCCTGACTATACATTCGATCAGACTCGGGCTCGATTCTAGATAGGGGCAAAAATTTGTTTGATGATTATAGATTACTGAATAGATGAAAATTCACCAACTCATTTGTTTGATGAGTTTGGGAATTTTAAATTATAGCGTGTAGAAGACGGTGTACCGAAAAATTAAGAAAAAATGCCATTTTTACGCGCTAGTCATGATAGTAATTCCTTTTCTTGTGAGAAATGCATAATTTGCGAGATTTGATTTTTTTTAATTTTTACGCCACGCAATGTAAAGCGTACATTGCTCAGGCCGTGGCGGTGTAATAGATTGTTTATTTTATGTATTTTTTTTTAATTTTAGTATGTTTTTAGAAAAAAAAAACACCTGAGAGTATTAGAATAAATTAAATTATAAAAAATTAAGTAAAAAAATCATAAAAAAATAAAAAATCCCACACAAACTTCCAACATTATCTAACTCAAAATCACAGTCCAAATTTATGGTTTCGATTCTCGATAGACCATCTCTTACCTCCCATATATTTTATTATTTATAAAGTGTGTTATGTTGACTAGAGGCAAAATATCGCAAGCAAATAATTTCCCTATTTTGGATATGTCGATTTCCAAAATAAGGAAATTGCTAATTGACTAAATGCAAAATATCACAAGCAAATAATTTCCCTATTTTGGATATGTCGATATTCAAAATAAGGAAATTGTTTACTAAAATAATTTTTGTAATTGCCCTATTAATTATATTATTATTATATAATTAACAGCTACAAATTTTGTGGTGATATAGTAGCTATCATGTACTTCATATGGGCATACAAAGCTGTTGATCTTTGTTATCATAAAAAATAAGCAGTGATTCTGATCAGATCGAAAAAATTAGCAATGGTTACCACTCACATCGCCACACTCACCGGTGACCTGACAAATGACCACAGACTACATGAACACTAATAGACACGCCATTGGGAAAGAAAAGTGTCTGCGCGCATATGAGTAAACGCTCCTATTACTGTCAATATTCCATACATTTGTAGGTTATATTATATTGTGGAAAAATAGAAATAAACCATGCTGTACTGTTTTATCGTACCGAATGAGATGACAAGGTTTACAAATTACCCTTGAAGTGATTTTGTTTCATCGGTAAGTATATCTGTAACTCTGTATTTCTGTATGTAAATGCAAGCTACACAGACAAACTAAGAAATTGTCTTGAAAGGCGTATCCATTTAATCCGTGCAAATGATGAACCTATGAGTCTCGGTAAACCGAAACATCTAACGACAATTTGTTTCATCTGCTTACTCTGAAAGGTAACCGGTTTGTTGAAATTTAATTATTAATCACCTCTGTGGTCTAGTGGCCCATCTTTGGCGTTGACCACATGAAGTCCCGGGTCAGGCAATTAAAAATGTGTTTTTTAAAGTTTCTGATAAAATTAATATTGATCGGGATCGGAAGTAGGCTTGTCACCTACACATTTTAGGACTAAGTATCATTGGCTAATCGTGGGTGCACAAGTTGTACCTCTGCCTACTTCTTAGGGGATACGCGTGAAGATACTTTTTTTGTAATAATACTCATGGGTTGATATTAGGGCAAGTAAGGTGAACTCTAGCACTATGTGAAAAACTGGAAAATACTTTACATAAAAACATTTATTATAGAACACAAGATGGCTACCGTTCTATCAGCTTGGTACAAAAACAACATGATAAAGCAGTGTTTATGAACTTTTAAAACTGTTTAAAAACGACGTCATTAAGTAGGCTGAATATTATCTTTTTTGCCAGTACGAAAAAAAAGTGCATTACTTTAACGACCAGTTAAATGTTTAGCAATTGATAAAGATATTTAATGTATTTTTTTATTTTCTGTGCATGGCAAAGATATTAAGGTCATTTAGGCTTCATAGCTTGTAATTTAAAAAATCATAAATTGATAACAGTAAAAAATTAAACGAACTTTAAATATATGTCTACTGAATCGATTTTAAAACTTGAACTATTACCAAAGGTGGAATATACCTAATTAAAATTTAAAGAAATATTTCGACACGACTTTATTATGACATTAGATAGCAAATAAGCAGATGGTTCTCCTGATGGAAAGAGAAACCTTCGCCTATAGACACCAAAGATGTTAATGGTGCGTTGCTATCCATGAGGCGGGATGATAATGTCACATGCATAAGTTTACCGCCTACCTTACCCGCCAAATCGGAACATTATAATGATAAGCATTGACGCTATTGCGGCAGGAATAGGCAAGGCGTTGTTACGCAATAGCCGGGTGAGACGTTGCGAAACTCTACCACCTCATAGTTTCGAATGGCAGTGACGCGTACAGCCAATCTGTCGCCTTTTACGACCTGCCTGGCAGAACGGCAGCTGTACACCAACTGCCGTTCTGCCAGGCTGGTTGTAAAAGGAGCCTGGACTAACACGGGGGAAAATCACAATATATGAACAAATTACTTTTAGTTCCCGTGAAATTCGTGAACAAACATACAAACATGCATACACTTGCAAAATTTAGTACACATGCTTGGACGCCTAAATTGATCTACTCAAATATTATCGAATTACAACAATATTGCGTAAACTAATAACCTTCGATTTTTCGTCGGTTGAAAATCTACTGCATATTAAGAAAAATGACTTAAACGAACAACTTCCAGCCCCTCTGTATTTCTATCTAAGTAAGATCCTCATAAAAACAGATTGATGAGATAGGCATCAACTGTTATAAAAAAATAGCGTCGTTATTTTAAATTAATTTAATTTAAAATAAGCCCATATTAGAATTCAACGGACACTTTTAAATAGAAGGTAAATTATAAAAAGGAATGTAGGTACTTAAAAGCCATGAAACTAATCAAACGGGTTCGCATTTCTTATTCCTAAATCAAGTAAAAAGTTCTTTTCTGCCATTAAGTTCAAACTTTATTTTATTTTTGACCAATCAAACATATCGGAATTATGTCGGATAGGTAAGATGCAAAATGTTAAATAAACTATTAGTATAAAATGCAGCAAAAAGGAAAAAATATTTATTACCATAGTCGAAACTTGCAACACAGAAGGCAGTATGAAATGCTTTCTTAGTATTATCCTATAGAAACAAAAAACTAAAAAATAATTGTCATCTATTTCAACCAAGGAACTTTTATACTATAACTGGAATTGTTACAAAGCAATATTTGAAAAATAAAAATGTACTTTATTTCGTTATTCATAAAGTTGACATTTGTTTCTTACTTAACAGAGGGGAAAAACGTTCTGAGCAAGATAACGACATGAGTGGATGTTGTCCCTTTCTTGCAATTGCCAGTATAAATAAAACTATCTAGATGGTAGATTTTTACATATTCAGTAATCATTAAATACTTTTTATTCATACACGTTGATAAATAAATTAGCATAAAATGTATTGTAATTAAACAGTAAGTTAACAGTGAGTTCTAAAATGTGCTTATTTTAATTATTACGTAATTACTTATGCAATGCAAAAACTGTTTCTCAAATTAGTAGAATTAGTAGTAATTTGCAAACTACGCATGGCCGCACTTATATATGGCGATTGGCGCTTTATTTAGTAGAAAGAGACACACTTCACTCATGTCGTGGTACTCTTCGGAACGATTTTGAAGCGCGTGTAAGCATTCCGGGTAGAATATAACTTCCTTGATTTCAACTCGTTCACAGAGTAACAATAAATATTTTGTTTTGTTATTTTAAACAAACGTTTTTGATCTTACAACTTTTAAGTGGTTAAAATGAAATAATCTTTACGAAGAGAGATATATGGCTTAATATACTATGTAATAATTGTGAATTCAAGTAATATTAATCCTTGAAGGTTTTTATGAATTCTAGCATTATAAGAAGTATGTTACATATTTATATTTCAGAGGAAATTAATAGTATACTACAATAATATAAATATCTATCAACATGGGTTGCGTTTGAGGCGAACTTTGTAAAGACACTCATCCGGCGAAGTCAAAGTATAGAAACATTCCTTGCGCTCGAAAATGACTTAATTTTTGATTGTGCTGCGATAATACAAGTGTGTCTCTAAAGGAATGGTATAATGCTCGATGAAATAAGTTAATACTTGTTTTGATTTTTACAGTTTGAAGTAAAAGATGTTTGTGTGTTCTCTTTGCTACATTAAAAATGGTCCTTTAAATAAATTTTCACAAAATACATGCCAGAAAGAAAAGGAAGCGCGAGCAGTTGGCTTAGAAAACCAGAAAAAATAATGGTTTCTAAGCAAAATATATAAGAATTGGGTTACCCTTTTTTTAAAATGTCGATGTTTTAATTTTCAACGCCTAATATAAAGCAAATAGATATCAATGTACAAATTACTTAGAAAAAACTTACTTTACCGTATTTTTTATAATGATTCTAGATATAAAACACAATGGAGTCCGCATATTGATTAGTTCCCTAGACTAGACCATGCTAGGTATTTAAAGCTCACAGGAGCTAAAAGTATACCAAAATATATATTTTACTTCTACAAGTATGCTAACAATTAATTATTAAAATATAGAATTATTGTAACTCTAAATTTTTTTTAAATAATAGTATTTTAGTTTTTGAACACTTGTCACCTCTGTGATCTAGTAGTCCGGTGTCCTTCGACAAAAGTTCGGTGTCGACGTAGACCGCATGAGGTTTGATTCTGGGATCAGGCAATCGGAAAAGTGTGTTTTTTCTCAATTTTCTGATAAAAAAAACGTTGCCCCGGAGTGGATAAGTGCCCGGTTGGCGATAGGCTCGCCAACTGTCACATTATGGGATAAATATCTTCGGCAAATCTTAGGTGCACTTGTATCTTGTAGCGGTTCAAGCAATCTACAAACAATGTAAGAAAAAATAATAAAAAATAGAAAATTTAAAAATAAAATCCTTTATCGCGATATCACAATTATTTATCTTGAACATACTATATACAACAAGTTTCAACGCTTCTCAAATGGACTTTGGTCCTCAGACAGTACACCTTGCTTGGCTGAGATGATTTTCCCTTTCCCCTTACTGACCTTCAGTGACGTCATCAACCTCCACAGTTATGACATCACCCTGACAATAGTTGGCCCGCTGGTGCCACCACTATATAACCCCTCAGCGGTACGGACCAGCGGGGCGCCACATACCTCTACCTACATCTTCGGGGATACGGGTTGAAGTTTTTTTCTTCTTTTTGAACCGTTATGTATTTTCATAATGATCATCGATTTTGTAGTTTTTGAGACAACATTTTCAGCTCAAATATTGAGTTGTCATCTTTGAATGACAACTCAATATTTGAACTGTAAAATGTTGTCTTAGCTACAAAATCGATTAGTGGAAAAATAACAAAATAGATAAAAAAAACATTTTTTTAAAAAAAGGATGCCGTTAATAAATTCCCGAAAGAATCAAGCAAAGCAAAAGATTCAAGTAAATTCAATTTACGTTAATTGACGCAGTTTCTTAAAATCAGATTGGAACCGTCAGAATGCTCATGTTCCTATATTGCATTTTAAAATACTGCATAATCCTTTCTTTCCATCATATTTACATGAACTGTTTCATTACTTTTATACCTATGGTCGTATTCAGCGCTCTTCACACATTTATAAGTTTTTGATTCCAGCCCACAACACAGGAAGTTATTTGGATTCTTTTACACTTACGTCTCTGGTATTGTCTCCCAAATCATATTCAAGAGGTTCCCTCAATATATATTTCAATCTAGAATATATAATTATAACTTTAAGGTTAACTGGCAGAAAATATATTTAGGCTCTAAGTTCACCTTTTGAACATTGTGTGCAATAAATATTTTAAATAAATTAAATTTGTTGTAAACGACAAAATTTTAAAATTAGAAAGTCTGTATTTTACAAAACTTGATTCGATTTTTAGCAGTTTTAAGTACATATTAAAATATTGCAAAATATTAAAAATCGACTGGTTGAAAAATTTAATTAAATCTTTCATTGCTACCTTTTATATAGTATCCTCCCAGACTATTTTTTCAGGCCGTCAAATTGTTGTTGTTGGTTATTTCACGCACCAATGATTGAAATATTACCAAGCGATGTTTACCCAACCAGGGACGAGCATTGATCATAACGCCATTCATTATTACGTGATGGTAATAGAAAACAAACTAGCCGTTTAAAGAAAACAAACGTCGTGGGGTCGTTTATGAAAGACATTTTGTTTGAAGTTACATGACTAGGGATGTATCGATGTCGCTGCCCTCATCAACCTCCTTTATATGTAGTGGTGTAAGCCTTTGTCTAATAGCTACAGAAAGAAAAAAACCAGATGTATAGTTTAACAATTATCGCACTGTCAATGTTAACATTGGTACTACAAAAAATTGTTAGTTAATTAATGGATAACTAAATAATAAATCGCAATAATAAAGTTTTGCTGACGAATTATTGTTTGTTGATCTATCTTGTAGGCGCTTCAGTTTTTTTACTTCTTAATTTTCATATTTAATAAGTTAAAATAATATTTAATGATTAAAAGTCCAAAGTGAACGTAGCTTGCGCAAGCCGGAGTATCCGTTTTCGAGCGTATTTTCAACCCTTTAAGAAAATTAGAAAAATTTATCCTACAGTTCCGGGAGTAGGGACTTTTTTTTGGGAAATTTCCTTTCTCAAAAAGTTTCTACATGCCATTCCAAATCAAATGACACCTACATCATAATTTTTATAGAATTAGAAAAAGTTTTGACCTAGAAAACAATTGTTAACCAGACTAGTAACGCTTAAGTTAAAATTTCTCTACAAATAATATTGCATCAAATGTAATGATTACAAATAATCGGTAGAAATAAATGCTTATATGTAAATAGCGTGTAATATGTTAACAAAATGTAACGCACAAGAATTTCGAGATGACAAAAACCATCAATAAAATAGACGAAGTATCGGTGATATCAACTATAGCCTAGATACCAAGGATTTTACTTAAGTGCGATGTTGTCCCTGTCAAACAGGGACTTATCTGCTTGTTTGCTATCTTATAAAGGCGATTCAAAGTTAAAGTAAGTCTCAAATAGAGAAAAAGGAAAAAGAGGTATTTTCATTCAATGTTTGCCTTGTCTTGCATTATACTAACCGTTACAAAGTAAATATCTTTACGGCCGGTTCCTGAAACGCAAATTAATTTTAACAAGTAATCAATCTGTGTTTAACAGATCATTTGCTTGTAAAAATTATGTTAAATACAGATTAATTGCGTGTTAAAATTAGTTTACGTTTCGGAAACCAGCCGTTAGTCTCTTGATCACATTTTGATTTTTATTGCATTAATTAGGTTGAAAAAATTATATGAAAAATTTATACAGGTGATTGATTAAGATTGTTAATGTTTATAATCAAACAATAAAAATATAGTCAAAGGAAAATATTGTTTAACAGCATTATAAATCTCAAAGAAATTAGCGTATTATTATTAAAATAGTGTAGTCACGACACGATGTACTAAAACTGTTTAGTCCCGAGCTTAGTAAATCGCCGTTTGTAACCTATTTTTATACATATTTGGTATCAAAATCGAGTACAGAACACTCTCTTTCGGTCTGTACAATCTTTTACCAATCATTCTATATAAGAAGAAAAAGTACGTTTATTTCTCAAAGTTCTAGGCTGTTACCCATATTTGTTTTTATATCATACTAGCGACCTGCCCGCGGTTTTACCCACGTAGCTTTTGTTCCTGTAGGAATATTGGAAAGGTTTATATATTAAAACCTTCCTCACAAATCATTCTATCTACTAAAAACAAACCGCATCAAAATCCGTTGCGTAGTTTTAAAGATTTAAGCATACATAGGGACATAGAGACAGACAGAGAAAGCGACTTTGTTTTATACTATGTAGTGAAGATAGCAAACAAGCAGGTGGGTCTCCTGATGGAAAGAGTCAACCATCGCCTATAGACACCAAAGATGTTAATGGTGCATTGCTATCTTGTGGCGAGGTCTAATGCCACATGCATAAGTTTACCGGCTACCTTACCCTCCACACCGGATCACGACAGCAACAGGCACTGATGCTATTGCGGCAGAAATAGATAAGGTTGTGGTACCAAACCCGGGCGAGACAATACAGAATTCTACCATCTAGTAGCCACGATCATAGTGACGCGCGTAGCCAATTGGTCGTCTTTTACGACCTGCCTGGCAGAACGGCAGTTTTTTGACGCGAATCAAAAATATTACTTCCTTTTGCTCAGTGTGGTAAAAGTAATCCATAGTCTTTCTGATTAATGTAAGTATCATACACAAAAAGGATTGGCAATTCCACTTGGTGCAATCAGAGATTAGGATATTCATTCAACAATCAAACAAAAACTCTGCTCATACTCCTCAGCTTCTGATGTATGGGAAACCAAATATTTAATCGTTTAATCTTTTATCAATAAATTAACAATAAAATTGTTTTAACGTACCCATTTTTAATTATTCGTGTTTTAAACTCGAACTTTCGAAAAGCTTATGAACACGATATACACTACCCGACGTGCACCCTCCGTGAGGGTAGAAATACTACTGAATGAACTTAGCTCTTAAATAGGGGTTGGGGATAAGTTCAACCTCAGTAAGCAATCTAGAGGATTAATTTATAGTTGTTTATTCAGAGAGAACTATATTTTGGCATCATATAATGTATGTCAAGAAGGAAAGGGATATGTTTCTTTAAGAAGCATTTAATAAATGTATTTTATTGTATTATAGACCAAGAACACACTACATATGTTATTGTACAAAATATTTGGGGCAAAAAGTTTTTCTTGTAGTTTGATTTGTTTTAGAACGAGAGGTAATGATAACATTTTTTTTTGTGTATGTGTTCTCTCCATGTTGGTCTGGGCTCCTTCAAGGAATAGACCAACTACCGTTCTGTCAAGCAGATCGTAAAAGGCCACCAATTCACTATACGTGTCACTATCATCGTGACTTCTAAGTGGTAGAATTCTGCAACGTCTCGCAGTGATATTTGGTACCACCGCCTTAACTATTCCTGCCGCAATAGCGACAACGCTTGTCATTTTCGTGTTAAAGTTTGAAAGGTAGGATAGCCAGTAGACTTTAATACATGTGGCATTACCATTCGGCCACATGGATAGCAACGCACTATTACAGGCGATGATTTCTTTTTCCAATAGGATAGCCGTCTACTACCTAATGATATTAAAGAAAAATGTTGTATAAGTAAGCAGATGTATCGTCTGACTTGTTTTTTTTTATATCATAAGATAGCAAACAAGCAGATGGGGCTCCTGATGGTAAAAGGCAACCATCGCCTATAAACACCAAAGACATAAGTTGACCGGCTACCGGCACTGACGCCATTGCGACAGGAATAGGTAAGGCGGCGATACCAGACCCGTAGACGTATCATCTAACGTTTGCGATTCGCCAGCGATCAGCGATGACTCTTAAACGTAATGAAAAAATCATCAAAAACGTCGCCAATTGCTTGCTGGTCACTAGGTGCACTTTTTGCAATGTCTCAGCATCAAAACTAATCAAGCGGCAACGACTACCACTAATGTACAAGGCTATTATGTGACTTGCAATAACTAAACAATCACGATAATTTCGCATTGCGAGTTACGTGATCACCCCGCCGGGCGAGGCAATGCAGAATTCTACCACCTAGTAGCCACGATGGTAGTGACTTGCATAGCCAATCGGTCGCCTTTTACAACCTGCTTGGCAGAACGGCAGTTGGTCTATTTTTCAAAGGAGCCCGGAACGAACACAGGGATGAATTATACATGTATAGAGATATATGTATACTGAAGCCCTGCAGCCCTGAAGATGCAGTGAAATGTGAAACCGGTTGGCTATTTAATTAAACATAAATATATTATATACTTTGTAATCGTGAAACAGTAAAAGTGTTTAAAATAAAATAATAATTATGACGGAGTTTCACCAAGTACCGACGATAAAGAGTATAAATTATAAAAAAACCTTGATGGAACGCAGTTCCTTTCGATTAATTAGTGAAGGAATTGTAATATTTTTTTTTAAGTTATAATAATATTTTTTTATTATTAACAAATATAAACTTAATCAGTAGGCTAAATCAGTAGGCTTAATATAAACTTAATCAGTAGGCTAAATTTTTGTAATAATAAGAGAAATGAAAATATCTGGCTTGCTTTCTATAAGAGAGAGAGAGAGAGAGAAACATGCACACGCCGCACAGCTTACAATAGCTTACTATAGCAAAAAGTGTCGTGACAATTTTTCGTAAGAATTTTTTCCGTCTAGCCCCTTTTCAAAACGCGCGATTAGGAACTTCGTTCCAAAAATATCTACTGAGTATCTATAATGACATGATTCAAACAAACATAATGTCAAATTATTAAATAAATGATACAGATCACAAAGCCTAAGTAATATCGTATTGTATCGTAAAAATTAATTTAAATTAATTATAAAAAATAACATAAAATATTTACAAATTCCAGGAAAGTTAACTTTTAAATATACCAGCGTTAACATAACGCGTAATCATTCTTTATTTTTGTCAACACACAGGCAAATTTTCAAAATGGCAAAATTGATTTTATTGAGTCATAAATTAACGTTTATCTCGAAAATTAAACGAACAAACCGCCGCTACAAATTTATATCTTAATATATATAAATTACGTGTCACGTAATTTGTCCGATTTGAATTTCTAAACTACTGAACCGATATCAATGAAATTTGGTAAATATCTTCTGTTTGCTTTAATTTAAAAGATAGCATAGTTTTTATCTCAATTAATCCCCCCCCCCCCTTATCAAGTACCCTACCAAAATATATTCAATACAAGTAATATATTGCTGAGTCTTCAACCAAACCCTTAAATAAATTTCGCAGATAAATATTTATTTTTTATTTACTATTAAACAAATAAATAGAATGTACGGATGGATGTTTTTTTTTAATAAGACAGTAAGCTAGCACATTACTCTTCTGATGGGAACAGAAAACCATCACATATATACCAAATATATTAAATGTGTGTTGCTATTCGTGTAGCGGGATGGTAAAGTGCATAGATTCATCCATACCAGAACACGAAAGTGATAAGTACTGACCCTATTACGACAGGAATAGGCAAGTCGGTGTTACCAAAACCCGGGCGAAACGTTACAGAACTCTACCATCAAGTAGTCACGATTTTGTGCCACAATATCGATAATCGTTCGCCTTTTACGAATTGCCTGGCAGAATGGCAGATGAATAAACATTCTTCAAAGAGGGCCCAGACCATCAAAAAATATAGTAATAAAGATTTAGGGTTCCGTATCCAATGGATAAAACGGGTCAAAAAAATAAGGTCCCTATTATTAAGACTACGCTAGCTGTCAGTCTGTTTGCCTGTCTGTTTATCTGTTCAACTGTCACCAGGCTATCTGTCTATGCCTGTGAAAGACAGTTGAAATTTTACAGATGATGCATTTCGGCCGCCGCTAGAACAACGAATTCTAAAAACAGAATAAAATAAATATTTAAGGAACTCCCGTACAATGAACGTGATTTTTTGCATTTTTTTCTCGATCTTAATAACAACTGTTAGACAACTGAAATATTCGCAGAATGTTTAGTTATATGTTCACTTTAAAAACAAATAATTAAAGTAAAATAAATATTTATTTTATATTATCCTATAAAATAAACGTGATTTTTTGTCGTTATTATAGATGATGGTGCGGAACCCTTCGTGCGCGTAACAAGCCTGCGGACAAACCTGCTGGTTTTTGCAGTGCTTGAGGGATAAATGTTTGATCTTATACTTTTTGTTTAAAATAAATTAAAAAAAAACTAGCATTTGCCTGATATTCATAATTACTACAGAATTGGAACGCAGCCACACACTGAGTTCATTTCGATAACAGGAGAGGTTTATTCCAACTTATTCTAACAATGTAATCATTTCCGTAAAAACAAATACAGGAAATTACTATACCTTTGTTATGAAAAAAGGAAGAGAGTGTTGCCGAAATGTATCACTTTCCTTGTACCAGTTACGTTTCGATTTTCCTTATCCAAATTAATTCAACTTCTCAAGTGTCGTAAAAAGTTTTATATATTATAAAAGGTAATATAATCTTCAATACAAATTAATTAGTCTAGAGACTAGCTTCATATTCGGCTCAGATCATGAGATCCCAGGTTTAAGCCTCGGGTCGGGCAAAATTGATATTGAGGTTTTTTTAAAAATCGTATAATCTCAGCAGCAACTCGAAGTCTGGCGGGTGGTCCTGGACTTTATAAGTAGATCGATCTGAAAATCCAAATCTTTTTAGGGTTTCGAAGTAAACTAGGAATCCTTATAGTTTCGCTATGTCCATTCGTCCGTCCGTTCAACTGCAGTCTAGCTCAGAGATCCTTAGTGTTAGAAAGCTGTAATTTAGCATGAATTTAGAACATTAGTCAGGGCAACAAAGTGGTATCATAAAATCTTAAAAAAATTACTACTACTCTACATGTAAAGAGAGGATGTTAATTTTTTTTCTTGTGTATCCCATAGTGTTTTCGAGTAGGTATCCCATGTATGTGAAAACAATTTCTCGAATTAGGACTCGCTTGTGAAATATTAAGCTATAAAGTACTTATTTTATTAGTCAGCTTTCCCCACTTCTACCAGCTAAATAGTTGGTTTTGGGAGTAAGAAAGAATTCACGGTAAACATTTTTTTTATCAAAATAAAAAACTATCACGACTTTATAAGCCTTTATAGCCTTTATAAGTTTCAAAGCGATTCCCCGTGTTAGTCCCGGGCTCCTTTAAGTAATAGGCCAACTGCCGTTCTGCCAGGCATGTCGTAAAAGGCGACCTGCTTGGCAGAACGTCAAACCTATATACATATTTAGAAGTAAACCTATATACATACTGAAGAAAAAAAAATTCAATTGTTAAACCGAATATGTATGATATATTTTCAACAAAAAATTAAACCGACGAAACATTATTCGTGACCACACATTAAAATCAGTGATTGAATAATCAATCATCCTCTACTTTCGTACCCTTTTAGTTGGTTTCTTTTTAAAATTATATAAGACAACTCTCGGGGTATATTTTATCCAGTAAAATAATTATTAAAATCGGATCACTCTTAAAAATTAAGGCGTGGTCATACATTAAAATTAGTGACTTTACAATTAACAATTCCTTGTTTTAGTACCCTTATGGTTGTAATTTAAAAAATAAAATAAATAAATAAATATTCATGGGACAAATTACACTTACTGATCTAACCCCAAAGTAAGCAAATTATTTTCTTGTGTTATGGGTGTTAGTCAACGATACTATTACATAGAAATACATATATAAATACTTTTACATACATAATAAACACCCAAACCCGGAAATACAAACATTTATGCTCATCACACAAATGCTTGTCCCCGTCGGGGATCGAACCCGAGCCCCGTTGATTGCGTGGTCAGGGTCGCTAACCACTCGACCAACGGTCGATCACAAACCACTTTCGGGTATACCCATTCCCATAAAAAAAGAATTATCAAAATCTGAGTACTCTGTAAAAAGACATGCGTGGTCTTACATTTATGCGTTTAATTGAGAATCTCCTCGGTTTTTTCGTCAGTTGAAGAAAAGGTTTTAAACCTAATAGTAACATCATTGTTATGGTTATAACCCATTTTTTGTCCCACTAACGATAAAAAATTATAATAATTAACAAACAAATAATTAACAAATTATAATAATTAAAAAAAAAACACTGCCTTGCCTTTGGTAGAGTTTTGCATTGTCTCGCCCAGGTCTGGTACCACCGCCTTACCTATTCTTGCCGCAATAGCGTCAGTGCCTGTCACTGTCGTGTTCCGGTTTGGAGGATAAGTTAGCCGGAAATTTATGCATGTGGCATTAGACCAACATTAACACCTTTGATGTCTATAGACGATAGTTGACTCTTTTCATCAGGAGACCCGTCTGCTCGTTTGCTATTTTATTATAAAAAAATAATGTGTAAACGGTTGAACCTACGGGCCGTCCCTGAAACTTCCCACTAAATTAAGGTATTTTAAGCTTAAAAGAGTAAAAAATTTAACCATGGATTTTTCAGTTCAAACATCTATTTTGTTAAAAATGCCACCGCCAATTACCACCGCCTTCACCATCAGTACTTATCACTGTCGTGTTTCGATTTGGAAGGTAACTGGTAAATAAATACATGTGACATTTCAGGGCACTTTCAACATTTTTGTCTATAGGCGATTGTTCTCTTTTTCCAGGAAATTGTTTGCTATCCTAATATATAAAAAAACATACTATCTTAAAGAAAATACTGCCACATTTATCACCGTCAGCTGTAACAATTACACAAAACAAACGATCCTCCTCGCCCCATTGACCGAGTGGTTGGAGAGACTAACTACGTATCGATGAGGTTCTGATTCGATTCCCGACAGAGACAATAATTATTTGTGTGATGAGCATAGATGTTTGTATTTCTGAGTCTAATAGTCTTATTAAGTAAGTATTTATATATGTATTTCTATGTATTATTATCGCTGACTAACACTCATAATATAAGCAAATTATGTACTTACTTTGGAGACTGCCCCGTTGGTCTAGTGGTTAGCGACCCTGCTAACGCAATCGACGCAGCGCGGGTTCGAATCCTGACGGTGACAAGCATTGGTGTGATGAGCATAAATGTTTGTATTTCTAAATTTGGGTGTTTATTAAGTATATTTCAGTATTTATATCTGTATTGTTATGTATCAGTGTCGTTGACTAACACTTAAGCACAAGCAAATAATTTGCTTACTTTGGGGTTAGATCGATAAGTGTAATTTTTCCCGTGAATATTTATTTATTAATTATTATTTATTTACTTTGGGGTTTGAACAATTCGTGTATTTTGTCCAGAGTGTTTAATTATTACGATTAATGTATTACGGACACAAATGTGCATGAACAACGCATAAAGAAATAAATAAATACATCCTGCTGCACACATGTATATAACTATATATCTATGATACATTACAAATATACAGCTACATGTGAAAACCATAACCTTTAGTAATCGCATGGGATAAAAAGGAAAAACGGCCAAAATTTATCACTAGTTGAAAAAGTCTTTCTACTCTGACTCTGTCAAATTAACTCAATCTCTTTGAGTGTCCTAAGAAATATTTATTTATAGCGAATCCATTTATTTATAGCGAATGTTTATAAGGCGGAATAAGTGGTGGAGCACACATTTATGAGCGGTCTACGGTTATATTGTTTAACACACTTTTTTATGAGTTTGGCCTAGTGGGATTTAGAGTAACAAATATTATGATTTCTTTTTCGTATATGTGTTTGCTTTCGTGTCGTAACAGATTCACATTTAAGTTTATTTTAAGAACACATTATCTATACATATAATAAAATCGTAGGGAAAGTGAAAACTGTACATTGAATATTTTTTTAAAGAATACTTGGGGCGTGATCTACAATCGATATCGAAGCCAAAAGTATAGTTTTTAGAATTTTTGTCTGTTTGTCTGTTTATCTGTTTGTCTGTGTGTATGTCCGGGGTAAACTCAAAAAGTACTGCATGGATTTACTTCAAATTTTTCATGAATATTACTGATAGGTCGGGTCAACATATAGGCTACATATTATTACGCTATCACCTACCGGGGAGGTGCTGTGCGGAGTAAACGAAGTCCGCGCGGACGAAGTTGCTGGCAACAGCTAGTACTTAAATTAATAAAATAAATATTTCTGGTCAATTTTACACGAATTGAACCCTAAAGTAAGCAAATTATTTGCTTGTAAAAAGGGTATTATTCAACGATATTAAAACATAGAAATACATAATATATAAATACTCAAATATATTTAATTAACACCTAAATCCAGAAATTCAAACATCTATGCTAATCACATAAATGCCTGCCCCTGTCGGGAACCGAACCCGAGCTCATTGATTGCGTAGTCATTGTTGCTAACCAACGGGGCAGTAAATTTTTTCTTATAATCCTTAAAATATTTAAAAATTGATAAATTTATTAAGACCGCGGCCGCGTTCTGATCCGGTATTAATTTTAAAATTTGGACCTGTTAATAGTGGGAAAAGTGAAAAGTTTATTGTAAAAACGCAATTTTTGAATTTGAGTATGAGTTTTTAATACAAAGTCCGCTCCAATGACAAATGAAACGGGGCGGTAAATTTTTTTCTTCTTATAATCCTTAAAAATATTTAAAAAATGATAAATAACACCGTTAATTAAGACCGTGGCCGCATTTCGAACCAGTAGTAATTTCAAAAATTTGGACTCGTTAATAGTGTGAAAAGTGAAAAGTTTATTTTAAAAAAACCATTTTTTGAATTTAAGTTTGAGTTTTTAATTTAATTCCGCTCCAATGGCAGATAAAACGACATGTTACTATTTGAACATTTTTTTAAAATTAACGTAGTGAAAAAGGTTGTTTTTATTTATATTTTTTATTGGCTTTGAATATGATATTTTACAATGGAAATTGTAAAATCAAATTTTTTTTCTTAAAAAATATTCCTTTTCGCACGATACAGACTTGGCGGATGAGGGCTAGGGGGAAAAATGTGTAAGAATTTTCTGTCACGAGTTATTGTCACGAGCATTTTGCCGCCGCCGACTTGCCGAACCGCCGAAACAAGTTCTTTAGTATAGACGATTTTAAAACTTGTATCAAAAAAAATGAAGTAAAATATGAAAAGGTCATCTGTCTCAACCCCCATGGATAAGAGAGAGGAGAAGAAAGGAAGAAGAGGTGGATAGAGGGGAAAAGGGGAGAGAGAAAGACAGGAGATAAAGGGGAACGGGGTGTGAGGTTAGAGAAGAGGGGGAAAAGGAAGTCAAGAGAAAGATAATGAGAAAAAGTAAGGAATAGTGTGAAAACGGATATCGAAGGGGAAATAGGCAAAAAGAGAGGGATAGAGGAGGAATGGGGAGAGAGGGGGTAGAAAGAGAGCAGAGGAAAAAATGGGAAAAAAACTTCTTTCCATGTAATGTAATATTTTATCACTTATACCTACACTTGTACTGTTTCACAATAAAGCTATTATCACTTATTACCAACCGGTTTCGCTTACACAAGCATCATCAGGGCAATTTATAGTTAGTTCTTTCCAATCAAGTGTTCCACAACACTCACGTATTTTTATATTTATTTTTTGTTTAATTCTATTCCATAACGTAACAAACTTTGAGCGTTACGATTTTAGAACTCTGCATCACTGTTAGTTATTCGTAAAATGTTCGAAACAATTTTTTGTATGATTTCTTTCCATAACGTCACAAACTTTGAGGGTTAGGTACTATTTTATAATATTGCATCACTGTTGGTTATTCGTAAATTGTTGGACAGAAAATAAGTAAGGTTTCCTCTTTAACGCCATATTCAATATTACTTAAACTTATATAGTAATATTGTAAGTATATAGACGTTTATTACTCAATCACGCCAAAACGACTAAACGGTTACCGATGAAGTTTGCCACAGATATAGATTGTGGTCTTGAATAGCACATAAGATACTTTTGATCCCGGTAAACATTGTTCACCTGGGACACATCCTAAACGGTAATAGTGCAACGGACTACGATGTTAGACTAACTAGTCTACCCTTATATTATAGTAGGGGGAAGGCCAAGAGAGGATTTTGAGATTCAATCGGGAAATTCTTCTTTGTGTTGGTCCGAACTCCTTTAAAGCATAGCTCAAAAACAGTTTTGCCAGCCTGGTCGTACAAGGCGACCAATGGGATATACAAGTCACTAGCATCGTGGCTACTGAGTGATAGAGTTCTACAACGTCTCGTCCGGGTATTCCGCTCCAGCATTGCGGTGCGAAATGACCCATACCAAAAGAGCTCTTGGGCAATTCACACCGCGGTCCGAAACGCTGGTGGTGCGAAACGACTAAAGACCGATAACGCGCGCTTTTTCACCTTCCCGTGTAACGGGACTTCGGGACACTTCTATTAAATTCACTAAATCACTCCCACAAATTGCAGGAAAGAGATAAAAAATACATTACACATCAAAAAGCCCTTCATACCTACCCATCTTGCGCAGTCCGTCAGATTTGTAAAATAATATCGACCACTAGAAATACTGAAGCGAGTTATTTTAAGAGTTACATTTAGCTTACAACGAACCTACCTTGGATTAATTGTAAGCTACAAAGTGTACATTTATACAAAAATACAAGTGTGTCTGTACTAATAATAGTATAGTAAATCTAGCCTAATGCATGTCAGGCCACTGGGAACGTAGGGTTCCGTAAAGGCCCATCATAACAATGCAGATTAAGAATATGGCTTTTTTATTGTTTCATACTGTGAAATTTAACGAATTTAATGCCAATGACGGATATTATTTTTGCACCGCATGTTCGCCGCCTATAAACTCTTTTATGCTGGAGCCGCACTTGCGTCTATAGCACAGAATACTGGAGACTAACAGCAGTCAATCTACATACAAGTGATATTCGAGCAACGCACACATAGACACCTCTCATGGACGCGATATCTCAGAATGGTTCGGGACAGTTTGTTTGGCACCAGTCCGAGATATAGCGTCCGTGAGAGGTGTCTCTGTCTGCTATGCTCGAATACTACTTGTACTTCTGATAGTTTTCAGTATTCTCTGTCTATAATCCCGAAGTTATATGCGCGCTAAGGCACAGTCAGTCAGGAATGTATGGGAAAGTAGCCGATAATAACTGGTCACATCTCCATGTATCGTGTCATTGTACGAAGCTTTGTGACGATAGACGCAAGTGCGGCTGATGCATAACAATTATCTCATATATCTTATAAATATAAAAGTTTGTACGTTTGGGTGTTCAGTTATTTAAGTGTTTGGTTTTTTGTTACTCAATCACGATTAACGGCTGGACTGATTTGGATGAAATTTAGAATATAAGTAGATTTATATTACACATCTCAGACCAGAAGTTTCCAAACTTATTCAATTCACGTCGCACTTACAACTTTAATGTTTTGTCTTGACAGCCTTTCTACACTGAATACTAAGCAACGACTCTAAGCCACGGCTATCGATTTCGTAAGATTTGTAATAATTAGATTTATCGTATATTTGATATATTTTTTTTATGAAATATATTATTATTATATTATATAGCAAACAAACAGATGGCTTTGCTGATATAAAGAGACAACCATCGCCTCTATAAACACCAAGAATATTTTTGTTGCGTTGTTATCCTTGTGGCGAGTCTTAACGCCAAATGTTGTAAATTTACCGCCTACTTTACTCTCCAAACTGGAATACGACAGTGTCAGGCACTGAGTTATTGTGGCAGGGATATGTAAGGCAGTGATACCAGACCTGGGCTAGGCAATGCAGAACTCTACTACCTAGTATCACGGTGGTAGTGACTCGTATAGCCAGTAATTCGTCTTTTACAAAACTGCTTGGTAGAACGGCAGATAGACTCTTTTTAAAGCAGGGATTCCCAAACTGGGTTCCACGAAACCTAAGGGTTCCGTAGGTTCATCAGGGTTCCGCCAAAATTATTTATACCCCAGATATACGCAAACAATAGTAGAATATAATATTGAACTATAAAACAGTAAAACAGTTACCTTCACATCAAAACTTTAAGTTAAGGGTAATGTATTTCAATTACATTACACATTTCTTTAAAAAAATGTTTTTTTATAAATTTCAGTGCTGATTTATAATAATTTGATATGGGGTTCCATAAAATAAAATGTATTTAGTTGGTGTTCCGTTATCTTTAAAGCCTTAGGAATCCTTGCTTTAAAGGATGCCTGGACCCATACGGAAGAGTATAGATTGATAGGAAAAAATACAGTGGCCCCTATACATAATACGCACTTTTTTACAAAATGAGAATTGACCCTGCCTATTTCTTTTTCCATGTTGATTTTGCGTCCGTGCTTACTATTCACGGCGACATAGGACATCATGGTGCACAGTTTGGAAACCCCTGCCTCAGACAATGACCTACAAAATTCAAAACATATCAGATTAAATGCTTCGTTTGCATATGTGTTTGGTTATAAACCTAAATAATTTCAATATTCAGGGAGAAGAATACAAAGACAAACGAGAAAAAGAGGTATTATAGTAGGGGAGCCCAAGATGCTAAATGGGTAGTTACTCGAGCCTCGTAAGGACCTATTGGATTGGTAGATTAAATTATAGGACAAATAAAAGGTTATATAACG
Source organism: Apodemia mormo (assembly GCA_036924255.1). Taxonomy (NCBI): domain Eukaryota; kingdom Metazoa; phylum Arthropoda; class Insecta; order Lepidoptera; family Riodinidae; genus Apodemia; species Apodemia mormo. The sequence continues at coordinate 34,072,563 of JAUPFN010000012.1, read as the reverse complement.
TTTTTTATTTCAATAGTGGGGAAGAAAACTACAGATAAAAAAATCTTTAAAAAAACTGTGACAGAAATAATCGCGTCAGATTAAGGTATGGTGGGTTAATTGTTACCTAAAATAAAGTGTAGCGTAAGGGAGTGGGAGGATCACAAAGTTGCAAAGAAAACGTTGTTATGACATTCTCGAGCGCGTCTGTATGTTCTTTTGTCATAGACTAAATGATGTAAAAATAACGAAAAAAATATAATCTGACAATTTCCACAAGCCGAAGTTATTGGCTTTTTTCTTTTTTTTTTCAGCCCTAGCTACCCGCTTCTATATATAAGGCTTATATTATGTGGAGAAACTCAACAGTATTCGAGGTTCCCTTCTATGTTAATCTGACTTGCTGGAGTAAATGTAAAAATCCCGTCTCGGGCTCCCCTACTATTAGATATCATCTTTTTTTACCGCCCCGTTAGTCGAGTGGTTAGCTACCCTGACTACGCAATCAACGGGGCTCGGGTTCGATCCCCGACGGGGACAAGCATTTGTGTGATGAACATAAATGTTTGTATTTCCGGGTTTGGGTGTTTATTATATATATTCTGGTATTTATATTATTATGTATTTCTATGTATTAGTATCGTTGACTAACACCCATAACACAAGCAAATATTTGCTTACTTTGGGGTTAGATCAGTAAGTGTAATTTGTGTCGTAAATATTTATTTATTATTATTTGTTATCTTTATTGATTTAACTGTGGATACCAATTCTTTGATCTTAGTAAATACACAAGATACAAACGCAATTATTCTCGAGTATTTTTCTTAACTTAAACGTAATCTAAGATCAACTTGGACAAATGAAAAATATTTACTTAAGTCCCAAACTTATTTTCAATAGAAGCGACAATCCAATTATTTATCTAATGTCACTTCCTTAATTGACACAGTAGAGTTTCTTATTTCTATATTTGTATAAGGTAATAATAATAAGTTAATAAATCAGAAATCAGAAGAACTTTATTCAGTAAAACTTTTTACAAATTATTTTGACACGTCAACATTTTTTAAAACCTCTACCGGATCGGAAACGCAAACACACAGAAAAGATTCGGCGGAAGACACTCAGCGGGCTTGTCTTTTTTTCATATAATTTTTGATCAAATTATCAATCAAACATTCTTAGTTTAAAAAGCAAACAAAAATAAAAATATCCCTAGAGTAAGAGAAAAAATCCCCCACATAAATCAAAAGTGGCGTGTAGCGAGATACTAATTCTTTATGCATAATTTTACCGGCTACCTTACCCTCCAAATCAGAACTTCAGATCAGAAAGAAAGCACTTGTACTTTAATTTCACTTCACTTTGTGCATATTTTTAGTATATTATATTACATTTTGTAATAATATATTATTTACGTCCTGAAGATGCTTAAAAAGTGAATTTTATATTAATAAACATATAATGAACTGTCTGTGGCCGCGACTTCATCCACGTGGAATAATTTCTGAAGTAAAAACCCGTATATTTACCGTCCTCGTGGAATTATCGGGATAAAAACCATCCTATGTCTTTCTTGGGTCTCAAACTATATTTGTACCTCATTAAATTCGATTATATGCTTAAGGCGTGAAGAAGAGACAGACAGACAGAGTTACTTTCGCATTTATAGTATTAGTATGGATATCGTTTAAGTATTCGAACAAATCTGACTCCAAAGTAAGTTTGTGATCAGCGTCGTCGCCCGGGTATTTGCTACCACCGTCTTAACTATTCCAGCCGTAATCGCGTCATTGCTTCTCATTGTCGTATTCCGGTGTGGAGGGTAAGGTAGTCGGTAAATTATGCATGTAGCATTACCATCCTACCAGACGGATAACAACGCACTATTAATAAAGTACCAGAGCCATATTCTTTTTTACAATCTCATTATATAAAAATATAGATTTTTTTGATAAAATATTTTGTTCTTGACTACCTTTCTCGTAAAACTATTTTAGAAATTACATATTATTATGTATATTAAAAGGATGCATGAATTGATACTTCTGTTTTTATGGTTCCGTATATTTAATGTTAATAACATAAAAATATAATTACAAGTAGAACTTATTATTTGTTATTATTTTACACATCAAAAGAAATGAGTCAAATACGATATCTTTGACATGTTTGAAATTGTCACGCCACGAAACCAATGTTGTGAGCGTTATTATTTGTTCTGTGGTTGTGAGCGTAATGAAATCAAACGTCCCTTCTAAGACAACTCCAATTTTCCTTCATGTAACACACACCACATACGACCTCATTTTTGGGATTTCATACATACGTCATTTTAGATTTATGGCCTGTATTTTCACATCTCGTAAGCAAACAAGAGTCTGTTAATAATAATTTATGACATGGGTATGTTGAAACTTTTAATGAAATTAATAAAACAATTTTCGATTATTATTATATTTTGTAACTTCCCAAATAGGAAGATAGTAGTTTAGTATTTAGGTTGATTAGATTATGAGCTTACTGGTTTGATTTCTGAGTCGAAAAAATATTATTGGGGTTTTCTATTAGAAACAATACAGCTCATCACGCTCCCAATTCGTCATTCAATAAATTGTTGTAATTCGTCACTGTTTTAAATATAATTATATTAAAACTAAATTATAATCAATAGTTTTTAGGATAAAGTACAGTGATAAAAAAAAACTGCAAAATAGACGAATGATATTTTTAACGATTTAAAAACAAGAATAATAGAATATATAGAAAAATATTAGGAATGTAAAAATAAAAAAAAAAGACAAAGAGTAGGTAGTAAATTAATCAATTACTAGCTAAACTCTGCAGCACGCTGCATTATTAAAGTTTTTGATGAATCCCACGGAAAAAACTTATTTTTCCGAGTATAAAAATATTGTATCTCCTATTCCAGGTCATTATCTGTATGCCAAATTTCAGCCGTTTGACAATGAGTGAATTACAAATATCTAAACTATTTTTAACTTTTACATTAATAATATGTATGGGATGAATAGAAACTTGAAAAAGATCAAGCCTCTGTGGATATATGATCTGAAAGATAATCTGATCTGGGTAAAATATGAACTCAAAAATTCAAATAAAAGATTTTCCCCCGAGTTAGCCCGAGCTCACTTTGAAGAATATGAAGAATAGACCCTTCTGACGTTTTGTCAGGTAGTTTGTAAAAGCCGCCTTCAACGATTGGCTATACGAGTCACTACCATCGTGCCAATGGTAAATCTGCATTTTTTCGCGCGGATTTATCTGAGCCCGGGTTGTATTTTTCCTTCAGGAGAGCTATCAGCTTGTTTACTATTTTAAGATATAAAAAAATATAATAATAATTAAAATATAAAGTTATTTTTTACAATTTATTGAACATACCATCATTTACGTTTTACATTAAATATACCAAAAATTGAAAAGTAAATTTCGTAAATGGTAAAATTTCTTAGTTAATTGTAGTGTAATTTTGTTTGAACAAAAAATGAAATTTTGTAAATTCAAAAAATTGCTTTTGTGCACATATATCATGGTAGAATATGTTGGTAATTTTTAATAACGTGTGACACTCATATTCTTGTAAATAAATATTTTCACTTTCATTCATTCATTATACTACAGCAAGCAAATTAATGTGAGCAAAATGACAAATTGGGATATAATTTTTATATATAAATAATGTATTTTCCAATGATAAACTAGCAATTACCCACGGCTTCGCTTGCGCATATTTACTTTAGATCTTATTTAACCTTCCTTTATAAGCTACTTCCCTTATTTTACCCCCTTAGGGATCGAATTTTGAAAAACTCTTAAACACGTAATTCATTATTTTTTTGTACTCAACTCATACGAAATTTCATGCAAATATGTCCAGGGAATAAAAAGTTTATACAAACTTTTATTCCTTTTTCAACTTTTTTATGCACTACTCAAGTATTTTCACACAAACTTGACTGAGATAAAAACCTTAAAAGCATTAAAGTCCGCTTGAACGAAACTACTTAAACATTTTTTTAAATACGAATTTTCAGAAGGAAAGTAAAATTCCCGGTTTAATTAATTTAAGTATTTAATTTTTTAAATACTTAGGTTAATTTAAGTATTTAAATTAATTTAACGAGGTATATGGTGCATGTATCATGCATAGATCTAGAGGTAGGTGTTCTACTTTTTTAGTATTTGAAACTCATCCACTCAAAAATTCATTAAAAAATCAACTCAAAAACTAAGAAAAATCGTAGGACATACATAGGGGTGATTCAAATACCTCTCAACACGAGGCACAAAGAAAATGACGCCACTTTTCTAGTTACCTTGTATAATTATATATGTATTTAAATTTTTTGTTGCAAAATTAATTTTGTGCTATGAAGTGTTTAATAAATAAAGAATTCAGTATGAAGATAGCTAAAGCTAATATAATAAATTAGCAACGCACCATTAACAGCTTTGGTGTCTATAGGCAATAATGACTCTTTCTGAGCTCTCTTTGAAGTAAATAGTTCAACTGCCGTTATGCCAGATACTTTGTAAGAGGCGTACGATTGGCTATGCGAGTCACTACCATCGTGGCTGCTAGGTGGTAAAGTTCCGCATTTTGTCGCCTGGGTCTGGTAACACCACCTTACTTATTCCTGCTGCAATAGCGTTAGAGCTTAATAGTGTTCCAGTTTGGAGGGTAAGATAGCTGGTAATCTTATGAATGTGGCATTAGGACCACGCCACAAAGATAGCAACGCACCATTAACATCTTTGGTAGCGAGCGTTGTCTCTTTCCATCAGAAGAACCATCTATTTGTTTGCTATGTTATTGTTTTTGAACAAAACTTGTTACACAATTATACAGTATTAGCGACCTGTCTGCGGTTTCAGCCGCGTGGCTTTTGTTCCCGTAGAAATATTAGAAAGGTTTATATATTAAAACTTTCCTTAAGAATCAATCTATCTCTTAAAAAAACCGTATCAAAATCCATTGCGTAGTTTTAAAGATTTAAGCATACATATGGACAGACAGAGAAAGTGACTTTGTTTTATACTATGTAGTGAAGTTTGTTGGATTGTTTTTAACTTTGATACCGAAAATAAGAAGTGACACTGCAATGGAGGATACTAATTTACGGTACTTTATACGGTCGCGTTATTTTTAGGGTTCTGCATCTAAAAGGTAAAACGGGACCCTATTTCTAAGCCTCCGCTGTCTGTCTGTCCGTCTGTCTATCCATCACCAGGCTGTATCTCATAAACAATTATAGCTAGAAAGCTGAAAATTGAACGAATTATGTATTTCTGTTGCCGCTATAACAACAAATACTAAAAATAAAAAATGAAAATATTAAGGAAGGACGCCATACAATAAACGAGTTTTTTTCGTATTTTTTTGCTCAATATTAATACTGGTAACAGGTAGACGTATAAAATTTTCACAGAATATTTAGTTGTATATTACCTTTCAAAATAAATAATTAAATAAAAATAAAGTAAATATTAAATCCCATACAACAAACGTAATTTTTAACAACAAACGTGATTTTCTTTTATAAATGATGATACAGAACCCTTGGTGCACGAGTTCGACTCGCATTTGGCCGGTTTTTTTATATTTTAAGATAGCAAACAAGCAGACTGCTCTTCTGATGGAATGAGACATCCATCGCTATTTTCATAATACTATTTTTCTCAGCTCGAGGATCATACCAGGATAATCTTAGCAAAAAGTCTAACCAGATCAATTTTCTCTCTTGGTCCCGGGCTCCTTTGAAGAATTGACTAACTGCCGTTCTGGCAGGCAGATCGTAAAAGGCGACCAATTGGCTATGCGAGTCATTACCATCGTAGCTACTAGTTGGTAGAGTTCTGCATTGTCTCGCCCGGGTCTGGTACCACCGTCTTACCTATTCCTGTCACAATAGCGCCAGTGCTTGTTGCTGTCGTATCGGCTACCTTACCCTCCAACCCGGAATCAGTTTGGAGGGTAAAGTAGCCGGTAGTTAAACTTATGCATATGACATAAGACGTCGCCACAAGATAGCAATACACCATTATTATCTTTGGTATCAATAGGCGATGGTTGACTCTTTCCATCAGGAGACCTGGCTTGTTTCCTGTCTTATGATATAAAAAAATAGACCGACTACGATGAGGTCACCATATCCTATAAATTATTAAAAAATTAGCATGAGTCAGTGTTTTTGACGTTTCTAATTGATGAGTCAAAGCTAAAGTTTGTCGATGGAGGTGACATTAACTCTATGATTTAGATCTTTGCGCGTGAGTAAGGCAATATTTAACTACTAATTAACCAGTCACATTTGTTACATCTTAGGTAAAAAGCAAAGTGAGTCTTCTATGGTAAAAAAAACCCATGTTGTTCCGGGCCCCCATTATAGGACCGCAATAACGTCAGTATGTGCTATAGAGGCTAGGTAGACCTATGCATGTGGCATTGCTATCCTGCCACACATCTAGCAACGCACCATTATAAATATTTGGTGTTCATAGGCAATGGTTTCTCTTTCCATCAGGAAACCCATCTGCTTATTTGCTATCTAATGAAATTAAAAAAAATTGACCGCCCCGTTGGTCGAGTGTTTAGCGACCCTGACTACGCAATCGACGGGGCTCGGGTTCGATCCCCGACGGGGACAAGCATTTAAGAGATGAGCATAAATGTTTGTATTTCCGGGTTTGGGTGTTTATTAAATATATTCAAATATTTATATATGTACTACCTATGATGACCGGCTTCGCTCGGGAGTTGATATGAGATTACGTGGTAGTTGAAATATAACAAATGTAATTTAAGACTTATTGAAATTGGAATTTTAAATTTCGCGCCATTACTACACATGCTGCAATTGCTCGCAGCGCCTTTCAAAATGCAACCCAAATAATCGTTGTTCTGAATGAAGTTCATATACTCGACAACGGATGGCGCCACTACACTAAATTTCCAAGGGTTGGAAAAGCCCTCATATCTTTAAAAACACGCCCATAAGGTTAAAACGGGAATTTTCTTGTTCGAGGGGGGATAAAGGGCTATCACATAAGTCCCTTTATCGTGCGGGACTCCTTTTTAACTTTTATCGGCACGCACATTTTAACAACTTAAGTTTTATTATATATTATAATGATTTCTACACAAGTATTATCGTTGACTAACACCCATAACACAAGCAAATAATTTGCTTACTTTGGGGTTATATCAGTAAGTGTAATTTGTCTCGTGAATATTTGTTAATATATTATAAAAAATGATAGACAGATTTATACATTTATAGTATTAGTATTAGGTATCATGACTACTGAGTGTTAAGGTTCTGAAACGTGTTTTGATAGCACGACCTTACCATTTTTTGCCGTATTAGCATTCAATGCTTATCACTATTGTGCTCCGGTTACCAGGGTAAGAACCGAAAATGTGGCAGTGGCATTAAATCCACTCGGATGATAACGCACTGAAATCATCTTTAATATCTATCGGCGATTTTTTATCTATATCTAAACATATACACACCCACACACGCACACACCCGCATACACATAGACACACACTTATGTACGAACACACTTGAAAATGTATACATTTTCTGTAACTGTAATTAGAAGGGGAGCACTGGCTTCTACATAACAGTATCAACTAGTGTAGAGGTCAGCGGTCAACCTAAAATAAGTAAATGTTGGAACAATAAAGATTATTATTATTATTATTATTATTATTATTATTATTATTTTTCTTTTATTATCTCGATTTAACAATCGGTTTGATGACTGCCCCGTTCAGTGACTCACAGAAAAAGAGACAACCATTTCCCCATTACTTTCTTTTTTTTCTCTTGCGTGTGTTGTATGATGTATGTGTATCAGACGAATGAGTCGTGATTGATGATTGTTGTGTGATTTGCGTGTCAGCTGATGACTGATTGATTTGTGTCTTAGTTTGTCTAGATCCTTTTATTTGTGGGTCAGGTAAGGAATGGGATGCGTTTGATGATTCTTGCTTATTTTGTGTGTATGGTGATTGTTGCGTGATTAATGTTCTGGCTCTTGTTGGTGTTATGTTGTATGTGTTTAGCGAATAGGATGTGATTAATGATTGTTGTGTGCTTAGTGACTGTTGTGTGTCTGATGACTCTTGTGTTGTATATGTGACGGGAGATTCTTGTGTAGTATGAGTTCGTTGTGTGTCTTGTGTTTCTGTGTTGTGTGTTAATATAGTTGACGTATTAGGATTTTGTGTACTGTTTACAAATACGGT